>CM067318.1:48670539-49870539 GCA_034231615.1 Meghimatium bilineatum | reverse complement strand
AGGAGTGGTCTGGACACCCGGGAAAAGTATATGTTATTAGAGCATCTTCTACGTTACAACAATGGTTGACTGTTGATTAAGCAGAACGTAGACTTTTACCACACTACAATACGATAATACGCAGGTTGTTGAGATAGACCTAAGGTAGTCGGTAGGGTGAAGAATATATATAGGCCTATATATATATATATATAGATGAGGTGTGAAGGATCTCATATTGCTCTCGTGCGGATCCGGGGTTAGCATATAACCAAGATCCATAGTTACAATCAATAATGGGAACACCTGGATCGAGAATGTGTCTTCAGTAAGAGCGCGATGATAATATCTGTAATGAAAAGTACTTCGCTCATTTCCATGAATAATCCTTACATTTTCATATGATTTTGGTGACCTTTTTAGGGAAAATTATACGAGGGGGGGGGGGTTTAACCATTTACCAGTCTTTTACAGTCACGTTAGGATTTTCTAACAGCAACAGCAGGGGGTAGTTTGAACACCCCACCTCTTTATCTGCAGTTTGAGGAACACTCAAAAGTAGATGATAAAGATGGCTGGATTATGTGCTAAGAATGCACAAAAACCGCATCCCTCATCATGTATAGTTTGAGAAATTTTCGCAATGGAAAATTATTATATACTTCTAAGATACATAGATTTATTGGTACTATCCCAGCATACGTAAAGTCAAATACGTAAATGATAAACTTACACCACTATTGAAACACACATCTATCCTGATGGAAACCAAAAGGTAAATCATCAATTAAATATTATGTTTTCAGCCGAACATTGTATTTTCAATGTCAAACATGGACACTAACTAAAGAACAAGAGAGAAAGCTTACTACGTGCGAAATGCGATGTCTAATAAGAAAAGCAGCAAACAGAACAAGAAGCTATCATGTGAGAAATAAGGAGATTATAAGAACTGTTGGAAAAACATTAGTGGTCAAATATATTGAAAAAACTGAGATTTAAATGGTTCGGCCACCTAATGAGAATGAACCCTTATTGACTAGAGGCAAGATCACACAACATAAAAATGGAAACATCAAGATACAGAGGAAAATCAAGAAAAAGGTGGATTGAAGAAGTTACCAACATTCTGACACGGTACAGTATGACTGCATACCAAGTGACTAGATGTGCAATAGCCCGAAACCGACCGTCATTCCATCATGCGACGCCTCACAGCACAAGCAGAGAACAAGACAATAGATTGATATATCCTAACATATGAGTCTACCATTCAACATTTTAACAAATCTGCACCAATTCGAAATTTTATGACGTCACTGACTGCAAGCTGATTCTTAGATACAAAATGGCTGACGTAATCGTACGTTTGTTAGAGATGTAGCAAGTATGTTACAGTCGCAAGGACTACTGTTGGATATAGAGATGTGCGCGCCACCTACTGAGAGCCCCCTTCCCCCTCCCTGTGCACGCCACTCACTGAGAGTTCCACTCCCCCTGTGCGCGAGACCCACTCATACAACCTTATAAATTAAATATTTTGATAAATATATTATAGACAATTTAAATAATTGCGGAAAATATATTTCGTTTCGTTTCCGCAATATGGAAGACCTGTTTACCAGGATTGAACCGATTTATGAAATAAATCAATGAAAGATTTTAATTTTCCTCAAGAGATTGGAAATTATGACCGAAACCGAAAACCCAGGAAGATGGAATTTTGCAACGGAGCAGAGACTTTTGAAAAACTGAAGGGGGCTGTCTATAAATTACATCAACAATGCTTTTTCACTTTTTGACGCCCCACCACCTGTCTTGTCAATAGTTGTTAAGAATATAATGTCCTGCCTGCACAATTATGTCTTAAAATTTAACCCCATCAAAATTTAACCCTATAAACAATATCAGTTGGAAAAAAAGTTTTAAAAACTGCATTTATTTTTCAGATTTTGTTCTTAAATCCAAGCAAATTTAATTGGTGTAAAAAACAACAGTATTGGTCGACATCAACTTTTGTAAACGATTGGTAAACTTATTCATACCCTATCTCCCCCCCCCCCCCCCCCCCACGCTCCCCAGCTTAATTGCGGAGTGTAATTTATGGATATCCGCAAGGACAAGTTACAAACAAATGATAACACAAGTAAAGGAAATGTCGCTGTCAAGCAGTAGCAAATAGATCAATTATACAACAAACTTAACCGCCACACTTTATGTCTGTGAAACATGGACAGTAGCCTATACGCCAGATATGCTAGAAGTCAACCATTTCCAAAAAAACATCCTTCGTAAGATAAGCAACATACCTGACAGTAAAAGTGAGGTACTGATTAAATCTAAATCTGTAAGCAGACACACTCGATGTTAGTGAAGGCATATACACACGCAGAAGAATGATGGTCAACCAGCATAGGACCGGTACTGTCAGCAGAAGTGTGATGGCGGATACACTCAAGGAGAGATCGGAGCAACTATGGATGTGTCCAGTTTGCAGTGATGATGATCCGACGACTAACTAACTAACTATACACATACGCTGCGCAGGTCACCTGGTTATGGAGGATCATCGTCTGCCAAAAAAGTTGCAATATGGAGAATTCCAGATTGGCTCCAGCAAGGTCAGATGATAGAAGAATCGTTTTAAAGATACTCTTATGACATCACCGACAAACTTCAACATAACATAGATAGAAAAACCATGGGAGATACACAAGACAGAACCAACTGGCGTAGCAGAATCAAGAGTGGTGCAGTAGCTTCAAAGAGCTTTAGACTCGATGATACGAAACAAAAACGAGTTCGAAGAAAAATAAAGAGCTCATCAATGTATCACCGACTCTTCCCACACACGCTCAGAGTGCAGTGGAAAATTCTAGGCACGAGTATGACTCATTAGCCATAGCTGGACACACCGCAGTCATATTCATCATCATCATAGTTGAGCTGAATGGTCATCGTCGATTCCGACGAACCTACAACAACTTTAATGAGGTCTTGTAGTGTTTAATCCTTATATTAACTGTTCTAATTGTATATACAACAAATAGTCATATAGACCATAGGGTCCTATGTCCGTCGATAAAGGGATAAGAGAGTTCAACACTACCCTTCCCTTAGGAAATAATAGGACATTTAATGCTATGAAGCATATTAAAAACCAGACACTACCTCCTCCCCCTTTCAGGTTTTTCATTATTTTTTCCCCAAAACAGGTCCCACAAAATCTCACAAAATTCAGAAATGACAAAAGAAAACAATGAAAAGTCGATTTTTTTCAACCTTCATTCTCAAACTCCCGCTTGGGGGAAAGTTCCCCCTCCCTCAAGAGTCTTCCCAGGAGAGGGGGGAAATGGGGGACTATCAAAGCGCTGCGCGCAGATCGATTTATAATTCCTTGTATTCACCTTTAACACAAGTTCGTTTCGTTAAATAATGTATGATTGGTTTCATTAAAAGTGTGGACACATTATCACGTAAAATCCTACAAAGTCTTTGAATATAGGTAACCCCCTCCCCGACTCAAACAAAATCAGTGGGAAAATAATAAACAGCCTGAGATATGCAGATGACACTGTCTTTTTATCAGTATGTGGACAGGTACTACAAAGATTAATAGATTAATTAAGTCAATAAATCGAGTAAAGGATGTGGATTAGATTTAAACATTTTTTTTAACCGGAAAAAACGTGATAGTCATCATAGTCACAGCAGACAGGTACTAAATATAAAAATACATAGAGAAATGATGCCACAAGTAGAACATTATCAACATCTCGGACACATAATAACAAATGATGGCGGGTGCGAAACAGAAGTTAAAAGAAGATTATGAATGGCTAAAAGTAATTTCAATGACATTAGAAAAACATTAATATCTAAACAAAATGCAAACAAGTTTAAAATGAGCAATATAAAATGCGAAATCTATTATATATTAATGTATGGCTTAGAAAATGTACAATAAACAAACAATTAGAGCGCAAAAATGATGCCTTTGAGGTGTGGATATATAGAAGAATATGGAGAACATCACAGAAAAAGAAGAAAATAAAGAGGTTTTAACAACACTTAATTAGTTTAAAAATTATTAAAGAAATAAAGATCAAGCAAATAAAATAGTTTGAACACATTAAAAGGCATGACACCTTGTTGAAGACCTTACTTGAGGGTAAAGTCGAGGGAAAGTGAGCAAGAGGTAAGCAGAGATACAAGTGGGAGAATAACATCACAATATGGACAAGTTACAGTTTGGCAGAGTGCACCACTAAAATTAGAGCCAGGGGATGTTGGAGGTCTGTTGCAGCCAACCTTCGTTGCGGAGACTGCACTTGATGATGATGAGAGCTTTAAAAAAAACTCTCTAGTGCTTTTTAGGCACGAGACTAGTAGATATTTTACAAAACGAGTTGGCAACACTGATGTTTACATACACGATTAACGTTCTAATAGAATGACTATAAGTTACTATAACCATTTTGTTTGTATTTCTATTGATTTGAACTTCACATAATCATGAGAAGTTTTTAAAACACTTTCTCAACTTTCTAATCTCAGAATTTCTCTGCCTGCCATGGCTTTTTCTGGCAGATCTATTTTTCAAAATATACAACTGCGTTGTCAGTGCAATTGTTCTTTACGTTTATTTATTCTGCGAAAGTGTAATTCTGAGTTTTTTTCCAGTACACAAAGTAAAATTAGAAAATATATGTCACAATCCATCGGTCAGCACGTTTTATCTTGGAGGAAGTGCCTTTCACTTTCAATATTACTTCCAAGATCGAGTGTGAGTTTTACAAATTTGTTAGCTACTCGACATGAAGTCCCAGTAACAACAGAATTCATCTCTTGGAGAAGCCAGTCATCTGTTCATGGTATGACTATATATAATTATATATTATAATATTCTCTTATTTTGATGATTCTTATGACTTCTGCCCAAAAACTACCTCAACAATTTAAAATTCTACCCTCAACACCCCCTCCGTCAACTGTCAAAAATTCAGTACCCCCTACTCCAAATTTTTTTTTTAAGAAATGAGCCCAAAATTTTTTTAGAAAAATGTTTTTTTATTCTGTGTTGATTCTGAAACTTCTGTAGATTAGGATGTAGTCTGGAGAACAGAATGAATTGTGTCATAGTTTACAGATCTTGGCAGCAATATCTGCACCTTTTGACCTGACACATCCGACTTCAGCATGACTTTTGAGTCACTTGACCCTCTATGTGATGGAACAGTTAACTCCACCACCAAAACCTCCTTAGTCACCTCTTACAATTTTCAGGTGACAGTGTCACTATCCTTTGCTTCCCTTTTGAGGCCTGTCAACACACAAGCAAAGAAAAATATTTCAAATTCATACAATTTAATTGGGTTCAATCAAATCATGTGCCTACCTACTTTTCTGAAATGTAGACAATGTTTGATATGTGCAGCTTCATTCCAAGTTTGTTATAGTGCACACAGCTTTCATGTCATCAATGAAATTAGTCACTAGCAGACCATGTTACCAGAAAAACAAATGGCTTATTTTAGCTGAGATTAAATTTTCAATCAATAAAGTGCCATGTTGCCAGAAAGCAAAATGACTTATTTTAATGGATATTAAATTATCAAGAGCCGTGTGGCGTAGGCAGTCATGTTTCTTCACAACACTTTGTCTCTTGTATTGTTAATAAGTTAAGTTGGTGACTTCTTTTTGTGCTACATTGACAACACATCCAGAAATGACTATCTTTTTCTTCCTCTGTCTCTTCTCCACATGATCTTTCTCATGTTTACTAAGTGTTCAAGTTGTACTTTTCTCATCACATGTCCATGCCCTAAAAATCTTGATTGTCTGTTTATAATTTTTGCTATAATTTGTCATTTTACTCCAGCATCTCTGAACTTCTACATTAGTTTTCTTGGTAGTCCATGGAATTTTTATCATTCTTCTTAAAATCCACATCTGAGTTGCCTTCAACGTATCTTGGGCACTTTTGTTCACTGTCCATGCTTCGCTTCCATAAAAGGATTGGCTCAATATAACATCCTAGCACTAGAACTTGTGTGTGCATTGATATTACTATATTGCATAGAATGTTTCTCATTTTTTTAAATGTTGATTTGGCCTGTGCTATCCTATTCTTTATCTCATCAGAGCACCTGCCATCTGATGTTAAAATGGTGCCAAGATACTTGACTTTATCCACCTGATTTAATTTTGCATCATTGATAGTAATACTGCATTTTAGCTGTGTGTATTTCTTTTAAACAACCATTACTTCTGTTTTCAAGACTGAGACCTTTGTTTTCACTTTCTTGTGCTACCATATCCTAAAGGGCTTGAAGTTCTTATTCGTTCCCTGTAATCATAACTGTCGTCAGCATATCTTAGATTATTCAGATTGTAATCTCCAACTGCTATTTCTGGCATGCTTTCTATGTTTCGCATAATACCCTCTGTATACAGGGAGAAAAGATCTGGTGACATTACACTTTCTTGTCTGATGTCCATCTCTATTTTTTTGTTTGGATTCACATACAATATTATATGTATACGTTAGTTTGGTTATGAAATAACATCAGATATATTATGTCTTGACATTTAATCCAGACTTGAATATATCGGACAAGAACATGCGAGTCACTGGTTCTTTTTAGATTTTTTATTCTATTACCAGTATTTACATTATTCGGTGTTATGGTTTTTTGTTTCTACAGCTAATTTTTTTTTTAAAATTGTATGTACTCGTACGTAAGCCGAACCCAAAACAACTCAGAAATAAGAATACAAATTCTGTTTATACACAGAAATATACTGTATATAGTTTCTGTGGTATTTTATTGTAAATGAAATGGACTTCTATTTCTTCTTCTTCTGCATTCTTTCTCAAACTCCTGCAAATTAGCAGGATGTAGTCCGGAGAATGGTATGCGTTGTGTCATGGTTTACAGCATTGCTATGATATCTGCGCCTTTCGGCCTGACACATCCGACTTCAGCATGGCTTTGGGTCACTGACCCTATATGGGATGGTTCCATCACCTCTATGTCCATGTGGGCTGGCAGCACAGACTGGAACAATCCTTCAAGACTGCATTACACTAAACCATTTGAGGGAGGAGCACTGGCCCACAAAGACAGACATGCACAGAAAGCTATATGGGAGCATCTGTAGACATGTTAAACTCCAATGAGAAGAAGAATATTGTTAGGAAGCATCAAGAAATTATTCAAAAAATTAGAATGCAACCGATGGGATTTTAACAAGGTCTGTCTAACTACCACTAATTTGCCTTGCTACTAGAGTCAACATATTTTCCAAATCCAACCAATTGGCATCCCTAAAAAAGATATGACTTTCATCATATAAGAAGTATATTCTCGTCACTATTTTTTATGAACAGGTAGATCGAGTCATCCTGATCTACCTGTCCATAATAAATAATGACTTAGAATGAATGAAAATTTGTAATTCTTGTAGTTGCTGTGTGTTTTCATTTATTCATATACTTAGAATGACAAAGAGGAAGACCAAGAGAAATTCTTTGCTGGACAACCATCAAAGAGAGTATGGCTATGGGCCTCAACAACATACAAGAATTACACACAGTAGCATTAATCGCATCGCTCAAACTTAAAAGGACCGGTTTCTGCCTATGCACAGTATTCGGTGCTGAAGAAACATTAAATAGATATATCAAGGCACAGATAGCAACATATACACATTGCACAGGTATGTAAATTCCTTGAGGACCACAAACATTTAAGCAAACATGGCCACAAAAATTTTTTTAAACAAGGCATTCGTTCGTAATCTACATATCTTTGAAATCCGACCATATCAAAGTAAAATTCTTTATCTTACGATATAAAATATAATATATCAAGGTAAAATATATCTTTGACATGTAAATTAACGTCTTTTCTTTCGTTCACTTCAAACATGTTTATATCTGTAATAAAACTTACTTTAAATTAACAATTAGTGTTCTAATGTTCTTCATGGTTGTTCTCTCCTTATCAGCACCATTTAGTGGTGAAGATGACAATAAAAACAGTGAACAAGATGATGAAAGAGAGTATGGAGAATATGTTCGAGAGTTTTGTTCCATCCCTGGCGCAGGGCATAGAGTGGTGGTAATTCAACCAGGTAAGATAACTCTTCCACAAAAGTGTTGTGTTTTGCATCTCAAAAGCACCTCGAAAGGGGAGCAACGAATAGCGACGCTGTTACTTTTCATGCATGTTGTAAGAGGCGGCTAAGGTTTTGAGGGTCAAAGTGTCCCAGAAGACATACTAAAGTTGGATGTATCATACCAAAATATGCAGATGTCGCTGCTACGCTATAAACCATAACTCAACACATTGTATTCTCCGGACTACATCCTGCTGATCTGCAGGAGTTTGAGAACAAATGCAGAAGAATCTCCACAAAAGTCAGCATGTCAAGGACAGTCAAAATCGGACCAAAAACAAGTTGAAAGTACAGTAATTAAAAATATCATCCACTCTTTTTTGGATCTCATGAAGACAGAGTGAGAGTTGGACATGGCAAATGTCATAAAAGTTTAGTCTCAGAGATCCATTAGAGCAGGGTTATTCAAATGGCGGCCTGCGGAGGCCTATTAACTATTTGCCTCCGTACGGTTTTCCTGCTATGCCAAACACAATAGTAAATTCATATTAAAATGTAGATTTGAGCGGCTTTTCGGCATAGTGGGTCTCCAAAATGTAGATATTAGCGGCTCAGTGGACATAGAGAGTTAAGTGCCCGCGTATCATTGCTAAAACAATGAAATAGTTATAATAAAAAAACTAAATGTATATAACTATATTCGGACCTCTGGCCCGTGATGATCCCCATTTTCTACATTTTGGCCCCCGAGTAAATATAATTGAACAGCCCTGCATTAGAGTAACAGTGAACCTTTATCCTCATAAATGAGGTTTAGAGTGTTGCTGCAGCCATAAATAGCCCCTATGTACTTTATTTACTAAGGCAGTTATTGTGATAGATTCTGTGTGCATGCTTTAAGATGGCTGGTGTCAATAAGATTGCATAGTGTTTATGGGACTATCCATAAACTGTGTCAATAATTGGAGGAGAAGAGAGGGTGATGGGGTGTTGAAAAGTTTGACAGTTATTGATGGGGTTGGGGAGGAAGTTAACATCAACAATACTATTAACTAATTCAAGCTTTATATGTATCACATGAGTTTCCGCCTGGGACATGCAGGCACCAGCAGTAATGATAGAGCAGACAGACTTGCATCTGTAAACATCCAATTGTTAATAAAGGAATATGCTAAAGCTACTTTATGGAACGTGTTGGAGTTATGAGTTATTAACTGACATCATTGCACTCAGGACAGACCCATATATGCTTACTCTTCCCCAGCAAACATCAAAGGGTATGCGTGCTAATGATTCCCTAGCAAACATCAAAGGGTATGCATGCTAATGATTCCCTAGCAAACATCAAAGGGTATGCATGCTAATGATTCCCCAGCAAACATCAAAGGGTATGCATGCTAATGATTCCCCAGCAAACATCAAAGGGTATGCATGCTAATGATTCCCTAGCAAACATCAAAGGGTATGCATGCTAATGATTCCCTAGCAAACATCAAAGGGTATGCGTGCTAATGATTCCCTAGCAAACATCAAAGGGTATGCGTGCTAATGATTCCCTAGCAAACATCAACGGGTATGCGTGCTAATGGTTCCCTAACAAACATCAAAGGGTATGCGTGCTAATGATTCCCTACCAAAAAAACATCAAAGGGTATGCATCCTAATGATTCCCTAGCAAACATCAAAGGGTATGCATGCTAATGATTCCTGTGACTCGTGATTTATATATGCTCATCATTTTCTACTCTGCAGGTGTCCAGTTTCACTAGGTCCACGTTTAATAACAAACTCCCAGAATCTCATTCTCGATGCGTCATAAATTGAGGTGTCCGCTTTTTGTGAAGCAGTTGCCCGTCTACTGATGCAAGCTGCCTGCTTTCTCATTACCATGAAAACCTTCATGTATTCGCAGTGGGGAGGGAGATGCTACAATTGATGATGCATCTATGCAGTAATTATGAAGAGTTGAATATGATTTCAAGTACTAGCAGAACTGGGTGCTAGTAGTTGGCTGTGGGTTATAATGGAGAAAGAAGCATATTATTCTTCTTCTGTGTACCATAAACCAATAACTGGAAGTAGCTATCCCCTGTTTATATTGTTAGAAAATCTATTAATAGTTTCATCACAATTAACTCTATTACTCAGACATCAAGACAGGATCAAGAAGGTATTTCATGACCACAAAGGAACTGAAATTAGAAGAAACATGTGCTCTTGTAAGAACTTTACCACAATGGAAAGTTGTAGAGAAGGTCAGTAAGTGATTTTGTAAAATAGACTTCTCCTTCAGTGATCCACTTGATCCTGAGCATTTTCACTTTGACCCAATGCCATGTAATGATATATTGTTTTTGTCGATTTCCAATTGCTACTGGGTGGATTTACCATCATAAGAAGGAAGCTACAGTATTTGGACACTTAAAGCAATATGATGTTCTGGAAGGCAGAGCGTCTGGCGAGGGAAGAAGATGAAGACCAAAAAGACGATGGACCATCGATATAATAGAATGTATGCACATGTCTCTGGCCAATGCAGGCCTGCTTGCCCAGGATGGAGAGGCGTTCAGAGTATCCACAATGAAGACAACATTCTGGAAAGAATATGTCACGTGATATATATGTAGATCTACTCTTGCAATTTAATACCATTCTTAAAGAAGTGCAGGTTTTCTGAAGTTGAAGAAAACAACGTATGTTCTTGTGAGAACTTTACCAAAATGGAAAGTTGTAGAGAATTAAGTAACCGGTAAGTAATTTTGTAAAATAGACTTCTTCTTCTGCAGTGACCCAGTGGCTTGTTGGCATTTGCCTTTTCGCCTAATACCATGTAGTGATATGTGCAGATGTTTGTCAGTTGTTCCTTAGTTTCATATAATGTGTTCAATTTTTCTGGTTTTTTGAGGAAGAAGATGCTTCCTGGTATCATACAGTGATGTACATTTGAAGAAGTGGTGGTCAACAGTTTCATTGTGGTGTTTACATAGCTGGCACTCTGTGGAGTGTGTTGTGGTTGAATTCTGTTCATGTGTTTATTGGCATGAGTTCTATAACAGACTGTTCATGACTGGTGTGCCTGCTGCTGTTTTCAAACTTCTTTTTCCACTCATACACTTGTTGGATAAACAGGCATGCACAACTATACTAGTATTTCATTTGTGGATGAATTTCTATAGGTTTCAGCCTTCCACTGATTAAAAAAAATAACAGAATGATGTTCCTCTTTTCTTGCATGTCAGTAAGTGGGTGTTATCTTTACACTGCCATTATGATGTCATGTTGTACATATACACCAAGATGGCACAAGCAGGGCACTCTTGACATCCTTAACAATTTTGACCAGTTACTTGACAATGTCATGGTTATTCTAATTTCTATCATATATTTACGGTTTTAATTTGAAGCACCCATGTAATACTAGGAAGAAACATTTCACAGTACACCCGAGTGTTATCATGGCCAGAGTGGAGAGCAAAGAATAGCAACACTTGTTTACCTTACATGCATGTCATAAGAGGTGACTAAGGAGGTAATAGGGTGGAGTTGACTGTCCCATCCCATATAGGGTCAAAGTGACCCAAAGCCATGCTGAAGTTGGTTGCGTCAGGCAGAAAGGCGCAGATATTGCAGCAATGCTGTAAACCATGACACAATGCACTCTGTTCTCCGGACTACTTCTGCTAATCTGCAGAAGTTTGAGAATGAACGTAGAAGATAAAGAAGACTTCACTGTAGAAAGGAAAAGAGTTTAGAAGAAATCGTGAGAATAGCAAGTTATGCTATATTTAAGCTACAGTGTGTTACAGGGCCTGGAAGAGAGAAAAGAATAGCAACAGCGTGACCTGCCATGCATGTCATAAAAGATGACCACAGAGATTTTAGAGACGATGTTGGCTCTCACACCATAGGGAGTCAAAGTAATCCAAAGCCATGCTGAAGTTGGATATGCCTGGCTGAAAGGAACATATATCACAGTTAAGCTGTAAACTTTGATTTAATGCATTCATTTTTCGGGTTCTATCCTTCTAATCTTCTGGAGCTTGAAAAGGAACACAAAAGAAGAAGAATACACACCAAAATAACAATTAGATGATGGAAATAACAAGTATATAATAACCAAAGTGCCAGAGGATATCTGGTAAAGAGGAGAGGGCAGCAGTAACAAATAGGAAGTGGTAGCATGATAAGTAATGCTATGTTAATCTTGCTAAAAAACTACAGTGGAATTCCTATATGGCTCATCATTTTAAAAAAACATTTTTTAAAAATTTAACAACAACCAATCAATCAAGTACCATGCCAAATGACGAAGGCGATCATGCTTCTTCACAACTCTCTGTCTTTTGTGTTAATAAATTCATTTGGTGGCTTCTTTTTGTGCCACAGTGGCAACCCATCCATAAATTTCTCTCTTTGTCTTCCTGTTTTTTTTCCCCTTAATCTTTCCAATGGTTACTAAATGTTCAAGACAGCACAAGACAAACATAAACTCGTGACAGCTGAAATGGCATGCTTACGCAGAATCCTAGGAATATCGTTAAGAGACAGGGTGAGGAATGAGGACATCCGACAAAAAACCGGCACCACCCCAATCTTAGAATACATCAAGAGACAATAGATCAAATGGTTTGCACACATGGCAGACTACCATCAGACAGCATACCGCAGCAAGCTATGCTACACAGATACAGCGAAGGCAGACCTAGAGGCAGACCACAAAAACGATGGACCGCTGAAATAAAAGAGGCGACAAATTCCACAATATACTCAGCACACAAGAGGGCTGTCTCCAGAAAACTCTTCTACCCCTGACGCTGAAAGGCAACAAAGGGTTTTAGCAAATGGATAGATAGATAGACTAAATGTTCAAGTTTTACTTTCATTACATGCCCTAAAAATCTTGATTGTCTGCTTTTAATCTTTGCTAAATTTTGTCATTTTACTCTAGCATCTCAGAAAAATTGTACATTAGTTTTCTTGGCTGTCCATGGAATTTTCATTATTCTTCTTAAAATCCACATCTCAGCTTATCTTGGGCACTTTTGTTTACTGTCCATGCTTCGCTTCCATAAAGAAGGATTGGCTCAATGGCACTTGAACTCACGTATGCATTAATATTACACCATTGCATAGAATGTTTCTCATTTTTTGAAATGTTAATTTGACCTGTGCTAACCTGTTCTTGATCTCATTGGAGCACCTACCAACAGGATAACAACAATTTTCAAAATCCCAAATTATTTTTATTCATTATTGTTTATACTGTATATATAGCAAATGTCATATATTGTTTATACTGTATATAGTGAATGTCAGTTATAACATACATATTACCATTTTGTTTGAGACCTTACTTGATAGTAAAGTTGAGGGGAGGTAAACAGAGGTAGCAGTGGGAGGGAAACATGAGATTCACAGGTTATGGTCTAGCAGAGTACACCTCTAAAGCAAGAGACTATGTTGGAAGTCCATTGCAGTCAACCTTCATAGTGTTGATGATACATGTTCAACTGTCTAGCTAGTGCTTGAGTACTTATGTCTTTGTTGCATAAAATTCTATCTAAATTTCAATGGATGGACATACAATAAAATTAGAAGGAAAAATATTTCTATGCATATTTGTTGAAAGTTTATTGTATATTTGCATATCATGACTCACATGCAATTCCCCCAACATTTTTGGCTGTCGTGATTGTTCTAGATAATATTTACATCCAGTAGTTTTCCATTTATTATTGAGTGTTTCAGCTCCCCAACTGCCAGCAGCTATATGTGAACCTGCTAGATTAGGCTTCTGAAATGTTTTAACTATCACTCATCCACAGAGCTGGAAATATTGTTTTTACTGTTAAAATTTCCTATTTCTGTACAGAAAATAGTGAGGACTGAGTATGAGAACTGCAGAGAAGTATTTGGATCTGGTAACTTTGAGATGCTGCTTCAGGACATCAGAGCCAAGAAAACAATCAGTGCTGTTGTGATAGGAATTGATCGTCTGACAGGGCTGCAAATCAACACTTTACAAACTGCATGGGGGCTTCCTGTATACGATAGATACATGCTTGTATTACAAATCTTCAAAGATCATGCACAGTCACCGGAGGCCAAACTGCAGGTAGCTCTTGCGGAGATACCGTATATAAGGTTAGTTGAAATATTCTTGTATTAAACGGGGGCCAATGGTCATTGTACCTTTATCCTTTTGTAGCAGGGAATGCCAGATGTACCATCACAGCAGATGGGTCAACAAATCTAATAGAAGAATTATGAAATGATTGATCCAGAAATATATGCTACACTTCTAGCAGTTCTAAGATTCTGCTGCATTGGAATGCTTCTCTTCAGAGACTAAACATGCATCCATAAACACAACCATACTTTTGAGACAGTCAATTTGCACGAGCTCTCATGGCACCTCAAATATTCAACAGAGGTAGATCTGTACTTTTGTCCGAAAGATATGGACTATCAAGAACTATCTGCTCACAGCTAAAGGAATTACTTCATCATCATCATCAACCTTGATCTCTACTTGCTTAGTTAGATTGTATCATCACAGTAGGTTATCAAAGTTATAGCCTATTTGCAGGGTCATGCTGTTCATCCGTATTAATTGATGATGACCATACATCTCAACTAGGATGATGATGATGTCAGAGATGTGTCCGGCTCTGTCTAATGATCCCTATTTCATGCCTGAAATTTTCGACCACTTTGAGCATGTGTTGGTTTTTTTTGTTTATGCAGCAACAGTGTCTGAGGTTCTCTGCAGAATCTTGCAACGGTCATAACCTGTCAGCAACACCATTGTCGAGACCAAGATTTATAGGCAAACAAGATTCTACCCCTTCCATAGTTCTTTATTTCAGATCTCATCTGCAATTTAATGTTTAAAATATTTCTGAAGCAGTTGTTCCGAAATGTTTCTAAGTTTTGTTTTATTATCGTTATCATCACACGTCTCCCGAGCCTACGATAAAATATTCTTTAGCTGTGCCTTGAAGAGCCTAAATGTGCATGCATAGTTTTATGTTTCTTGCTGACAACACATTTTCGTAGTAAGTTTAAAGGCTGTTTTTGATGGAACTATTTAATGCAGGTCTAGGCTTATAATGATCCAGGGAGGATTTGACGCTGGAGTGTCTCACTTAGTTGGTGGACACACACAGATGCCTATGGATCGGAGGCGTGAGCTCTTGCAGGTTAGTCTATTCAGAGCACTTTTAATTTCAAGTTCTTTATACATTTATTAGAATTGACAACAATTAACACATGATCCTATAAGTGCTTTGTCACTTCAACAAACAAATTTCGGAAACACTTGTTCCAGTAAGAAAAACTTGACCTCAACTCACAATTTCTGGATACACATTTTCAACTGGATGACTGCACAATAAACTTTGTGGGGAACAAAACTGTTATATGTTGATTTGTATTTTATCGTTCACTTGAAATATGCATATATCTACAAATGTGTCTATTTTGATTGTCATTTTGATTGACAGTCATATGTATATTTTTTTGTAATTCATACAGAGGTTCGTAAAGTGTTGTTTCAAGTATTGTTTCTTTTGGCCAAGTATTCTCAACATTTTCAGAAAGCGAGCACCATATTATAAAATATTGTTCTTCTTCTGTGTTTGTTCTCAAACTCCCTCTGGATCTTTCTCGTAGCAGGACTATGATCCTACTAGATTTCCAGCAGGATGTAATCCAGAGAATGGAAATGCAATGTGCCGCCATTTTATTTGCACCAATGCCCCAACACATCCATCTTCGGCAGGTCATAAAATATAAAGTACATATGTTTTGGCCATATAGTATTCTTCATTGCACCATACATGTTCCCCCCCCCCTTTCCTTTCTCCCATATTCCATAATCGTTGATAGTAAAACTATTTGTTTCAGTTTGTACAACAGTTTGAGGAGCTTGTGGTTGTTAGTGCACATTTTAACTCGTATGGCAAGAGCACCAATTTGAGAATGCCCGCTATTGGACAATGGATTTGGCTCAGTATTTTATATTTGAGATATTCGTGAAGTACAATGGAGTCCTGTCTTAATAAATATATTTGTAACAAAATTCTAGGGACCAAACCTGAAATAAAGGAATGACGAAAACGGATGTGCTGGACCTCGGACGTCCTGACCACAAGTGGCCAACCGGGGTGCAAATAATCAGTTTTACTGTGGAACTTGCAGCACAACGTACTTCACGCTCCCTGGTGGAAATCATACGAAATATTCGTTGTGGTTATTTGAGAGCGACGCTGAAGAAGAAGAAGTAAAAAAATTCCATATTTAACAGTAGTAACAGTACTTTAAAAAATCTTCCAATTGCTTTTGATCTTTATTGTATATAATTGTACATAATAAAATTATGTTATGACATAAATATATTTTCTTTCTAAACCAATCTGTTATAATTTTGTTTGACTGTATACCATTCTGAGTTTACAGTCAAAGGTTCTGAGTTCTGCAGTCTGAGGTGCCTGTCTATGTAGCTGTGTTGACAGTCTTGAACTTTGTTTACAATCTGTTTGACTGTATACATTCTGCAGTCTGAGGTGCCTGTCTACATAGCTGTTCCACACTGTTTCCAGAAGCAGTTGGACATAATTATTTCTCAAAAATAAACTACAAATGTTAGAGTAAAAACAATAAGTTTTTAAAGACAAAAGACATTTGTTGTATTGAAAATGGAAGTGAAAGTATTCTCATATGCAGCAGTAAAGAATTGACTTAACATAAAAATCTGTATTCCCAAAGTGTAAATTGATAAAATTATGATTGATGGAAACCAAAACTGCTATATTGGTCATGTAGACCTTCTTTATATAACCAATATATCTGCGGTTATCTGGAAAGAGTTAAAATCTGAAAGCCATGACAAAATGGCCACTTTGGCAATGGTTTTTGTAGGGAAACCATTGTCCAAGTCTTGGCATTGTTGTATTTTTATAGTTGTGTTGCCTTAATTGGTTTTTGTTTCTTGACAAAGGTCCCAATAGGACAGACACGTTGAAAATTGTCTTTGTTCTTTGTTTTATCGTTATTTCTGATTTATTTATATTCATAGTTAGGCTAGTTTTTCATAGTTCAGTAACCTTTATAATTAACTTCGTATTTACCTCTTATTTGTCTGGTTACTGCGGCACTTTCTATTTTGTCGGATATCCTCCGATATTTTGGTTATTTATATTTACCCTGTTCCAACTTTCACATATTCAGAGTGACTGATTATGAGGAAGTATAGCTTATATAAGCTATATGGGACTGGCTATGTGTATTAGAGATTGTACGGTTATGACTATTTTCTATGCTATATTATTTTACTTTGATAGCGACGTGAAATAAAGTTGAAGAATGAACTGGAGAAATTACATAATAAGAGGCAAACAATACGACAGACAAGAGTACGTAATAGTGTCCCTACGGTTGCAGTAGTTGGATACACAAATGCAGGTTCGAACTCATATATCTTCATTTATATTTACCAAATGTTAAATTAGTGTTTTGTATGGCTCAAAACTATTAAAAACAAGAAAATTACACAGAAAACTACAAACTTTCATAAGTGGATGCCTTGCATGGAATAGATGGTTTGAAATGGTCAAGAGTGCCATGGAAAAAAGTCAATAGAAAGAAGTAGAAAGAGAGTTTAAGCATGACAAATTCATTGTCAGAATGTCATATAAGAAGATGAGATTAGATTTTGGTAAGTACATTTTTTTTATCCGGGCACATTAAAGCCTCTTTCCTCATCACAGTTTTTGAAAAGCATCAGACATTGTTTTAACTGAAATCTTGCACTGCACAAGTCATTTTTAGTATATTGTGTGATTGTACTTGTGTGTATATACTTACTTATCCAATCCCCGAGGTTGTGAGCTTCAACTCTTTCTTCCCTGTGCCGGTGGTTGTTGGTGCATGTCTTCGTCAGCTGTGTTATGTCTGTATAATTGGTGTTAGTGATGGAGGGATTTAGTGGTAAAAGTTGTTTTAATAGGTCTTGTAGTGCAGTGCACTCAATAAGATGGTGTTTTACTGTTTCCTCCTCTTGTCTGTTGCAGTATGGTGTATGGTCTGCGGTAACCCTTTATCAGTGTTTGTTAAGTTGTACATGTGTTGTTCGCAGCCTACATGTTGTCGTTTGATCTTTGCGGTGGAGTCTATTTATACTGTCGTGTGGATTTGGTTGGAACATATCTCCATATAGCAATTTTCCTTTTGAGCCAGTGGCCCATCCATTGTCGTTTACAGTTGTTGCGGATAATGTGTTGAGCTGTTATATGAGATTATAGTCTAATATGGATCTGATGTATCCTGTGTATGCATGTCTAAGTGTGGTCTTGTCGGCTCCCCAGGATGTGCTTGCAAGTCACTTTAACAAGTTCAACCTCTAGATGCTTTTTCTGTGATATTATTAATAAGTTGTTGACGGTTAGCTTCCTGCCCAGCTGAACACCTAGTTATGTTGGTATTTCTTCACGATTTATTTGAACACCTTCGAGAGTGATTTTAAGTTTCTTTTTCTATGTTTGTTGCTAAGTGTAGCTATGGTAAATGTGGTTTTACTGGTGTCTACCTTCAGTTTTTAGAAGTTGCAGTATTTTGATATTGTTGGAAGAGTTTTTCTAAGTCTCTTTGCAGCTGGGTTTAAGTCTGATCAATTTTCCATATGACAAAGTCGTCTGCAAACACGGCTTTGTAGGTGTTAAGCAAGTCAGGGAGATCATTTATGAAGATTAAGAATAGGATGCAGCTAATGGTTGAGCCTTGGGGTAGAGGTTCAAAGTAGGGCCTGGGACCAGTAGCACCATTTTCCAACTGGTACGATGCTGCTTTGTCTTTGCTCTTCCCAGACTCCCATCTATGTGAAGTGGATCTGAGGCATGCTTCATCACTCTTCTACCACCTACAGTCTTCTGGAGGGATGATCAACAACAGGACATTATGACATAAAAACATATAAAAGTAAAGATAGAATACTGGTAGTGTTGTCGCACCAAAAAAAACCTTACTATACAGTCATTTCATCTTCTATAAATATAAAGTAAATATGGTGGTTGGTTGATGGCCACTGGTGGTTGCCACCTGACATTTCATATGCTGGTACGAGGGTCTGGCCAGTCTTAGTTTCCAGCCTCAGGTGACTGGACTAAGCCCCATTTCCGTGACAAGGAGTTGGCTCGATGGGGGTGTGTATATACTAAAATAGTGTTGTTATTAATTGGAGATATAAAGTTCGGATTGGAAAAAAAGAAACAGTCAATTACAGCTCAAGAAACTACACAAAGAGCAAGAGCAGGATGACAAGTTTGGTTGACAAACATATGCACAGTATCATGGCTATGGGTCTGTTTATCTGTTACCATTATGAAAAAAAGTTGATAACTTTTCCCATGTTGGCAGCACAATGACACAAGATGGAGATGTGACTATAGAGTTTTCTACCAGAATTATGTTGGCGTCCAGTGCATTCAACCACTTAACAAACATCTGGAAATAAAAAAGAATAAGTAATTATTCCAAATAACAAGTTTTTAACTGCAATGTGATATCCGTTTTAACATTTGGTTGAAAAAGTTGCAAAGTAACAAAAGCACTGAAGAAGATATTATAATTCAATATTGGCTGGGAAGAATTCAAGTGAAACATGCAAATAAGGGAAGATACCGAACAAAGATAATGTTTAGTATAACAATAAAGATTTGAATAATGTTTAGTAGAATGCAGTATAACAATGAAGGGTGGAATGTTTAGTAGATCAAGGAGTAGAACAATGAATATGTTTCTTTAACAATAAGCAGAAAACGGTGGGTTTAATATCAGTTATGTACTTAGAATTAGTGAAAATAGAACGACCACTACAAGCATTTAAATGGATTCTAGATGGATAAAGAAAGAGAAGATCAAGAGAAACTCTTAACAGAACAACCATCAAAGAGGGTATGACTGTGTCTCAACAACATGCAAGAATGACACACAACAGTATTGAAACTCTCAGTCTGAAGAGCACTGGTTTCTACCCTATGCACCATATTCGGTACTGAAAGATCCTAGACAGATAGATAACTCACATTTTTTTGACTTTTTTGCCACCATTCATTGCCATTAGCTTGTTATGTCCTTGATGTTAAGATCTTCATCACTATCTTTTACTGAGCTCCACCTATGTTTCATCTCATTCAGTTCATTCTTATTCTTTTCTTCTCCTTAACTTATTGTCTTTATTTCTGCTTCTGCTTTCTCTCAGGGGTCCATCTCAGAGCATCCATCCATATCCATGTAACCCATCAAAGTCGAAGAGGTAAACTTCATTTAATTCTTCAACACAGAGTCCTCAGCTGTTTGGATGAGTATTGAAAAATCTTGACCATTTCAGTCTATGAAATTGTCTGCCCGACATTTTCTTTAACCATTCTGCTTCTTCTACCTTTCACTGTTTCCTGCAAGATCATTTTTGACAGGAAATCGTGTTGGCTTACCTACATGTTAAAACCTACAAGTTTTCATCGTTGTACTTTTTAACACTTTGCTGATCAGCAATCTAGAGCATACTTATCCACCATTACCGAGGGTGCCCGCAAAATTTTATACATTGACATCTGTGTCTTTAAAAATTCTCATAAAATCAATCTCACACGAAAGAGCCTTGAAACTTTCTATGTGTCGTAATGACTGTTTACACTTTCTGAATGAATTTGAAAGCTCCAGAGTTATTTGAAGTGCAAAATCCTACTTATTATAATGCTAGGAATAGATTTACATTAATTTCTATATATCATACAATATCATCTCCGATATTTTCATGAGCAATAGTCATGAATGTCGTCTACATATCTCACAAGTGCTGCCATTTTGGAACAACATACTTTCCCGAATGAGCTATTTTTAGTAACAGTACTGCAATGGGTAAGTCAACAGTTCTGCTTGATTCCAAACATATCGGCTTTGCCTCAGACTACATCAACGGAACCGAGAGGGGGTTAGTGTAAAATGGGCAATCACTTTCCTTATATAAGCTGCTGGGCTTAGTAAAACACGCTAAGAGAGAAGCAGAAATAAACAAGGATTGCTTCTTTTGCTTATGGCCGTCTGCAAAATGCAAAAAAAAAAAAGGCCATGCATCATAATGGGTATTGCTATATTTCTGATTTATCATAACGGTTTTTATGATCATCAAAATTGGTCTGTAAAGTGTTAAAGTAATGATTCATGTGGATGTGTATGTATCACTATTCAGAGCATACTTGTATATGTATTTACCACTGTCAAAGACGTATCTGGCCATTGAAACAAATAAAACAGTGATACAATGAATTTTCATTCTCTGGACTACATCCTGCAGGAAATCTAGTAGGACCATTTTCATAGGACAAGAGAGAGGTCCAGTGGAAGTTTGAGAATGACAATGAATGCTGAAGTATATATATTTGTGTCACAGCACCAAAACCAGGCATGGTCAGCCATTTTGGGCGGATGCACCAGAATCAGTATTCAGGTGCAACACAACAGAAATGAAGTTAGCTTATGTAAAGGGGATGGAGCTTGTCTTCTTCTTCTTTCCTTCCTCTTTTACCCTTTACGGGTGTCGATGGAGATACAATGTTCTTGTTCTCGTTTTTCTGGCAGCTTCAGATAATGTTATTTGGTGTTCGTGTAATGTCTCTGATGTTGTGGATCCAGCGTACTCTAGGTCTACCCCTGGCTCTTCTTTCTGCTTCTCCTCTCTTCATATATGCTTTATAAACTAATGAATCACACAGCATTCTTTCCAGATGACCAAACCATTGTATCTGTTGGTTGTGTATGTATTGTAGAATTGATATGACACCCACTCTTTCTCTTATGACATCATTTCTAATTCTGTCTTCTGGTCACTCCTGTGGCTTTTCAGGGTGCCAAAATTCCTAGGTTCGGCCATAGTACCTCAGTACATGTAATACTATGGCCTATAATGTTATATCTGTACAAAGTATCACAAAACTTAATTACTCTTATTTCTTATAACCATTTAACAGGAAAGACAACTCTAATCAAAGCTTTGACAGAAGACCCATCTCTCATGCCACAGAATAACTTGTTTGCGACATTGGATGTATCCACTCATCAAGGTCTCTTGGCATCTTTAATGAAGGTCACCTTCATAGACACCGTCGGATTCATATCAGATATGCCAATTACATTACTGGATGCCTTTAGGGCAACTCTGGAAGATGCATTGATGGCAGTAAGTGAACTCAATCTTTTCATCTGTGTCATTCTTCTACTTCTACGGTGTTCATTCTCAAACTCCTGTTGACTAGCAGGATGTAGTCCAGAGAACAGAATGTGTTGATCATGTTTTACAGCTCTGCTGCAATATCTGTGTCTTTGGAACCAACACATTCAACTTCAGCATGACCTTTATATACAGAGGTTCATGGAGGTCAGAAAGGGAAAGTTGACCAAGACCCTACCCCCCCCCATCCCGAGGTTGTGACCCTAGTGATAATGATGTGACCGCTTTAGCTGTAGGCAGCTCTTGACAGCCAATAGCTATAGTCTGTCTAATAGAAGAGCAAGTTCTCCACAATTACTAACAGCTGGTTATTTTAGTAATGTATGAATGCATATTTGATCCCTGAAGTGAATCATTCTAGTATAGCAATATCCAACAATCACGTTTTTCAATATATTTGACCACAGATATTGTTTCAAACAGTTTGTGTAATCTCTTCATTCCTCACGGGAAATATTATTCTATTCTTCATTGTTCTACTCCATGTTCTACTAAATGTTATTCCACCCTTCATTGTTATACTAAACATTATTTCACCCATCCTTGTTCTACTAAACATTATTCCACCCTTCATTGTTATACTAAACATTATTTCACCCATCCTTGTTCTACTAAATATTATTCCACCCTTCGTTGTTATATGAAACATTCCACTCTTCATTGTTCTACACCTTGTTCAACTAAACATTATTGCACACTTCATTGTTCTACTACACTTAGTTCATGCCATCTCTCTAGGATATTATTCTTCATATCCGTGATGCTAGCCACCCAGACAAGAAGCTTCAGATTGTGACTGTACATAACACTCTCAAAAGAATGTTAGGCGAAGACAAGCTGGACAACATGTTGGAGGTCTACAACAAAGTGGACCTGATCACAGATGAGTAGGTACATGTGTGTCAATGGTTATACTTAGTTCAAAGTGAAGTCTATATTTATGGTAGTATTAGAAGCCAGTGTACATGATAATGATTTTGAACTTTCATCATCATCAGATGCCATCTTTGCATCAAAGGTTGGCTGCAACAGATCTCCATCTTCTATCTCTTACTTCGGTGGTGCACTCTTCTAGACTAACCTGATCTCATGATGTTTCTCTCCCATTTGATTCACTTCCTCCCTCTTGATCACTACAAATTGACTCACAAATTTAAGTAACAAATTTCACAAACCACCATGTCTTTTAACCTTTAGCACTCTGCATTAAAATTGAGTAATTATTGCCTGCCACCTCATTTTTTTGTGTGCCTTTATGCGTTATTTATGGAGGGTATTTAGAAAATGCAATAATTTTTTGTTTTTGAATTTTTTTAAAATAATAATTGTGTGTGGAAATAAAGGAATGGTCACTGAATGTAATGATGTAAGTTTTGTTGATGTATGTGTGATATCTGAGAAAATGGTGATGGTTAAAAAATTGTTAGTTGGTAGTTCTTTTTTCATACGCATTGTTGTCAGAATTTATTTGTTTTCTTCTTTCCATGGAGTTCTCCATATTGTTCTATATATTCACATCTCAAAGGTATGAATTCTGTCTTCTAGTTGTTTTTTCATGATCCATGTTTCTGAGAAACACATTGTAGAATAGCTGTAGCATTTTATTATTCTCATTTTAGTTTGTTTGTGATATGTTTAGATGGTAATATTTTAGTTTCTTTGTGATTTGTTTAGATGGTAATCTTTTAGAAATTGTTCGTGAAATTTGTATTTAAAATAAAAAGATTTACAGTTCACAAATCACAATTACTGACAACATGTAGCTTCTTCTTCTTCAGCGTTCATTCTCAAGCTCCCGCTGGATATCCTTTGTAGTAGGACCATTGTTCTACTAGATTTCCAACATGATATAGTCCAAAGAATGGAAATGCATTTTGTCACCATTTTATTTGCGTCAATGACCCGACATATCCATCTTCAGCGAAAACATGTAGCTAATAGTTTACAGAACAGACTGAATCAATATTTTGACCAAAAAGCTTTATCACAGCAAAATACAGCATGTGCAGAGAAAAAGCAATTTAAAAAAATAATGATTAAAATGGACAGGACTTCAGATAAAACAAATGGACAAGACATTTATCTGATAATGCAACCAATAATTCCCACTATGATTCTAACATACTCCCAGAGCATGCTGCTCAAGATTGAAAAGTACTTGATATGAAAGGAGTGGGTCACTCTTAACAATGCCCAAAGTATCACATGGATCCACTGTCAAGATCATGCAGTAGTCAGAGGCCAAAGTATCACATGGATCCACTGTCGAAATCATGCAGTAGTCAGAGGCCAAAGTATCACATGGATCCACTGTCGAAATCATGCAGTAGTCAGAGGCCAAAGTATCACATGGATCCACTGTCGAAATCATGCAGTAGTCAGAGGCCAAAGTATCACATGGATCCACTGTCGAAATCATGCAGTAGTCAGAGGCATGTAAGAGCAGATTTATTGGCGGGTAAAGCTATAGTGGATGGCAAATTTAGGAGCAGGGATAAAGCTGAGTTAATTACAGCAGTCACCGATACACTACAAAGCGATGAAGAGGATGCTAAAAGAGACAATGTGCATTGTTCAGAGAATGGAAGTGACCAGGGGAGAGGGGAGAAAATGCATCCTCTCTGGAAAGATCAGAAGAACACACAATCAACAACTGACTGGAACACTGAGCATAAACCTTTCACCACTATGCGATTCCCCCCCCCCCACACACACACACAAATCGCTACGCCAAGGGGCACAACTCCTCCAAATTGTCAAAATGATGATGTTAAAAATGCATTTTCTTTCAGACTGTTCATCATATCACACTCAGACTTGGAAGATCAACAGAAAAATGAATAGTCTCACATGAAACTATATTAAAGATAATTTAATATGTCAAAACACCGGAAATTTTGAAAATTTTGTTTAAAAAATCAGTCTGACATAATATTTCCACGATGTAAATACATAGAGAAAGCATGAACTGTGACCTACGCAAAGGTCATGTCTAGGGATTAACACTAAAAAATGTAATATTGATCACAACGAAACACATTAAAAAAATTAACTGTAGTTTTCTACTAGTAGAAGCGACTGTAAGGGGGATATGGTTAATAAGGTAATGTGATAATATTCCGTATCTAACTGTTCATCATCTCTGATAGCATTGTTTTGTGTTTATTATTTTTGCAAGTCTTTATTTCTCAAGATTTTCTGTGTGGGAAGGGGAGCAATAGTTTAGTTTTTTTCTATACTGTCTTGGGCAACTGTTTTTATAGTTTGTTCTGTACTATCATGAGCAACTGTTTTTATAGTTTGTTCTGTACTGTCATGAGCAACTGTTTTTATAGTTTGTTCTATACTGTCTTGGGCAACTGTTTTTATAGTTTGTTCTGTACTATCATGAGCAACTGTTTTTATAGTTTGTTCTGTACTATCATGAGCAACTGTTTTTATAGTTTGTTCTGTACTGTCATGAGCAACTGTTTTTATAGTTTGTTCTGTACTATCATGAGCAACTGTTTTTATAGTTTGTCCTGTACTATAATGAGCAACTGTTTTTATAGTTTGTCCTGTACTATAATGAGCAACTGTTTTTATAGTTTGTCCTGTACTATCATGAGCAACTGTTTTTATAGTTTGTCCTGTACTATCATGAGCAACTGTTTTTATAGTTAGTTATGTACTGTCATGAGCAACTGTTTTTTACAATCATACAGGGAGGCTTCACAACTTGATCCTGGTATTCTTCAGATATCAGCTGTCAAAGGTCAAGGATTTTCTGATCTTGGGGTCATGTTGGAAAATGGTTTGATGGCCACAACTGATCACATGAAAAAAACTTTCAGGATTCCAAATGATGAGGGCATACTGAAGTAAGTTGGTAGATTTCAGATTCATGGAGATGCAATCATAGTACAGTAGAATCCCAGAATACAGTAGATGACATCTGCACACAATGCGGAGACCTTCAATAGGAAGGTCTGTTCCAAACATCATGATGGTAATATGCAGGACGTAGTAAAACCATGCGCTATACAGGCCCATACCCGTCATATGGAAGGTGTTGATCATGTTGACAAGCAGCTAACATATTATTTGTTACCCCACAGGACCTGTAAGTGGTGGAAGAAAATTTTATTTTACATGTTTGGAAACTTACTTTGTGAATTTACTTGTTTTGTGTCTGGCCAAACATCCTGGCTGAGTCAAGGCAGAAAAATTTCACCTGCAGATTGTTCATGGGCTTCTTGATGGCTGCCAGTCTAATGGGCTCTTAAAAACCACAAAGCATTTCTATTTTGTGACTTTCATTTGGCAATACCTGTTGGGGATGCAGTTGCTTTGTGCAAGAAACTGGTTCTCTTCAATCTGTTTTTTTAACTGTTACATTTGGAGTGCATTAGGTGGTTTAGCATGCGCAGCATCTTCTGTCTGTGTAAGAGTAATCTGTGTCTGTTTTTGAGTGGCCGAATGTTTACATGTTTTCCCATTGATTGAATTGGTAACTTAACTTCATACCCCCCGTGATTAATCTGAGGCCCACATTTTGGACTTTCTATAGGCATTCTGTATCTGTTTTGGATACTGTTGCCCATGCTGTCATCTAATATTCCATCAGAGATTTAACTGTTCCTGTGTATACACTTTGAAGTATATTGCTATGTGCTCCCCAACTTGTGCCAGCTAGTTTCTTCATAAGGGAGAGCTTTTGGGTTTCTTTTTGCTCTATCGCAGTCAGTTGTTGCTTCCAGGAAAGTCACTTGTCCAATGTAAATCCAAGGTAAGATTTTCTTCTAAGGCAATAACCTTTCCATACATTTTTAGGTTGACATTTTCTTGCTGACTGACAAAATAAAACATGTTGCTGTTGTCGTAGAGAGGCTGATCTAATATCCATCTAAGCAGTATCAAACCCCAGCAAACCCATTTGTAGACACTGCTCTCATCCCAGCGAAACAAACACCTCCTTAATGACAGCCCTTCCCTTTCAACTGCCAGGAAAAAACTTCTACAGACACCCTTAACAGTCACTTACTCACTGTATGGATCACTAAGTCAACTTCAGAAGACCTGTACTTTTTTTAAGAACACATTGAGCTGCCAAGAGTAACCTCAGTACTCAGCAGCAATTGAATATCAACAACAATTCCTGGTCTTTCTAACTCGAAAATTTAATTTGCAAATAACATCTGTTTTCTGTATCTAAACATGAGCTGTACTTTCTACTTCCAGGTACTTGTACCAAGAGGCTGCTGTACAATCTGCTGTACCAGATCCCAAAGATGGACAATTTTTAATTGTGAATGTGATAATATCCAAACCTGCATATGGAAAGTTCCAGGCTAGATTTTCTCGCAAGAAACCTGTTAATCAAAGTTCATAGTCTTTTAACAAGTTTAAATAGCAATAAAAACACCAATGAAATGTGTTCTTCTGTTTGTTATTTTTCTGTGCATGCTTGTATGTGTATAAATGATCAATGAAACTTCTACTATATTCTTCTATGGCAGAAAAAAGTTATCAAAATGTTTTAAATGTCGCCAGCATCGCAGCAAAGATGAATATAAGCCTCAGCAGCACACTGTCAACTTTATTGGTAGGTCATGGGTGTCTGTGGCCAAATTGCTTCACAAAAACATGATTATTTTTTTATTGTTGTATCAATTCCCTGGAATTATTAACAAATAGCTTTTACTTCTTATATGCAATGGGGTGGCTTCCCCATTAATTATTTTTATTTTAAGAGTACAATTATGTGCTCTTTTTTTCTTTGTTTCAAATATTGATGGTTGTGAACCCACGTCTGAACATTTAAATTTATCCCATAACCCCTGTGGCAACCGGGTCCTTTTCAGGGTACAAAGAATAGGGCCAGTCTTCTTTCCAGGCATGTTGTAGGAGGTGTCTAAGAAAAGTTGAGGGATGGGCTGACAACCTGTCATCTGTAAAAAAAAGTTATTGTCACTGCATGTCTTGTCTCCATTTTGTCTTCTGTCAAATGGTCCCCCATGGATGATAGAGAGATCGAAGAGAGCGGGCCAGTGAACATTGCACCGTTGTCCTTTTGTGTCAGACTCCTAGGTGGCGGGGAATACTAGGTAATCCATCACTGTGTATGAGTCAACATATCTCATGGAAGATTGATGAACCAATTGACCCAGTGATGTATGCTGTACTCATGACAGACTGATGATCCTGGGATACTACCAAACTGGATTGCAACAATACCTTTGAGATCACATGTGCTCGAGTGTCACCTCGGTTACTCAACTGATGAGGACCTATGATTTTGTCAGCAAAGAGCTACCTGCTCACAGCTAAAAGGAGCATTTCATCATCTATCCCATAGATAGCAGGAATATTCAAACTCCCATTTAAATTTAGGCATTCCGTAAAACATTATTGGAACAGATTGCCAAAAACTATAGTGGTTGTCCTGAAAACCCTAAGACAAAAAAAGTTAAACTGCTATTTCACTTATTTACAGAAAATTACAGAAGGAACAAAAATATATACTAAATTTGACATCATATCAAGGTTTCGTTCAGAGTCATCGTTTGCACATTTCTGCAGAAGTCATCAATCAGCTGCCATGTTGAGTTTCCACAGAACTCCTGTGTCGCTTGTGTTGTTAATAAGTTTATTTAGTTTACTCATATTACATTTTAATTTATTATCAGTTAATATGTGTGTTCATTCGAGGATGAAGCTATGACAGAGCCAGCAAACCGCTAAGTCGCTAAGGAATTAGATTGTTGACAAAACTCTTCTAGATACAGACTGAAATGGTTCAGCCACACAAGAGAATAAACCCTAACTGGCCAATAGCAAGTGCATATACCACGAGAATAAAATCACCAAGACATAGGGAAAGACCATGAAGATTGATTGAAGGAACGGGAAGCCATCAACACCTTAAAATGAAAACACCATCGCTGCATATGAAGCAACCGAATGTGCCAAATATTGAAATCTGATCACCTACGTCTGCAATATCCAACAGCAAAGGATTTGACTGACAAATAAAAAAACAAGATCACATTTATAACGATCAAAATCTTAACATCAAAGTTAACCACCCCCTCTCCGAAGACTGTAACCATGTCCGCTACTTTTTCATCATGTTGTAATAACAAAATTATGGTGCAAAAAGCCTACAAGGGGCCCGGAGGTTAAATATTGGGCTGTGGTTCCGTATTTAGTTGGCCAGTTATGTTGAATTCTTGACAATTCAATTAAACTTTGTAATGTTAGCAAACAATATTTTCAAAGCGAACAAAACACACCCACAAACATAGGAGAAATGCACCAAATACACAACGTTCGTTTTCAGAGAAACTATAAAATAGCTTGGACAATTACTAGACAACATAAAAGTACTATATAATAACTCATGAAGGATAATAAGAACATACGAAGGACTCACAGAACAATTAGAAACAACAACGGAAGTAAAACGGATGTGATCACCACTGCCGTTTGTTGTTATATAGGCCTACATGGACAAGATACAGAAGGAAGCAGAAGCAAACGCATCTCAGAAACATCAAGAGATTTAGGAAACTCCCTGAACTCTTGGCAGATGATCAAGGTATAAAATATATGAAACTGAAAAACTACTTTCATTACTGCATGTTTTCCTGTGAAGGAGTGCAGGGAGGTCTTCTAACGAAAACGAACTACAAAAGACACACATTCAATTAATTACGGGAAGCGTGCGAACAATATAATATACAATGAGATTAAACATATCAGAAACAGAAAATATGTAGGCCTATGTTAACTAAAACAGACATCAGAATTTAAATGTCTCGGAAGCATTTTTTTTTTAAACGGAGAAATTGGTTGTATACGGAATATGCCCAAATATTCCAACTTTTTAATATTAGGCTTCATTTCATACAGCTTCTGTGACGAAAAGATTTTCTTCTTCTACGTTCGTTCTCAAATTCCTGCAGATTAGCAGGATGTAGTCCGGAGAACGGAATGCGGTGTGTCATGTTTTACAGCATTGCTGCGATATCTGCACCTTTCGGCCTGACACATCCGACTTCAGCATGGCTTTGGGTCACTGACCCTATATGGAATGGGACAGCCAACTCCATCACATAACCTCCTTAGTCGCCTTTTACAACATGTGGAAGGTAAACAGTGTTGCTATTCTTTGCTCCCCTTTCGGGCCTCGGCAACACACAGCGCGGAGAGATTTTTTTTAAAAACACGCAGCGTTTGCTAGCGATCATTCTATGTACATGCAATGCACCGAGAGACCCCCCCCCCCTCCATCCAAAAGGTCTTGAAGGGAAGGGCGCCTCTTAGTGCGTTGCGCGCAATTCGAAAAAAATTTGCGTTTTATTCGCCTTTTTTGCGAAAGTTCGTTTCGTTACATAATGTATGATTTGTTTCGTTAAAAATGTGAACATATTCTGTACTGAACCGAGAAATTGAAATGAGGTGCCAAAAAGCAAATGCTGTAACATACCAACTGACACCGCTGTTTAAAATCCAGCAATCAACATGGAGACCAAACGACAGATAATAAATACCATCTTTATTGCAACGTTTAGTTACCATTGCCATACATGGCCCCTGACAAAACACTCATGAGAAAGATTACAACATATGAGATTAAATGGCTGAGAAATGCTATAAACGTCTCCAAGAGACTGAATGAGGAATGAAGACATCAGAGAGATAGTAAAGCCAATATCATGCAAACAATATATAGAAAGACAACAGATCAATTGGTTAGGACATCTTGTGCGAATGGAGCCATCACAACCAGTCATCCTTGCATACAAAGAAAGAACAAGATGAAAGATTCCAGCATAGATTGTCAAAAACCACGGCCTAGCCATGGTAAATGCAACAAAGAAACATTCAACTTCCCACGACGCTCAACAACATTTGTGGAAAAGGCAATAGATAGACTAAATAGATAGACTTTACTAAAGGCTTTGACCGTGTTTGGCATGATGGTCTGTGACACATACTGAGACAATTGAATTTTTACACCACAATCATAGATATTATACAAAAATGCAAATAGTACTGTCTTGTCAAACAATACAATTTATACTGGAGAGTTCTTCAAAACAAATGCGGGGGTTTGACAAGGATACATAATGTCTCCAATACTTTTCAATATATACATAGAGCACACCATACAGGATAAATTACATGATTACAACACGTCTATATCGATCGGAGGTCACCCTATTTGCAACTTGCGTTTCGCTGATGATATTGATCTCATAGCTGGGACCGAACAAGCATTGTAAGAGTTAATAGAAATGTTGGAAAAAGTTACCAGCAAGTACGAAATGGAAATCAATACAGATAAGAGCAAAATCTTGGTTAACAGCAGAGACACAGAAAGCCAGACTAACATCATGATGAATGTACATAAACTTGAGGTGGTGAATACCTTCAAATACTTCGGATCCAGCATAGGCCTATACAGCGATGGAAAATGCAAAGCAGAACTGAAAAAATAAAAATGGAGATGGCTTTAGCGTCCTTGTCAAGGCTAACGATGATTTGGAAAAGCAACATGAGTGTTGGGGTGAAAGTCAAACTGTATAAGTCGCTTGTGCTTTCTGTTGTGCTGTATGGTTGTGAGAGTTGGACACTCACCACGGACATGGAGAGAAGATTACAGGCTTTCGAGTACAAATGCTACAGACGAATTTCCTATAGGGAACATAGACCAATGTGTACTTAAGAAATAAAGTAGCGATGTGTGCAGGTGTCCAGGAACCATTGTTTTCAATAGTGAAACGACGAAAACTAGCATGATTTGGACATGTATGATTCCTTGTCAAAAACAATACTGCAGGGAACTGTTAAAGTAGGAAGAAGCAGGGAGGACAAATAAAAGCATGGACAGACAGCATCAAGGAAAGGACAAGATTCTCCACGCTCTGCATCGCTGAGGATAGAATTCGTTGGAGGACTCTGAGTGTTAAAGCATCTAACCAATGTGCTAGCCCTACGACCCTGAAGGGTTTATTGATTGATGATAGTGGTGTACGCTTCTTTCATCGCAGACTTAAGTATAATTTGGTTACATCAGAGCTTTTTACCATAACAAATAAAGAAGGTTGCGGTTTGGGTCAAATCTGTACCACAACCTAAGGGATTAATTAATCTCAAAGGACGTCTACATTTCTGAACTATTGTTGTTACTTTTTCAATAAAGAGATCGAATACGGAGCATAAATGGCTATCGACAGAACCAATACAAATTGTATATTCAAGATATGTTGTGGAAAAAAACACAACAACATTGCGAATAGCCATAAAAATGGCGTCATAGTGAAATAAGTATTTCATGACGTTTTCATAATCATTATTTATAATACGTTTACACAGTGATTCACGTGGTCGAATCGTTCATATTTATTTCTGGAGTTCCACAAAACATTGTATGTATGTTATCAAATTGTCAAGAGTTAAATCTAAATTGGAAGAACTTTGTTAAACCTAAGGCTAACCGATAAAGTCAGTTAAGTCAGTCAATTGAATTGAGACAGTTGCAATACAATTGAATATAATTTATATTATTATACATGTTTTCTTTAAATTCAGTGACGTAATCACACGTGTAGAGTCGTAGTATTTAAGTAAGTGTAGGTAGGCACTGTAGGTTGTGATAAATAATTACTTTACAGATGTAAGTGTACATTAACATAATTCTAACAAAAGGTACGATGTTTTCAACATAAATTCAAGTAGGAAGCTTGAAAGAGGATTAAAATATGGAAATAATTATCCAAGCTGATGGGATTTGAACCAGGTCCGTCGGGACACTAAAACGGACCTTGTTCAATTTCCGTCAACAGTAAGATGTTTTTTTAGTGTATTTGAAAAACGCTCACCTATATTATAGTATAGACTCAGAGATTATTAGAAGAGTACATTTTTATTTAGGCCTATCCTACTATGTCAGTATCACTGACTGCAGTGATACTATCAGTCAGTATAGAGTATAGAGTATCCAAAATAGACAATTATAGAACTAGAATCAGAATGTCCAGTAATGAGTAAACAACAAATTGTTACAGTAGAAATCTGATTATAAATTAAACCCAGGGAAGTACTTTGGGCATCCCAAAAGTGTCTAAACTCTAAAATCCGATTATAGACTGATGTAGAAATAACATAATTTTTCTTCTTCTTTCATTCACTTGAACTTGAAACAATTTCAAACATGCCTATTTTGTAATTCTGTCTCCTGAGTAAAGCGCAATCTTTTGTAGTTCATACAGTGGCCCATAGAGCTTTGCTTCCAGTGTTGTTTCCTCTGGCCAATATGTCTGTCTCAGCATTAATACTCAGAACGCTCTAGAAGTATATGTTTGGCACTCTGTACTGCCATACTCACTTAGTCATACATGTACACATGATGGCCAATCTTGAACTTTGTGTACATGTGCCAGCGGCGTCTGTTGTGTTCTGTTGAGGCGTAGAATTACAACTTGTTCTGATCTGTTCATAATGTGATAGTCATCTTGTGTTGGTGTTTGTGGCTTTCTTATTGACGTGATCATGTTTTTTCTGATGTGATTGGTACATCTAGTTGGTCTTTGGCGTGCTAGCACTTTCCTTAGCCAGTTGGTCTGCTTTTTTATTTCTAGTATTCCACAGTGAGAGGGTATCCACTGCATGGTCACCCTATACTGGTAAGACAATTCATTAAGTAGTTTTTGTAAGTCTGTTAGTTTTCCAGACTGGAGAGCTTGAAGCACTGACCTTGCATCTGTATGGAATGTTGTGGGTCGAGGTTGGAGCTCAGCAGTTTTTCAGTTGCCACCATAATTTCCTGGATTTCTACATCATAATTATTGCAGAATTTCCCTGTTGGTGTTCTGATTGTATCTCTAGACTTGTGTGGATATTCTGTATATACACCTGCACCTCCATTTCTCACTGCATTCTGTGGTGACCCATCTGTGTATACTTAGACCCATATGTGTTGTTGATATTCCTCGTCCAGGAAACTCAGGGTGACTTCTAGAAATAATGTAATAATGCTGGTAATAATACTGTGGAATCTTATAAGAGTGAATGAACATGCTAACTGGAAATTAATACAAACTTTAGCAACTATAAGATAAAAAGCTTTTATTTGCCCCACTTGCATTACCTGAATGAAGGAATCAAGGAATGAATAGAGCCACTGTATTCTGGGAACATTACATTCTAAGATAATACAGCGTAGCCTTCTCTAACCATGTCTATAGATGGCGTATCACATTGACGTGACATTGTAACAACAGACCATACTTTCCTAAATGAATTGTTTGTGTTCATTGTCCAGGCGTTCTGATGTGGAATTGTGCTAGTGTATAGTAATTACTCGGGAGCCGCGTTAGCGCAGTGGTTAGCACACTGGCTTCGCATATGAGTGGTCCTGGGTTCATTCCCCAGCTGAGGCGGAAATGTTTTCAGATCGCAACGGCTCCCAGGTCGACCCAGCCTTAAATGGGTACCAGATTAATCCGGGAAGTAAAGACTGCGAGGGAGAGGAGATGGCTACCGCCCTCATTTGCAGAGCCTGTGAAATGTGAGATCGCTAACATCTCACACCCCTACGGCATTAATAAATGCTATGGGTTACTTTACTTTTTTTTTATAGTAATTACTACCTAACCATCTTGCCACAGGGTTCAGACGAAAAATACAGCAGACACTAAAGTCTAAGCGGTAAACGATGCTTTGAAAGAATGACAAGACAAATGGGCACCATCAGATGTCTTTGTTTTTTAAAAGATACAGAATTTGAACTTTGTTACCATATATTTACCTTTTAGAAAGTGTGCGGTAATAAACATGAGAGAGGATTGTGAAGTTAACCTACGGGTATCATTTACGGTGAAATGACATTTTTGGAACCACTTTTCAAAAGCAAGAGGCACAGAGAAAACTTCTTTCACTATTGATTTTGGTTGTTCCCTCCAACACAGGTTTTTAAAAAAAAAATGCAAGTGTCTAAGCGGAAGAAATTCCAAAAGAGGAGTGTTGTGTGAGACCGTCATGTTTAGAAAACCTCTGTACAGAATTAATTAGGACTTCATTAATTGTTTTTGATTATTGTCATTGGTCACCATTTATATAATTGGAGTTACATGATAAAAATAGACAAGGCTGATCAGCAACATGCAAGGAAATAATCAAAATCGGCTTTTGGGGTGATGTTTACATTTTCTGTACACAGGTCTTATAGTACAGTAGATGGTCACAGTTTGTGCATATTGTAACCTTTGTCCCAGTACCAGTACATCACGACTTGAAAAGTGTGTGGCATAGAAGTTCCTTTGTTTAGCCGAGGTAGTGTTTCGGACATCATTAAGTACTGTCTCCACAACGAAGGTTGACTGCAACAACAGACATTCTGTATTGGTGGTGCACTCTGCTAGACTATAACCTGTTCATCTCGTGATGTTACTCTCCCACTTGTATCTCTGCCTATATCTTGCTCGACTTTACCCCTCATTTTAGACAACGTGGAAGAAATTTGTGGTAGGCCTACTAATTGTGACATCGCAGATTTCGCCTAACTAATATCGTTTTTCAGTAGAATTCTGACTTGGAAGGATTTAAATGACTGTTTGTAGACCTACTGGTACACGTAATTTTTTTCCTGTTACGTTTCTACAGCTAATTTTGTTTAAACATTTTGTTGTACGCAAGTCAAATTCCCTTTAATTTTGTCTGTTCCTATAGAAGTGTCTACCAAAACACTACCTAATAGAAGGCCTAGATGATAAATGTGTTTATAGCGTTTACCCCGTAAACACTACACTAGGCCTAGATGATAAACATGAGCTATCGGTAGATTGACATAGGCTATTGCATTCGTTTTTTCACAGACCATTACAGTATTTTGATTAATAAATAACATCAAATACTGGTATATTATAGCCCTAGTTATTTTATCCTATCTTGAATATATAGACAAAAACATGCAATCCACATATTTTTTACCGGTAAGTTGTGTCCCTGTTTCTGGGATTTGACGTAATATTTAAAAAAAAATTGTTTTGTACTCGTTTATAGGCAAAGCCCGAAATCAATTTCGTAGAAATGTCCAAAAATTCTTGGTTTAAACACAGATTTTTACAGTAATTAAAATATCTGGGAGCAAATAATATGATAAACAGTTCCAGAGATTGTTCAGCTGTGATTAAAAGAAGCCTCGAATCGCAACACTCAAATTAACATAAAATGAGAAAGCTAGTGACAGAGTAGTAATAATGACACTAAAATAACCCTATTAAAATTATGTGTTTTCCCACTGGCAATACGGATGTGAGACTTGGACATTAAACAAAATAATATCCAGAAGAATAGATTTATTTGAAATATGTGCTACAGAAAGATCCTATGAAATCATGGACAGAAAAAGAAGGACATTAGAATTTTGAAATTACTGAAATTAAATGAAGGGTGGCTTCTAAATACCATCATATGAAGGCATCAACAGTATTTGGACATTTAAAGAGAGATGATTTCATAAAAAGGCTGATTCTGGAGGGCAGAGTGCCAGGAAAGAGAAGAGGAAGACCAAGAAGATGATGGACAAGCGACATCGAAGAATGTATGTACATGCCTCTGGCTAATGCAGGCCTGCTTGTCCAAGACAGAGAGACATTCAGAGTATCCACAACAGAAGACAACATTCTGAATATGTTACTTGATATAGAGCCCAATGCTAAGCTATTTAAAATAAAAAAATTCAATAAAATATTTTTGATATGATAGGGCCTAATCCTGTGATCGATATGCCTAAATAAACTGCTGATCTTAAAATGTAGATTGGAAAATATATTAATATTATTACTATACAGTATTGCCTAGAACTAGGTCTCTGATTCAGTTATTCTCTAAGTTTGATCTACAATATGCCTACCATGAATAGTATTCAATTATAATATTAGTGGCCCAAGGCTTAGCAAACTAATATAACATTAACCTGCTTGAGACAATCTGGGCCGATTATCAGCTCATACTTACTTAGCGAGAAAGACAAACGGGCCAATCCATCCATCTAGAGGAAGGTTTCTGTATGGCTAAGTATGAATAACATTGACCAATCAAATGATCGCTTTCATTTGCTGAACATTCTAGCCTATCAATAGAAGCTACCTGGATAGTTTACACACGTTTGGTCATTGTTTTAAATATTCGTGAGTGTGTACTTTTCAGAAATGTCTGCTAGAGGTTTTAAACTTGAGATGGTGTCCAGTGATTCAGATGTGACCGTGATTTATGTGTCAAATGCTACTGATAGTGACCTAGATATCAACTAAGGTAGTAATACTAGGGAAGAATTCAAAGGAAATTACTTTCATGTTTTCACATGGTTTATAGTTAAAAGAAACTGAACTTGTTATAGGGGACCTCTATTCTCATGAAAATTACTGGACCTAAGCATATGCTTCCAGATCACTGTGGCATATTACATATTAAAGTTTTTTTTTTTACAGTAGCTTTAACTAAACTGTTTGTCAAAGAAACAAGCAAGACAAATTAAGCCAGATAGTTGATGCATATGCACTGATGTCAGAGATCCCAAATAATAAACAGAAAGATTGTTGTATTTTTGTAGCAACAGGGAAATTTTATGGGAAGAGAAGAAAACACATGAAATGCCAGAAGGGAGTCCATGACACATATCCCCCAAAATATAAATGTAGATATTATTTGTTTGTAATGTTCAGACAAAATAAATACTTTATTTCATGAGTTTGATGTGTTTTTGTCACATGTTGAAAATGTTAGAAAAAATGAATTACCATATGCAAATTATATGACCTAATTTACATACATGTTTTCAACCTTCAGAAGTTCATATAATAGTACCTCAATATATTCACTCCAAGAATATATATTATTATGTTTAAACCAAGTTTTGATGTTTTCAAATAATTTTCAAAATGGACCCATGTCCCCTGGAAATGGCTCCGTCCTTGTGGCAGTAGAAGCATTAAGCTGCATCATCAAAGTGTTAACAAGGTTGTCAAATTTATTGTTGACATAACTAAATGAAAAACTAATGTAGGCCTAATTATAATATCATTAGCCTATCCTGACAATGAAACTTATAAGCCTAATCAATGATACTGACTGTTAGCATTGGTATTTTGAGTACGTACACAGTTTTATAACTCTATTGTCTAAGCCTATAGTAAAGGTCTAGGACCCCTACACATACCGTAATTTATAGCCTAAATTGTAAGAAATGATGTTTTGATTGTAGGCCTAATAAGGGCCTAGATTTAATCTAATTAGACTGGTTATAAAATTAAAATACTAGGCTAAATAGTGTATGTAGAGTAATTATATTTGTGATATTTAGTTTATAAATGAAGGTGAAGATGATTTTATAAGTGAAGATGATATGGCCTACTTATAAAATCTACTTAACCTGAAACATAGTGATTTGCTGATCATAAGAATGTCTCTCTATGTGTCGTGTCCTTTACATAACGTTGTCCTCACTGCCATTCTGGTAAGCCTCTTGGTTCTGTGCAAGCTGCCCAGCTTCTTCCAGTGATATGTTCAGAAAGTCTTCGATGTCATGTGTCCATCATATTCTTGGTCTGCCTCTTGATCTTCTTTCCTAGAATTTTTCCCTCCATGATTTAATGAGTTTCTTAGCATTGTAGTTTGCCATTGTGTCTAGTCAGCCAAAATTGATGAAAACTTCAATTCTAAGTGGTAGTTGTGGAATTTGGCCAGCAGGCTGAATTACTGCAGTCTAGCTCTTATTTAGTAGAGGTGGATGTATGGAGAAGCCTGCACACAAGAATATTGCTCTGAAGGCTAGTTTTTGTGTGTGTTGCTATTCATATTCATTTTTCTTCAATACAGGTTATTGGGTTCTATTTCCTAGCAAAACGTTATGCGATTAAATACTTGAGATGTCTGGTAGAGGCGGTAAACGCAGACAAGTGCTTCAGCTTGGCAATGCTAGCAAATTACGTAAGTATCAAATGTCTGTCCAGCTTAGTTTTATCTTGTTGTTATCTTCTGTCTGTTGTCTCCCTGGCACTTTTGGCAGAAACACTCCATTTATTTGACATTACTTGGAGGGCTATCGCGTTTCAGGTTAGTTCCCTTTTACACTCAGTTCCTGCACTGAGATTCTCCATTTATTCTGGAGCTGCCATATTTTTATAATTCCGCAGGTGTCCATCTTAGAGAAGTTTATAGCAACAGCGTTTGTTACGTGTTGAACATCCTATCCATCATCTGCATCCCCCCATACCCTATCTTCATCTGGACTCAGTGTAAATATCTCTTGATTAGATATAGTTCTACCTATGTTCTGTCAGCGCCAAATGTGGTGTATAGGACAGAAACCTTTGCTTGTCAGTTTGAGCAATATGATGCTACTATGTGTAGTCCTTGAGTGTTGTTGATACCCATAGTGACACTGATGTTTTTTTGAAGAGTTTCTCTTGATCTTCGTTTCTTTTCCATCTGGAATCCATTTTAATGCGTGTAGTATATTTTTGTTTATTCTAAATGCATCTAAGTTCATTGTTGTAAAAAGACAGTGTTGTTTGGTGCCCTCTGTTTTATTTGACTTAAATTCTTCCAAGTCATTAAGCTTTCTAAGACATTTATTTTAAAATGAATGTACTCTATCGAGGCCAGCACCTTGAAGCGGTGTTATAGCTTAGTTCAGCCATTAGGGGCTGGAAACTAAGACTGGTCGGGCAGTCCCACTCGAGCAGTAACCAGTCCTGCCCAAATAAACAGTGTGCTGAAGACAAGAGGCAACCAGCCAAAAGATGCACAATTAATCAGGATGCCACATACAAAACACAATGAGAACATGTCTATATGTAATAATAGATATGGTGCCTGTCCTGTAACAGACATTCAGGCAGGGATGGTATCGGGCCCTTTACCCCTAAATGGCCCAACTCCAATTACTGGAGTCCTTTTCAATTGCCCAGAGGAGCCAGGAGATAGAGCTACTGGCCAAATAAACCAACAACTAATAAAAAATAATGCACTGAATGCTGAGGGTGTCAACAGCAAGAGAGATGGATACAGTAAAAAATTGAAGTTTGAAAATATCCTATGTGAAGAACACGTTAATGTATGTTCTATTAAAAAAACACACCTCAGCAGCGATATAGCCTTTAAAATCAGAGGCTACCATAGCTACCGATCAGATGAAAAGGTGGAATTCTGACACTTGCTAAAAACAAATGTTAATGCATGTCAGCTGAAAGGATATATGGAAGGGGCAGAATACCAGATGCTCCACCTAATAACAGACAGTACCGAATTCCATCTCCTGAACTACTACTGCCCAAATAATAGACCATTGGTACTAGACACAGCCCTAGAAAAAGAGAGACTTGTGGTGTGTGGCTTACTTAGGACTTCTGCTTGATCTGGACAGTGGATGCATATGATATTTTGTATATGAGCGCTATTGAGAAGTATCCCAAGAGACCCATTCCTATTTTAACTACAAACTTTTCCATGTTGTGCAGCATGCTGTGGGAGATTGATAGAATCACTGTGTGTGCTGGTGGTATGTTGTGTGGCATGCTATGGGAGACTGATAGAATCACTGTGTGTGCTGGTGGTATGTTGTGTGGCATGCTATGGGAGACTGATAGAATCACTGTGTGTGCTGGTGGTATGTTGTGTGACATGCTATGGGAGACTGATGGAATCACTGTGTGCTGGTGGTATGTTGTGCAGCATGCTATGGGAGACTGATGGAAGTGCTGGTGGTATGTTGTGTGACATGCTATGGAAGTGCTGGTGGTATATTGTGTGACATACTATGGGAGACTGATAGAAACAATGTGTGTTGGTTGGACTTTATAGAAATGTTGTTGTTCTTGATGTGATAATACTCTTACATGTGTTATTGTTATTATTTCCAGATCGCTATGGATACAGTAAAGAATTTCACTCCTTAAATAAGAAAGGTACATTGTTGTTTTATTTCTCTGTTAAAGAGCTGCAGTAAAATAAACATAACCGGCAAAACTAGAATACAACTGCTTTTGTAATATACAGTTTAATATATGTATAGTATTGACTGTGTTGCCATGTTATAATATAATATGAAGCTTGGAAGATTGATTAATAAAGATAAATCATGCAGCAAATGGGATTTGAATTACTAGGGATACGGTGTGGTTGAAGACATGTTAACTCAAGTTGTGAGGCTATTGGGTGCCATCTGAGCAGACCTGGTTCAAATCCCGTTTTCTGCATGATTTTTCTGTTGTCCTTTTTGTGGTGTCCATCGTGAAATTCTCCTGGTTATTGAGCATAGTTCTTCCAATGTGTTGTGGCCCAATAGGAAAACAGAATAGTAACATCATACTGTGGGCTGACATGTATGTTGTGATAAGCAACTAAAATTGGAATGGGATTGGCCAATTCCATCATCTGTAGAAAGCCAAGCATGACCCAAAATGACAAGCTGTAGTCATATTGTAAATGTTGGCCCTAAAGGTGTAGATATCACAGTAAACCACACAAAATACTGTGTATTCCACTCTCTGAGCTAAAGGTCAAGGTAATATAAGTTATGAACCAGCGTTATAGCACACAGTTTCTCATAAGTTCCCAGCTGCCTAATCAGTGGTTGACCAGAAACTGCCAGACTAGCATCACCTATTGCACTTTCTCACTATTGGCGGCATTCCTCAACATTCCCAGAGCATGAACCCTGGTACCATATTCCAGGTGACTAGGAGTAATTTTTAATTTCAAACCATGCATGAATGGATTAAAAACCTGGGTTTGCTTGTCAGAGTGCGGATGACTTAATATCACACTACTGCTGCTCCCATTCTCTGGACTACATCATACTAAATGACAGAAGTGGGAGAATGGAGAAGGATATAGTTGTAGTTATAGCAAATATAAGAGATCAGATACATGTAATTGTTGTGTTGCTAGTCGACGGCAAAACTGAGATACTGCACCTTTCTGTCCAGCACATTCATTTTTGGAAAGCTACATACTTGTGCTTGACACAACCGTTGCAAGTAATTGCGAACAAAATCAATGGAATCGAAGTAAATCGTGGCTTGATAACATCACAGGTTGGTCAAGGGGTGATTTTTGCACCAGTCCGTGTAGCTGATGATAGGAATGTTTTGTGCTAATGATTCCAATATGGAACCATTACAGGTTATGGACTGTAATTGATTTATTTTTGCAATAATTCCTGGATGCTTCCTTTTTATACAATTCATTATTATTTTATTTTGTTCGTTCACAAACCCCTGCATAATAGTCTGGATAACAGAAAGTGTTGTGGTTTATAGCTTCTTGCGATGTCTGTACTTTTCAGTATAGTACATCAGACTTAGCATGAACGATGGATCTTTTTTTTAACCCTTTATGGGAAAACTCCACCCCCCCCCCCCCCCCCCCCCCCCCCCACCAATCTCCTTAGACACCTCTTGTTGTTCGTCCATCACAAGTGATGATGACCATTTGTTACATCCACTTTTGAAAATTCAATTTTAGTTATGTCCTTGATTATGAGTTCGTAGATGGCTAATGAGCCCTATTCGAGCTGTAAATGTCCTTGGACAGTTTGGACATGGAATAACGACTGTAGACGGATCTTGGTCTATCCGTGACTTTCTAGCTGCTCTCCGCTGTTGAGCTGCTGCATTTCTCTTCTTTTCACAAGATGATGCGCTCTTTTTTATTTTAGAACGCCATGTAGATCTATTTTGTACAAGTTCTTCCCATGTATCGGTCTATTTCAAAGGCTTTCAGTGAGTTCTTTAACGAGTCCTTGTAGCGCTTCCTTTGACCACCTTGAGATCGTATACCCTTCTCTAGCTCACCATAGAGAAGTATCTTTGGCAGACGATGGTCTGGCATACGCACCAAATGACCTGCCCAACGAATCTGTGTCTGCATCAGGATCGTGTCAATGCTTGGGATATCAGCTCTATCACGGACAGTGGTATCTGGAATCTTGTCTTGCCATCTGATGTTCATACCTTTTCTGAGACAATTTGTATGAAAATGATTGAGTTTTTTCACATGACGTCTATACACAGTCCATGTTTCACTAGCGTATAGCAGCACTTGAAGTACCACTGCTCTGTAAATTTTCAGCTTAGTCTGTAGGTTAATGCCATTTCTACGCCAAACATTTGCGTACAATCTGCCAAAAGTACTGCTTGATTTGGCGATCCTTGTATACACTTCATAATCAACGTTGGCATTTTGTGATAACGTACTGCTTAGATATGTGAATCTATTCACAACTTTCAGTGCTACACCATTTACCTTTATGCAGGGCTCGAGATAGTTTTTGCCAAGTGCTGGTTGTAACATGACTTCTGTTTTCTCTGTGTTAATGGTAAGCCCAAAGTTGGTACAGGCTTTGGAGAATCTGTCTATAATACATTGTAGATCAGCCTCAGAGTTGGCATTTAGGGCACGGTCATCAGCAAATAGAAGATCCCTGACTGTGTGTGATTTAACTTTGGTTTTTGCTCGAAGCCGCCGAAGGTTGAACAGTTTTCCATCTATGCGATAGGTGATGTTTACTCCCAGGTCTAGATCTCTGAAAGCATCATCCAACATAGCAGAGAACATGATGCTAAATAGGGTAGGTGCTAATACACATCCTTGTTTTACTCCTTGTTTTAGCCACCTCTTATGATGTACATGGCAGGTAACAGTATCACTATTCTTTTTTCCCCTTTTCAATCCCAGCAACACATGGCAATATGCTGACCGTGTAATGCTTATTTACTTAATAGAAACAGCAACAAACTGTTGTTATGACAACTGAAGAGTAGGCAGAGGAAATAACAACTTGCCCAGTAAATAATCTTACATGTTTGTGCTACATTCACCCTTTTTGTGTGTTTATATATTGCTCTTTCTGTTATGCAGGGAAAGGCTTGGCTACCCCACTGGTTGATTTCTCAGATACAGACTCTGAAGACAACGGTGATGTTGACGATCAGATTGTTGGAGATATTCATGATGAGCATGAGGATATTAATTCTGGTAAAAAAAAATGTGTGATTGCTCTGATGTTGTTCTCTGTTCCAGTACCACAATTTTTGTTTGAATACTTTTTGTGCTTATTGCTTAAGATGCAAGAAATCTACATCATAACATCCAAACAAATCACAAAATAAGAATGAGAATTAATTAGTACTACATCTACTTTATATTATCGTATAATTCAGAAACGTGAACAACAACAAACACATGTAAGACGTAATTGATGTCTTTGGTTGGTTGGTTGCTGATCCAGTGGTCCATGGGCTCATACCCTATGACCCAATGCCATTAAATGGCATGATCTTCAGCCAGTTCCCCAAATAGTAATTATTTTGAGATGCGACAGTTTGGCATTCTGCGGACGTGACCCAGTCAACGCAATCTTTTTAATTTAGTGTTTCGATGGCAGATGGTAGTTGAGTGTGCCGTAACACTTTCATGTTGGTGATTTTGTTGAGACATTTAATGTTTAAGATCTTGCGAAGGTATCTTAGGTGAAAGATGTTACGCCTCCTCTCATATTTATTTTAGGTAGTCCATGTTTCAGATCCATAGTATAGTGTACTCAGCATGCATGTTTGATAGATCTGTATTTTTGTTTTCAATTTTATCTTATGGTTTTTCTAAGCTCGCTTTGACAATACACGTTTCCCTACATGTGCGCTTATTTCATTGTCAAAGGAATATGTAATTGTGAATCCTAGGTAGCAAAAGCTGTCAACTTGCTTTATATGAGTGTTGTTTAAGGTGACGTTTGCTGGTGCTGTAGACACATTACCACAGTTTTAGGGAATGCTTTTTGTCATACAGAATAGCTCGAAGGCCTTTATCATGTTATCAATTTGGGACTACAAGGTGGTATCACTGTGTGCCACTAGTGCAGTATCATCGGCGAAGAGAAATTCTCTGTAGAAAGAGTATTTCTGATGTTTTTGTCTTTGCTCTAAAACGTGCTAAGTTAAAGAGTGATCCACCGTAACGGGTGTGGGTGAAAACGTCACCTGCTGCATCTGCAGAGTATGTTTCCGAAGAGGATGGGGTTTTTATATACGCGTACATATACATGACGCATCTTTTAGTAAAGTATCATAAAGTCAATTTTCTTCTACTGCTGGACATACATTTATTAGTTTTTGGCCACGGATTTGTTAAAAAAAAAGGTCCTGCCATTTTTTTCAGGACATACAGTTGTAAGTGATGACCAGTCTTCAGTTGTTGCATTACCAGAAAGACTAGACAGTATCATTTTACAGGAGAAAGCTGCAGACAGTTCCATTTTGCAGGAGAAACCTCCAGACATGGATGATGAGCTGAAAAATTTTCTTTCTGTAAGTTTCACTTATTGTGCCGTCTCCTTGTATGCTTGTGTTTATGTGCCCAGTCTCCTTGTATGCTTGTGTTCATGACAGGAAGTTTTGCAAAAGTGATTACCATTTTCTTCTTTCAAGTTCATTGTCGTGTCATGTAGGGTTCATTGAACATGATCTGGAATAGAAAAAAAATGTAATAATTCATGGTCATTGTCATATAAGGTAACAGTTCATGGCAGTTGTCATATAAGGATCCTATCTGTGTGTTGCCTGGACCTGAAAGATTTGCGCAAAAAGTAGCAGCCCTGTGACCTGCCATGCATGTCGCAAGAGGCAACTAAAAATGTTTCGATGTGGGGATGGCTGTCCCATCCCATAGGACAAAATGATCCAATAGTCATGATGAAGTCAAGTTTGTCAGACTGAAAGTCACAGATGTCATAGTCAAGCTGTAAACCATGGCATAATGCATTCTATTTTCTGGACTATATATCCTACTAACCATCATGACAATGAAGAACGAAGAATATGCTAGAACCCATGCTATTAACCTTCACCAAGCCTATATCAACCCCGGCCGCCGAGAAACAAAATGGCGACGCGCGCTGTTGGCGGCCCGTCCTACCCAGCGAGAATATCGTGAGATTTACACGTACCACAGCCCGCTTAGTTAATGCACATAGCTAGGGACATGCGCAATCGATACCGGAACATCTCTACGTTCGCCCTGTCTATTTGAAAAAATTCTGTGTACCAGCAAGACGTTGCAAACTGTAATTTTGTACCGACACCCAAACCTGCAATCATGAATGCGATTTATTTTGAATTCATAATGGTTGACGATTCCGATGAGGAAGAAACTGTGCAGCTTACCGATGCAGATATAGCTCCATTAGATAATGTGTGGTTAGATAGAGATGATATTAGTGACACTGATTCTGTGGGCAGCGTGGAAGAAGACATTTTGGAGGACCAGGTTGTTGAAAACTCAAGTGTCCCTTCGGGGTATAGCCATGATTGGCTTAGAAATTTCGATGAAATTGTTGGACCTATAGGCCTAGCTGATAACCTTAGTGAGGTAGACGTGTTCCGTCTGTTTTTTACAGATGATATTCTTAACATGTTGGTAACTGAAACTAATCGGTACGCTAAGCAGGTTAGTGAATCGAAGGGACAGGACGCCGGCTATGCATCTCGTGTGAAGTTGTGGAAGGAAGTCACAGCTGATGAGATGACAGCCTTTGTTGCTTTGGTCCTCTTGATGGGACTGACCAAATGTTCCTCCTATGAATTGTATTGGTCTAATGATGGTCTCATCGAGATGCCTGGGTTTAGGAATGTCATGAGTAGGAATAGGTTTTTAGCTATTCTTTCATTCCTGCACCTTGTAGACAACACAACAGCTGTTGCACGAGGCAACCCGGTCACAGCAAGGCGTTCAAGATACAAGGGTTTGTTGACAAACCTCTGTTCCAACAATATTACGGCCTCTTCAAAGAAATCAGTATCGATGAAAGCATGATTGCTTTCAAGGGTAGGACTAGTCTTATGCAGTACATGCCCAAGAAACCCTCAAAGTGGGGTATAAAGTCTTGGGCACTGGCTGACTCGAAGACTAGTTATCTCTGGAACTGGAAGCTGTACCTTGGGAAGGAGGACATCTATGACAAAAAGAAAGGATTGGCTCACTGTGTTGTGAGTAATTTGTTGGCCACAATGCACGGTAAGGGTCATATTGTCTACATGGACAACTTCTTTTCCTCTCCAGCCCTTTTCAAGGAGCTTGCCGAGAACCAGATAGGTGCCTGCGGCACACTACAATTGAATCGCAAAGGGGTCCCCCGTACGTTGAAGGGTCTAAAACTCAAGGTTGGTGACCCACTTCGTACTGAAAGTGATGACAACATTCTCTACCTGTCATGGTACGACGAGGCAAGTAAATTTTATGACATCTGCACACGATGCACAGACCTTCAATAGGAAGGTCCGTTCCAAACGCCATGGTGGTATTGTGAGGGATGTGGTAAAACCATGCACAATACAGGCCTATACCCGTCATATGGGAGGCGTTGATCGTGTTGACAAGCAGCTAACATATTATATGTTAAGCCACAGATCCTGCAAGTGGTGGAAGAAAATTTTCTTTTACTTGTTGGAAGCTTGCTTTGTCAATTCATCTGTCCTGTGGCGGGCTAAACATCCTGGCCGAGTCAAGGCGGAAAAATTTCGCTTGCAGATAATTCATGGGCTTCTTGGGGGTTGCTACTCTAGGCCTGCGTCTTCCAGTTCCGGAAGAAGAACAAGCCACCCACCGGATAGGATGACACTAGAACCAGCACACCACATTGCTATAAATCCTAAATGGTTGTCCAGTGGCAGGCATTCATTTCCTGACTGTGTTGTCTGTTCAGATCAGTCAAAGAAGCGCCACCAGACTCAGTATGTGTGTGCAGCATGTCAGGTCACTCCCTCCTCAGGTCATGCCCATATCCCTGCTTCCATCGATACCACACATTGTTAAATTTTAAGACTGAGTGTTTATCTGAGCTGCACAGCACGTAGGAGAACTGCACATCCAGTGGGTAAGTCATTTGTGTTTGTTGTTTTTATGTAATTTTAAAATATAAATTGTCTTCACCTCTTGCGCAAACCTCGGGTAGGATACATTAAAAAAAACCAATTACACACCCATTTGCAGTATTCAATTCTGCATTTAAATCTGTTGAAATTATTTAAAAAGCTCTAATAACAAAAATGGTATTGATTTTTCCAAAACCCATGTCTTGTTCTTTTTGTTGGTTTTTTGCGAAAAAAGGTCTTCACCTCTTGCGCAAACCCCGGGTAGGTTACTAAAAAAAAAAATACACATACTTTTGCGGTATTCCATTCTGCATTTACATGCACAAAATAAATTTTTTTATCTCGAATAACAAAAAAGTTATTGCGTTTCCAACCGTAACACCAACCAGAAAAGATGAAAATTCTCAAAAAAGAATCCGGTGGCAGAAGATGTTTTGTATTTTTTAATCCGGCTTGCTAAAGGTTAAAGGAAATATTTTGATTATACAACCCCCGCCGAAGACGGATGTGTCGGACCATGGGCGCAAATAAAACTGAGAACGCATTTCCATTTTCTGGACTACATCTTTTTGGAAATCTAATAGGACCATTTTCCTGATGCAAGACATATCCAGTTGGAGTTTGAGAATGAATTATGAAGAAGAAGAAGAATATACAACCCAGCAATAGAAACAGTTTGTCATCTTTACATATACCCTTATAGTCACAGTAGCTCTCATTCAATCATGTGTCCAACTTAGTTGTCAAACTGAGACCACGTATGATCCAGACATTGGCATGAAGGCTGCACTGGCGCGCGCAATACGCAGGGCCACATTCTCATCAATTGTTGCAGTTTACGATAGAGTGCTGCAGAGATATACAAACCTATTGGCAGTATCGAGTTTCTGTCCTTCACTGTGGTTACTGGTTCTGTGTAAGGGACATCCGGCGCTGGTTGGTACATTACTGTCTTTGCGGTACTGATAGTGAGACTGAACGCATCACATACCAAAGAAAAGAGTTCCATACTGTACTGCATGTCTTTTAGACTGGTGGCGTTGAGTGCACAATCTCTGGTAAACAATGTCCATCTGAGTTTTTTTCTTGGCCTTCAATCTACTTATATTGAATAGCCCCCCCCCCCCCCCCCCCCGCCATCAGTTCGATAACAATATTCTGTGATATATGCATGTATTTGTGAGCTATAGTTTTGCAGTTGATTATAGATGAACTTATAAGTTATAGATGGGATTTGCCCTGTAATGCCATATCTTAAACAGTATTTTCACAAGATTTGTGATGATCAAGTTTATACAGAATCTACCAGAAATAATATGACTTTAATTTATTACAGGAAATTGAGGCTATTCCAATGCCCACAGAATTAAATGGAACTGCACAGGTTAAAGTTTTAGACTCTGACACCAACCATGTAAACATGATGCAACCACAACCACCAACAAGTATCAGTGAGGTTGTCCAAGAAGAACCAAAGCCTGTTGTGAAGCCCGTACAGACAGCCTCACGTTATTCAATGTTTGTGAAAGGGGAATCAGAGTTTGTGAACAGTCCACAGTCGACAATTGAAAATAGCCATGAAGAACTGGTGGATGAAGATTTTCCTGAAGGTGAGTCTGTTGTCTTTGTCAGATAGAAACATTCGGTAATGGGGAATGATCACTTTGTCAATGCTTCCTCATTTCATTGTCCTAGAAATATTTTCACTTGCGTTATGTGTAGCTCTTATCATAGACTTTATATTCGATAGGTGGGTCATGTGTAACTCTCCCCTAACTATATTCGATAGGTGGGTTATGCATCTATGGGAAATTATTTCTAATCATGCATACTTGGACTATTCAAACAGGCAACTAGACAGCCCAGACAATCCTTTGTCATAAAGCATTGTGCTGCAATAACATTATGGCTTTGGAACTGAGTGTATTCAGATATAGTAATTGCCTTCTGTGAATCAAATTTCCCCCACATCTCAGTCTACACTGCCTAAACATTATCCCCAAGACATTGGCCAGGTGTTTCACATGAGCGTCAAAGCAACCTGTTACCATGATGCATGGCAAGGAAGTGCCTTTAAGGTCTTAGCTATTTCCTAGCCCTGGTAATGGCGTGAGAGCAGTATGACCATTATAACTACTAGAACATGTTTATACTGAAAGGAACCTATCAAAAATGTTTGTTTACATCCAACTGTTATTATGACATGGCAAGCTTGTAGCATATCCTTGTATCTACAGATCCATGGTACACTACAGGTTATATTTGTGTCACATTGATTATTCATTATAATAATCAATATTATATCATCGCAAGACAACAAAAAAAAAGGTCGCGCGTTCATGACAGTGGTTAGCTTTGAGCATGTGACCAGTGGGTATGTACAGGAAGCAGTTGCTTGTACGGCTGACAGACTATACTATTAATATGGTTACAGACATCCGTGGAAGTGGTAGAAATACTGAATGTATTGGTTACCAACACCGAAATTGGATGTGTTGGGCCAGTGACATAAATAAAACTGCAACACAACACATTTCCATTCTCTGGTTTACATCCTGATAGAAACCTTGTGGGATCATTGTCACACAATGATAAGAGAGTTCCGGTGAGAGTTTGAGAATGAATCAAATAAATATCTATTTATTTGGATTAGAATAAGCTATTTGGTTATGGTTCAGATATAAGATTAGGCTGTATTAGTTGTAGAATAAGCGGTTATAGTTAGGGTTCAGATATAAGATTAGGCTGTATTAGTTGTAGAATAAGCGGTTATAGTTAGGGTTCAGATTATAATGTATTTGTTGTAGAGTAAATGGTTAGAGTTAGGGTTCAGATTATGCTGTATTGTAGAATAGGTGGTTAGGGTTCAGATTAAGCTGTATTTGTTGTAAATAAGCGGTTAGAGTTAGGACTAGAAAATAAACTGTTATGGTTAGGATGTTTTATTTGAAGAATGAGCTATTGGAACAGTGAATAAATAGTTTGTTGAAGACATATTTCACAATGACGTTTTTTTTTCAGTGCACAAAAATTACATCATTTTGTTGGCATGTGAAATCGTACTATATTTAGAGTGTGTTTACTTGCAATTATTCTGTATTTAGAATAGGGGAAATATGCAGTTGTCACAGTAGGCAGTACCTGAAGTCAGACATTTCATTGGATTATGTCTAGCTCAGATTCCAACCATCTAAACATACATGTTTATAGTTGAGTTTGTGTGGAAATATGCAGTTGTTACAGTAGACAGTACCTGAAGTCAAACAACATTTCATTGGATTATGTCTAGCTCAGATTCCAACCATCTAAACATACATGTTTATAGTTGAGTTTGTGTGGAAATATGCAGTTGTTACAGTAGACAGTACCTGAAGTCAAACAACATTTCATTGGATTATGTCTAGCTCAGATTCCAACCATCTAAACATACATGTTTATAGTTGAGTTTGTGTGGATCTATCTTCAGAACCAATGACATACTGGCAGATGGTACAGGATGACAGCACACAGTATTATTATTATTGGAATGTTTCCACCAATGAAGTTACCTGGGAGATTCCCAGTGAGTACACTCAATTCCTTCTGTTGCATCGAGAATATGAGCAGAAGATTGCCAAGTACAGCCCTGAACAGTTGGAGAAGCTGAAGGAGAAACATAGTGCAGTGTAAGTCATTCGTTTCATTGGCTACATTTTAAAAATGTTAATTTATTTTAATAAGAACATAGATTGAGTAAAGCTTTAAAAAATAGATTTGTGTTGTGTGCATGACAAGACTCAGACTGACTGTCTTATTTTTTAGTAGGTAGATCCAGGAAAAGGGTAATAAAGTTTTGCTGATACTAGATAACACACATAATAACACACAAATCAACGTTTCGACCAAAAGATCTTTATCAAGACAGACAATTGAAACAAAATTAAAACATATAACAGAAAGCGAACAGTAATAACATTGACGGTCACATTGGTATGAGTAGTATGGATTGACCGGAAGAGGCAAAATAACACTGGACAAGGAAAATACAAAAATGACAACAAACATGTGACACGAAACAAACAGAAACTATGGATCAACTAAAGTCATACAAGAGACAGGCGCTCATTGATGCCATGGGTTTCTTATTTTATAGTAGTTGATTCGATTTGATTCTCAATAACATCATGTACCTGCCTGTATATTGCTGGAGTCCGACATACGAGCAAAGAATGATAACAAATACTGCCATGCATGTTTAAGAGTTGACTATGGTCGTTATGGGGGCTGGCTGTTTCATCCAATATAAGGGCAAAGTGATCTAGAAACCATGCTGAAGTCAAATGTGTCTGGCTGAAAGGTGCGATATCGCAGCAAAGCTGTAGACCATAATTTCTGTCCATATCTGTTTTTTTCTACAATTTATCTCCAATGCTCACTGTTCATCTCTGTATTGAAATTTTGCAGCAATCAATGTCATCTACTTTTTTTTATTTATCACTGCTCAATTACAGCTTACAGTAGAGAGGTCTTTGTATTAAAAAAACTTCAGGGTGTTGACATATTTCGACACGTGTTTGCTTTTTTAACGCAACATTTTTATTTATTGAGGTATTGATTTCAAATTCGGAGATAATAGAGATAAATGGATGCTGATATGATTTGTAGGTATTTGCTTGTTTGTTTATCAGTGTTATATTGTGTAAAACCAAAATCAACACACACAAAGAACTTACCACGTCAAGTTCATGCCTAGGTCCAGCTAAAGAAAATATGACTTTTCAAATTCCTCGTTGTAAATTACTTCAATTGCATCACTATTAAATATTGTAAACATCTCTCTCAAACCATAACTGAAACATTAAAGCTTTAAAATTTGTCCTTTTCTGAATCATAATCCATGAAGAGTTAGTGAAAAATGGCAGCACTGGAGTTAGGCCTATAAAGTTTGGCTTGCAACCATGAAAGGTCTAATAAATTACAAATGCTCATTTATATCACTGCAGAAAACTAAGGAACAATCACTCTAGAAAACACTTACTATTAGAACATGATGGGAAATAAACATGGACTATTGTTGTCCATGACTACAAATGGCTACCTCAATGTAGATATTTGTCAACAAGTGAGTTTCTATCACTAGATTACATTTGTCAAAAATTGTAGACAACAGACTGCTACAGGTTAAAGATGGAGAAATGGTGGCATTGCTTTGAAGTACATTTTAAACATAATTTTAATCAGGTGGATTCTTGCCAGCTTAGCATTTCTGGATAAAGCTGTTTGTAACACTGCTATGTCATAATTCTGCTAGGATGCTATGATATGACACTGTTACAACAAGACACTGCTGTGAGACTTCTTCTTCAGCGTTCATTCTCAAACTCCCACTGAATTTCTCTTGTAACAGGACAATGATCCTACAAGATTTCCAGTTGAATGTAGTCCAGAGAATGGAAATGCGTTGTGTTGCCGTTTTATTTGCGCCAGTGGCCCAACACATCCGTCTTCGGCTGTGCTGTGAGACTGATGACGCTACAATAAGGCACTGCTATGACTCTGCTACAATAAGGCACTGCTACTATAAAGCACTGCTATGACATTTATGACGCAGCTACATGACACTGATAATGCTACAACATGACACTATTTCATAATTCAAACTTACCAACTGACATTGTAAAGCATTAATGTTATTCCTAATTAACATACAAATGTTACTGTTTATCCACACAGGGCACCTGTCAGTGATTCTATTAACAAGCAGTTAATTGAGGAGACTAATCCATCAGACTTGAAACAGTTAGTAGAAACATCTGCTGGAAATAATAATTTGTCATTATCTGTTACTCACGGACCAGATAGTAGACCACAGAAAGTAACGAATGACTCAGAATATACATCTGGGCATGTCAGAGAATTATCTCCTTCCAAAAGCTTGTCTCCGCACCCGGATACAAATCGAGACTCCAAGCATCGTAAACATAAAGAAAAACGAAGTCGGCACAAGAAAAAACACAAGCGAAAACATGGGGATTCTAACTCGGATGAAGACAAACAGCCACCACAGGTATCTGATGCTAGCCATGGTGTGCTGTCTTCTGGCACCACAGTTGGTACTGGCCACAAGTTTCCTAGCATTGTCCCATATTTATCTGACCAAGACGACAGCGACAACAATGAAAATTCTGACATACCTCTTCTGGGACCTGTCACGGTTTCAGTAATGCAATCAAAGGACAAGAACAATGAAGTAGAGCCTGTATGTGTAAAGGAACCAGTAGAATGTGAATTACCAGTGACAGTGGACATCACAAATGTGATAGCTGATGATATTTCACAGTTAGTACTTCTAACACAGACATCTGATGCTTGCACAACTTCAGTGATGTTACCTCCACCACCACCGCCTCCACCAGAAAAAGATTTACAGAGAGACGACCACATGGTGGAAGATATTGCAGACAAAAACATAACACCTCAAGCAGGTGAGCATTATACAGATTCAAAGAAGGATCTGCCTGCGAATATTCTCCAGACAAATTCGGATACATACTCAGCAAACCATATATCAGTGACAGATTTTGTTGATAAAGCGATTGATGAAATTATAAGTGCAGTGACAGATCCTGTTGTAAACATAAATATTGCAGATCCAGTTGCAACACATAAAGTCACAGATCCAGCTGTAAGAACACAAGTTGCAGATTCAGTTTTAAAAACACAGGTTTCAGATCCAGTTGTAAAAACACAAGTCTCAGATTTAGTTGTAAAACCTCACGTCAAAGATTCAGTAACAAAACTTCATGCCACAGATTCAGTTGCAAAGCTGCATGTCACAGATTCTGCCGCAAAACCTAATGCCACAGATTCAGTTTCAAAACCTCATGTCACAGATTCAGCCATAAAACCTCATGCCACAGATTCAGTTGCAAAGCTACATGTCACAGATTTAACTGCAAAACCTCATGTCACAGATTCAGTTTCTAAACCTCGTGTTACAGATTCAGTAGCAAAACCTAATGTCACAGATTCGGCCGTAAAACCTCACGTCGCGGATTTAACTTCGAAACCTCATGTCACGGATTCAATAGCTAAACCTCAAGTCGTTGATCATGAAACTAATAGACAAGTCAGCACGAAACAAGATTCAACTACCATACTGAACCATGAAGCAAAAGTAGGATTGGAAAAAAGTAAAATTGTTAAAGAAGTGATTGACATGTTTGCTGAACACTTTCCAATGCCAGTCTCTTCTCAGAGGAATGATGTTTCACTTGTAGATAAAATAATTGCAGATGTTAATAAGCATTCCACTGAGGTTGTTAAAAAAGTGGACATTTCTGATGAAGTGATGGAAGAAGGTGAAATACTAGAGGTATTAGAAAAAGAAATTTTGCAGAGAGACAGGCATAAAGCCTCTAACAGAGCACAGAACAAATCAGAAAAGAAGAGAAGCGAAGTAAATATTGAACAGAAACCGATGCTGAAAAGTTTAAACATTGTCGGTTATGCTAGTGATGATGAAGAAGAAGAAGGAGAAGTCAGAGAGAAAGCTGTCAAGAAAGAGAAGTCATCATCTCAGAAACACAAGAGAAAGGACAAGAAGAAAGAGTCCAGAAAACGTAGGAAAGAAACAACAGATACCTGCTCATCTGCTATTACTAGTATGTCTGAGAAGAAGGTTGTGTCCCCACCTTTTCCTACTCTAAGTCAGGACACACCAAAGATTGCCAGTCAAGAAGTCACCTTGGTTGTAGTTAAAAATCAAGAGGCAGACCAGGATGTTGATGATGGTTCCTTTGATTTTGATGTGGATGACATTGACCGAGCTCTGGAAGTTGCCCTGGAGAAGAAACTTGAAAAGACAAGGGTAAGATTTTGTATAGTTTAATAATTTATGCTTTGTTTAATGTCCAGCTCTGTGGCGGCGGGCTGCATAGGGGCTGCATAGCACGTCTGTGATGACTAAGGTACTGGGTTTGAATCTCGCCACAGGCAATGGTACATCTGGACTGTTCGAAAGCAATTGCAAACTACTTAATATTTATATTGCCTAGAAAATCAACACAGCTAAAAAAATGATGGGTTGAGTCCTTAATAGAATACACTACCCAAAAAAAATGTTATGTCATCAGCAATCACATGATGATGTTTGTCCGTCGTAATCGACGATGACCAAAAACTCAACCATAATAATAATAACAATAAATAATAAAAGTTAATAGTGCGTTTTTAAATGACTAACAAATCCAATGCCCGCACAAAATGTTCTTTTATAGAATTAAAACAATAGAGGGTACAATCACATAACCAACCCTTCAGTGTCATAGGGGTATCATTTTGGAAACATCAACACAAAAATCTCATGTTTCTTGTTTGAGTGTGGAGAAACTTAACTATGTCTAGTCTTAAATTTTATAAATCCATACTTTTCTTCCCTCTTTTTCTTCTCTCACCCTCAACTTTTCCCGCAGGACAGTCTTGTAATAAAATTATGCCTCATCATGGGCCAAAAACCTGACAAGTTTGTGATGTTCACCATTACCAAGAGATGTTCTTGTTGAGCTGCAAGAGCATATATTATGTTTCTCACATATACATCGGTTTTATGCTGATACAATTGATACACAATACTCGCCTGCAACATTTACTTTCAAAAGCTTGTATTTCTTCAAGTCCGCTGTAATTGTCCAACTCTCACATCATATCTGATTGAATTTCAACCATAACATTTTCTAACAAGTTATTGCAGTAAGGTCTGCAATAAGGTGTCATGTCTTTTAATGTGTCCAAAATATTTTATTTGCCTGATCTTTATTTCTCTTAGTAATTCTATCTTTATATGAAGTGTTTTTAGAACCTCTTTGTTTTCTTCTCGTTCCATGATGTTCTCCCAATTCTTGTATATACGCACATCTCAAAGGTATCACTTCTGTCTTCTAATTGTTTGTTTAGTGTCCATGTTTCTGTGCCATACATTAATATAGAATAGTCCTGTCAGCTACACAACCAGAAAGCTGTACGGTCTGAAATATGCACCTAAAAGTCTGCTTAGCTCTGGTAGTAAGAGCAACACTTAATTACCACTTTTTAATTTTTCCTGTCCTGGCAACAATCTCAATGATCTGGCAACACTTGTGATCTGATAGAAAAAGAATTAGTAGCTTCTGTTAGAAAAATGTCAAACATGTTTTTTTGATCCCATCATTTCTGTTTCAGCCAACGAAATCCTCCCATGCAGTTAAGCAAACTAAATCTCATGATAAGGAAAACAGACTTCAAGATGAGGGCATCCACATTACAGTCTCAACAGATGTATCTAAACAGACCATTTCTAACATGGCCGCTTCTCCCAAACAGATCACTTCTGGCATAACCATTTCTCCTAAACGGATCACTTCTGGCACAACCATTTCTCTCAAACAGATCACTTCTAGCACATCCATCTTTCAAACTAAGGATCATGATGCCAATGGTAAGATCTTTTTTTTTCTTAGTAATATGAAGAAATTGCAATATTACAATTTTACAATAATTTGTGGTCCTATGCCAGTTGTTGGGCCTACATTTTAAATGAAGCGCAAATCGATCTAAATGTTCCAAAAAGGGAGACAGCACAGTTCGTGTTATTCATGTTTCTGATTATTTCCCTGGCATTAAAAACTAAACACTAACCCTGTTTATTCTGAATCCAGGTGTTTATTCTTAATCCACCAGCGCAAATTGCTTTTTTGTACCTCCATACCTCTTCAAACCAAAATATCACAAGTGTAAACAAATGTTATGTTATTCACCTCGTTAACCGAGGAAATGAAAGTGGACGTAATTAGTGTCAGTTTCTGCTAGTGTTTACAACTAAATAGAACATGTTATAGATCAGTTGTAGCTGCACAACCGACGATATAATCCTACAAAATTGTTCTAAATTGCAACCATTTCCGAGGATTTTTGTGCGTAAATTCAGATTTCTTTTGAGTAGTATTTATTGACGGAGTAATCTATGCCTAGTAAGCAGCATTCTATCCTGGATTTAATGTATCGGAAGTTTTCACCAAAATTGTAGACTTTGTCGATAATGTTAGCTCAGAATTTATCACACATACACGAACAAAAATTACATCGCTACATTCAGTGACCATTCCTTTATTTTCACACACAAAAAATATACACACAGCTTTAAAAACAAACAAGTTATTTTCCTTTTCTAAATATCATTATATATCAAGTGACATATTCCTTCCAGAATGTTGTCTTCGCCGTGGATACTCTGACCCTCTCTGTCCTGGGCAAGCAGGCCTGCATTGGCCAGAGACATGTGCATACATTCTTCGATGTCACTGGTCCATCATCTTCTTGATCTTCCTCTTCTTCTCTCGTCTGGCACTTCTAGAATCAGCCTTTCGATACTACCATCATGTCACTATAAGTGTCCAAAATACTGTAGCTTCCTTGTTATGGTGGTATTTGGAAGCCACCCTTCATTTTAAAAATTCAGTAATTTAAAAATTTCAGTGTTCTTTATATAGGTTCATGGTATTCCAAATGAATTTATTCTTTTGGATATTGTCTTATTTAAAGTCCGAGTCTCACAACCATATGTTGCCACTGGTAAAACACATGATCTTAAAAGGGTTACTTTAGTGTCATTATTGCTACTTTTCCATAGCTTTCTCATTTGTGTTAATTTGAGTGTTGCAAATACAATAAATGATTCGCATAAGAGCAAAAAGAGAATGCAGTGAGTGACAGATGGAAATTATTCAATTTTAATGCACAGTGGTGATGATGATGATTAACAGTCATGTCCTTACCATGATTGTAAGTCATGTTCCCAATAATCTCTTTTTGCTTCTGGGAAAGGTAATAATGATATTGGTCAGAGCATAATTATGGCAGCCATTGTGTAACTAGGGACACAGCGATAGAAATTACTTTTTAAAAAAGTACAGATCGGCGCAGATTTATGAAAAAATGTGAAACGCAGGTCAGACAACTGGGATAGGACCTAATTTATTCTTATGCATCAATTACTATGCATTTAGTCCGATATTGGTCATGTATAGAGCGGTTTGTTACGTTCCCAACATGATTTACAGAGATGCTCCTGTAGGCCAAATTGTCATACAGTGTCTTTTAGCTAAACTCTACAATGCCGTCTTGCTGTTTAGTTGATAGAATTTGTGTTGTGTAAACGTTCTGTTTTGAGTTCAGTGCCACTTGGACCTGCGTTTCATAACTCCAGTGGTGCATTATATCTCATAATAATTGCCTGGAGCTTCTTATTCTTGGAACCCAAGGTCCGCAAAAAAATAAACGTGTTGAACATAATGTAACTGTTATCGAACTTGCAATTTTGTGAGCATAAGGCTTCTTCTTTTCATGTTACACTCCTTTATCATTATCCATTGCAGTGTCAGGGCAAGAATTCTCTGGATTCTGCCTTTTTGTGTACTTCATATATGTTTGTTTTCATTAATTCTTTCATTTCTGTGATCCATCTTTTGCATGGTCTGCCCCTGGCTTTGTATCTATCATGTCTATATATGACTGCTTTTTTTTGTGGGACACTATCATCTGGTAGTCTGGGAGCATGTGAGAACACCTTAATCTATTGCCTTATGATGTAATTCAGGATTGGCATTGTGCTTGTTAGTCTTCTGATGTTTTCATGGGCACAAGGCAAATAGTTTAAATACTGTGCCATGAAGATCCTATTGGAGAAAATCAAACTCTGTTGTCTGTTACAGGTATAGAGTGCACAACTTTTACTGTTATCCTTTGTTGTCAACTTCTGCATTCATTTTCAGTTGCAGATTAGCTGGATGTAGTCTGAAAAACATAATACATTGTGTCCTGGCTTACAGCTTGGATACAATATTCATTCCTTTCTGCCCAATACATCCGGCTTCAGCATGATTGTGAGTCACTTTGACCCTCTATGGTACAAGATAGCAAACTCCATCTATAAACCTTTCTTCTTGCCATTTATGATATGTATGTCAGGAAACTGTGTCATTTCATTCATTCAGTGTTCTCCGGTTTGTGAGAGAAATCGTAAGCTCCCAATTACTCCAATGGCTCGTGCCACTTTGACTTAGTAGACTTGGATTGCTTTCTGTTTGGGTGTCCTTCCCATATATAGATTGCCGCCTTACTGTGCTAGAGTGTTCTATCTACACCAGACCACCTCCACTTGAACTATCTTCTATCCAATTATGCAGTCTGCAATTTTAATCACTGTGGCCCACTGGTAGGCAGCCTCCAGAACCGGCTGACTAACTGTGGATGCTGTGTGTGTGTGACAGCTGTTTAGTGGGCTCTGTTGCTTTCACTGACAAAAACACTAATAATTATATCAAACAAATAATTTTACCTAAAGGAAACATTCACATATGATACATTCACATATGATACATTCACTATGATACATTCACATATTCTCAGAGACAGAAATACCAGCAGGAAAGAAGCACTGAGACTGACAAATTCCTGTCCATTGCAGTCAACCATTTAGATTTTGCTTTTCATATAATCTGAGATCCAGTCATCTATAAACCCATAACCTGTCATGGTCGTATGGGTACTACATTAGATGTGTCCATGTACAGGGTCCTCCAGAGATTTCTATCCTCAGTGATACAGATGTGTGGAAAATTGTGGACATGTCCAGTCTTTATATTGTCTGCCTGTAATTTTCTTTGCCCTACTCTGCTACTTCCACATTCAACTGTTCCTTGCAATATTATTTTTGATGGAACCATATTGACATGACATGTCCAAACCATACAAGTTTTCATCATTTTACTATTGAAAGTAGTGATTCTTGCAAACCTGAGATATTCTCTACATTATTTCTTATGTACACATTTGTCTATGCTCTCATAGGAAATGCTGAAAATTCATCTATAACACTTGTAATTGAGGGCCTGTATTCATCACTCCATGTCTGCAGTGATTATCCAACTCTCACACCCATACAACATAATAGATAGCAATAATCTACAGAGTTGCTTCATTGAACAGTGGCTGTATTTGTGACATTGATTTTCTCCTTGTTTTTTTCCTCCATGTTGATAATGCTTCTCTTATAACTTGTATTGATAGAACCCATTTCTGACAAAGACAGTGAGGCTCAACCATTCAAGGGAATAAATGATGACATTGCAAAGGATGGTGATGAGCTTGATGATGGCAAGTTGCTGGTAAGTTTTTACTCAACATTTTTGTGTGGTTTATGATTGACTTCATCCACTTTTATTCACTTGAAATATTGTCTTCATTGTGTTAATTCTCAAACTCCTGCATGTAATCGGATATAGTCCTGAGGCCGTAATGTTTTGTACCAAGTCTTACAGCTTTGCTGCAATATCTTTGCTGTTTTGCCATACATATTTGACTTAGCATTAATTTTTTGTGGTACACATTGATTACATTTTAGTCTCTAAAAGACAGAAACAGCATTATATCTAAGAAAACAAGGCCAGGTGCTGACTGCAGCAGTGATCATATACTCCTGGTGGGGAAATTTTGTATAAGATTAAATCAAGAGATCAGCCAGAAATATGAAATTAGATTTAGCATTATTGAAATCAGATGCTGACATTAACCTTTAGCACACTGTAAACAAAAAACCAAATTTTCTCCCCTGCAGCTGGATTCTTTTTTGAGAATTGGCGTTATTATTGGTACCCTTTTCTGAAAACGTGAGAAAGACCTTCAAGATTGAAATAATGTAGTAGTCACAGAAAGTAAGGAGAAAGGCATCTTCCTACGTAAAAAGAAAACAGAAGTAATGGTTATTTCAAAGAAACAAAATACCACAGCTTGCAAGATCAAAGTGAATGATATAATATTAAAACAGGTCCACCATTTCAAGTATGTCGGTACAACGATTACAGTAAATGGAAGAAATTCAACAGAAATCAGAAGCAGAATATGGCAAGCAAAAACAATATTCAGAAAAATGAAAAATATGTTGTGTAATATGATCTTGTCATTAGAGGGGAGGAAGAGAGTTCTGCAGAAAGTTAGGAGACAATTGACACCACATTGAAGAAAACCAATGTAATTAGTAATCTGAGAAGGCATGTTTATTCCAATATAGAGATAAATACCGCCGAAGACGGGTGTGTCGGGCCATTTGCGCAAATAAAACGGGGACACAACGCATTTCCATTCTCTGGACTACATCTCGCTGGAAATCTAGTAGGACCATTGTCCTGCTACAAGAGATATCCAGCTGGAGTTTGAAAACGAACGCTGAAGAAGAAGAGATAAATCACTGGAGTGTCAGGGATAATATGTGTACCTTAAGTGTGACCGTGACTTCACTGTGACTAGAGATAAATCACTGGAGTGTCAGGGATAATCTGTGTGCCTTAAGTGTGACCGTGACTTCACTGACTAGATATAAATCACTAGAGTGTCAGGGATAATCCAACATACTGGAAATATAGGGGCTATGGTAACATGACACATCTTTTTTAAATCATAGATAACCCAACTCATGGAAAATCTAGAGGTTATGGTAATATACAACATCTTTGTTCTATCATAGAGATAACAAACACATGGACAATATAGGGGCTATGGTAACACAGGGCACTCTTTGTCCTATCATAGAGATAACCCAACACATGGAAAATCTAGAGGTTATGGTAACAGAGGGCACCTTTGTTCCATCATTCCTGACATTGTCTGAATGCCTATTTATTTGCATTATATTTCAGGCTGAGATTAAAGAAATGGCAGAGCTTGCATTAAATAAGCTAGAATTTCTAGACATATCAACAGATAGTTTATCTCGATTACAGGTGTTATTCATTGAACTACAGGTAGGTTAGTCTACTTTGTATGACTTTCATTTACTTCGTTGTAGGACCAGTTGACAGAATCAATCATTTATCTACACAACTTTCTGTATTAGATTTGATTAAAAAAATTTTTTCAACTGGTCCAACATTTTCTTTCTATGACATTCTTCTGCTCAGAAATGTTTTATTGTGTTATCGTTTTGTCTTGTATTGTCTTGAAGAAGTCCTTACGGGTGAAACTGTCTTGTATACTGTTATTTATATTTTTTCATACACATACCCTATAGTGTGCTAGCCTGTGAGTTCATTGAAAAGTAAAGCTAATCGACCATGTATTCTATATAAGTACTATTGTTATACAGTTTTCTAGTTAGTATCTCTTGCTCCATTTCTCATTTTGTCACACAATTTTCTGCCTTTTTATATGGAGAGCTCTATTTAGCTCTGTTTCATGCATAATCTTCCCATTATTCATGATGTGTCATGATTTATGTATTGTCCTATCCATGTGTGCCACTAGGCATCATGGGGAGCCGGAGTCTGCATAATTTTGCTAAATGTGATGCTGCTGTCATAGTGCAGCCTTGGTGTTCTAGTATTTCTCCGATGTCATCTATCCATCTTCGTCTGGGTCTTCCCTCATTTTTCATCTTTTCAGATGATCTTTTATTAAAGGCTATCAGTGGAATGCGATCAGGTTCCATTCTGATTGGGTGGTTGAACCATTTGATCTTTTGTGTGTATGTATTCTATGCAGGATATTGTTTTTACCAGATTTCTTATAGTATAATTGTTTATTCTGTCGCTTCTGAGTTTAGAATTAACCCTCCGACCAGGTATCCTGCGATTTCCCCGTTCAGCACCTACTGGCTTAATTTTACGCATCACGCTATTTCTGCGTGCTCGCAATTATTTATGTTTCTTTGCATTGCTATCCTGCGATTTACGCATTCACGCTTTTAAATTGATATAGATTCCCGCCAGATGTCACGTGTTATTGCTTGTGACAGGAATTCGCTCGCAAAAGGGTGCTTTGTTCACTAGTAATAAGATATTTGGTTGGTGTTGTTTGTGTGTTGTTTTGATGGCTGTAATAAATAACTGAGGATGAATATATGTATTTACAATACTGATAATATTCAGAATTTTGCTTTGAGGTAAGAACAGAGTTGCTATATATGTATTTGAGGTAAGAACAGAGTTGCTATATATGTATTTGAGGTAAGAACAGTTGCTATATATGTATTTGAGGTAAGAACAGAGTTGCTATATATGTATTTGAGGTAAGAACAGAGTTGCTATATATGTATTTGAGGTAAGAACAGAGTTGCTATATATGTATTTGAGGTAAGAACAGAGTTGCTATATATGTATTTGAAGGTAAGAACAGAGTTGCTATATATGTATTTGAGGTAAGAACAGAGTTGCTATATATGTATTTGAAGGTAAGAACAGAGTTGCTATATATGTATTTGAGGTAAGAACAGAGTTGCTATATATGTATTTGAAGGACAGTAATGAAATTGGAGGGGAATCTGATGATGATAACGATTACGTGTCTGCCAATACATTTTTTAAAACAGAACTTCCAGAAATAAATACGCTGTCAGTGGGTTAATTGCAATGATTTATGTCTGAGACTTTAAAAGTCAGGATCATGAACAGGCTGACCACCATAGCCAAAAATCACTATAACTTCCCAGATGAGCACGGGTTTTTCTAGAGTGTACTAAAAATATGGGGTGGGGAGATTGTCCCACCTTAAAAGGGGAGAGGGAGTTAAAATCAACACCCCACCCTCCTATCTATGGTGAAGATCTACGCATGTGGTTGCGTCTGTGGGTCTCACCAATGGCCCACTAGACATACCACCCATACAACAGAAAACCTTAGTGGATGACATGCCGTTATATTGAGGTTATCTTCTTAGATAAACTTCATGGCATGCCATCTATACAATTATGCTTTTATTTTGTTGTTGAAATGTGTTTCATGTTTACCTGAATATATATGTATGCACTCTGTGGTTGGGAGGGAGCCATAGATGTACTGTGCAGCACTGGGAAGGAGGAAACTGACAGCACTGTTTTTTCCTATGGCTGGAACCCAACAGTGACTCAGGACGTGACAATCCTTTTGACGTGAACATTTGGTTGCATGCCTAGAGCAATAGAGAAGTTCGGCATAACCAGTAGTCAATTGGTGGCGAGGATTGAGTGCAGTGAACCCTATCTTCGCTACAGTGGCTAGGAGCAGTGGATAGGTTGAAACCTACCTTCCTGGAAGTGTGATAGTTATTCTCTGGCTCTGTCCCGGGATGGACTGAAAAATCTACAAACTTCCCAGCAATATAATGCCATTTAATGGCATTAGGTCAAAGGGCATGAGCCCGTGGACCGCTGGATCAGCAACCAACCAACCAACCATGGTGAAGATGTGATTATGAAGAGATACAGGGCAGTGGACATTGCACCTTTCGTTTTGTGGCAGACTCCCTAGGTGATTGAATGCTTGATGTGCCATCACTGCAGATTTTGTTTTGTGGCAGACTCCCTAGGTGATTGAATGCTTGATGTGCCATCACTGCAGATTTTGTTTTATTACAGACTTCCTAGGTGATTGAATGCTTGATCTGACATCACTGCAGATTTGTCAGTAAGTTTGACAGAAGAATGATGAGATAGTTGGCCCAGAAGTGTGTGCTATGCTCCTGGCAAAATATAATCATAGGATGCTGGCGCACTGGAATGCATACCTATGGGGGACTGTTCTTTTGATCATTCGTCCATCACAAGTGATGATAACCATTTTTTACATCCACTTTTGAAAATTCAGTTAAAATTATAACCATACATAATAGTTCGTACATGAGGGACTAAACATGCATTTATATACCTCCCTTACACAAGCATGTCTTTGAGATAACCTAAAATAAGTCTGGGTTTCACCTCAGTTACACAACTGAAAAGAACTTGTGCTTTTGTCTGAGAGATTATGGGCTGTCCATAGCTACCTGTTGACAGCTAAAGGAATTATTTCATTATTGTTAAATTTTACTGCAAAAAACTTGTATATGCGTAATCACAAATTTACATCATCTGTTTTAGACCAATATGAATGGAACACATTATTCTCCTTCAATAATTATTCTTGAGATAATTTGTAAGAATGTAGTCATTGTCATCATCAAACTCTTCATAAATGTTCTCCTCACATCTACTTTCCAATAAACAAAAAATCTAGAAAATTCCTTGGAAATTTCATGACAGTAATTGGCAAGGTTACTATTTGTAACGTCCTATTGTCAATCAAGTTGTCAGACCAATGGGTGCCAGCTGAACGGATCTGGTTCGAATCTCATTTGCCTTTTGATATCCATCTAGTTTTTATGTCATGTTATTAAGACCGGCAAGAATTGCCCTTAATACTTTAATTTGATTTTTCTACAGACCAGACATACAGACTGGATGGCTGGTGGCCTGTCCACACAATACTTTCATGAACAGCTGAAGATTGCCCAGGGACTTTTAGAGCAATATGAACTTAGCGCTGTGCCTGAAGGATGGGCATGCCAGTGGGACAGGTACGGGGCCCTAACGTTTCCTTCAATATCTGCCATTCGCATGTATGGACCTGGCTTTGTCTAGATAGTTAAACCAGTATCCTCACTCAAACTTCTCATACTGTCAGCCAGTTCTCTTGACTATTTCTCAATAAATCATTTGTTCATGGACTGTCTTGTTTAGACTAAGATCCACTACAAGGAATATGATTTTGACAGTTTAAATCTATCTAAGATGTGTTATCTGTTAAAGAGAGTGAGTAAACTGACAGAATGTACCATGAGAGAGAGAGAGAGCACCAGTATACATGCCAACATGTAACCGATTCTATAGTTCACTGTTTGAAGCTACTTATTGATAGAGCTATCTCTTCTCTTGTTTGATTTAATGAAAGTATTCTGAATTTGATCCTCTACCTAAGCCTGAACAGAACATCATTACTAATGTTGATAAATGAAGCCGGTCCATCATGCAGTATAAGAGAAATACATCATTACTAATGTTGATAAATGAAGCCGGTCCATCATGCAGTATAAGAGAAATACATCATTACTAATATTTATAAATTAAGCCAGTCCATCATGCAGTATAAGAGAAATGACAGTAGGATTGTGTTGTGTATGTTGACTGGCTATTTTATGAACATGTCATGAACTAAATCTCCTCGTGCTGTGAACATAAAATCATGCCCTCGCTAGCACAAAACCACGAGCCGGTTGTCCAGCTTGAGGGACCTTCACTAACCAGCATAGCTCACCATGTTTTCGGATCTGTGTTCTGCAAGGGCGGGGTTGCTTTTGGATAGGGAGAAATTCTTTTGCATAAAGTAAGTGCCTTTTTTTATATTTTGCTTTAACAGAATCATTTTAGATCTTTATATGTGTTGTTTGAATATATATTATAAATATATAGTAGTGATATGTCCAAGAACCCATGGCTGTCGTAGCGGTGCTTCAGAGGATGTATAACACTTAAGATATATCCAGTTCTCTCGGTGTGGACAAGTGTATAGAATTCAAGTTCTATTCATTCCTTGATGTTATCAATCCATGAATGTCTCAGTTCCCCCGCTTGCCCTGCACTGTTCCCTACAGGGTTGTTTTAGCGGAGTCATGTTGGGTTACATACCCAAACCACACCAGATTTCTTTGTCCATCTGTTGATATAAGTTCTTGCAATCTTGCGTACATGATTATTTTATTTTGGACATATGTTTCTTATACTATGACCTCTGTAGCAAATCTGTAGTATCTATCTATACAAACATGTCCCAACTCTTGTGTTTGGTGGTATTGCATAGGGTGAGGGTGGGTGTGTGTCAAACCAGCTGAACCAGTCAAATTTTACAAAATATTAATTTTAAAGCAATGTTAATTTTAAATTGTCTTGTAGAGTTTAAAATATCTTAATTTTTAAATGCACCATTGTAATAAGAATGTCATGAGTTAAAAATTACATGAATTATATTTTACTGCAAAAATCTATTTTCACTGTGTTTTTAGCCCCATTCAAAAATAAATTTTCACTGTGTTTTTAGCCCCATTAAAAAAGGTTTTTTTAAAAAATGTATTCATGCTGCAGGCCACTTTTCTTATATAAATCTGAGTCAATTCATCATATGAGATTTTCTATGTGGGTTTCTGCTGTTCACCAGTATTTTACCTTTTCAATATTAGTTTCTTGAAATCTGAATTTGTATAAAAATAGAGCTTTCTAATTTTGTTATTGATTCTGTAGACAGGGGATAGAATGGGGAACTCTTCTATTTCTGTTTTAAATTAGGTCAGAGGTAACACAAACAGGAAATGCACAGTAATAGGAAATACCCGGTATACAAAAACAAACCCAAATAAATGTGAAAATGAGACAGAGAAATGATGGAACAACCTGACATCATGCATAAGTCAGGTGCTCATTAATTCCTAAAGGTTTAAGAGTGCCAGCTTCATATACACAGCGGTTCTCAAGCGCGAGACGGGTCTGGTTGTCAGGAGAAGCATGCTTTGATGGCCGTCATCTAAATATCCTGGGCGCCCCGATGGCCTGTGCCATTGAAGTGGACGTCGACAGGATAGCCAGAATAATGTTTTATGCTGTGTAGGCGCTCACAGAATCGGTCAGCAAGCCTCCCACCAGTTTCACCCATGTACACCATGGTGCAGTGCCTGCAGATGATGATACGGAACACACCTGAGAAAGTCGCCTCAATGGTGAAGGTGGGCTTTGAGAATGTGACGGATCGGATCTGGGTAACATATGGACAGGCACAGCTTCAGGATGTTTGCAGCTGATAGTGCCAGAATGATAACTGTCATCTTCATGAATGAAATAAAATAGAGATGTGGACCTCACTGACCAAGCCTGAAGGAAAAACTATGGAAATGTGACAAGCTGAGACAGACTACTACCTTTATAAGAGAAATCAATGTAGTATGAGCGAACAACGAAAAAAAGAAGACAGCTTTGACAATCTTGATGAAGTATAAAAGCGCCGTCTAGTTAGTTTATTAGTCAACAAGATCATTACACGTCGAACAATCGGACTAATAAGTGATGTCATTTCCTCAAGATATCCTTCAGTGTGTAGTGATTGACCACATCTACACTGTGTTGATTTACTAGTCACCTCTGGTTATCCGCATAACTCTCTTGTTTAACCATGCCCCTCCTTGACATGATGTTAACATGGTCTGCTCAAGGTTTTAGATTCACAGACATTAGTTACATCTGTCACTTGTCCTATCTCCCTAATGTTATTCTGTACATGTCCTCTGTCCATTGCATGTCTACACTCATCCTATCTCCCTAATGTTGTTCCGAACATGTCCTGAAGTCCTCTGTCCATTGCTTGTCTAGTCCCCTTGGTCACCATACCATCAAGCATGTCTACACTTTTCATTCCCTCGAACACTAGCGTGTGGTGCCTAGAAAGTCAGCAATAGTTGGAAATCAATGTCTTGTACTGTGTATGCTTCAGTTATACTCAGTAAAAGACTGTCCCGCTTGTGGTATTGCAACAGCAACATTGAATAAAACAGTTGGGACTTGGACAAGCTTTGGAAAACTACATTGGAAAAAATTAAATGTCCAGACACCGATCTGGATCTGAAAGTAAAACACTGCCTGGCAGAAGGAGCAAGAGAGAGAAAGCCATATTCCCTTGGGGTTATTTCATCATCACGATGTGTGAAGTTAGTCCACAATTTTTGATAGGATGTAGATTGCCAAATTGACCATTGTGTTCAAATACAGGAGCTGATCTATGGGAATCATTAAAAAAGTAGTGGCAACATTGAAAGTTAACCTTTAGCAAGCCGGATTAAAAAATACAAAACATCTTCTGCCACCGGATTCTTTTTTGAGAATTTTCATCTTTTCTGGTTGGTGTTACGGAAACGCAATAACTTTTTTGTTATTCGAGATAAAAAAAATTTTTTGCTGCATGTAAATGCAGAATTGAATACTGCAAATGTATGTGTATTTTTTTTTTTTTTACGTAACCTACCCGGGGTTTGCGCAAGAGGTGAAGGCCTTTTTTTCGCAAAAAACCCAACAAAAACACCAAGACATGGGTTTTGGAAAACTCAATACCATTTTTGTTATTAGAGCTTTTTAAATAATTTCAACAGATTTAAATGCAGAACTGAATACTGCAAATGGGTGTGTAATTGGTTTTTTTAAATGTATCCTACCCGAGGTTTGCGCAAGAGGTGAAGACAATTTATATTTTAAAATTACATAAAAACAAGAAACACAAATGACTTACCCACTGGATGTGCAGTTCTCCTACGTGCTGTGCAGCTCAGATGAACACTCAGTCTTAAAATTTAACAATGTGTGGTATCGATGGAAGCAGGGATATGGGCACAGAGTGACCTGACATGCTGCACACATGTACTGAGTCTGGTGGCGCTTCTTTGACTGATCTGAACAGACAACACAGTCAGGAAATGAATGCCTGCCACTGGACAACCGTTTAGGATTTATAGCAATGTGGTGTGCTGGTGCTAGTGTCATCCTATCCGGTGGGTGGCTTGTTCTTCTTCCGGAACTGGAAGACGCAGACCTAGAGTAGCAACCCTCAAGAAGCCCCATGAATTATCTGCAAGCGAAATTTTTCCGCCTTGACTCGGCCAGGATGTTTAGCCTGCCACAGGACAGATGAATTGACAAAGCAAGCTTCCAACAAGTTAAAGAAAATTTTCTTCCACCACTTGCAGGACCTGTGGCCTAACATATAATATGTTAGCTGCTTGTCAACACAATCAACGCCTCCCATGTGACGGGTATAGGCCTGTATTGCGCATGGTTTTACCACATCCCTCACATTACCACCATGGCGTTTGGAACGGACCTTCCTATTGAAGGTCTGCGCATCGTGTGCAGATGTCATCAGATTTACTTGCCTCTTGTCGTACCATGACAGGTAGAGAATGTTGTCATCACTTTCAGTACGAAGTGGGTCACCAACCTTGAGTTTTAGACCCTTCAATGCACGGGGGACCCCTTTGCGATTCAATTGTAGTGTGCCGCAGGCGCCTATCTGGTTCTCGGCAAGCTCCTTGAAAAGGGCTGGAGAGGAAAAGAAGTTGTCCATGTAGACAATATGGCCCTTACCGTGCATTGTGGCCAACAAATTACTCACAACACAGTGAGCCAATCCCTTCTTTTTGTCATAGATGTCCTCCTTCCCAAGGTACAGCTTCCAGTTCCAGAGATAACTAGTCTTCGAGTCAGCCAGTGCCCAAAACTTTATACCCCACTTTGAGGGTTTCTTGGGCATGTACTGTATAAGACTAGTCCTACCCTTGAAAGCAATCATGCTTTCATTGATACTGATTTCTTTGGAGAGGCCGTAATATTGTTGGAACAGAGGAATAAGTTTGTCAACAAACCCTTGTATCTTAAACGCCTTGCTGTGACCGGGTTCCCCTCGTGCAACAGCTGTTGTGTTGTCTACAAGGTGCAGGAATGAAAGAATAGCTAAAAACCTATTCCTACTCATGACATTCCTAAACCCAGGCATCTCGATGAGACCATCATTAGACCAATACAATTCATAGGAGGAACGTTTGGTCAGTCCCATCAAGAGGACCAAAGCAAAAAAAGCTGTCATCTCATCAGCTGTGACTTCCTTCCACAACTTCACACGAGATGCATAGCCGGCGTCCTGTCCCTTCGATTCACTAACCTGCTTAGCGTACCGATTAGTTTCAGTTACCAACATGTTAAGAATATCATCTGTAAAAAACAGACGGAACACGTCTACCTCACTAAGGTTATCAGCTAGGCCTATAGGTCCAACAATTTCATCGAAATTTCTAAGTCAATCATGGCTATACCCCGAAGGGACACTTGAGTTTTCAACAACCTGGTCCTCCAAAATGTCTTCTTCCACGCTGCCCACAGAATCAGTGTCACTAATATCATCTCTATCTAACCACACATTATCTAATGGAGCTATATCTGCATCGGTAAGCTGCACAGTTTCTTCCTCATCGGAATCATCATCCATTACGAATTCAAAATAAATCGCATCCATGATTGCAGGTTTGGGTGTTGGTACAAAATTACAGTTTGCAACGACTTGCTGGTACACAGAATTTTTTCAAATAGACAGGGCGAACGTGGAGATGTTCCGGTATCGATTGTGCATGTCCCTAGCTATGTGCATTAACTAAGCGGGCTGTGGTACGTGTAAATCTCACGATATTCTCGCCGGGTGGGATAGGTTGATATAGGCTTGGTGAAGGTTAAACAGAGTGTTAGGGACACCCTGTTAACCCTTGCATTCTAACATATTTGGGGATTGTTAAACATTGTTCTAACGAAGGTTTTCAGACTTGCTATTTTTCAGATGATGATGGAACTCTCAATTCTGGTCCTTTGTCACAGAAGCTGCTTGAAAAGTAAACCTGGAGAACTGAGACGAAGAACTTGCAAGAATAAACATTTTTTCACCTAGTGTCATTTGATTTACATGGAAGAAATTCTATTTGGAGAAATAATTTTCAATCTCTCTTGACATCATCATGTGTCCAATTTATGTCAGTTGTAAATGTTTTTATGTTGACTCCGCATGGGAAGTCTCATTTCAATTTGTATGATTGTGTGTGTGGCAAAGTATGTGTATATTATTTGACTGCGAGCCGTGTGTGTGCGTGCGCGTTTTATTGTAGTGGAATTTGAATTTCAGTTATTACTTGTGTGTTTATAAATATTCACTAGTACAGGAAGTGTTGTGATAGACCAATTGATTTTTTCCTTATTGAATACAGATGGCTGAAAGGATTGACTTCAAACATTGGACTAGGCTTCATCTTTGTTGACAATTTTGTGTGTGGGATTTTTGCTCAATTTGAAGATTCTGTTTCAATATTTGTGTTGTCTTGGGTAAGATCAATTGTTTCGGTGAGTTTGAAAAGAGACTTTAATGATTGCCATCAGCTCAATGTTTGCAACAACAGGACATTGGTTCAAGATTGCATGTCTGCAACCACCATAACTATCTCTCGTTGTTTTATGAATCTTTTTAATTTCTTAATGTTTCTCTGCTTAACGTATTCTTTGTGGCTTCTATAATGACATTCTTGCAATGCTGTACTCTATGCTTTACCAATCATCTCCAGCACTGTTTCTTAATCTGTCACTGCTGGTGTTTCTGTATAGTTCTGTCCTCTCTGCTGGTGTACATTTAGTTCTGTCCTCTCTGCTGGTGTACATTTAGTTCTGTCCTCTGCTGGTGTACATTTAGTTCTGTCCTCTCTGCTGGTGTTTGTTTAGTTTGACCTCCGCTGGTGTCAGCTTAATTTGTTCCTCTCTGCTGGTGTCAATTTAGTTCTGTCCATGAGTTATTCATTGCGTGTTGACATATGTCCTTGCTTTCTTTTGTTCTCTACTTGATGTCTTCAATGTCACGCAGGTCTTCGGGATGAACTCTACGATTGTCTGGAATTCTTCTTTGGTTGCAAGTTTGAACCAGTTGACTAATATATCTCTGTTTTTCATACTAGGGACAGGTAAATAGGATATGTTCAGAGGCCTGTTATTGTCTGTCAGCTGTAAAATTATGTGTTTTCTCCTCTGTTATTCTTGTCTACTGTCAGGGATCTCAATAACTCTGATATTGTGATATTGTCGGCATACATCATTACCAAATTGATAAGATGTTTATCAAATTGATATCATTTTCTCTTTATCATCTTCCATCTCTCGACTGAAATTGTCCCTGTTGTCAAATTGTGCTTCAACCTATTTTTACACTTTATGTTGACATAACGATGACCGTCTCTTTCATATGTTTGACAATTTCTTTTTTATCTAGCCTCTGTCATCACACCACTTCTTATTTTTAAGCCGTCTACTGGATTATGATAATGTTTTTGTACAAAACATAAGTACATGTAGTGTTTATTGTCCACGATTCACCTCTATCATCATGTGACATATTCTTTCCAGAGCGTGGTCTTCCTTATGAATTCTCTGCGATTCTGAGCGAGTTGACCTGCCACAGCTAGAGACATGTTTAAAGAATATGATATATCACTACACCATCGTCGTCTTGGTCGCCATCTTCTCCTGTTGCCGTTAACTCTTGTCTTCAGCTATTAATCTTTCTATGTTGTTGTCTCTTTATATGACCAAAAAAACCTCCCATTCTGGTCTCAATTTGTCTAGTATCTATGACACAGCGACAGGTCTCAATTGTCTAGTATCTATGACACAGCGACAGGATATCTCTCATCTGGAATATAGTCTTTGGTCAGTTCTATTCTCGGAGAGATACATCTCTCCTTTGATGTTATCAGGATAACTCTTTTTTATCTTCTAGTCCTTTTCATGCAATGCATGAATTCTCTAGACAAATATTTCTTTTGTATGTAGTGACATACTAGTGCATTGCCTCTCTAAATAATGCTTGTCCTCATATGAAGTGATGTGTCAATGCACTATATATCTTAGTGATATGCATTGTATACATAGCATCATGTCTTCTAAATGAAGTGACACATCTATGCATTGCCTCTCTAGATAATATGTCTTCATTTAGACAGCGTCATGTCTGCTAAATGAAGTGACGTATATATGCATTGCCTCTCTAGATAATACCATGTCTTCATATAGACATGTTTTCCATATGAAGTGACATGTTAAATTATTGTCTCTAGATGGTGTCATGTCTTCATATGAAGTGACGTATCTGTGCATTGCCTCTCTAGATAAATAATACCATGTCTTCATATCAAGTGACATGCATTGCATCGCTAGACAACGCTATGTCTTCTATGTGGAATGTCAGTGCATTGCCTCTCTAGATAAGATAATGTTATCGTCTTTAAGAAGTAATTTTCCAATGCAGTTTTCCTAGACAACATTATATCTTCTGTATGAAGTGACGTGCCAATGAAATTCATATGTGCACCACCATCATGTGCCCATATTTGTGGCAGTGGAAGGTTTGAATTTGTTGGTATATTGACTCATGTCTTATCTGTGTTTGTGTAAGGGCGGCTACACGTCTTGTACCTGTTCAGTTCCGCAGCTACCTACAGACTGAAAAAAGTCTGGCTCTAAAAATAACCCTTTCCCTTTTTTCCTTTTCTTTTCCTGCATAGGGCCAACAATCGTTATTACTATCGGAACTCTGAGACCAATCGTATTCAGTGGGAGTATCCAGAAGTAGAGACTACGGATGTAATGGAAGAACAGAGTGTCATTGCCAGCAATGATAAGTCTGTTGTCAATGTCAACGACAGAGGGTCTGATGAACATCGCAAGTCAAGAGGCAGCAGTAGTGGACGGTACAGGAAACGAGATGAGAAAGAGAAAAGTTAGTGACATACAGATAGTGTTTTAAAGAAATCTGTGATTAATAGTTTCTTATTTTTATAGAAAACTGTGATTATTAGTTTATTGATTGTCTGAGAAAACTGATTATTAGCTTCTTGATTGCCAGTGTGTTGTGGAGGCCCAAGAGGGAAGCAAAGGATAGCCATACTGTTTATCTTCCATGTTTGTCGTAAGACGCGACTAAGGAGGTTGTGGAGTGGAATTAACTTCCTTATTCCATAGGGTCAAAGTTGACCCAAAGCCATGCTGAAGTCAGATGTATCAGGCAGAAAGGCGCAGATATCGTAGCAATGCTGTAAACCATGACACAACGCAATCCATTTATCAGACTACATCCTGCTAATCTGCAGGAGTTTGAGAACGAATGCAAAAGAAAGAACAAGTTTCTTGATTTTTTACAGCAAACTGATTATTAGTTTCTTGATTGTTTGAGAAAATTGTGATTATTAGTCTCTTGAGTTTTAGAGAAAACTGTGTATTACGTAATTTTTTAGAGAAAGCTGATTAATAGTTTCTTGATCTTTAGAGAAAGCTGATTATTAGTTTCTTGATCTTTAGAGAAAACTTATTCTTAGTGTCTTGATTTTGAGAAAACTATGTGATAATTAGTTTTTAACTAATTTTTTAGAGAAAACTGGTTATAAGTTTCTTGATTTATAAAGAGAAAATGAGAAAACTGGTTATAAGTTTCTTGATTTATAAAGAGAAAATGAGAAAACTGTCTGATGATGATGAAGAAATGATCCCTTTAGCTGTGAGCAGGTAACTACTCTTCACAGCCCATAGCTGTTCTGATAAAAGAATATATTCTTTTCAGTGGTGTAAATGAGGTGACACCCTGGCCTCATATAAGGTCTTAAAGGCATTGGGGGATTATCTATACATATTTAGTCCCCAAAAGGTGTTACGCCAGTATCTCTGGATTGCTACATTCCACCAGAAGCACAACCCACATTTCTGGATCAACTATCTCTGTCAGATGTGATGGCACATCTAACATTCAGTCTCCTAATAGTCTGATGCAAAAGGACATAGATGCAATGTCCACTGAGCTGCATCTCTTCGCGATTTATGGGGATGATTTGATAGAAGACAAAAGTCAGAAATTGAGACAAGATGTGAATAATGATAGTTTTTTCACAGGTGATAGGTTGTCCGCCTATCCTTCACCTTTCCTTGGTAGCCCCCTATGACATGTCTGAAAAGAAGACAGCAGCTGATGTGTTGAGCCGTTGGCGCATATAAAATAGCGACAATACATTTCCTTTTTCTGTACCATATCCTGCTGGAAATTTTAACAAATAAAGCATGAAGAGGGGCAATGAAGTTTTAATAAATAACATGATACACACATAGGCACGCGCACCGATTGATGTTTCGACCGAAAGGCCTTTATTAAGGATTATGTAAACGTATACATCATAAATGACAAGTAGGGATGACACAACTGGCATTCACATGTCTAACGAGATGGCCAGAAGGATAGAAATTAGGTCACATGACACAAACAGGAAATGTACAGAAATAGGAAATATACAAAAACAAACCCAAATAAATGAGAACACCAGATAAATAGAAATGGTGGAACAACCCAATATCGTTAATTCCCACAGGCTTCAGAGTACCAAATTCATATATATATTTCTCAAACGCGATACAGGTCCGGTCATCGGAGAAGCACACTTTGAGGCCGTCACCTGAATATCCTGGACGCACCAATGGCCTGTGCCATTGTAGCGGACATCAACAGGATAGCCCGAATTATGTTTTATGCTGTGTAGGTGCTCGAAGAACCGGTCAACAAGCCTCCAACCAGTCTCACCTATGTACATCATGGTGCAGCACTGGCAGAGACGGCATTACAGGACACACGAGAAACTCTACCCAAACCTAGGCTATCAGCAAGTAGAAAAACACAGCTATTATTCTACGCCATTCGTCATTTTGACCAGTAGGTTAATAGCATGATCCACATGGCAACCAACAAATTGGTACCATGGCTTATGTTTCGGGAATAATGACATAGTTACAGAGTATGTGCTGTAAGGGCAACACTAGTTTGATAATTTGTGGTTGACCAATGTCCAAGCAGCTGAGACCTTATGGGTTAAATCGCATTATATGACTAATACGTAACTGAATATACTTTACCTAGTTTTGTCTGACTGAAGAGTTTTGTGGTTTCAGGCAAGCGAGACAAGCGGAGTAATTCACGTCACTATCATAGAAAACGTAGAAGAGGCAGAGATCAAAGCGTCAGTAGTAACTCCAGCATTGAAAGCCAGCAACGTCGTCATCACCACAAGAGTAAGAAGAAGAAGCAACATCGAGTGGAGAGATCACCAAGTATTGAGATCTTAGAGAACACTGATGGAATGGATGATGTTGAGGTCAGTGTGTTGCTGTTTCATTCGGTTTATGATGTTACGTTGTTATTGTGTTTTTTTCATTTAGTCCGGAGCAATGTCTGCATTCATTATGATTTCTATGAAAATGGTTGTTTGCATGATAGCACAAACTTCACATCGTGGGTGTTGCTAGAAAAACACAAATTTCGATGTCTTGCAGCTACTGAAAACTTTGCAAAAGGGACAGGCCCAGACTTGAAAATGTGCCGGCTTCAACTGGGCGTGTCCCCAATTATGTGCATGAACAAATCAAGCTGTTCTACGTACTATAAACACTCTATGGTAATGGGTGAATGCACTTGACAACAGTTTTTTGAAACGTACCTCCCTTTTTTGAACGCACTAAACCAAAGCGTGCTTATGGTTAAAGATGCAGATATCACAGCCTTGTAAACTATTCAATCTATTAATATTATATTGATAAAATACATGATTTTGTTGTTCGTTTCTGTCTGCAGATTATTGATACACCCATCAATGTGCCACAGGTTGCCAGCCCATCTGAGCCTATGTTTGCTACAAGTGATACTCCTGCTTCCAGTCCTCACCCTGTTCTGGTTGATTCTGTGAACAATATTGATGAAACACTTGATGTTTATCCATCGCAATTTCCAATAGAAGATGGTGTCACTACTGTGAAGTTGAACCAGGATGTGGATGGAGAGCTCTTAAGCATTACTGATAATGATACCAAAGAAGAAGCAGCGGAAGTCATCAATACAGCAGTTATCACCAAGCCTCCTCAAATAATTGTCCATCCTACGGTTGCGGCTTTATATGTAAGTGGAAGTGATACTGTGCCAAATAATTGTTCATCCTACGATAATTTTAGCTTTCTGTGTAAGGGGAAATGATACTGTCCATGTGTTTCCGGAGGGACGAAATAGTAGTAAAGATTAGTAACACTGCGACCTGCCATTTATGAAGTAAGAGACGACTAAGAGTGCTTGAGGGTGGAAGTCTTTCCACCCCATAGGTCAAAGAACTCAAAAAAGTCATGCTGAAGTCAGATTGTCAGGCCGCAATGCACATATATCGCAGCCAATCTGTAAACCATGACACATGTTCCATTCTCAGGAATACATCCTACTAACCAGCAGGAGTTTGAGAATGAATGCAGGGGGAAGAGAAGATGACACTGGCCATATAGCCTGTATGCAAGTTAACGTGTTAATGCTCACAGATTTGTATGTACATTTCATTCATAACTGGTTTTAGATTTGTATAGTACTTACTTAGAGCACAGGTTTGAGAAGTTTCACTTGATGACAACTGACAATCACTAAAGGGGATATGGGGTGTAAACACGAAAACAAATAACAATACACAAGACACAATACACAATACACAAGACATTTTCAAAGTTTCGAACCGTTAGATCTTTATCAAGAATATACAAAACAAACTGAAAAAAAACCCCCAATAAAAACAGTAAGGGCAACGTTACCACTTCAGAGGCACTAGAACGCAGACATGTAAACAATACAAAGTTCAAGGTGACAATGACGTATGTGTAAACATGTAGTCATGGAAGTTGGTTTTTCTTGAAAAAGAGAACTGGATATGAGAATAGAAAGAAATAATTATTACTCAAAACATGGACAGCAATACAATGACCACACCAACACAAATTTTTAAAAATGAATGTTCGGAATTACACCCATAGGCTTGAGGGTACCAAACAAAAAAATAAGTCAATTTTCAAGAGAGTACCTCAATCTATCATTTGTGGTGCAGGATCTTCTTCTTCTTCAGCGTTCATTCTCAAACTCCTGCTGAATTTCTCTTGTAGCAGGACCATGGTCCTCTTAGATTTTCAGCAGGATGTAGTCCAGAGAATGGAAATGCGTTTTGTTGTCGTTTTATTTGCGCCAATGGCCCGACACATCCACCTTCTGCAGAATGCATGATCTGAGGGCAGTGACCTGGATATCAAGGGCACCACAATGACATCACCATTGAAGTAATGGCAACGTGTAGATTCCGTGTTTTATGGCATGAAGATGCATACAGAAGGAGTGACTCCTGGAGTCGTAAAAACTGGTTTATGTGCTTAAGTTCTGCCAAAGATGGATGTGTCGGGGTATTGGCACAAATAAAACGGTGATACAACGCATTTCCATTCTCTGGACTGCATCCCGTCAGAAGTTTCATAGGACCATCGTCCTGCTACAATAGAGATCCAGTGGAAGTTTGAGAATGACCACTGAAGAAGATATGTCTTAAGCTATCTCTGTATTATATAGGGTGGTTTGCTGTATGTTTAAGAAGTAACAAGTTCGATACAGGCCTATGGCATCTTGTCTACAAGTGCATTACTCTAGAGATGCTTGGGAATTAATGCTGAAACTGCAGAGTTACATACAGGGATACTGTATAGCACATCCTTTTATAACGTTTTCTTATATCTGGTGCCTCTGCGATGGTAACATTGTTTTTACTGTTTGCATTGTTTGTTTTATATATTCTTGAGAAAGACCTAAATGTTGGAAACATTGAAAATGTCTTGTGTATTATCATTTGTATGTTTGTGTGTTTACACTTCATAACCTCTTAGTGATAGTCCATCTGTTGTGTTCAATTTATTTTATTTTGTATGTAATTAAACAAAATTAATTAAACATAAAATTAAACATAATTAAAATTGATTTAACATGTTTTCACCTCTTTGTTCTTTCTTATTGAATTAACATGTTCTCACGTTTATGTTCTTTCTTATTGATTGTACTTTCAGTCTGATGGTTTCATGACAACAGATCTATACCCAGTCCCACAGATGATTGCATCAACTCCAGCAACATTATACTCATATACAGCAGCCCCTCACACAGAACAGAGCATTCCTTCAACAGAAGTCACCACAGAGATCAACGAGACAAACTTGGAAACAGACAAATCTTCCAAGAAAAAGAAAAAAGATAAAGTAAGTACAGCAACGCTGGTGCTCCTGGTTATATTTTGACCATTTTTCTCAATGACTCAGTCACGCCAGTCTATACTCTGTAATGTGTCTGCACACCAGTCTATACTCTAACATGTCTCCACACCAGTCTATATTCTTAACTTGTCATCACACCCATCTATATTAATTTGTCATCACATCTGTCTATACTATATTAACTTGTCATCACACCAGTCTATACTCTATTAAGTTGTTATCACACCAGTCTATACTCTGTTAACTTGTCATCACACCAGTCTATATTATTAACTTGTCATCACACCAGCTTATGTTATTAACTTGTCATCACATCAGATTATATTATTAACTTGTCATCACACCAGTCTATATTATTAACTTGTCATCACACCAGTCTATATTATTAACTTGTCATCACACCAGCGTATATTATTAACTTGTCATCACACCAGATTATATTATTAACTTGTCATCACACCAGCGTATATTATTAACTTGTCATCACACCAGTCTATATTATTAACTTGTCATCACACCAGCGTATATTATTAACTTGTCATCACACCAGTCTATATTATTAACTTGTCATCACACCAGTCTATATTATTAACTTGTCATCACACCAGCGTATATTATTAACTTGTCATCACACCAGTCTATATTATTAACTTGTCATCACACCAGTCTATATTCTTAACTTGTCATCACACCAGTCTATATTATTAACTTGTCATCACACCAGCGTATATTATTAACTTGTCATCACACCAGTCTATATTATTAACTTGTCATCACACCAGCGTATATTATTAACTTGTCATCACACCAGTCTATATTATTAACTTGTCATCACACCAGCGTATATTATTAACTTGTCATCACACCAGTCTATATTTTTAACTTGTCATCACACCAGTCTATACTCTGTAATGTGTCTCCACACAACTCTATACTCTTCTAACTTGTCACACCAGTATATAATGCGTAATGTGTTGTCACACAGGCCTATATTCTGTTAACTTGTCACACTAGTCCATACTCTGCAATGTCATTACATTAGTCTATATAATGTACCATGTTGTCACACTGGTCTATACTCTGTTAATTTTGTTGTGACACAAGTCTATGGGTAATCTGTAATGTCGTCACACTGGTCTATACTCTCACCAATGATTTTACCTTGTTGTCTTGTTCCAGAAATCACTAACCACTGGCTCAAGTATTATGATGAAGAAGAAGCACATGTCATCCATGGTACAGAAGTGGCAGAAGGTCAAAATAGAAGTGGAGAAGGAAGATCGTGCCAAAGAGCTTCGGCAAGCTGCCATCAGGAAGAAGATTGAGGAACTCAAAAGTTCTGATAAGCAGTTGTAAGGAAGGTATAAGAACTAAACTTGTTCCACCAGTCAGCGTATTTTCAAAAGTAGATGAAAATCAAGAATCCCCAAATCAGATAACAGGGCAGAATAAAATAGCAAGCAACGTGACCACACAAGCATGCATGAGTATCCTCAACGAATATGGACAAGGAAGGATAATTAATGTCACTTCACAAATGTAAATGATGCACCCAAACTGAAACGATATTTTGGAACCATACACCAGTTCCTCTGAGATGAGATTTGGAATCAAATATGCAGGAGTTCCACAGTGAATAGGATTTGGAATTTAAATATGCAGGAGTCACACTGGGACTAGAGATTTGGAATTTAAATATGCAGGAGTCACATTGGGACTAGAGATTTGGAATCAAATGTAACCAGCTAGTTACTAGAACCACTAGCCTGTATATCTTCCAATATCTTCAGAAATATGCCTGCTTGCTGTACCATGAAATGTTTCTGTTCAGCAAAAAACCAATGAGAATAGAATGTCCAGTGATCAAGGTGATGCGTGACCAGTTCACGATGTACCCATGATCAGCTTAAATCTGCTACCACAGCAAGACTGTATTGGCTGTTGCATTTGTATAGAAAAGTGGAAGTACTTTAAACATACAAGATTTGAGAATTTATTCACAGCTTTATAGGATTTTTGTCATGACCACCTTCAATTCATCCTGCACTACCCCGCATAAGAGCAGCATTTATTCCAAATTCCAGTAAATCTCCTTGCCTGCTCTACCCAGACATGCTGTAACAAAAATAGAGACCGGCTGCAGTATAGAAGGACCTTCCAACAATTCATCAGGACCCCCTTCGTGACATTTAAAAAAATATTGTTGGGTTTTCCATTGGTCACTATTTACATACTTGGAATCGCATGCCAAAAATAGTCAAGGGAACTCCAAGTATATAGAGTCACCAACCAAAAACCCAAAAATAATATAAAAAGGGCCAGAATGGGGTCCTAATTAATTCTGTCGGAAAGTCCTTCTATACTGCAAGTGGTCTCTATTTTTGTCTGGGAAGGGCACGCAGGAAGATTTATTGGACTTTGGAATAAAGGCTGCTCTTTCGCGGGGTAGTGCAGGACGAATTTTGCTTTTAATTTATTAATTGAATCATATCCTGTAAATGACATAGTTTTTCAAATATTGCTGAATTTTTATGTACCACACATAGGCTTATGTCCAATTGCATTGTGAGCACAATGTAGTTGTTAGTTTTTTAACCACGAGCAAGTTCAATTGAATTGTGTTCGTGGGGCATACCACTGCACAACCGAGCCGATGTAATTGTAAGGAGAAATAAATTCCTGATAGTATCGCATCTTTAGGATTAAGATAGTTTTATCTTATCAGTTTGTCACTCCATTTGTCTTTAACCATTACCATGCTAAAAACAAATAACATAACTTCCCCCCTGTACATGGATTGTTTTCTGACTTGCGTAATGAAGATGAAAAATGCAACAATAAAAAAAATGTTTAAAATGACTAAGAAAAATAACTTTACCTTTCATATTTCTTATACTATTTCATAACCAATCTAACGTGCTCATATCATCTGTGAAAATAAATAAACACTTAGATGTCACTTATCTTGTCAATCCAATTGTCAATAGTAGACTTAAGACCAAATTTCTTAGCACAGATGTTTATTTTCAATGCGCGAGGTCCCCATCTAAATTCTATTGTCATTTCATAACAAAACTAACATGTTCCTAATTTCTTCTTTGAAAATGAACGTAATTCCCAACAATTACATGATTCTTAAAACAATTCATAAGAATTTCGCCAAAATGGCTTCCATTCTGACTGGATTTGCAAAGATTGTAACAAGGTAACAGACATTTTTTTAAATGTCTCCCTACGCTGACTTTTTTAAAACACAATCTTGATCTGAAAGTAAGCTAGATTAACGATAATATTACTACTCTTTTCCCAGAAAAGGCTAAAGATTTAAATTTTTGATATAGTTACAAAATTACTTAGCGATGGTCGCTACTCTACTACCACGGCATTCAATGGTGTACAACCAGAAGTTTGTTCTTATACTCATAGATGGTGTTGTGAAGGTTGAAAAACATCATTATGCAAGCTCATTGTATCGTGACTGATTCTGTCCAGAATATTGTCACTGTTATATCTGATCTGATAACTTCCAGATGTATCTATCAACGTGTATTAGCTCTCAGAGATGTGTATGCTCTTCAGATATTTCATTGCCACATGCCATTTTCTGCAATATTTGCCAAGCAACGTGCTTTCAGTTATTTGACTTTTGATATCATTGATGTGTCCGAAAATTGTCAGTCAGAGTACAGAGATGATATTTTAGCAATGTTTCTTTTTACTGTTGATTGTTCAAAACTTCACATTTCAACATTTTCTGTAGAAATTATTCTATAGTGCTGCATTCAGAAACAATACAATTTTCTGTAGTCATTTGATTAAGTGTTCAAGTCTCACGATGAAATAATCTCTTTAACTATGAGCAAGCAGCACTTGACAGCCCATAGCCTTCCTGACAAAATCCTGTTTTCTCAGTTATGTAACTAGGGGTTACCTGGACCTCATATACTGTCTAAAAGGCATAAATAGATGTTTAGTTCCTGAAGGGAGACATGCCAGTATCCCAGGATTACCACATCCTGCCAGAGGCATAACAAACATACACACACACTTCTGGGTCAACTATTTCATCATTCTTCTGTCAGATTTGTTGTGATGGCACATCTAGTATTCCCTGTCATCCAGGAGTCTGCCACAAAAGTACAATATCTGCTGGCCTGCATATCTTCATCATCCATGGGAATTATTTGATAAAATACAGAAGTAAGAAATTGAGACATGATGTTTTTCACAGGTTGTCAGCCTATCCCCCAATTTTCCTTAGACACATACATGCTTGGAAAAAAGACAGTGGTCCTATTCTTTGCATCCTGAACTAAAAGTCCAGGCCCAGTTGCCACACGGATGAGTCTCACATGACAGGAACAAATATATTGACTAAAGTACATATCTATACCTTATAGCTCATGTAGAGCATAGGTCTTGCAACAAACCTCCTCAATTTTGTTCTATCTTTAGCTATTGCTTCCAGCTCTTTCCATGTTCTATCGAACCTTTGTGCCTCTGCATGTAATTCTTTCCTCTGGGTATTTCTTCGTCTTTCTCTTTCCTTGTTGGTTCCATAACAATGCTTTCTGTTGTCCTTCTTAATGTATATAGCATCCAATTCCAGCACTGTTTCCTTAAATCTTCCTCCACTGAAGTTTGTTTAGTTCTGACATGAGTTCTTCATTGGTGGGACTCAACTGTTAAGTCTCAATGATGTTGTGTCTCCATGATATTTCCACAATTTTAAGATATTTCATGCCCAACATAATATACCCGTACATAACCATACTCCTTAACCTTTCATGTATGAAGTTTTGTTTATGACTTTAAACTTAAGTATAAAAGGGAACAAATGAAATATAACCTGAAATTCAAATAGGTTTTTGAATGAGATTTCTTAAAGAGGAATTTGAATGAGCAAAGATGATATCTTGAGTTGTTAATGATAAGTATATCTTCTGCATTCGTTCTCAAACTCCTATAGATTAGCAGGATAGTCCAGAGAATTGCATGCTTTAACATGATTTAAAACTATGCTGCCTTTTTTCCTGACACATCTGCATGGTTTATGGGTCACTGACCATATATGGAATGAGACAGCAACTACAAAAAACAACCCCCTTAGTAAATAGTGTTGCTATCATTTTGGGTCCTGACAACAAACGTGAGATAAGTATATTTTAAATGATATACGTTGACATGTATATTTTTTTTTTAAACTATACGTGTTAAATATTTAGACACCATTAATACATGCAATTGTATCGCTGGTTAACTTTGGAACCATGGGCAGTTTTGACGAGTTTTTATGAGGCAGGCCCACCAATCACTCTAATACACCAATTGTACCACTGGTTAACTTTGGAACCATGAGCAGTTTTGACTGGGTTTTTTTTTCTGATGATGATGTTTATCATTTAGTCTGCATGATAGCAGAGTGGTTGTGGACTTGTCACACACAAAAAACAACCCGGAGTTCTTGCAACAAACTGATAACTCTGCTATCATGCAGACTAAATGATAAACATACAAGTCTAAAAGTGAATGGATGAGATGGCCTCTGTAATTGGAAATAGAATGCAATTTGAGAAAATTGGTTCCAAGTACTGGAGGTCTGCAATAAGATTAGAATTGGAAGTTTATTGTAGATGAGAACAATAGCTCCTAGAATTATGAAGGCTTACAGTTGTATGAATGCTGATATTATCAATATATTTTTGTTAATGTACGTTAGAATTGTGTACACATACACTAGCTTGTACATATGTTGGCTTTCTTTGTTTGATTAAACTTGCCTGCTTACATATTTTGTGTGTCCTCAAAATTATTTGTTAAAGGAACATGGCTTTGTTTGCCTGTCTCAAACACCTTACAGTCCCATGGACTGTGTGGTCAAAAGTAGACCAAAATAAAATATCTCAAAATGGAAGCAAGGCTTTGATGTGATTATAAATAAGCAAATTATCAGAGGATATCTGACAAGGTGGAGAGTGCCTTCTACTTCCATCAGTGCAGTCTCTGATGTGATTGAATGTCTGTATGGCAGGAGCAGCATAGAAGTGCACAATAGATGTAGTGAAGTATACCAAGCCCTATGACAAATGACACCAATCTTCAGACACAAAAATGTAGATTTAAACACCAAAATAACGCTATTCAAAACAATTATATACCAACGCTCTGTTACCCATGCCAAACATGGACGACAGCACAAGATAAACATATACTCGTGACAGCTTCTTCTTTCGTTCACTTGAAACATGTCTATATCTGTAATTCTGTCTCCTTAATAAAACTCACTGTCTTTTGTAGTTCATACAGTGTCCCACAGAGTTTTGATTCCAGTGTTGTTTCCTCTGGCCAATATGTCTGCCTCAGCGTTTCATGCTCAACACAGTGCAGTGGTGATGGGGCTTAGTTCAGCCATCAGGGGCTGGAAACTAAGACTGGTCGGGCAGTCCCATAGTCCTGCCCAAGTAAGCAGAGTGCTGAAGACGGAGGCATCCAGCCAAAAGGCGCACAGATAATCAGGATGCCACGCACAAAACAATGGAAACATGTCTCGTGACAGCTGAAATGGCATGCTTGCGCAGAATCCTAGGAATGAAGACATTAAACAAAGAACCAGTACCACTCCAATCTTGGAATATATTAAGAGACAACAGATAAAATGTTTGCACACATCAGCAGACTACCATCAGACCGCATACCACAGCAAGCTATGCTACACAGGTACAGTGAAAGCAGATCTAGAGGCCGACCACGAAATTGATGGACCACTGAAATAAAAGAGGCGACAAACTCTACAATATACTCAGCACACACGATGGCCCTTCTTCAGAAAACTCTTCTACCCCTGATGCTGAAAGGCAACAAAGGGTTTAGCGAATAGATAGATAGAATATCTGCATACAAAATGGTGGAGTATGCCTTGTACTTGCATGTACAGACCTCATCTGAGTAGAAGGCTCTTCAAAGCATTGAATACCAATGACAGTTTGTTTTTTTGGGGTATGAAATAAAACTCAGAACATCTCATTGAATTGCCATAATTCCTGGTAATTATTTCAGTTCTAAAAGTTCATAAATTTAGTTTTATATTGAAATAGATAGACTGACAAGTCATTATCTAAGAGTTAAACGAAAATAAATGATTAACAAGATGAAATATGAATAAATTATATACAACCGTGAATGATTGCCATTTATTTACAACGATATTCTGAGCTGACATATTAAAGAGAAAATAAATTGATAATTGATCAAACAGTCTCTCTGCAACAAAACTAATCAATTATACAAGCAAATGAGCAAATTGAGATGAATCTCAACGAGCAAGGACACTCGTGTGTTCAGCTCACAGACATGACATAATACACTTGAAGTCATTTCAACGAGCAAGGACACTCTCGTGTGTTCAGCTCACAGACATGACATAATACACTTGAAGTCATTTCAACGAGCAAGGACACTCTCGTGTGTTCAGCTCACAGACATGACATAATACACTTGAAGTCATTTCTTCCCAGCATTGTCTTAATGTGAAACTAATCTTGCATGCAAAACTCACATTTTCACAAATCTCAACATATTTTAAGTTAAACACTAGTCCAATCTGTCAGTTTGAGTCAACCAGATCTAATAACTTGACTTATTAAGCTCGAACTTACAACTTGACCCAATATATCTCTACTTGACAATTTTACCCAGTACAGCTATTTAACAACTTGACCAAAAATATCTGACAGCTGGAACCAGCACAGCCAGCTTAACTAATAACTCTACCCATTTCTTGATTGTTCTCCAGTTGAAGTCAGACGCTAATATGGATTTCATCATCAATGAACTGTACTGCTGTCACCAGCCCCCAGACAGGGTCATAAAGCTTCTCCGTTAGAGCTGTTGTGACCATAGTTTTCTTCTTGTGGTGTCATACAGTGGGCAGTTTTGTAAAATATTTTGTTATCTGGAGATTTCCACATGTTGGTGTCCCAAACTGCAAACTTCCTGTACATGTACCGGTATTGTTTAAGTCTGTTGTGGCCTAATCTATCTAAAATTAATTATTTGTTCCATTCTTCCATGCCTGTAGTTAGCATTATCTTTCTGTCTACATGTGTGAGTTGAGTTCCATTCTTCCAAGCCTGTAGTTAGCATTATCTTTCTGTCTACATGTGTGAGTTGAGTTCCATTCTTCCAAGCCTGTAGTTAGCATTATCTTTCTGTCTACATGTGTGAGTTGAGTTCCATTCTTCCAAGCCTGTAGTTAGCATTATCTTTCTGTCTACATGTGTGAGTTGAGTTCCATTCTTCCAAGCCTGTAGTTAGCATTATCTTTCTGTCTACATGTGTGAGTTGAGTTCCATTCCATGTTAATGGAGCTATGGATGATGGACTTCATTTCTGTAAATGATATTGTATCTTCTATCTGTTGTTGATCTGCTATCTTATTTCTCATAATTTGTGAGTGACCTGAAATCCAATGGAGACTGCTTCTTTTGTTTGATTGTTTAGTTGAGTAAGTAGTGATTTTTTAAATCTTTCATGTGGAACATGTTTTTGGATTCTGCAGGTTTTGTAAAGCAGATTTGGCATCTGTCAGGATGACTTTCCTTTCTTCCTCCAGGAGGGATGATCTCAGCTGTTGCTTCTTTGATTGATAGAAAAAACGAGTTACTTCTTGTTTGCTTCACATTCTGCCTTGAAATTACATCTTGAAAGGATATGACGAAAAGCCCCCACCATTTTGCTGAGATCCTCTTCTTAGCTTCATTCATTCATTTTCCTTTAGCACTGAAGTTAGTTTAGAGGTCAGATCTTCTTAGCTTCATTCATTCATTTTCCTTTAGCACTGAAGTTAGTTTAGAGGTCAGATCTTCTTAGCTTCCCAGGGTAAAAATCCATGTGGACGCTTATAATAAAGCACCCAGATGAATTGTTTCCCTGAGAAACTAAGAAGATCTCGGCAAAAAGGCAGCAACCCCTCGTGCCCTTAAGGATAACTCCGCAGTTAAGGGGTTAACCCAGTAAGTTCTAACTTGACCTAGTACAACAGGAAACTTTACCCTGTACAGCTCTAACAGACAACCTGACCCAGAACAGTTCTGGCAACTCGATCTGGTAGATCTCTAACAGACAACCCGATTCAGTATAGTTCTTACACCTTCACCCATTACAGCTACACAAGCCTGGCAAACCAAGATGCAACCAGTACTTCACACAGTATAAAACTGCACTGCGAAGAACATAAAATTAATACATCATCATCCTGTGTCGCGTACACATAAATACATATTAAAAAAAATTATAGTCCACTGTTATCACAACGTGACAGTGGTGGAGATTATACAAAAGTTGGCTGCCATTATCAGGCTATGAAAAATTTACAAAATACGCGAGTGAGAAAAGTGAGCATATCATTATGAGATATGGATAACAAAATAATACATGTTACTTAACACTCGCACAACGATTAAATACCAATAGCTACATTTAAAATACAGCTTCCGCTAATAAAATTGTATTTATTTGAGTCTGAAGAAATAGACAAAATGTTTTTGACATTTTGTTTGGAACTGTGATTTCAAATACTTAATCTGATAACAATAAAATGTGATTTCAAATACTTAGACAACCTCCAATCTCATAACAAGAAAATGTGATTTCAAATATTTAGACAACCTCCAATCTCATAACAAGAAAATGTGATTTCAAATACTTAGGCAACCTCCAATCTCATAACAAGAAAATGTGATTTCAAATACTTAGGCAACCTCCAATCTCATAAAAAGTAAATGTGATGTCCCTGGGTCTTCTATATCCTGCTAAAAAAAATATTTGGAGCAAATCATGTGCAAGACCGAACTCTTTAGCTGCTTATATTTGTCTCAGTGATCAATCCCAGCTGTGCACAAAAAAAAGACTCTCTCTGGGATGGGACAGCAAGCTTCATTCCCCCAAATCTTCTTAGTCGCTTCTTACAACATGCATGGAAGGAAAAAGTGTTATTCGGGCTGACATCGCACGGGTAACTCTATATTGATGTTTGTTGCCTGCGTGAACATGTATTCTTCTTAGATATTGATTGACAAAATGTTTGCATTTATTACTGTTGAATTGTGTTTTTATCCCAGTACAATTGTCTTCAAACACAATATTATATTCTCTATGAATATTCATATCAACCGTTACCTCTTTATTTCTTGATCATCAAATTATCATTAGAGAAAGAGTTGCCTTGGAATGAGTTCAATCTGTGACCCTAATCCAGATGTTTCTACTATAGAAACTAAATCTTCAGTTCTGTAACTTCCACAATATCTACGACATAGTTGTTGAGCACCGAACTAAGAACCACCTTACTTGCTGGTCAAATACATCTAGTTTTATCTGTGATATCTATAACCACTCTCTGAAGCATCTTTCCATTTTTGTGTGTGCGCTGATCCATCCGTCTCTTTGTAAGCAATACACCCTGTAAGACGGTATTTGATTGACCAATCAGTTATGAATCATGAACAAACTATCTTGTATTTTGGGCCATAGTTATCAAAATTTCATATCATTCAACCGCTGTCCTGATATTTCCTCTGATTTGGTCATTCGTGGCATGCTCTGGGTCAGATATTCCAAGGACTCTGGAAGAACCCATCTTATTGTCACTGATTTTATGACTCTTAGCAAAAGTTCATGTCCTGTATGTATTTCAGCTGTAGATACAATTTTCTGTTAGTACTCTGGCATGTGATATATCAAACAAAGGAGAAGTTAATCAAGCCTTTGCTTGGTCAATGATCTTGCGTATGTAATATGGATATTAAATGGACTGTAAAGGGTGGTTAAATCTACCCACAAATACCCACCAATAATGAGACCCTCCTATCTTGTATCTGAACTTACCAAAAACAATACAAGATAACAGTCAAATGTGTGAAACTAAGATAAAGAAAACATGAGAACACAGTGGCTGTAACTGTTGTCTACGTGTCCTGGACTTGTCACAAAAGTCAATCAGTCGGAATCTGCAGAAACAGTTGAGAAGACAGATGAGGCTCGTTAAAAACAGCCAAAAACATCTCAGGCTTGTTAAAAATAGCCTACAAAATGTCTAGGCTTTATAACAGCCTATCAAACAGCCTAGATTTGTTACAACAGCTTTCCAGACAAGTGCACTCATTACAACAGCCTACAGGACACTTTCCCTCCTTTAGTACCAATTTTTCTTTTCTTACGGTCCTTGCCTTTTTTTTCCTTCTGAAAAACAAATGGAAAAATGGATAGACAAATGAAACAAGATGGATAATAGATGGATATAGAGTGGAATCTCTTTTTAAGCACATCCTTGTATAACAAATTTCCCTATTTAACAACACTTTTCTCACTCCCCAATTATATTTATTGTTTGTGCTACTTTATATAGCGAATTTATGTTATTACATATATATTTTGTTGGTCTGGACCAAGTGGTTATAATGAGATTTAACAATTTACGAATACAGGAAATGACAAAACATATTAGCTTGGTTCAATATTGTCGAGTCACAAGGAATCATTTAGGCATTTGTATAAATCTCTCATTTGTATAAATAAAGATCAGGCAAATAAAATATTTTGGTCCCATTAAAAGACATGACACCTTATTGAAGACGTTACTTGAGGGCAAAGTCAAAGGGAGGTGAGTAAGAGATAGGCAGAGATACAAGTGGGAGAGTAACATCACACGATGGACAGGTTACAGTCTAGCAGAATGCACCACCAAGACAAGAGACAGGGGATGTTGGAGATCCGTTGTAGCCAACCTTCATTGCGGAGACGGCACTTAAGGATGATGATAAATCTCTCAGATATTAAGACTATCCACCTCTACAACTCTATATGGATCTATTTCTGCAGCCATCTTTTTGATCTATCTGCTAGATCAGTGTTTCCCAACGGGCAATTTGATTGTGCGGGGGGCGCCAATTGGAACTAGTTGTAATTTGGCTTCACCTAGGAATAATTCATTTTTGAATATAAAAAATATGTATTTGTTACATAGGGGGTGGGGGCATCAGAATTTTAGAAAGACTTAATAAGTGGGGCATAGTAGAAAAAAAGATTGGGAAACACTGTGCTTGATCTATCTATGCAACTATCTGCTGCTACATCCATCATACATATAACTATCTATCACAACAAACTATGTATTTATATAACTATCTATACAACTATCTATCTATACAACTATCTATCTATTACTTCTTCTTCTTTCGTTCACTTGAAAAATGTCTATATCTGTATTCTATCTATTAAAACTATCTATCTATTACATCTGTATCTTGGTCTGGAACTGTATCTAGTGTCAATGATCTATCCTTTGGGGAGTAGTAGTTCAGGAGATGGAATTCTGTGCTGTCTGTCTTTAGGTGGAGCATCTGGTATTCTGCCCTCTGCAGATACACTTCCAGCTGATATGCACCGATATTGTTTTTAACAAGAGTCAGATTTCACCCTTTCGTCCTGATCTGTAGCACTAGTAGCCTCTGATTTTAAAAGCTATATTGCTGATGAGGTGTATTTCTTGAATACAGCATACATTAACTTCTTCATATAGGATATTATAAAGCTCCAATTTTTTACTGTATTCATCTCTTTTGCAGTTGACACCCTCAACATTCCAGTGCATTATTTGTATTTGTCGTTGGTTTGTTTGGCCAGTAGCTCTATTCCCTTGTCTTCGGGCTCCTCTGGGCAATTGGGAAGGACCTCCAATAATTGGAGTTGGGCCCTTTTGAGGTATGGGTCCCAGCACCGTCCCTGCCTGAACGTCCGTCAGAGGGCAGGCATGATAACTATTATTGGATATAGACATGTTGTCATCGTGTTTTATACATGGTATCCTGATTAATTGTGCACCTTTTGCACCGTCTTCAGCACCCTGCTTACTTGGGCAGTACTGTGGGACTGCCTGAATAGTCTTAGTTTCCAACCCCATATGGCTGAACTAAGCACTCATCACCACTTCAAGGTGCTGACCTCAATGGGGTCATAATGATGGAACAACTATGGTGCAAACAGTTTCCAGAATAGCAAACAACAACCAGGATACTCCATACAACAACCAGGATACTCCATACAACAACCAGTATACTCCATACAACAACAGGATACGCCATACCTAATGAAACCAGCATTAGATACACAAAATAGACACCAGAACAGCAGTAAAATAACAAGACAATTTTACACTCAAACCATTAATCAAATCAAAATAAGCAATCAATACAATATAAAGTACTAAGGTTACTGTTATAGTTTACCTATCAATGTAAAACATAAATAAATAGCAATAAACAAAAGAACAAGGACTTTTTTCTACCCCTTCCATGAAAATGTTTTCAACCATCCCTCATATGTGTGCAGGTGTGTAAGACATGAGATATGCATGAAAGAAACCTCATGTGTGCAAGACATGACATATGTATGAAAGAAACCTCATGTGTGCATGTGTGTAAGACATGAGATATGCATGAAAGAAACCTCATGTGTGCAGGTGTGCAAGACAAGAGACATGTATGAAAGAAACCTCATGTGTGCAGGTGTGCAAGACAAGAGACATGTATGAAAGAAACCTCATGTGTGCATGTGTGTAAGACATGAGACATGTATGAAAGAAACCTCATGTGTGCAGGTGTGCAAGAGACATGTATGAAAGAAACCTCATGTGTGCATGTGTGTAAGACATGAGACATGCATGAAAGAAACCTCATGTGTGCAGGTGTGTAAGACAAGAAACATGTATGAAAGAAACCTCATGTGTGCAGGTGTGTAAGACAAGAGACATGTATGAAAGAAACCTCATGTGTGCAGGTGTGTAAGACAAGAGACATGTATGAAAGAAACCTCATGTGTGCAGGTGTGTAAGACATGAGATATGTATGAAAGAAACCTCATGTGTGCAGGTGTGTAAGACATGAGATATGTATGAAAGAAACCTCATGTGTGCAGGTGTGTAAGACATGAGACATGTATGAAAGAAACCTCATGTGTGCAGGTGTGTAAGACAAGAGACATGTATGAAAGAAACCTCATGTGTGCAGGTGTGTAAGACAAGAGACATGTATGAAAGAAACCTCATGTGTGCAGGTGTGTAAGACAAGAAACATGTATGAAAGAAACCTCATGTGTGCAGGTGTGTAAGACAAGAAACATGTATAAGTGAAATCAATATAGTACAACATCGAAAACACAAATATTTACATATTTCCTGATCTCTCTGACAAGTGTATAGAAGGCATCATCAACCCCCTGTCTAGTCTTGGCCGAGGTTTCAACATACGGTATATGGTAGAGCTCAGCTACATGTTTGCCTTGTCGCTGTTCTACTGTCCGAGTCGGCAGGTCTACTTTGTTACCTACCACTGGAAGTCAACAGAGTCTTAGATCAGACAAGGAAATGTAGACAGAACACTAGCCCAATGACAGGTAAGCTTCATACTTGTCTACAATATACAATCTTCTACGATAAATAAATCTAGTTTAAAGATTTTTTTCACTCACACACATGCAGAAAGTGCTGGCTCTCCTGAGTAGATCTAGTTTCTTGATATTTCTCTCTCACACACATGCAGAACGTGCTGGCTCTCCTGAGTAGATCTAGTTTCTTGATATTTCTCTCTCTCACACATGCAAAGTGCTGGCTCTCCTGAGTAGATCTAGTTTCTTGATATTTCTCTCTCTCACACACATGCAGAAAGTGCTGGCTCTCCTGAGTAGATCTAGTTTCTTGATATTTCTCTCTCTCACACATGCAAAGTGCTGGCTCTCCTGAGTAGATCTAGTTTCTTGATATTTCTCTCTCACACACATGCAGAACGTGCTGGCTCTCCTGAGTAGATCTAGTTTCTTGATATTTCTCTCTCTCACACACATGCAGAAAGTGCTGGCTCTCCTGAGTAGATCTAGTTTCTTGATATTTCTCTCTCTCACACATGCAAAGTGCTGGCTCTCCTGAGTAGATCTAGTTTCTTGATATTTCTCTCTCACACACATGCAGAACGTGCTGGCTCTCCTGAGTAGATCTAGTTTCTTGATATTTCTCTCTCTCACACATGCAAAGTGCTGGCTCTCCTGAGTAGATCTAGTTTCTTGATATTTCTCTCTCACACACATGCAGAACGTGCTGGCTCTCCTGAGTAGATCTAGTTTCTTGATATTTCTCTCTCTCACACATGCAAAGTGCTGGCTCTCCTGAGTAGATCTAGTTTCTTGATATTTCTCTCTCTCACACACATGCAGAAAGTGCTGGCTCTCCTGAGTAGATATAGTTTCTTGATATTTCTCTCTCTCACACATGCAAAGTGCTGGCTCTCCTGAGTAGATCTAGTTTCTTGATATTTCTCTCTCTCACACACATGCAGAAAGTGCTGGCTCTCCTGAGTAGATCTAGTTTCTTGATATTTCTCTCTCTCACACATGCAAAGTGCTGGCTCTCCTGAGTAGATCTAGTTTCTTGATATTTCTCTCTCACACACATGCAGAACGTGCTGGCTCTCCTGAGTAGATCTAGTTTCTTGATATTTCTCTCTCTCACACACATGCAGAAAGTGCTGGCTCTCCTGAGTAGATCTATTTTCTTGATATTTCACTCACACTCATGCAAAGTGCTGGCTCTCCTGAGTAGATCTAGTTTCTTGATATTTCTCTCACACACACATGCAGAACGTGCTGGCTCTCCTGAGTAGATCTAGTTTCTTGATATTTCTCTCACACACACATGCAGAACGTGCTGGCTCTCCTGAGTAGATCTAGTTTCTTGATATTTCCTTCTCTCACACACATGCAGAACGTGCTGGCTCTCCTGAGTAGATCTAGTTTCTTGATATTTCTCTCTCACACACATGCAGAACGTGCTGGCTCTCCTGAGTAGATCTAGTTTCTTGATATTTCTCTCTCACACACATGCAAAGTGCTGGCTCTCCTGAGTAGATCTAGTTTCTTGATATTTCTCTCTCACACACATGCAGAAAGTGCTGGCTCTCCTGAGTAGATCTAGTTTCTTGATATTTCTCTCTCTCACACACATGCAGAAAGTGCTGGCCCTCCTGAGTAGATCTAGTTTCTTGATATTTCTCTCTCACACACATGCAGAAAGTGCTGGCTCTCCTGAGTAGATCTAGTTTCTTGATATTTCTCTCTCTCACACACATACAAAGTGCTGGCTCTCCTGATTAGATCTAGTTTCTTGATATTTCTCTCTCACACACATACAAAGTGCTGGCTCTCCTGAGTAGATCTAGTTTCTTGATATTTCTCTCTCACACACATGCAAAGTGCTGGCTCTCCTGAGTAGATCTAGTTTCTTGATATTTATCTCTCACACACATGCAGAAAGTGCTGGCTCTCCTGAGTAGATCTAGTTTCTTGATATTTCTCTCTCACACACATGCAGAAAGTGCTGGCTCTCCTGAGTAGATCTAGTTTCTTGATATTTCTCTCTCACACACATGCAGAAAGTGCTGGCTCTCCTGAGTAGATCTAGTTTCTTGATATTTCTCTCTCTCACACACATACAAAGTGCTGGCTCTCCTGAGTAGATCTAGTTTCTTGATATTTCTCTCTCACACACATACAAAGTGCTGGCTCTCCTGAGTAGATCTAGTTTCTTGATATTTCTCTCTCACACACATGCAGAAAGTGCTGGCTCTCCTGAGTAGATCTAGTTTCTTGATATTTCTCTCTCACACACATACAAAGTGCTGGCTCTCCTGAGTAGATCTAGTTTCTTGATATTTCTCTCTCACACACATGCAGAAAGTGCTGGCTCTCCTGAGTAGATCTAGTTTCTTGATATTTCTCTCTCACACACATACAAAGTGCTGGCTCTCCTGAGTATATCTAGTTTCTTGATATTTCTCTCTCACACACATACAAAGTGCTGGCTCTCCTGAGTAGATCTAGTTTCTTGATATTTCTCTCTCACACACATACAAAGTGCTGGCTCTCCTGAGTAGATCTAGTTTCTTGATATTTCTCTCTCACACACATGCAGAAAGTGCTGGCTCTCCTGAGTAGATCTAGTTTCTTGATATTTCTCTCTCTCACACACATACAAAGTGCTGGCTCTCCTGAGTAGATCTAGTTTCTTGATATTTCTCTCTCACACACATGCAGAAAGTGCTGGCTCTCCTGAGTAGATCTAGTTTCTTGATATTTCTCTCTCTCACACACATGCAGAAAGTGCTGGCTCTCCTGAGTAGATCTAGTTTCTTGATATTTCTCTCTCACACACATGCAAAGTGCTGGCTCTCCTGAGTAGATCTAGTTTCTTGATATTTCTCTCTCACACACATGCAGAAAGTGCTGGCTCTCCTGAGTAGATCTAGTTTCTTGATATTTCTCTCTCTCACACACATGCAGAAAGTGCTGGCCCTCCTGAGTAGATCTAGTTTCTTGATATTTCTCTCTCACACACATGCAGAAAGTGCTGGCTCTCCTGAGTAGATCTAGTTTCTTGATATTTCTCTCTATCACACACATACAAAGTGCTGGCTCTCCTGATTAGATCTAGTTTCTTGATATTTCTCTCTCACACACATACAAAGTGCTGGCTCTCCTGAGTAGATCTAGTTTCTTGATATTTCTCTCTCACACACATGCAAAGTGCTGGCTCTCCTGAGTAGATCTAGTTTCTTGATATTTATCTCTCACACACATGCAGAAAGTGCTGGCTCTCCTGAGTAGATCTAGTTTCTTGATATTTCTCTCTCTCACACACATGCAGAAAGTGCTGGCTCTCCTGAGTAGATCTAGTTTCTTGATATTTCTCTCTCACACACATGCAGAAAGTGTTGGCTCTCCTGAGTAGATCTAGTTTCTTGATATTTCTCTCTCTCACACACATACAAAGTGCTGGCTCTCCTGAGTAGATCTAGTTTCTTGATATTTCTCTCTCACACACATACAAAGTGCTGGCTCTCCTGAGTAGATCTAGTTTCTTGATATTTCTCTCTCACACACATGCAGAAAGTGCTGGCTCTCCTGAGTAGATCTAGTTTCTTGATATTTCTCTCTCACACACATACAAAGTGCTGGCTCTCCTGAGTAGATCTAGTTTCTTGATATTTCTCTCTCACACACATGCAGAAAGTGCTGGCTCTCCTGAGTAGATCTAGTTTCTTGATATTTCTCTCTCACACACATACAAAGTGCTGGCTCTCCTGAGTAGATCTAGTTTCTTGATATTTCTCTCTCACACACATACAAAGTGCTGGCTCTCCTGAGTAGATCTAGTTTCTTGATATTTCTCTCTCACACACATACAAAGTGCTGGCTCTCCTGAGTAGATCTAGTTTCTTGATATTTCTCTCTCACACACATGCAGAAAGTGCTGGCTCTCCTGAGTAGATCTAGTTTCTTGATATTTCTCTCTCTCACACACATACAAAGTGCTGGCTCTCCTGAGTAGATCTAGTTTCTTGATATTTCTCTCTCACACACATGCAGAAAGTGCTGGCTCTCCTGAGTAGATCTAGTTTCTTGATATTTCTCTCTCTCACACACATGCAGAAAGTGCTGGCTCTCCTGAGTAGATCTAGTTTCTTGATATTTCTCTCTCACACACATGCGAAGTGAAGGCTCTCGTAAGTAGATATAGTTTCTTGATTTTTCTCTCTCACACACATGCAGAAAATGCTGGCTCTCCTCCTCACACAGAATGTTGGTTATCTAAACATAACAAGCTAGCTCTTACACACACAGATTTGATTACTTAAAACATAAGTCAGCATGTCAGCATACGCACATCTTGTTAATAAATTGAGATATGCCAACTGTTGCACATGCTACTAATCATATGAGATATATACACACACACACACATGAATGAGCTACTTACAAACCATTGGGACCTCCTCTGCATCCTTGACCCTCTTTATCTGGTTATTGAGATAGAAAAGACAAAAATGTTAGAAATGGCCTTCAAGTAACAGTAGTTCGCATCTGCATGATTTCAAATATACATAGCTTATAACAGGGTTACTCTAAGTGGCTAATACTTGGGGAGCGAGAGAACATTTGATTGATTAGACACTTGGGGGGGGGGGGGGGGGGGAGAATGGAGCAATGAAGCATTATGAATAACATTATTAACCAAGGCTAACAAACTAAACACTGAAACTACTTGCTATTTTGTAATCAAGACGAACAAACTTAATATTGAAACTACTTGCTACTTTGTAAGTAAGGCTAACACACTAAACACTGAAACTACTTGCTACTTTGTAACCAAGGCTAACACACTAAACACTGAAACTACTTGCTATTTTGTAATCAAGACGAACAAACTTAATATTGAAACTACTTGCTACTTTGTAAACAAGGCTAACACACTAAACACTGAAACTACTTGCTACTTTGTAACCAAAACACACATTAAACATTGAAACTATTTACTACTTTGTAAGTACACAAAAAAAGACAAGCTCCCATATGTAGCTGATACTCAAACAGAGAGAAATAATAGTGACATTGCTACCTGCCATGCATGTCGAAAGGGACAACTAAGGTGGTTTTGGGGGTGGAGTTGTTTTTTCATCAAACAGAGAGTAAAAGGAAGCCATGCTGAAGTTGGATGTGTCAAGCAGAAGGTCACAGATATTGCAGCCAAGCTGTAAACCATAACACAACTCATTCCATTCTCCAGACTACACTCAGGCTATTCTGCAAAAGTTTTAGAATGAACGCAGAAGAAGAAGAAGACAAGATTGAGCAATTCTATAGATAGAAAGTAAGCTCTAGTTGAAGTCTTGCGTTCAACAATGTTTATTCAAAGCAGTGACAAGTTTTTGATGATAACAGGAAGCTAGTGAGACAGATTCGGAACTTTGCATGCCAATCTGATCCATATATCCCCTCGGAGGGTTGCCTGTGAATTTATGTAGCAATTCAGATTTTTTCAAACAATGCATCATATATCACAGCACAAACTTCAAATTAGGCTGTATTATTTGTTTCATACCTCGTATCACAAGAATGCGGCCACAAATCAAATGATAATTCAACTGCATAACAATTCATCATCATCATCAAATCCACAAGGAAGTAAGGAAGATCACAAATAAGAGAATGTCCTATATATGGGGGTGGATGCATTAGAAACAGAAGCAAAAAACTCATATCTCAACTTATTTTGAGAGCATATTTTATACGGCTGACAAGATTGGCAGAATATGTGACAGACCTGTCTGATGACCAACGAAGAAAAAACAACGATGACCCAGCACTACTAAAATCAGACGTAGAAACAGCAATAAAATAAATAAAATTTGGAAGGTTGTAGGCTCTGACAGCATAACAATAGATGTAATACAAACTTAAAAACTCTCATGAATTTGACCTGGAAACTATTACAGTACTTTGCAATCACATATATGCAAGAGGACACATACCCGGTACCTAAAGGTCTAAAAGCATCATTATTTATACCACTACCTAAGAAGCCCAGGGTAGTGGTTGTAGAGAATACAAAACAATCAATTTGATGAGCTACATAATGAAAATACCAGTGAAGATAATAAATGAAAGAATTAAACATCAGAGTAAGTGAACAACAGTTCGGTTTTAGGAGAAACAAACAAACCACATAAGCTATACTTAGTATCAGACTATTGGTGGATAAATAAATAGAAGTTCAAAAATGTATCTACTTTAGTTTAGACAAGGCCCTGGATAGTCTATTATAAAATACTAATTGAATATCTGTAAGAAATATGCTTAAATGGAAAATACATGAAACTGATCAGAAATATATATTGGGAAGCTAGTGATCTTGTTCTTATATATCTTGTTCTTCTTCTGCGTTTGTTCTAAAACAAACTGCAGTTTTGCAGGATGTAGTCCGGAGAACAGAATGCGTTGTGTCAGGGTTTACAATTTTTCTGGGATTGTGCCTTTCAGCCTGATGCATCTGACTTCAAGGTCACTTTGACCCTAAATGGGATGGGACAGTCAACTCCACCCTACAGCCTCCTTAGTCACCTCTTATGACAAGCATGGAAAGTAAAGTGTTGGTATTCTTTGCTCCCCTTTTGGGAGACCTGTCACCTGCAACACACGGAAGACTGACCATATATAGAAATAAAAATAGGAACAAGACAGGATGTATTTAATCGCTTAGCATATTTTAACATCTACACAGATACACATGTAAGTAGATAGATGGCATGCCAGATCTCAAGATCAATGGGAAAATAATAACACTCTACGATATGCAGATGACACAGTCCTCTTAGCAGAAAGTGAACAGGGGCTACAAAGACTAATAGATCAAGTGACAAATCAAGTAGAGAATATAGACTAAATATTAACCCTTTAACTGCTGCTGCACAAATTTACTTGCTCCTTTATCTAACTGCTATTGATGGGTTAATCAACATTTAATTGTTATCCTTCATTGCTAAAATAATTTTACTCTGGAATCACCAAGAGCCAAGTATGCATCAACCATGCCATACATGTGGTATACATTTCTGGTGTCAATAAAGGCCAGAAGCTCTCTTATTTTTCTAGCTCAAGAACAGGAATCAGCACAAGGAGAAAGTATTTAGCACAGCTAAAATCTGTTACTAAGAACAATGTACCAGTTAATCCAGAAAACAAAAACTATGAAGAGACAGGATACCTTGTTGAAGACATTACTTGCAGGTAGAGTTGAGGGGAGGCGAGCAAGAGAGAGGCAGAGATACAAATGGGAGGGAAACATGAGTTGCACAAGAGACAATTTTGTAGAATGCACCACTACGGCAAGAGATAGGATGTTGGAGGTCCACTGCAGACAACCTTTGGTGCAGAGACGACACTTGATGGTGATAATTTTAGTTGTATTTCTGTTCCATCTGAGGACTTGCCTTGGGATTGTTTGGTTTCTTGGGTTGTGTCCTACATATTCTCACCATTTTTTTATTTTTTAAAATTAAATTAGTGTGACTCATACTATGCACTACTAGCAAGTATATGATCTATCGTCACTGGAGTCAGACTTACCTGTTCCCTATACTGATTGATATCCTCAAATGACTTTGAATTATTGACAGCAAACACACACAGAAATCCCTCTCCTGTACGCATGTACTGGTCTCTCATGGCACTGTTACAGGTAACAAGTACATAATTAATGAGGAGTCTAGGTAATATCTGATTGGCTCACAAAATCTGTATCATTGAATGGTTAGTTATCCCAACAACAATAAATTATACAGTTTTTTCGTATGTGTCCATTTCCAAACTACTGCCAATTAACAGGATGTTGTTTGAAGAATTGAATACATTGCTGCTATTATATATGTATCTTTCACTACCTAATAACTGTGAGACATGCCTTAGACAAAAATATCTATTAAATGTGAGACAAATCAGTAACAAAAATATCTATTAAATGTGAGACAAATCAGTACCAAAAATATCTATTAAATGTGAGACAGATCAGATATTATTGAATAAATGTGAGACACGCCTCAAACAATAATCTATATATAAAGGACAACTCCTCAACTCTATCTTGTTCGTTATAGGCTCCTCGAGTATATCATGTAGAATAATGAATGTTGGCTCCGTTACAGTTTGACTCACTTAGAAATGGGTGGCGCTAGCAGAAAGTTTTTTTATTCTCCTGTGCTCCGGCAAAGCTGACCATTGATATCATTGGTTAACTTTTTACTTCTGATCGATACACAAAGTTCAACACATGCCCCATGTAAACATTTGACAATAACGGCTAGATATAATGAGGGTTGAAAATGTGTATTATTGAATTTTTATCTGGCAATAATCTCCAAATAATATCCAAGACCAGATGTGCCACCTTGGCTGTGTTGAATCCATGTTTGTTCAGGATTGCCATGATGTTATCTATCTTTTTCTAGTTTTTCCTCTGGCCTTGTATCTGGATCTTCTTATGTTTAATGTTCTTGTCTGTAGTTGATTATGGTGCATTCTCATAATGTTCATTCTCATAACCATTTTATTTGTTGTTTCTCTGTGTATTTTGGGCATGGTCTTATACCGATTCTTCTCCTGATTTCATCATTTCTCATTTAGTCTAGTTTGGTGCTGTTTGCAGCTTTTCTCAGGCATTTCATCTCAGATGTAAGTTATTTTTGCTGGGCTGCTGTCAGCTCCCAAACTTGGCATTAAATTACATTAATTACAGAACTGGGAGCAAACTTTTATAAAGCTACAATTTTACGCTGTCTTTCATTTGTCCGGAATAGCTCAATTCGTACGAGCACAAAGTATATTATGACAGTATATTATGACTGTTTCATCCATGTTTTAAAAAAATTTTGTTTTGGTTAATATGCAGAAACTGAAACATATCAGTCATTGTTACATTATAAGAAAATATTTGCATCTATTCTATTTTCTTTTTTGTTTTATTTTTGTCCAGGCAACGCTGGGCATTGCTTCTAGTATCTAATAAATGTGGGACAAGCCTCAGACAATACTATCTATTAAATGTAAGACAAGCCTCAGATATTATCTAATAAATGTGAGACAAGCCTCAGGTAATACCTAATAAATGTGAGACAAGACACTGACAATAACATCTATTAAATAAGGGACGAGCTACTGACAATAATATCTAATGAATGTAAGACAATTCTTAGACAATAATATCTAATGAATGTAAGACAATTCTTAGACAATAATATCTAATGAATGTAAAACAATTCTTAGACAATAATATTTATTAACTCATTGACTGTGAGTAGTAAAGAGGTCAAATCATAACTGCAGTGTGGGAAGATTTTACAGATTGTTGAATGTTTTCCCAGCTAATCAATTTGCACACCATATTCTCACATTCAATAGCTTGAGTGTATCATTACTGTATACTCTAATTTATGAATTTACAAGCATAAGGTTTCTTTATGTTATGGAAGAGACGTAAAACCTTTATATACATTCATCTCACAAAATCAAACTTTATTTCAAACAAATAATCGTAATAATCTATTTTATTCCAGACCCAAAGTTTTTCCTATAAGTGATATGCCTTATCAACATGATTTATTTGTCTCACACAAATATGTTGTATAATAGTATCATGTGATACACATTCAAAGATTCGTAAAATGATTGCATGATCTGTCAATACTGCACTTTACCAGTTCAGGCGTTGCAGGGAGGGTATTGAATAGCTGTGTGATAAAGGCTGCATGCTCTTGCTGTTGCCACGTCATGTACAGGGTGAGTTTTTTAATTTACCCTCCAACAGAAAAAAACCCAGTCCTTACCGGGGATCGAATCTAGACCTCACTCGTGTGAGACTAGCGTTCTAACATCTCGACCATGCGCCACACCTTGCATGATCAATGTTTTGAATTATTACACCATTATTGCAGGAAAACGAAAATTGGGACTTTACCTTATTACATGAATTTGACCAAGAATTTTAAACATGTGCGCTACAGATTGCATCTGAATTATCTACACACTCCAAATCAGTACTAGTATCACAATATAAATTAACAATTTTTAAATCACATCCTGCGTGAGATAAATTAATGCTAATAATAATTAATCAATAATAAATTATCAGAAAAACGTTCTTCCAAATGTTTACAATATTGAGTGTTCATTTCATCATGTTTGTAGGTCAAGGCAAGACGGCTACACAAAGATCAGTCATCTGTGTCATCACACAGAAGTCGAAATTACGATTACGAGTGTGTATAATTACACAATATCAATTGTTAGATGACCTTTAGATAGCTTGAACTATCCAATCAGAGTATTTGAACACTTTGAGGTACTTTCAAGAATAAATTATATGCATACATGGCCCATCGATCCATAAGGTGATGTCCGCAAAATGGAGGTAACTTTTCATCGTATCCTTAAGGATGCCTCCGCAGCCAAGGGGTTAAATGTTAGACAAGCCTTAGATAATATATATTTAATGTTAGACAAGTCACAGACAATAATATGAATGGTGAACTTCAATAAAACCATGTATGATTATTTCTGTTGTAAACTTTCTGTAAAATCTATTTGACATATTTAATATATTTTTTTATATATAATTTATGTCAAATGTGAGAAATAACTAGAAATATGACTTTACATTCAATAACCAACTCAGAACAACCCCTTACCTATACTCTTCCTGACCTGCTGTGTCGAGAATGTCCAAAAGACATGTTTCGCCATCTATAACCACTTGTTTCCTGTAGGAATCCTCTGTAGAAGAAAACAAAGACTTAAAACACAAGCAAGACAATTTCAAATTCCTTATAGGCTTAGTGTCTGTGTGTCCTTGTAGGCTTAGTGTCTGTGTGTCCTTGTAGGCATAATGTACGTGTGTCCTTGTAGGCTTAGTGTCTGTGTGTCCTTGTAGGCTTAGTGTCTGTGTGTCCTTGTAGGCTTAGTGTCTGTGTGTCCTTGTAGGCTTAGTGTCTGTGTGTCCTTGTAGGCTTAGTGTCTGTGTGTCCTTGTAGGTTTAGTGTCTGTGTGTCCTTGTAGGCTTAGTGTCTGTGTGTTCTTGTAGGCATAATGTACGTGTGTCCTTGTAGGCTTAGTGTCTGTGTGTCCTTGTAGGCATAATGTACGTGTATCCTTGTAGGTTTAGTGTCCAAGTGTCCTTGCAGGCAGTGTCCAAGTAGGCTTAGTGTCTGTGTGTCCTTGTAGGCTTAGTGTCTGTGTGTCCTAATATGCTTAGTGTCCTTATAGGCATAATGTACGTGTGTCCTTGTAGGTTTAGTGTCCAAGTGTCCTTGCAGGCAGTGTCAGTGTGTCCTTGTATGCATAGTGTCTGTGTGTCCTTATAGGCTTAGTGTCTGTGTGCATGAAAAATCTCAGGTGACATATCTGCTCCTAAATAACCACCATAGACCAGAATACCTGTCAGGTAAGAACAAACATCTGCCCCTCAATAACCACCATAAACCAGAATACCTGTCAGGTAAGAACATCTGCCCCTAAATTACTACCCTAGACCAGAATACCTAGTACATAAGAATAGTAATAATCAAAAGAATATGATAAGCAAGTGTACACATGCTGATACAACAATATGACAAGTTACAACAGCCAAGATATGTAAAATAAGGTTATGTATGGCCACTGAATGATTTGATTGATTGACTGAGAACCCCAGGAATTGCAAGCAATTAGCTCTTACTTTCTATGTGCAGTGGGGTGGTTTTTGTGAGCTTTCTTTCATACCCAGGAGACTTCAGATTTCGGCTTACTGCAATGCCTATGAAGGAGCCTGCCTTCTACTCAGAGGAGGGATCTATAATTGTATAGATGACATGCTACAAAGCTTCCATAAGACAATGAGACAACAGTTACTAAGTTAGTAAATATATCTACTAAGTACAGATATAGACATGTTTCATGTGAACGAAAGAAGAAATCTAAGTTTTCTGTTGCATGGGTGGTTTGTCTTGTGGGCCATTGGTGAGATCCACAGACGCAACCGCATGCGTACCACTGAATGATAAAACAATTTGATAGGTTACAACAGCTTTGATCTTTAAAGTAGGGTCATGTATGATCATTCACTAACAAAACAATGACGGCCTTCCATTATGTTATAATTATTCTTAGCAGAGAAGAGAATCTGGGGGAACAAAAAAATAAACTACAAAAATTGAATTCCTAGCTTACAAGGCTGTCCTCAGCACCTTCTTCTCTATGGCAGAAAAACATGGGCAATCCTATACGCATCAAGAGAGATGACTAAAAAGCTTTCACATTGTGTTGCCTACATAGAATTCTTGCAGTTAATTGGCATGACAAAGTCACAAACACTGATTTATTGGAAAGAACAAGCAATAAAAGTATTTTCTATGCTTAGTCTGTACATACTCAGATGGCTGGGACACACTAAGAGGATGGAAGATGACTGGGACACATTAGGAGGATGGAAGATGGCTGGGACACATTAGGAGGATGGAAGATGGCTGGGACACATTAGGAGGATGGAAGATGGCTGGGACACATTAGGAGGATGGAAGATGACTGGGACACATTAGGAGGATGGAAGATGACTGGGACACATTAGGAGGATGGAAGATGGCTGGGACACATTAGGAGGATGGAAGATGGCTGGAACACATTAGGAGGATGGAAGATGACTGGGACACACGGAGGATGGAAGATGGCTGGGACACATTAGGAGGATGGAAGATGGCTGGGACACACGGAGGATGGAAGATGGCTGGGACACACGGAGGATGGAAGATGGCTGGGACACACAGAGGATGGAAGATGACTGGGACACATTAGGAGGATGGAAGATGGCTGGGACACACGGAGGATGGAAGATGGCTGGGACACACAGAGGATGGAAGATGGCAGAATATCAAAGAATCTACTTTATGGAGAATTACAATCTGGAAAAAGTTCTCAGGGTTGACATCTCTTTCAGCACAAATATATATGCAACAGGATATGCATGATATAGGCATTGACATGGAATATGGGAACAGGATACCATGGAATGGGTTGCATTTTGGGGAGGGGGGAGAATCAGAATCTTCAGCATATATATTTCATTTCAAATTCAGAGCACAATGACATTATCATCATCATCAGGTAGCATATCCTGAACAGGATGTAGCAGTCATCACAGCCTTTCAAAAATTATGTTTATCTTGAGCCAGTCTTCCTGCTTCTGTTATTGTCATGTTCAGGTGGTCTTTGATGTCTTGCATCCATCTTCTTCTTGGTCTGCCTCTTGTTCATCTCCCTGGCATTATCCCCTCCATTATGGTCTTCTCTAGATTGTCATGGCATATGATATGGTCAAAATATTGTAGTTTTCTAGAAAGAACCATGCTGTTTAGCTAGTTTTCGTTTACATTCATTTCTCTCAGAATGGCTACATTGGTGATCTTTTTGATCTACCGGTATGTTATTCTGAGAATTTTCCTGTAATGTTTTGTTTCAAATTCTGATATTTTATTTTTCACTTTGTTGGTGATTGTCCAGATTTCACACCCATATATTGCCACTGGGAATATGCAATCTCTTAGAAATGTTAGTTCTGTTATTTTGCAGCAGCTCAGCTATATGTTTTTCATTTGTATCAGCTTCTTTGACGCGATAACCAACCTCCTTCTGAGTTCTTCATAGCAATCACAGTTGCTGTTGATAAGAGAACAAAGGTATTCAAAACTGATGACTCTTTCTAATTTGCTGTTGTTGATATTGATTAAGAACTTGCTAGTGGTTTTGTTGCTTGTCATAATCTTGGTCGTGTTTCCATTTAGAAGTAGGTTTGTTTTTCACTATGTTCTTTAATAGAGTTTATGAGGTGTTGGAGACTGCTTGACTGTGCTTCGATGTAGGCTGTCATGATTTCTTGGCAGTTACATTCAGTAGTTTGCCATAGCTTTCTGAATGGTTCTGGCCACTTACCAACTTGTCCTTTGTGCGCCCTTGGCGCAATACCGTGTCTTTCAGGTCCCCGCGTTAAAGTCGATGTCGAACAATTTGATCCTTTACCTGCGACCCTGTGTACTGATGGAGGGGAACATCCTCCTTAAGAGAAGCTTTATGTAGTTTAGTCAGCTAGTCAAGGCTTCTGTACACATGCTACTACACATCAAGGAGTCATGAGTTGAATAGGAGTGGGGGAACCAAACAGGATCCAGGTCTTCCTCTCACTGTGACTGCCTCTCACCATTAGATACTATCCCTTACATCCTGCAATCCTAGCCCCAATAACATTATAGACACCCAATATATGCAAAAAGTGTTCACCCAAAACATACAATTTATATACAAGCTATGAATCAGGTTTAATTATTCCATGATTATGATCTGACTAACAGATCTATACAAGATCTATTTTGTCTGAAGATTGTTTGTTCATCTCTTAATTTTGTATCTGCAGCTGGGCTGGGCAACCTTTTTCAAGCTGACAGGCAAGACTCAGTTGGACAGTGCTAACAAGTTTTAAAAAAAGTTATCTGAACTTCCAAAGAGCGGTGAAGCAGTTGCTTATTTCAAGTTTTTAATACTGAAAAAGACTCCTGAAGACTATTTAAAAAAATGCAAGCTAACATATTTCGGATAAATAAAGAGATAAAAATGGTTTGGACAAATTAATCATGGAGGAAAAAGATTCAGGAAATAGAACAAGAGGCAGGCGAAGACTACTATTGACACATGATATTGAAGATCTTCTGAACATGACATTAATAGAAACTTGGCAGCTTGCACAGATTCAAGAGACGTACAGAGTGGCAGTGATGCCAATGTTCTGTAAAGGACATGTCACATAGATACCGGTAGATAGATAATACCGTCACATAGATACCGGTAGATAGATAATACCGTCACATAGATACCGGTAGATAGATAATACCGTCACATAGATACCGGTAGATAGATAATACCGTCACATAGATACCGGTAGATAGATAATACCATCACATAGATAATACCGTCACATAGATACCGGTAGATAGATAATACCGTCACATAGATACCGGTAGATAGATAATACCGTCACATAGATACCGGTAGATAGATAATACCGTCACATAGATACCGGTAGATAGATAATACCGTCACATAGATACCGGTAGATAGATAATACCGTCACATAGATACCGGTAGATAGATAATACCGTCACATAGATACCGGTAGATAGATAATACCGTCACATAGATACCGGTAGATAGATAATACCGTCACATAGATACCGGTAGATAGATAATACCGTCACATAGATACCGGTAGATAGATAATACCGTCACATAGATACCGGTAGATAGATAATACCGTCACATAGATACCGGTAGATAGATAATACCGTCACATAGATACTGGTAGATAGATAATACCGGACATAAAAAGGTTGGAGGTAGACTAAGTGTTTTCAACTTGTAGCATCAAAGTTTGGCATTTCTTCTTCACTTGAAACATGTCTATATCTGTAATTGTCTCCGTAATAAAACTCACTGTCTTTTGTAGTTCATACAGTGTCCCATAGAGCTTTGATTCCAGTGTTGTTTCCTCTGGCCAATATGTCTGCCTCAGCGTTTCATGCTCAGAACACTCTTGAAGTATATGTTTGGCACTCTGTGCTGCCTGTCCACATGTACACATGGCCGTGTTGCCAATCTTGAACTTTGTATATATGTGACTGCGAAGTCGGTTGTGTCCTGTTCTGAGACGTAGAATTATAACTTGTTCTGGTCTGTTCATAATATGATAGTCATCGTGTGTTGTTGTTTGTGGCTTTCTTATTGACTTGATCATCTGTTTTTTCTGATGGTAGAAAGTTTGGCATAATAATTTCCTTCTGATCACTTTTTAGAGTTGAATTTTACAGTTTGGCTGAGATAGTTTATGATTTGATAGTTTCTAGCTCAGGAGCCAGTGTGTATCATAATTTTAAATCAGCTTTATAGATCAGTAACAATGGTTTGGTAGGCTGAATATGACTTGCTGATCATATTTTGCCTACCCGATATAAACCAATATTGAAGTTGTAACTGTTTATAGAGAGAAGACTTACCTATGGTTGGATCATACTCTTCCACGAAGCTGAAAGAGACAAAGAAATAAACATCATTAACACAATATCACATGACAACATTAAAAGACAAGTTTGAAGAAGAAGATCAAATTATAAACAGTAAAATATGATTCTTGTCTTGTCTCAGTGTTCTTTCCTTGCAAAACAATTTTCAACAAATATTTGCTTAAGCTGCGGGTGCACTTTGTCGGAATGTGTCGAGCACTGAGTTTAGCACTCCGCTCACAAAATCCAGGAATGAAGATCTAAAAACCCTTCCCCAAGAGTCATTAACACATTATGTTTTTGTTTCTGCCCAAACTACCACCCCACCCACACATGCAGGAAAATAAATCAGGAAAATAAATCGCAGAAAGATAGTTGTTAAAATCATGAAAATACATCAACAAATAATGCAGTAGTGTGCTAAACAGATGACGCTGACTCAAACTGACAAAATACATCAACAAATAATGCAGTAGTGTGCTAAACAGATGACGCTGACTCAAACTGACAAAATACATCAACAAATAATGCATTAGTGTGCTAAACAGATGACGCTGACTCAAACTGACAAAATACATCAACAAATAATGCATTAGTGTGCTAAACAGATGACGCTGACTCAAACTGACAAAATACATCAACAAATAATGCATTAGTGTGCTAAACAGATGACGCTGACTCAAACTGACAAAATACATCAACAAATAATGCATTAGTGTGCTAAACAGATGACGCTGACTCAAACTGACAAAATACATCAACATATAATGCATTAGTGTGCTAAACAGATGACGCTGACTCAAACTGACAAAATACATCAACAAATAATGCATTAGTGTGCTAAACAGATGACGCTGACTCAAACTGACAAAATACATCAACAAATAATGCATTAGTGTGCTAAACAGATGACGCTGACTCAAACTGACAAAATACATCAACAAATAATGCATTAGTGTGCTAAACAGATGACGCTGACTCAAACTGACAAAATACATCAACAAATAATGCATTAGTGTGCTAAACAGATGATGCTGACTCAAACTGACAAAATACATCAACATATAATGCATTAGTGTGCTAAACAGATGACGCTGACTCAAACTGACAAAATACATCAACAAATAATGCAGTAGTGTGCTAAACAGATGACGCTGACTCAAACTGACAAAATACATCAACAAATAATGCATTAGTGTGCTAAACAGATGACGCTGACTCAAACTGACAAAATACATCAACAAATAATGCAGTAGTGTGCTAAACAGATGACGCTGACTCAAACTGACAAAATACATCAACAAATAATGCATTAGTGTGCTAAACAGATGACGCTGACTCAAACTGACAAAATACATCAACAAATAATGCAGTAGTGTGCAAAACAGATGACGCTGACTCAAACTGACAAAATACATCAACAAATAATGCAGTAGTGTGCTAAACAGATGACGCTGACTCAAACTGACAAAATACATCAACAAATAATGCATTAGTGTGCTAAACAGATGACGCTGACTCAAACTGACAAAATACATCAACAAATAATGCAGTAGTGTGCTAAACAGATGACGCTGACTCAAACTGACAAAATACATCAACAAATAATGCAGTAGTGTGCTAAACAGATGACGCTGACTCAAACTGACAAAATACATCAACAAATAATGCAGTAGTGTGCTAAACAGATGACGCTGACTCAAACTGACAAAATACATCAACAAATAATGCAGTAGTGTGCTAAACAGATGACGCTGACTCAAACTGACAAAATACATCAACAAATAATGCATTAGTGTGCTAAACAGATGACGCTGACTCAAACTGACAAAATACATCAACAAATAATGCATTAGTGTGCTAAACAGATGACGCTGACTCAAACTGACAAAATACATCAACAAATAATGCATTAGTGTGCTAAACAGATGACGCTGACTCAAACTGACAAAATACATCAACAAATAATGCAGTAGTGTGCTAAACAGATGACGCTGACTCAAACTGACAAAATACATCAACAAATAATGCATTAGTGTGCTAAACAGATGACGCTGACTCAAACTGACAAAATACATCAACAAATAATGCATTAGTGTGCTAAACAGATGACGCTGACTCAAACTGACAAAATACATCAACAAATAATGCATTAGTGTGCTAAACAGATGACGCTGACTCAAACTGACAAAATACATCAACAAATAATGCATTAGTGTGCTAAACAGATGACGCTGACTCAAACTGACAAAATACATCAACAAATAATGCATTAGTGTGCTAAACAGATGACGCTGACTCAAACTGACAAAATACATCAACAAATAATGCATTAGTGTGCTAAACAGATGACGCTGACTCAAACTGACAAAATACATCAACAAATAATGCATTAGTGTGCTAAACAGATGACGCTGACTCAAACTGACAAAATACATCAACAAATAATGCATTAGTGTGCTAAACAGATGACGCTGACTCAAACTGACAAAATACATCAACAAATAATGCATTAGTGTGCTAAACAGATGACGCTGACTCAAACTGACAAAATACATCAACAAATAATGCATTAGTGTGCTAAACAGATGACGCTGACTCAAACTGACAAAATACATCAACAAATAATGCATTAGTGTGCTAAACAGATGACGCTGACTCAAACTGACAAAATACATCAACATATAATGCATTAGTGTGCTAAACAGATGACGCTGACTCAAACTGAATGTTGATCAAATAATTTTAAAAAACAAAACAAGACAGCGAAAATCAACACTTTTACGTTAAACCTAATCATGGAAGCTACGTATAAGTTTGCTAGAAATATCTTCCAGTGTGTTAAAATAAATACAGCTCCTTTTTTCACTATTAGTGGAAGAACACATACACGTTTGTATGATAGTAATGTACTGTAAGAGATTATCTATTGTTTTAAATTATAACTGTGCACGTATAGTTAACTATTTTAAATACTGCAAGAAATACACTTTAAATTCTGTAAGAACAACACTCTAAATGCTGTCAGAACTACACTCTAAATGCTGTCAGAACTACACTCTATGTGCTGTCAGAACTAGAATCCAAAAAGGACGTCAGAACTACAGTATAAATGTTATATGAACGACACTCTAAATACTGCAAGAAATACTCTTAATATTGTAATAACTGCATTCTGGTTGCCGCGAGAACTAAAGTCTAAATTCTGCAAGAACTACATTCTAAATGCTGCAAGAGTTACACTTTAAATTCTGCAAGAACTACATTCTAAATGCTGCAAGAGTTACACTTTAAATTCTGCAAGAACTACATTCTAAATGCTGCAAGAGTTACACTTTAAATGCTGAAAGGTATTTGTTTTTGTTAAATTTGCTGTGTAATTGACAGGCTTGTTTATGTTACTTCATTGATCAAGACATTCGCTTATGTTATGTCCTGAAGTGTTATAATTATTATTTATTTATTATCAGCGTTTTTTTCTTCTGTAGTTCAGCATTGAAATTTACTTGATTTGTTTGTTCCAAGTCAAAAGTCATGTTTGATTGTAGTGGAGTCAGTGTTGGTTAGAAAACATGACGACATTAATAATGACAGAATGAGTAAACAGTAAACTAGCCAAGAACATGGTAAAAGTAATGGAGCAGAAAACATGACAAACAGTAATGACAACAGCATGATTAGAGCTGTACAAGTTAAGAACACAAATCACTTACTGATTCTGAATAAGCTGTATCGTCAACGCACTCTTTCCAACACCACCCGCTGAAACGAAAATACAGAAACAGGTTAGACAACATTAAAGAATTCATCAACATAACACTTTTCTTCGGATTTTTCTCAGCTCCATTTGGAGCATAGGGCTGCAACTGTTTCTCTGTACAACTTATGTTCTGCTGAATCCTCTTCGAACGACCTTTCCCACTTTATTCAACGGACGTTTTTCGACCTTCCAACTTTCCCACTTTATTCAATGGACGTTTTTCTACCTTCCACAGACGTTTTTCGACCTTCTAACTTTCCCATTTGGATAAGCTACAGAGGTTTTGTTATAACATGGATATCATTTGTTGTTCATCCATCACAAGTGATGATGACCATTTGTTATATCCATCTTTGAACATTCGGTTAGAATTATATCCTTGATTATGAGTTCGGAAATGGCTAAAAAGCCCTATTATGTCTTTGGACATTTCGGTCATGGAATGACCACTGTAGACAATTTTTTTTTGTCTACCCGCGACTTTCTAGAAACTCCGCTATTTAGCTGTTGCACTTCTGTTCTTTTAACAAGAAGATGTAATTCTTGTATGTTGTTGAAACACAGTCTCTCTTTGTTGATGGTTGTTCTGCAAAGAGTCTGTCTAGTGCCCATGTCTAACATTAATGAAACAATGGTATAAAGATTGAATATATTTTTGCCTTTTGGTTTCCATCAGGATAGATGTGTATTTCAAGATTGGTATAAGTTCATCATTTTTCCTAGCTGACTTCCAACATGTAACTTTGGTTGTTTCTGCTGGTCTACTTCACCTATATGATTGTCCTGAATGTTATCATAGGTACCAAAATCTGCCTAATGTTATTCAATTTTGATTCCAGTTATTTGTCCCTGTCTTGGTAACGGCCTTGTTGTCGAAACATCGATTTGTCATATTTGTAAAACTGAATTAAACAAATTTAACAAATTTCATTTGTTTTAAGTCATATATATGTGTAGCAGACCACGAGATATTTGTGAGTGTGTGGTTCAAACTCACGCAGCTTACTTCCCTAAAGCCACTTTTACCATCCATGAGAGATACAACAGTGAACTTAGGAACATCATTTACGTGATCATATGTAAACGTTGCCACCTTAAATATAATAGAGAACTGACTTACTTGCCATTTAGCGATCGCTTTCTTCCACATCACCTGTATAAAATCGGTCGCAATAACAATACCCATGTTGCGGTATATTTCACTGATCCTAGTCACAGTAAAATCACAATAGTGTCCTAGGTCACTTCCATTTGCTCAAGAACATCAGACCACTGAAGTCACTTTGCAACTGACAAACGGCTCATTCACACCATGAGGTCAATGAAGCCAGTTTGAATGAATACACTTCAAACTTTCTTATAAACAAACCCCACCAATTCGCAACCCACACCTATATCCCAATGTTTAGTTCATATTTCCTAGCTATTTCAGAACAACTAGCACTGTGTTCTGATTTTTGTTACAATAGTATCTTATTTCCAGTTTTTTCTTTCATCACTTCCGTCTCCTCAAAGACCTAAAGCCAGAATATGCCTCCAGCTACTATTAACTGATCCAGCTAATACATTAATTTGTATTACTTCTTACTTTTAATTTCAAATTTTCCTTGTTTACTGCAATTTCCTGCAGTAACTTGCACATATTTCTACTGTATTACATTCCCAGGTCTGCCAGTTTCTATCATATAACTCCTTATAGTCTCCAGGCTACTTTATTGTTGCACTCTGTGTGTGTGTGTCACTGTTTTGATAAAAGTTATATTCGGTCGAACATTGATTCCATGTATTTGTTCAACGTTAGCTAGTATTCAGCCCATTTCGCCGATTTTTTACGAGGCCCGAAGGGAGAGCTTTGGATTCTGACAGTGTTACCTGCCAGCATGTTGTAAGAGGCGACTAAGGAGGTGTTGGGCTAGAATTGGTTGTCCCATACCAAATAGGATCCATAGTGACCCTGAGACCTTGCTGAAGCCGGATGTGTCAGGCCAAACGGTGCAGACATAGCAGCTAAGCTGTAAACCATGAGACATCGCCCTCCGGACTACATCCTGTTGTTCTGAAGGAGTTTGAGAACGAACACAGAAGTATTCAATCAATTTTATATTTTCTTATATAATTCATTTACCATGATGATAATGTTGATGAAATAATCCCTGTGAGCAGGTAGCTCTTGACACATGATGTTGATGAAATAATCCCTGTGAGCAGGTAGCTCTTGACACATGATGTTGATGAAATAATCCCTTTAGCTGTGAGCAGGTAGCTCTTGACACATGATGTTGATGAAATAATCCCTTTAGCTGTGAGCAGGTAGCTCTTGACACATGATGTTGATGAAATAATCCCTTTCGCTGTGAGCAGGTAGCTCTTGACACATGATGTTGATGAAATAATCCCTTTAGCTGTGAGCAGGTAGCTCTTGACACATGATGTTGATGAAATACTCCCTTTCGCTGTGAGCAGGTAGCTCTTGGCACATGATGTTGATGAAATAATCCCTTTAGCTGTGAGCAGGTAGCTCTTGGCAGCTTATAGCCTTTCTAACAAAAGCAGATTCTTCTCAGCTGTGTAACAGAGGCGACAACCAGACCAAGTCCTGCTAGTGGCACAGCAGGCACATCTGGGACAGCAATCTTATCAATTAGAGATAAAAGTTTCAGCGTCGGGTAACAACCCGAAACTGGAAATGGTGGCTGGGGTAACACAGGGCAAATATTAAAATCAAAATTACCTTTTTATTACTAATATTTAACTCACCTAACCTGCCTGTTATATCACTGTACTTTCTTCTTATTTGCTCCAATGACACACCTCTCTTCACTATCTAATATTTTCCTCCTATTGTTTGATTATATGTACTCTGTGGCTTTTCCTTTCTCTCTTCTGTTCTTGCCACATTTGCCTCTCTCACTCTTTCTTATCTGATCTCTCGTACCATCTTCATTTGCTTTTCTCTTACATTATGATGTTTCATTCGCAGTATTCATTGTCTGTTGCTTGTCTTTGTCCTGATGAAGACATCTTAGTCGAAACTTCGTCCGTCGCTGTGTCTCGTTGTTATGTTGCTTTATCGACTTTTTTTTGGTAACACGAATACCTATTTCTGTTCATTTTGAAATCTCATCATTTTTCTGCCAGAGTTGTTGACACATCCGCAGTGATGGCACATCCGCAGTGATGGCACATCTAGAAACTGTTGGTAAGAAATTGACACAAGATGTGACACTGATGATTTCCCACAGGTGACAAGTTGTCAGCCTATTCCCCAACGTTTCTGGTTGTTTCCTACGACATGCCTGGAAAGGAGATAGTGGACCTATCCTTTGCACCCCAAACTTAAATGCCACGACCCCGGTTACAGAACGGGCAATATATTTATTTACTATATGGTCAACATTGTTACTAGTCTTCATCCAAGCAGGGAATGACATGGGTCTACTACCTAGGACAGTGGCGTTCTCAACCCAGTGACCACGAGCATTTTGCTACGGTTTTGAACCCCCCCCCCCCCAAGCAAATTAGAACATGACTTTTATACTCTGTTCACTCTAAGAATGAAGTAGGTCAGCACCTATGATTAGCTGTTGGACGCAGGACGCATAAATCGAATGTCAAGTGCGCAATAGTATAGTTCATTAGAACATAATACTGTTGTTAATGTAAATCAATTGTTGCTAAATGAAACATGTCTATCACAATAGTAATGTATGTGTTAAAATAAATTTTCATATAATATATATCATTCCATGATAAATTACTATACCAGCTGTTATATTGTAGAGCAGTGGCCAAGAGGTCAGGGGGCAAACATTATAGTTTTTAGTTTATAGTTTATCTCCATGTGGAATCTGGTTGATAGCATCCAGACTTGTCGTTAAGCGTAAGGGTGGGACCTGTAAGTTTATGTTCAAGGCCAGATGTGACGCCTGAGTCGTACTGAGTCTGTGTTTGTGTAGGGTGGTCGTGATGTTATCAATCCATCTCTTTCTCGGTCTTTCATTGACTCTGTATCCAGATAATTGTTTGTTATAAGCTCTCAGTGGTATTTGGGAGGGGACAGGGTTGATATAACTTAAGTTCTGAATAATTAATGATGTTGTTTTTATATGTCATCAGCTGTTTTTAAAATCACATGTTTTCGCGGAGTAATATGTGGGTGTTTTGACACACTTTAATCTTAAAATAAACAGAGTACAGCGCTTGGAATGAAGTCAAAAGGTGGTTAACACACACACACCCGATTTAACGATTTTTCGCAACAACAAAAAAGTCATCGCATTTCGCATCAGAGAGTAATGGACATGACTTGGTGCCATGGAAATAAATAAGTGCTCGCGAGAACTAACGATTGCTCGACGTTTGAAAAGGCTGAGAGCCCCTGATCTAGGACATGTAGGTGTATACAAACTTTAGTTTAAATATGTAAACGGGTGATGTACCGAAGATGCTTCACAAAAGCCTAATATATTATTTGTGCTCTCCATTTTTATTTGCAGTGAACCTTTTTCACTCCCTTGCTTATCGATTATTAGAAGTTTTTTTTGTTGTTATTGTGAAGATATGTTATCTAGTCGTGTTACGTGATATCATGGTTGAGGGGATAGTTGGCAAGACCGATAAGATCGAGCGAGAGTTTGAGAATGAACGCTGAAGAGGAAAATAATCATAACATCATGCATACCCTTCATCATCTGATGGGAGAAATTGAGCAACTACAGCAGAGGTAGACAACTTTCTTTGGGTTAGTCCTGATTGAGCGTAGTTTTTTTCCCGATGCGGATAGAGCCAAACACACACCCCCCCCCCCCCGTTTGGAGCTCCAAGTAAATTTTTTTCCTGAGTTTCGAGCCAGTGCACACATTACTAAGATGAAATGTCAAAAGGCAAATGCAGTAACATTCCAACTGTCACCACTACTTCTTCACCCCAAGATCGAGATGGAAGTTAAGAGACAAATGATCTACAGTATATTCCTACCAACACTGTGTTACCAGTGCCAAACCTGGTCTCTCTCATCTTCACATTACAGAAAGATAGTGACATGCGAGATGAAATGCTTGAGGAAAGCTGCCGGGGTTACCAGGCTTGGTAGATTGCGAAATGAATATATCAAGGAAAGAATAGGTATAATATCTGGTACAGAATACATAGAGAGACAACAGATCATGTGGTTTGGCCACATTATGAGAATGCATGACGAAAAGTTGCCCGTACAAGCATATAACCAAATGAGATCAGGGTACAAAGCCAGAGGAAGACCACGGAAAAGATGGAGAGAAAACGTCAGGGATATCCTGTACAGACACGGTCATAGCACAGTCGAAGCCACATATCTGGCTTTAGAACGCAAGCTCGAGCTCCAATCACCCGGCCCTACGCTTAACGGCAAGAGTGGACCACAAACCACCCGGGCAAAGACAATAGATCAAAAAATAGGCATACAGAACTTTTATATCAGCCTGGCGGGCCAGAACAAAATCTGGCGGACCAGATAAAATGATTTGGTGGGCCGGATTTAGCCCAACTTCTGACCTATAACTGTGTTGGACGTGCAATGATGTTGGTTGTATTTTCAAATATTTTTTCTATTACACAACGTCTATATAATTTAAAGCTTAATGAAATGGTGATAGTAGACCGTATGTACCTTGCGCAGATAAGCATTAAAATTAGTTTTACATTAGGTCAGAGAACCATGACTCTCACCAATACATGACCTACGAGTAGAATCAAAACAAAGCCTTCATACGTGACGATTTTTATTATTGCCGGATTTTCGTTGGTCACCTCGCTGATATGTACTTTAGCGGTCAAAATGGCGCTAAATAACAGCTGTTTTCCTGCTTTCCGATAAAGCAACATTTCGAAAAGGAGTTGGACGCCACCGAGTATAACTCTGCTCATTAACATGATCCACTGAAGTATCGGTACAAATTAATATTATTCTTAACTGTTCTAAAGCCAACTGTGTTATTGGAACGTTGAATGTGTGTACATTACGTTGAATACGTGCGGTCTACTCCTCCGAATGCTTGACGAAAGAGGTGTTTAGAGGGCTTTTTTGTGCTGATGTCTCCAGTGCGGCACCACTACGGATTATATGTCTTATTATTATTGTTTATACTTTGAGTCGCCGCCTGCCAACGCCGACCACTGAAATGCACGGTAAAAATGAAAAAAATTACGTTAAAAAGGCTTGTTCTCGTAAGTCTTTTACTAGCGAGTCACGCGTGAGCCATGTCCGTCTGAAATAGAAGACCTCTACAGTGAATTAATTAGAATGTCATTAGTTACTTTTTATTATTATTGTTGTGATTTCCGATGGTCACTATTTATATACTTGAAATCGCATGCCAAAAATACCCAAGGCGATTTCAAGTATATAAATTGTGAACAACAGAAATCGCGGTAATAATCAAAAACGTAACACATGATATCTTAATTAATTCTACACAGAGGTCTTCTATACCGTATTTGGTCATGCGTGAGCAGTGTGTGACCATGACCCAGTTTGCAAGTGATGCATTCAGTACTATCTCATAAAAATAAAATACGAAACTATTCACACATGGCGGATATTGAACATTCATTGTCATATGACAATTCTCCATCATACACATCATACATTGATCTAACAGAGCGCGCTTCACTTTTCAACAGTAACCTGCTATCACATCTGCAACCAGAAATATACAGTACGACCTTGACATTTATGTCACATCATCATCATATTATGTGACTGTTGGAAACTTATTTTTACATACGCTATTATAACAACTTATTTTTACATACGCTATTTAAACAATTTATTTTTACATACGCTATTTTAACAACAAATTTTCTTCTTTTCTAAACTAATTGTTACGGTATTTAATTAACATATTTCATATATATATATGCCTTCGACAGTTCCCTGCAGTATTGTTTTTGACATGAAGGAATCATGGCTGCATACATGTTCAAACCATGCAAGTTTTCGTCGTTTCACTATTGAAAGCAATGGTTCTTGCATACCTGCAAACATCTCTACTTTATTTCTTCTGTATACATTGGTCTTATGTTCCCTATAGGATAAATAGAATTCCCGTAGAATTCGTCTGTAGCATTTAAGCTCGACAGCCTGTAATCGTCTCTCCATGCCCGCAGTGAGTGTCCAACTATCACAACCATACATCACAACAGAAAGCACCAACGACGTGTGCAGTTTATATATAATTGTTTACACATGATTCAGTAGTAAGAAAAACAGATGCAGGAGAGGATTCGTCGCTTACCGAAAAATGGCAAGAAATTGGATGAAAAATACGTTTACTATCCCGGCACAACTCCATGAGCTTGAGTATGTGGATAGACAGTAGCATCGTCTCTGAAATGGCTGAAGACTAAACCACCAACACCCACAGTGATTCCAACAGTCTGCATACCCACGAGTACGCTGAGCAAGTTATACAAATACATGATAACAAAGCAGTGAGACACTCTAAACAACATCAAAAGTATCACATGGGTCTACGGTCCTGGCTGTGAAACGCACGATGCAACGACAGACAATTTCTTGATGCACTTTCAAGTGAAGCTATAGTGGGTGGCAAAGTTATGAGAAGAGACTGGGGTCAATTCATTAGGGCAGCTACGTACAGACTACACAGTGACAAAGAAGATGCTGAAAACGGCAATGTACGTGTTCAGGGAATGATATAAATGGGAGTGTTCAGGGAATGATATAAATGGGAGTGACCAGAGAAGAGAAGAAGTACGTCCTCACTGAAAAGACCAGAAGAACCAACAACCAACAATTGACTGAGACACTGAGCTTATATACTTTTAGATGGTTGACGCAATGGCAAGCGCAGCATTTATGAGAATGATCCATGTGCAGTGATTCCGGTTCCTAATAAAAAATCTGTACAGTAGAATCCCGTTATAACAACTCCGTCCAGACAGACAAAATAATATGTATGTAATAATAGAAATTCGCTATATACATACAAACAATGTAGAATAAATATAACTGAGGATTTGTAAGTGTTGTTATATAGAGATATTTGTTATAAAAGAATGCGCTATAGAGGGATTCCACGGTGTAGTATTTCTCTTTCAACTGACGTAATAGAGGCACAAGTAGACATACACATGCCACACATCGGTTGTACTAAAAAATTGTTTTCTCACAGTCATGTTTGTTGCGTGTTGCTGTTTGCTAACCAATATAGAATTCAAGCTTGTCACAGTACTACCTTAGGCGATGTTTATAAACTGCATAAAACATTGGGGGGGGGGTCTGAAAGGATTGACATTGGAGGGGGGGGGGGGTTGACAAAACCTGACGTCAACAATACTGTTTTTATATATGAATTAAATTGTGTGAATTAGAATTACTTTCACCCTGACACACCCGACTTCAGCATGGCTCTTGTGTCTGCGAATTATAATTTTTTCCATAACAATTTGTACAAGTTATTTTTGCGTTTAAAACTTTGTTAGGAGGAAGTATTATAGAATTATATATAGAAGAATAGGGAGAACATCATGGAAAGAGAAGAAAACAAATAAAGAGGTGCTAAAGACACTTAATATGAAGAAAGAACTACTAAGAGAAATAAAGATCAGGCAAATAAAATACTTTGGACACATTAAAAGACATGACACCCTATTGAAGACCTTACTAGAGGGTAAAGTCAAAGGGAAGCGAGCAAGAGGTAGGCAGAGATACAAGTGGGAGAGTAACATTACACGATGGACAGGTTACAGTCTAGCAGAGTGCACCACCAAGACAAGAGACAGGAGATGTTGGAGATACGTTGCAGCCAACCTTCGTTGCGGAGACGGCACTTGATGATGATGATGAGGAGGAAGTAGTTATTTGTATTGACGTAATTAAGCAGGGGTTGAAACCAGACCCCATACACAAATTTCACAGGCAACAACAAACCATCATCCATAACTTAGAACTGGTCACTGCAGGCTACAGAGTCACCTGTACCGGATCAGGGTGGCCCACAAAAATGAATGTCCTTGCGGAGCAGGCATACAAAAAACCCTCGAACACATATTCCAAGACTGTCCAGAATACAAAGAACTGCGAGGCAAGACATGGCCACAATGGACCGAACTGAGGCACAAACTCTGGGGCAGCCGCTCTGATCTTAAGAAGATTGGGAGCTTCGTCCTGGCCTGAAGATCTAGCAAAAGATTCCTGAACGGAGAAGAAGCAGGGGTGAGGAATCCCTTAATGCTGACAGCTGTTTCTGGGGGCGCGGAGTCAAAAACTGTTGACGTAATTGATGGACATCCCCATTATGTCAGGCAGTGACGATTTACTTTCAGCTCCTGATAAGTGGTTGTATGGCTCCTGATAAGTGGTTGTATGTCAATCAATTTGACGGGGAATTATTCTACAGCTTCACCACGTTCGGGGTAACTGATTCAACGCTGTTGCTTTGAATGTCAGGAGCTGAGCAGTCTTCTACACAAGAGAGGATTTGATGTGTCATTCTCCACAGATAAAAGGCAGATTCCCTCCCGACACTATCACAATCCCCGCTGAACAAAAATATGCTACAGTTGATGAATATGAGAAAACTATCTTCAAAGGCTACAGTCGATCGATCTATCTATACACTGTGGCCCTTGTTTGCTTTGCGACGTCAGGGGTAGAAGAGCTCTCTGGAGATGGTCTTTCTGTGTGCTGTTTGTAAGCTTGTTCATGTGGCTACAGTCAATGATTAATGCAAGGAAACGATCTTCAATTAAACTGGAGCAGTTCACAACAAATATGAGACAGAAGTGCTGAAGTGAGAATCGGGGGATGGGGTGTACTGTTCCCGCTAAGCAACGTTACCGTGTGCTAGCGCCACACATTTGTATCCCTTGACTTACAGAGTTTGGACTTGGCTCACAAGACTTACGTAAAGAAATGTGTGTACAAGTTCCTATAACACAATAATAGAACTGGTTTACATAGAATATGCTGAAGAAGATTATCTTTATGTTTAGGTAGGTTTACTCAGGACAAAGTGGTGTGCGAAATGTATCAGCTGACAGTGAACTATTTTGCTGACATGTACCCTTGTTTCAGAGGGAACATTGATGGAGTGGTGAAGTCATCACGACCGACCTTACACAACAACCGCAACGAACTTACATTTTACCCCCTCTGAGCTAGATGCTTATTTTCAAAATATTGCACACCTATGAGGGTTGGAGTATCCAGAGTATGAAATAAAGCTTCCCGCCGAAGACGGATGTGTCGATCCATTGGCGCAAATAAAACGGCGACACAACGCATTTCCATTCTCTGGACTACATCCTGCTAGAAATCTAGTAGGACAATGGTCTTGCTACAAGGGAGAGCCAGCAGGAGTTTGAGAATGAACGATGAAGAAGAAGAAATAAAGCTTCGAAGAAACATCCCCATTTCGCGAAAGAATGTAAAAGCACTATTGTTCGTAATGTGTGTGAATTGATACAAACAGTATTAACTTGTGTATACTGTCATGAAGTTTGCTTCAACAATCAACGATGACACCTTTCATGTCCTGCTTTTAGTGCAATCTGGTTATATTGTTGGCAAGTCTTGGTACAACGTCCTATTGTTTACTTGTGCACAATATGTGCTGGGTGTACACCCGTGACAGGAAATCTATCGATTGTACAGACACCGTGATCATGTTACGTAGCACAATCGACTACGACCACAGTACAATGTCAAACTGACACGAGTCTCACCAATGAACTAGAATCATTTATCATTTCTACCTTCTGCGCTGTTTTAATTTCTATTTTGAGATCTCCCCTGTTGCTCCATAAATCTGTGACGAGAGTTTCTCTCACCTGTTGCCTACAGCCTTTAATGTTGTATATTAACCTCATTTCTCTTAACCTGTGTGCTCTGTCAAGCAGGTGTATGATTGCATGTGAAATTATGTTCTATGTGTCGGCCTACCCCTTACCTATATTCTCGTTTATCTTTGGCTGTGTTTGCAGTTTTCTTCTACACCGCAAGTATGTCAAACTCCTGCAAATTAGCAGAATATAGTCCGGAGAACGGAATGCATTGTATCACGATGTACAGATCTGCTGCGATTTCTGCACCTTTCGGTGAAACATGGAACTTCAGCACGACGTCTGGGTAACTTTAACCCTATATGGAATGGGACAGCGGACTTCATCCCCAATAACCTCCTTAGTTGCCTCTTACAACATGCATAAAAGGTAACAGAGTTGCTATGTTTTGCTCCCCTTCTGGACATAAGCAACAGACTGTTGCGCGAGTATATATTTAGCAGTTCCTTGTCATGACTACTTCTTTCCTTTGCCTTGTTATTCTGCCAGTCATCAAGTTACAGTAACTAAGAGCTTCAATGAATTGTGTGATTCCCTCAGGACAACATGTTGCAATTTTCTTTTCATGTCTGTCATCTGATGTACCCAATTGATTTCCTTTTCATGTCTGTCATCTGATGTACCCAATTGATTTCCTTTTCATGTCTGTCATCTGATGTACCCAATTGATTTCCTTTTCATGTCTGTCATCTGATGTCCCCAATAACTGATTTCCTGTTCATGTATGCCATATGATGTCCCCAATAACTGGCCTTCTGTTCGTGTGTGCCTGTAACAGTAACATGGTATGCACTTATACGTGACAGAAACAACTTGTTACCGAAAACATATAGTTGACTGTCTGTCCTGGACAGACTAGTGTGACAGAAAGAAGATCTGCAGTGTCACAATAATTTGCGACGGAAGAAAATGCCTTTTAGGACTTACTGGAATACTAGTGCTGTGACCAGGTCTAAATCTGTGAAATACTGCTCGACATCAATCAGTTAACCAAAGCACTCCTTCACAAGAATATGAGGTTTATTTACACAAGTTGATATACATTAATTAATAGCATCATACTCATAAGAGAGGCAAATAAACACAAGGCACGAGACCCAATCTAGTCTTATTCGAGTCCGTCCTCAACTCTGCAGACTAATCCTAAATTATCTGCACTGGGCAATAATATAATCAACTCAGATTACAAATTACGCTAACACATCCAGGAATTGCTTCATTCGGGTTATAAGCTAAGTCTTAGAGAGTATACCGACTAACTATCTGACTCTGTGACTGTCTCAGCTGCGAGACTAAACTGAGACTTGTCTCTCCGGGGAGACAAGTACTGACTGTCCGAGACAAGCCTGATAGAGACTCCCCTAACCTGGGAACTGACTCCGGGGACTGCTCCTGGAGACTAATCCTAGGGACTCTGACCCTCCAAGCTAAGTCTTTCTAACTTATCTCTCCCCCTGCTAAAAACTTCCGCCAATCAGAACTTATGGTTTTCTGTCTCCGCCTATCCTCTTCCGTTTCGACGACACGCAGACCCTACTCGGGAACTGTCATCTACGTTATCCTGTCAAAACTCCTGTATCCGTTTATTATACCATGCGTAACGTTAGATATTCCTCTCTGGTAAGAGGCTATGCCCCTAGCGTTACGTAACTTAATCGTCTTGCCAATTCTATTGTCTAGTTGTTGTGCGTATCCACAATTTGTCGGACTATGTGTGAGTTTGTAGACACTCGTCTTATCCTAGTCCAAACATCCCATTGTCCTTCCTGAGGTGTGGTATAGTAGCGTCACAATAGTTTTTCTGCTTCTGTAGTGTCGTCATGTCTGCCTCCCGTGTCCGATGCAGACTTGTGATAAATAATATTGCCTTTAGCTAAAGCGTACTAGCTTGTCTCAGACTTTCTGTCTGACATGTGCGCGAACAACTCGTCTGCAATTTAAAGTATTAGTACTAACATTTACACAAGAGCAAAACATTCAATGTGTTGCATTTCACGCCGTCCATCTCTTGCTATCTGTGAAGGGTTCTCACATCTTACTGTGAAACCCCCTGCCTGTGAAGGGTTCCGCAACCAGATACTATCACATGCCATCTGATGTCCCCAATAACTGGTTTTCTGTTAATGTATGCCATATGATGTCTCCAGTAACTGGTTTCATGTATGTCATCTGAATCCCCCAATAACTGATTTCCAGTTATGTCATCTGTTACCAAAAACTGATTTCCCGTTCATTGTCTGTCATCGGATGACCTCAGAAATTGATTTCCCTTCGGATCATGTCATCTGACGTTCATAAAGGTAAATAAAAAATAAGGTAGGAAGGTTACTGTAAAAAAAAAACTGTCAATATAAAATAATAAAATATAGAAAATAACAATAAAGCAAAGAACAAATATTATTGTAAAAAAATTTTGACATCTTTGTTTATTGTTATTTTCTATATTTTATTATTTTATATTGACAGTTTTTTTTACAGTAACCTTCCTACCTTATTTGTATTTACCTCGTCCGGTGTGCCAGAGTAGGGTGGGCATCTCAGTAAGAAGAGGGAACCCTTCACATGTTAAGGGCACATCTCAATAAGTAGTGAGAACCCTTCACGGACAGCGTAAGAGAGAATCCGTTATCCTGTGTCCGTACGGACTGTATAAAAAAATGTAAATTAGATACCGAAGCAAGGCGGGAGTGTGAATGAAAACGGACAGATAGAAATACAATACAGGTCAGACTGAAAAGACTCACCGTCAGTCCATAATGACCGGCGGAGAAGTGAGGGCTAGTGAGTTACCTTTGAGAGCCGGCGACACACAAGACGTATTGAATGGGGGAATGAAGTTAAAAGGATAGACGCCCTGAATTACAGAGGACAAAATCGTACGTTACCGTGAGAACAGGTTGCAATTATAACATAAAACCTGTGAACCTACCATAGGAACGTTTGGATTGGGAGATTGGGAGCGTGGGACTTGATCTGATCATGGACAGCCCGTGTATCTATGGGCCGAGAGCGGGGATTACCGAAGAAGTGGCCAATCCAAGACCAATGATTCTGGGAAGCATCTTGGAATAAAAAGTCGAGGATGATGAAAAAGAAGACACGGGATTGAGATCCCGAGGTAATAAGTCCCTAGTGCAAATTGTTTAAAATAAATTAAATATGTGTATATAGATATATTTATACTAAATTTTTTATATTAATGTGAATTTCTAATTAAAAGCATATATATGTAATATATATATATATATATATACACAGAGATAAACATTTTTTTTTCATTACAAAAGGGGGGGGGGGAGAGAAATCCTCCACAGGTACTCCAAGACCCTCCACTCATTAAAGTGAGAACAAAGCAAGAAGGGAGAAGGCGTATCTTTCTCCAGAAAGACGAATCCCTCATCAAACAAAGATCCCGAGGTTTTTGGTGGGCACTAGAGGTCGAGAGTCCACAACAGTTGTGTAGGGTAGTTGAAACCGTCGAGTTTTTAAGAGTTTGGACTCTGAGCAATTAGGCTCGAAACCGTACTAGTCGCGATAGCTAGGAATGTGCCAAGTTGTGATTATTGGTAAGGAAGGTGATATGGTAAACGGTACCGGTAGTGTGTTAGTAGCAGCCTAGTGCCGACTAGTTAGAGCTGTGGAACAAAGTTTCAAAGTTCGGAAGCCTCAGAACAAAGTTAGTGGAAAATTGGAAGTAAAGCGAAGCTAGTCGCCAACGACGGGATTTCAGAACGGACACGTCACAAATTCTGTGAAATACATCACCCAGTCGTGAGACGTTTGCACCAAGCTAGATCACAAACATACGGCCAGGTGTTTGTTAGAACCACAAAGAAAACAGAACCAGGCTGATATATCAATTGTGATCCATCTCGGGAGGGGTACTTCCGAAAATTGATCGTAGAATAGTACAAAATAAGTATAAAGACTGGTTCAATTCCCGTTAGTCTCAAGAATTTGTACAAAGATTGACAAGTGTAAGCGAAAGACTAATACGTAAATCTACGACATGTCAACTTATTCATGTTCGATATTGTGATGTATTACGGCAACCAAATAAACAGTTTTTGCGTGTAGAAACCCAGAGTTTTCGTTGGTGAGTTCGCATTGAATTACTTAGATTAGATCTCACACATCCAGGCACCCAAGTCATGGTTTATCCATGGAGACAACCCAGTCACATCACGAATTAACGTCGCCAGGTGAGTACGAGATCAAGGCGAAGTCGGATCTTGAAGAGATCTCAGGAGGAAACAAAATACACACGTACCCCCCCCTCCCCCAAAATCGTTTCACCTCTTCCGGTCAATCTACAGTACACATGACCATGTGAACGTCTATAATTCTTACTGTTAGTTTTCTGTTTAAATTTGTTTCAATTTTTATCTTGTTAAAGGTTTTTGGTCGAAATGTTGATTTGTGTGTGTCTTGAGTGTTTTGCAAAACTTTATTACCCTGTTCCTTGATTTACCTCTTAGTCGCCTATTACGACATGTATGGTAGTCTTATTATCTGTTGCTGCCCTAGGGGGCTCCATCAAGAAGACGATGGTTAGTTAATTTTCACGCCAATTTCCAAGTGTCCAAAATCGTGAGAAGTTCAGGATGTTTATAGCGAACATTCTGAAAATACAAATCACTTTTACATTTGTCCGACATCTGTTATGATTTTTAAAAAGGGTATGCCAATTTCACCCCAGCCTCCCCCAACATTGAGGTATATGTACAGGAAATACAACGTGCATGCTAGTGTCCGCCTGGGTTCCTCGACCTCGCTTCGTCAATCATCTGAGGAGTCATGGGTATCATCCTTCAGGCGTGACTTTTCATTGGTCACTTTGTGACCACTATGCGCACTTTGTGTGTGTGTGCGCGCGAGCGCGATAAGATCGAGTAAGAACCAGCTCGTGTTGCTGCGGTGCGAAAGGAGCAAAGAATAGCGTCACTGTGACCTACCATGCATATCGTAAGAGGCAACACATGTTTTCAGGTGTGTTTGGTTGCCCTATTCCCAATAATTGCCAAAGTGACACAGACTACGAATGCTGACGGATATGTCGTGCCGAAAGGCGCTGATATTGCAGTTATGATGTAAATCATGACACATCGCATTCTGGTCTCCTGTCTACATCCTGGTGATGTGCAGGAGTTTGAGAACACTAAACAGAAGAAGTAGAAAGCTTAATTATTTGTCTTTTAAATCATAAAATAATGCCTTACGGGCGTATCGGGGTTCAAGTCTTGTATCTAACCTTCTAATTTGCATATTTCTGTAAGCAAACCTATGCGTGATTTTGACAGCAACATATTATTCTAGAAGTACTTATTTTTTTGGTTAGAGTGTCATATTACAAACTGAAAAGATTTCAAGTCAAACGAGTCACCAAGAGAAGAGACAAAACATGAATATACCACAGACGCTATTAGAAAAATGCGTTGGGCATACATCGGTCACGCACTCAGAATGAATGAAGACAGAATACCACGTCAAGTCTTTTCATGGTCACCGAGTGGTGACAAACAACACTGAAAAGAACTATTGAGAAAGATATCACAACAGCTGGTATAAAAATGAATGATCTGGGGAACAACTGGCTGTTGATCGACAAGCATGGAGAGCTATGACATCTGCCCTATGTGCCAAGCTTGGCACAAGAGGAAAATGATGGTGATGACTCTGGTACTCATTTCCAGATGTTGAGTCGGGCCTGGGAGCTGTTCGTTATCTATAAAATTCAACCTCAACTAAGAATCGAACCATAAACCATCACGCTAGTTTGCTATTGAATCAATCCCTAACCTATGGTGGGTGTATGTAGTTAGAAGCACATGGAGTCCAGTTTTAATTTATTTTATTTACATTACATCTTATGTTTCCACTTTTTTTGTTTTCTCTTCCCTCCTTACTTACCACTTTCGTCTTCCCCTCACACATTCTTCACCTCTGTTATGTTGTCATCTTTGCTTCCTTCGTCTCCCACTTACTACTGAACTTCTTCCCTCGTTTTTTCTTCCTATCACTACCACGTTATCTCTATGTAAAATGTGTTGACTGGTCTTTTGTTTATCCTGATGAAGGTTTTTTAGTCGAAATATCGTGTGTCAATGTGTCTCGTTGTTGAGTTGTTTCATCGACTTGTTTTTGTAACACTAATACCTATTTTCGTTCATTTTTATATATATATATATATATATATATATATATATATATATATATATATATATATATATATATATATATATATATATATATATATATATATATATATATATATATATATATAGATATAGATATAGATATATATATAAATTATAGATATAATATAATATATAGATACACGTTATAAACATGTCATAGGCTGAGACGTGACCATCGTCGCAATATAGGGCATGTGGGCTAAACTGTGAATCGTCCTTCTAACATGATGCATTTGACATTCCCAGTGATTTTCATTCTCTGTAGACACAAAGTATATACATAATGAAAATCACGGGAAAAGTCAAATGTATTCTTTAGAAGGTTGAATCCTGATGAGCCAACAGGACTGTATAATTGACGAAAGACACGGGTGTGCGGTGTTAAGTGCCAAGTTGAAAAACGATGGACTATAAAATATGTCAACCATCAAGGGCGTAGCCATATTCTGAAACTGAACATTGAATGTACATCTGGGCGTGGTGTATCTTATAGTAGCACATTGTTAGGCGATGTGCCGACATCAGCCAGATAAGGAAGAAACTATCGCAGCTGCTACGTCAGATGTCGGTTTGTTAGTGTAAAGGGTTACCAGCTTTTTGAGATAGTGGTCTTCTGGAAGTTTACTCTTACATACAGTAAGAAAAGGGTAATCTCGTTACCTATAACAGCATAGCAGTGTGACACATTAGATGCCTCACAGTCAAAGAAATTATTTCAGATGTTCATAAATTACATCAACAATTATTTTGTCAATTTTACCCGCCCCCCGCCAACAATATGTCTAGAATTCAGGGACACACCCCTGCTTAATTATATCAACACAAATGTACCCCCCCCCCCCAAAAAAAAACAACATTTTTTAAAAAGAAGTACGAAAGACAAAATATTCCAGAAATATTATTGGTGCATTAAAAAAAACTTTGTTGATGTCATCATTCCCCCCCCCCCCCCCACTTGTCATCCATGGACAGAGAGATATTTCAACCTACTCTGTATAAAATACATATTTCTCTTTGCCATCTTCTTCCCGTATTGCCCCATCTGTCATACATGCAGTGCATGATTTACGTATAAGCTACACAATCTATAGCTTAGGGCCCCCACTTGGTATCCGAATATCATATTTGGCCCTGACATATAATCTCGACTTATAAATGGCCCCATATCCCAAATAGCTTACGGCCTTATCAAGTATAAATCCAGCCCCGCATCCGTTGACAGATATTTCAACTTACTATGTCTTCCCCACTGTTGGTTCTTCTATCCACATGCGCTGCTTGTATACGAATATTCAAAATTTCTGGTCTGTCTCTATGGATTTCTACTCGCACGAAGATGCCGACGTAAACACAAGTATTTGTTAAAATACACATTCCGTGTTATTCAAAATGAAGCCAGATAAATGGAACACATTATACGGAACAAAACAACATCTCACAAACACATGCAACTACCGTACAGTAGCACTGGGTTTAAAGGCATGAGCCTTTTGTAACAAATATCCCTATATTAGCAACACTTTTCAAAATCCCCGATTATTTTTGTATACTGTATATAGCGAATTTATATTATTACATAAAGTTACAGAAGAAAGGACAGAGAGTTCGAGACATGAATTAAAAAACCCAACTACGTAAACTATGAACGTACACTAATTTTGATGCACAAATCTCCACCTGTAAGGATGTATCGGGTCATTTGCGCAAATAAAATCGCGACACAGCGCATTTCCATTCGATGGACTATATCCCGCTGGAAATCTAGAAGGACAATGTTCCTGTTACATGAAAGATCCAGTGGGAGTTTGAGAATGAACGCTGAAGAAGACGAAATATAAATATAACCCGATAGAAACCAAACGGCAAATCAGAAATTCAATAATCATACCAACAGTGTCTTATGAATGTCAGACATGGACACTAACAAAAGAACAAGAGAGAAAGCTTACTACGCGTGAAATGAGATGTCTAAGAAAAGCAGCAAATATAACAAGAAGAGAACATGTGAGAAATGAAAAGATTACAAGAATTGTTGGAACAAGACTGTGGTCAGATATATTGAAACGGAGAAACTAAAATGGTTCGGCCACTTAATGAGAATGAACCCGTATTGGCCAACTACAAGAGAATACACCATGAAAATGGGAACAGCTTGATACAGTAGAAGACCGAGAAGAAGGTGGATTTAATGCGTTACAAACATTCTAATGCGTCACAATATTACTGCACATCAACGAACACATGTAATATAGCCCAAAAATCGATAGTCATTCAATCATACGGCGCCTTACAGCACAATAAGACGAAACCGATACACATACTTATTTCATTGGTGGGATCAAGTAGTTGTAATGAAACAATAGAGACATACATATTTCATTGGTGGGATCACGTTGTTATAATGAAATTTCTTCTTATTCTTCCGCGTTCATTCTCAAACTTTTCAGAGAATTCCAGAGAACGGAATTTATTGTGTAATGGTTTACAGCTTAGCTGCAACATCTGCAGCTCCCCCCCCCCCAACACACATCCTTAACATGGCCTATGGGTAACTTTGACCCTATTTAGGATGGGGACGCCAACTCCATCCCCTAAATCTACATAGTCGCCTCTTACAATATACCTTGCTCCCTTTTCAGGCCCATCACAACAGGGTCAATAATTGTATTTTCTTCTTTGATATTCATTCTCAAACTCCCGCATGATCTCTCTTGTAGCTGGACAATGGTCACACTAGATTTCCAGCAGGATGCAGTCCAGAAAATGGAAATGCGTTATGTCGCAGTTTTATTTGTGCCACTGGTCCAACACATCCGTATTCAGCGGAATACTAGGATTTTACTATACATGGCATGAACAGATGGAACCAAGCGATAATCTACCACAGTGCCCCTACACAAGAAATTTAGTTGGCAGCTTGGAAATCCGCGATCTGTTTTTGTAACCAACCGTGCTGACACATAAACATCATGGACAGCTGTGATAATCGTATCCTTTAGCCGCCACCCAGAGAGGGCGCTGACCGAGAAACGTCCCCGGATCAATAGCAAGCAGAAAACTCATCTAAGACTTCCCAGCACACACGTGTTTGTGCACTCGTGCTACTGGGTCACAGTAGTCTATCTATAAACGTGTCGGCATGTGTGTACACGTCCTTACAGATGACCCCATTCTTGTGTGTTAATTTATAAACAAGTTACTATACTATTTTTGTGTGTAGTCAAAGCACAGTGTCATCCCAACAAATGAGATACACAGAAATTTGTCTAAGATGGCATAAACATGTCAAATTGAAGTCAGTGCCGTGTATTGTGAACGACGGATTCATTTCAATATTGGTACGAAAATATCCGGAAATATAGAAACGAGGCTTAGAATTGTCAGATTGTGAACATGTCACTGTGAACTTGTCAGGCTAGTGGATCCTGATTCCAGGGGATTTCCAATCCCCTGGAAATACCAAGTACTGGTTAGTTAGATCATATCCTTTTCTGCAAGAAAGGAAGTTGGGGGTTGTGTTTCAAAGCTTTACCAAGAAGATTACAATTCTCAGCGGGAGGTATAAACCATCATCTGGACTACATTATGATAATCTGCAGAAGTTTGAGAATTAATTCAGAAAAGCTCATATGTTGATGGACCCAAAGGGGAGCAATAATCAAATAGCAACACTTATGTGTACCTTACATGCATATTATAAGAGGCGACTAAGGAGGTTATGGAGTGGAGTTAACTTCTCGCTCCATAGGGTCAATGTGACATAGAATCCATGATGAAGCTGTATGTGTGAGGCCGAAAGGCGCAGATATCACAGATAATCTGCAAACCATAACACAACGCATTGCGTTCTCCGGACTACATCCTCCAGGAGTCTGAGAACGAAAGCATAAGACATCATACACCTATGTCAATATATACGTGACAACACCTTCCCGGTATTTTAATCTACATTACACATTAAAGGGGAGGCAAACCTGATTTGTTTTATGTTCCTTTTTTTCCCCACATCATAAATTCTCGAACAGTCTATCCTGCAGGGAATGTCAAATTGACTTTGATAAAAATAAATGATCGGGGTAAACAAAGAAGATTATCAGAAAACCCATTAACTGGTCTGGCATCTACATATAGTTGAACGCCAATCATGGCTAAGAGGGGACCGGTTATCAGAATAGCCGAGTTGGGTCTAGTGCGGTCTCAATGTAATCATACAACATTCTTGCTTCCACGCCTAGACATACCTATAGTAACATTCACCTTCACTCTAATCTAGAGACCACATTTTTCAACATCACTATAATCTACAGACCACATTTTTCAACATCACTATAATCTACAGACCACATTTTTCAACATCACAATTAGCGAAGTATTAAAAGCGTGTAGAAACACAGTGGCCCGGTGGCTAGGCAGATTATTCAAAATATCAAAATAGCCTAGACAGAAAGAAAATTATCAGATGACGCAATGTCTGTGTGTTGACGGCCATGAGAGGGGAGCAAAGAATAGCAACAATGTTTACCTTTCATGTATGTCGTAAGAGGTGGTTAAGGAGGTTATGGGATGGAGTTTGCTATCCTATTCCATACAGGGTCAGTGATCCAAAGCCATGCTGAAGTCGGATGTATCTGGTCGAAAGGCGCAGATATCGCAGCAATGCTATAAACCATGACACAACGCATTCCGTTCTCCAGACTACATCCTGCTAATGTGCAGGAGTTTGAGAATGAACACAGAAGAAGAAGGAGATGCAAAAATAAGTATAATATTTGTACCATTACGGAAACACAAAGGTAGCAAAAGGAAACGCGAATCATATAAAGGCATCACCTTATGTCATACAGGTACAATCTAAGCGCAAAAATAATAGAACAGAGAATACATTACATTGCAGAGCCACAGCCCAGTCCCGCTCAATATGGCTTCAAAAGAGGGGTAATCGTTAAGACGCACTATTCTGCCTGCGACAACTAAGTGAAAAGGCAATGGAATACAATCAAGGCCTAAACACAGTATTTGTAGACCAGGAAAGGGCATTCGACAAAGTAGATAAAGACATTCTCTGGGGAAACATTCGAACATTATAACATCAAAGGACAGGTGTTAGATCATATAAAAGTTTTATACCAAAAATGCCAAAGCTCAGTAAGAACAACATATGGAATCACTGAAGCTTTTCAAACAAAATCGAGAGAGTAAGACAAGGCTGCGTGCTCTCACCTCTACTTTTAACATATACAGTACATATAACCTCAACAAAAGAGAAAACCACTACAAATAAAACTGACGAGGAACTTAATAATGAAATCAATGAACTAATATTTGCAGACGATCAAAGTTTAATATATGAAGATGAGGAAAAAGTGCAAAACCACACTAATGCATTGATATTAGCATGTCAGAAGTACAACATGAAAATTAGCGTACACAAAAAAAACAGAAGTTATTAATAATTAGTAAGTCTGCAACACCAATGGATATAACAATAGATAACACCAAAGTGAAACAAGTCAAAGAATTTAAATATCTAGGCAGCATTTTCCCCGAAAATGGACGACTAGACAAAGAAATAGAACAAGGTGTCAGAAAACAAACACTGTGACTTGCCAACTTTCACCATTTCTTCTCCACCCAAAGATCAAGATAAAAATCAAAATTCATAGAATATCTACAATTTGTATACCAACCACTTTGCTACCAATGTCAATAACAGTCTAGCAACAGAGGAAAATTGTTACAGAGAAAAATGTGAAATGGAGTGTCTGAGAACAGCTGAAATGGTTATTGAACTAGATAAAATAAGAAATTAGGAAAAGAGTTGGTTTAATTTCATGTATTGAACATATCGAAAGACAGCAAGTAAAATGGTTCGATCGCCTTTTGAGAATGAACTCAAATGCCAATAAAGGCATATAATAAAAGAATATCCGGGCACAAAGTCAAAGGTAGACCAAGAAAACGGTGGATAGAAAACATGGACTTAATGCAACCACGGTACACATCTGACCTTAGTACGACAGATGAAGCTCCAACACCTACGCTTAACGGCAATTGTGGATATTATCCACTATCATTCACATGGGGATAGACAATAGACAATATAATCTACAACCCACATTCTTCACGTCACTATAATCTACAACCCACATTCTCAACGTCACTATAATCTACAACCCACATTCTCAACGTCACTATAATCTACAACCCACATTCTCAACGTCACTATAATCTACAACCCACATTCTCAACGTCACTACAATCTAGTCTACATTCTCATAATTGGTGTTACTCTGGTACTCCTTTGATGATGAAGAACAAATTAACATTCAGAAAGGAAATATAAAGGCAAAATGATGCTTTAATATAAGTGTCGACACACAGAAAGAACATACATGTGAGACATATAAAATAGGATATAATCAAGACAAACTACTCCAGAATTGTCCAGAGGACGAATTCAGAGAAACAATATCAACAATAGGCAGACACATAATACCCGGTACATTACTACATATTCATACCATCTTAATCACAGGTCAGACTTCACAAAATATATCTAACAACCAGCAGTGGACAAAGTAGGTGTGAAGCAAGTCATTGTCTTTGAGGACATGGAAAACCTAGCACAACTCGGCTCATACAGAGAAAATTGGATTCAGTAATCAAGGGGACATAGGGGAATGATGTGAGGTTTCTTAAATGAGATTTGTTCGACGATTGCAAAGCTTCTCATCCGAGATAGGAACAATCCACTTACTTTTTTGGGTGAAAAACACAATGGCATGAGTCAAAACACAAGCCACACCTGGCGAGTGCGTAAGAAATGCACATGTCAAATCCCAGACCCCCGAAATGTTTGGCGAAGCAGCGCCTCACCTAGGAAAGTGTATCAACCCTGAGTCTAATTCGACTGTCGCCATTGAACATCACGGCTCATACAGAAGAAATTAGATCTGGAACGTAAAGACACGAAGGGTGGTAATGGAATGGTCTTCCTACACGAAGAACATTTTGTTGGCTACGAAGCCCCTCGTTGAAGGAAAGATGTACAGTGGGTGACCCAGACAAAATATCAGCTCGATCCCATCACATGTACCATCTTTAAATAGAAGGCTTCTTCAATCGGCAAGAGAGTAACTAAGCCGAAAGCTGAAGTCCCCTGAGTATGAAAGAAAGCTCTGAGAAACCACCGCATTGCACATAGGAAATAAGAGTAAATTGCTCGCAATTTATGGGGCTAGCAAATAAACTAAACAAACAAACCCATACCAAAATAAAGTTTGATATCTGCCAGAATTGTAAACAAAAAATAAATAATACTAAACATTAAGAATGATTCATGAAAATGATGAAAAGCACACGATTACATTAATAAAATCCGTGTCCCGCTTTATTTTCAAATATCTCAAAATTTAATATGTGAAGCACATTTTTAAAATGCAGTCTTGCAGTTGAAAAGATGTTAAATAACAGGGGGGGGGGGGGATTTTGGAAACATTTGCACTAAACTAAACGTCATAGAGACTTAGAAGGTTCAATGTTTATGCTATATAAATGTGTGTGAGCAGAAAATATTTTACAATAATTCCATTAGTTTCCCTCCAGGGCCAGATAAATGGAACACATTATATGGAACAAAACAACAGCTCACAAACACATGCATATATCACACAATGGCATTGGGTCAAAGGGCATGAGCCCATATACTGCTGGATCAGCAACCAACCAATCAACCATTGGTTGTTTTTGTAATTCAGAGTTGCATCTTGGTTACTGTAGTGATTGGTCATGTATTGATTACAAGCAATTGTAGATATTACGAGAAAAATATAATGTTAATGAAGTTATCAACCACTCTACTAGCAAATTGTTTACATTCATGGATGTGTGCAAGATACCCCCAACAGGAATTCAACAAGTCTGTAATTTAATGTGCGCAATAAGTTAAATTGTAACAAGGCCATAAATACACCATTCTTTATTTAAAAGTGTGGAGGTGTGGGGAGAAGGGGAGATTCCTTAAAACTTCCATTTTGGGAATACCCAAAAACTAAAATGTCCATCAATTTTTTTTATAAAGGAAAACATACAAATGGGGGTGGGAAACCTTGTTTTGCAGTGTGTAACCTGTTCTACTTTTCTAAGGGACATAATGAAGAGGAGGGGGGAGAGAGAGAATTTAGTCTCATCCTCCCCCATGTCTATGGGATTGAATCATTTGCCAATATATAATTACTCCTCAACCGAAATCAATGTTTAAAAAAAACAACATCATAGAAGCCCAAAATATGGGGGGGGGGGGGTTGAGAGTATTTGTAAAGTGCAAGTGTTTGTAGACATTCAAAAAGTATGTTAAATGAGGACATTATATTTCAATATACCAGTACAATATGTTAACTAATTAGTTTTCGTACTAACATGTTTATACAGCAAAAATGCACAAGTAATGATTTTATACCATCTATTTCATATATATATATATTTTCAGCAAATTGATCCAATAGTTTTTTTTATTCTTCTTCTTCAGCGTTCATTCTCAAACACTCGCTGGATTTCTCTTGTAACAGGACAATCTTCCTACAAGATTTCCAGTTGAATGTAGTCCAGCTAATTGAAATGCGTTATTTTGCCATTTTATTTGCACCAATGGCCCAAAACATCCATCTTCTGTGGGTTTTTTATTCTAATTGTTTTCCTTGGCAATAAATATCTCCTCTGTCTAAATTCATGATTTATGTAAGCAGCCATCCACCAAAGTCATATTGAAATCAACAGAAAATATTGTTTAATAGTTATAAACTGTCTTTCTGTTTGCCCCTTGCCATCGATTTTTTAATGTGGAATTTTTGTGTGTGTAGAGCCATTGCTAGAAGACAGCAGAATGATACAGTAAATCTGTACAAAAAGTACAAGCAAGAACACCAAGAAGAGATGGATAAACAACATGAAATAAGACTTACCAGATTTAGAGGTTAGAAATTAAAGAACAAAGGTGTAAAGCAAGGAATTGTGTCTGCAGCAATGTCTCATGTCCTGTAATTTTAAGTTCTAAGCAAGGAATTGTGTCTGCAGCAATGTCTCATGTCCTGTAATTTTAAGTTCTAAGCAAGGAATTGTGTATGCAGCAATGTCTCATGTCTTGTAATATTATGTTTTATTTAAGCAAGGAATTGTGTCTGCAGCAATGTCTCATGTCTTGTAATATTAAGTTCTAAGCAAGGAATTGCGTCTGCAGCAATGACCAATGTCTTGTAATATTAAGTTCTAAGCAAGGAATTGTGTCTGCAGCAATGTCTCATGTCTTGTAATATTAAATTCTAAGCAAGGAATTGTGTCTGCAGCAATGTCTCATGTCTTGTAATATTAAGTTATAACAAAACAGATCACATTCTCTGACTGAATGCTATAAGGTATATTAAGAAAGACAACAGCTAGACTAGGACAAACTGGGAATTGTAAACAGAAGAATGATCATTAAAAATGCATAACACTGACAAGATTATCGAAATTAGAAAGAGGGATTAACCATAAGAGTCTCAGAACTGTCATTACTAAAGCAGAGAGCCTATGGGATGACAATTTATGTGCCATAAAATATCAATCAACTAATTGTTATTTGCTGATGATCAATGCCTTATCTACGAAGAGGATTAACAGTTGCAAATAATATTAATGCACTCACGACAACATGCACCAAGTATAACATAAATAAATACGCAGAAAACAGAAGTAACGAAAATCAGCAAGTCACCAAATCCAGTGAACATAATAAACAAAACTAAAGTGAAATAAACTTCTGAATTTAAATACCTGGGAATTATATTAACAGACTCCACCAAAGACTAATGTATCGGGCCATTGATGCAAATAAAACAGCAACACAACACATTTCCATTTTCAGGGCTTCATTCTGCTGGAAATCTAGTAGGACCATTGTCCTGCTACAAGAGAGATTAAGTGGGAGTTTGAGAATGAACGCCGAAGAAGAAGAATATTCACAGACAACAAAAAAATCGAGAGATGGAGATAAGATGTCAGAAAGCAAACATAGTGACTGTAGAAGTGATGTTTGTGTGCAAGAACATACACAAGTCCACCTGTCCCATCACAATTGACCCCATTCAGGTAGGAGTCATGATTCTTCTTCTGCTTTTGTTCTCAAACTCCTGCAGACTAGCAGGATGTAAAACAGAAAGCGTTGTGTCATGGTTTACAGCATAGCTGCGATATCTGCATTTTTGACCTGACACTCCCAACTTCATCATAGCTTTGGGTCACTTTGACCATATATGGGATGGGACAGTCAACTCCACAACCTCCATAGTCGCCTCTTATGACATGCATGGAAGGTAAAGTGTTGCTATTCTTTGCTCCATTATTAGGCCCTGGGAACACACGGTGAGACTCCTGATACAGGTATTGGAAACGCCAACTTGAACATGTACTCATGGGTATGGGAAAAGTCTTTCAATACAGCTCTCCATTGCACACAGGAAAAGCATTGAACAAATGTTGGAGAGCACATTGTTCAAATTTCTGCCTGAACTGTGTTGAAACTCAAACTCTGGGATGCTGTGGGCAACATAGACTGGAAGTAAGTCTGAGAACAAAGCAAACCTGGTCTAACTCAACTGTCGCAGTTGCCCAATATGGTTCATACAGAGAGAATTGGGTTCAGTACCCAAGGGCACAGAGGGGAATGAGGTCTTTCTTACACAAGATTTATTTGCCAATTGCAAAGTTCCTCATCCGATATAGGTGCAATTTACCTACTTCTTTGGGTGATAAACACAATGGCAAAGAGTCAAAACACAGGCTGCTTACTGTTGATGGATTGAAAGACCACCACAAGTGGATGAGGCAAGAGCATGAAAAATGCATAGGTCAAATCCCAGACCCCCAAACATGTTTGGCGAAGCAGTACATCACCTAGGAAGGTGAATAAACTCTGAATTCAATTCGACTGTCGCCGTTGCCCAAGACGGCTCATACAGATGAAATGTCTTTACTAAGGGACACGAAAGGTGCTAACGGAATGATCTTCCTAAACGAGGAACAGTTCACTGGCTGCGAAGTGCCTCATCGGAGGAAAGATGTATGGTGTGTGGCCCAGGCAAATTACAGTCCGTCCCGTCTCATATACCACTTCCAAGTAAAATGCTTCTTCAATATGCATTGCACTAAGCCGAAAGCTGAAGTCCACTGAGTATGAAAAAAATCTCAGAGAAACCACCCCATTGCACATCATAGGAAGTAAGAACAAGTTGTTACCAGTGTGTTGTCGGGCCCGAAAGGGGAGCAACACTGTTTACCTTCAATGCATGTCATACTTTTAATGAAGTTGCTTTTAATTCTTCATTGTGACCTTTGCTCTAGTTTCGAGGTATTACCTAACCTTTGTTGTGTGATTTGGCAAGCTTAAGGTTAAGTACTTAGAGCACAGTTAAAATTAGAAATAACATTTCAAATGTGTGCACGCACCTCACTCCGCGTGTAGCCCGCAGAAATAATGAGAGCTCTGTACAAATCATTGGAAAATTTTTTTAATATGTAAATTGGAAAAGAAACAGATTATGCATAAGTTCATCTGTGTCTAGAGTTGCACTCAATGATTGTCGGGATGTGACATCATGGCAGCCATTAATTACATTGGTGTTACAGGAATATCCGTGACGTAAGCTAGTTAAAAATGTAAACAGTGTGTTATTTATAGCACAGTGAAGAATCAAAAGCAACTTTTACCCAATTAAATACATTGATGGTTTTTTGTTGCGTCATGATGCAATGACACAACACATCCGAACTTCTGCGGTAAGCGGGCCTCAAATCATAAATTAAATTGCAGCAGATGGCCAACACTAGACACACATACAAAAAAGTGTAGAAAGCATCTTATGTTCAAATTCCCAAACGGCAAAACGTGTTTCCATTGTCATTGACAATGATTTGGAATTATTGTTTCTTAACCTTCACCGAGCCGATATGATATCCAGCCGCCGAAAAACAAAATGGCCGCGCGCGCTGATGGCGGGCCGTCCCTCCCAGCGAGATTATCGTGAGATTTACACGTACCACAGTACGTGCACATAGCTGGGGACATGCGCAATCGAAGCCGGTACATCCCCCACTTCCGACATGATCGTTTTTGAGAATGGCTGGCTATTCGTAAAAGTTTAAGATCAATTAATCTGACCACATCTGTACACCGGTACGATGCCATGATGATGGATCGGTTTTACAGACCTTTATTTCATCGTATTTCGAATAAAATAACATTGAATCGTGGATTGAATCATGGATTATTAGGTTATTTAGTTTCACAGCAGTGAATATACAGAATGCCGTGCTGGTTTGGGGACTTGTACGTTTGATATCGAATATTTTGAAGTGGCAGAAAAAATAACTCTAGGCCTAAGCTCAAAGAACGATTTTACTGCAAATCTACATGTTTTATACAGTTCCCCCGGCTATATTTTGATAATTTCGCAGTGAAAGAACATAAATACAACAGATTTACGTGATTTAGTTGACAGTGTTGCCAAGGAATTCGATATGTAAGGTAAGTTATTTTTTTTTCTTATTTTTTCCCTCTTTATTTGTTATAAAATATATGTTTTTTTGTGAAAAACGTCTTTACCACTTTCTCATACGTCTGGTATCACACACACACGTACATAAATTACACCAATATATGCATAATTCAATTCTTTATTTATATGTGCAAATATTATTTAAATATCTCTAACAACCAAAAAATTATCACATTTTCAAAACAGTCACCATCAATAATGAACATTTTCAAAAAAGAATCCGGTGGCAGGGAGACGTTTCATATTTTTTAATCTGGCTTGCTAAAGGTTAAGACCAAGTTCCAACCGTTAGTCTAACGGAATTCCAATACCTCACTCACAATATATTTAGTTTAGTAACTATAACTAATAAGACATTTTGGCGCATCTGCCGTTGTGACTTTGCAGTGTTAGATAAGTTGCGTAAAATTATAGATTTTGGTAAAGGAGGGTTGAAAGGATTAGAATTAGTTTACAGATTTTTGTGGGAGAGATGTGCTATAAATAGCACACTGTTTACATTATTAACTATCCTACATCACAGATTTCCATGTAACGTCAATGAAATTAATAGCTGTAGTGATGTCACATCCTGACATTCGCTGAGTTCAAATCTAGACACAGATGAACTTATGCATAATCTGGTTTTTTTCCAAGTTACAAATTTAAAAAAATGTTCCACTGATTTGTACTGAGCGATCAGTATTTCTGCGTGCTATACACAGAGCGAGGTGCTCGCACACATTAGAAATATTATTTCTAATCCTCACCGTAATCTAAGTACTTAACCTTAACTTGCCTTAAGCTTGTCGAATCACACAACAAATGTCAGGAAATATGTCGAAACTAGAACACAAGTCACAGTGAAGACTTATACCGTAGTTGCGCCGAATCAGTGTTTAGAATTAATATTTAATTCTCTAAGAATTCTCATCTATAGCGTGAATCGATGATTGGTTTTCAAGGGAAATCCGTGACATTAACGTAAAAAGTGCACTATTTATAGAACAACAGTGACAAAACAATAAAACTACGGATCAACTCTTCACTATACTATAAATAGCATACTCTGTTTACATTTTTAACTAGAAGACGTCACAGATTTCCGTGTAACACCAATGAAATTAATGGATACCCTATAAAATTAATGGATTCCATGACGTTACATCTCCCAACTCAAACAATATCAACCACATATATAACTTTTATAACTAATTCATTTTTTAATTTATAACTGATCCTAACCCTTATCCCCTTCCTAATCTAAATGCTAATGCCAAATTAGTATTCCGTTTCAAATAACATACTTTAATTTTAATTACAACTTCTACAATCACACTGCAAAGGTTAGATAATACCTCGAAACTAGAACAAAGGTCATAGTGAAGAGTTGGTCCGTAGTTGCGCTGACGAAACAGCATTTTACCCGCATTTCTTCTAGTAAGTTGAATATTAATTCACTGGAAGTTTTCGACTCGCGATAACCTTCCACTTGTGAAACTGCGACAAATAAGCTAAAAAAAAACACCCTTATTAACCCTTTGCTTTTTCAAAATGTTTGTGTTTTTCAACTGATGTCTACGGAATTAAATAGTAGGCGCCCTATTATGATGATTGAGAGTGTACTATAAACTGATAAATATAACGCCCAGTTTCCGTCGATGATACACAACGTTCAATATTTATTCTTTACATTGACTGCTAAGTACCAAAATATAGCATAATAATCTTTTTAGTTAGCAATCATTAAAGTTAAATTCCTCATAGCTATAAAATAATATTTTAATATCAGTTCACTGACTGACACAATGACAACTGTTTCCAGTTTTAGGTTAGTAGCCCATCACTCACACAGCAAGAATGTGTTCAAAGCAGAAGAAAATATAATATTTAAGGACAGAAACCTACCTCCTACAACCACCAATTTATATTCGGTCATTTGCTTGTTCTGCCGTCCTGATATTTAATACATCCAGACAAGAATAACTCGATATATCCAAACTTATCGTGCGTAACTTCCAAGACAAATCCAGAAATCCGTCCAGAGTTTCTCTTCTCGTGAGACCAAGCTGTTATCGTGACCTCAGCACACAAGAGTTCACAACGATGGCATTGATGCTATTTTTACCTCATCAGCTTTATAAATCTAAAGGACGTGCGACTGATTTTCAAAATTCTACACAAAATTATTCATAAACAATTTTAAATAACAAACTTTTATTGTTAATTAATTATATTAAAAAGCATTCGCAATTATGAGTGTTTAAATTAGTATGAAGTTTTGACATTATAAGCGTTAGAATGTAATAGTAATTGTATACTTGTTAGTATTGTAAAAATCCTCACGAGATGAGAATTTCAAACAAAGTAGCACATGCCGCCTAGCGGTTTTTGGAATGCACTAATTTGATAATCGAGAAGCTATGCCATAATGCGCTCTATAAAAAGACAAGTTAATTTTAAAAGTCACATAATGCTGTAGGCCTATATTTATATTGAATATGCACTTGTTTAATTTTGTCTAGGTCACCTTTGCGATATCGCATTAAAAAAAAAAGACTTGTATAACATGATAGTTTAGCTGTGACCGTCGATGATAGAAGACCTTTGCGCAGGGTGTGTTTCAGGTGAGGTCACGACGCAAAGCCCCCTTAGTACATGCGAATGCATTCAACTGACTTGTTGCAACAATAAATATAATTAATTACAGCAAAATAATCGAATACTTACAGTCAAGTATACAGTCAAGTTACTCCCGGTACTGGGAGCCAGGGTAGAGGATGACGAACTAAGACAGACAGACAAGCCCGTTACTGGGAGCCAGGGTAGAGGATGACGAACTAAGACAGACAGACAAGCCCGTTACTGGGAGCCAGGATAGAGGATGAAGAGCTACGACAGGCAGACAAGTCCGTTACTGGGAGTCAGGGTAGAGGATGACGAGCTAAGACAGACCGACAAGCCCGTTACTGAGAGCCAGTGGAGGGTGGCGAGTTCGGACAGACAGACAAGCCCGTTATGTAACCAAGTGGAGGGTGGTGAGCTTTAGGGTTCAACCCCATACCCATGCTGTAATTAAAATATGATACGTATCACTATAAAGAAAGTAAAAATTCGATAAACATTTCTCAACCCAGCAGGAGCGTAGATATGATCACCTCAAGGTGGTGGTTTACTTTTAATAAAATGTCATTCGTATGTCTTTATGTGTCAAATCCTCTTTTTGATAAAAAAAATTTGATAACCTTTTTGTTAAAAATCGCTAATGGATGGAAGGAATGTTTGGCTTTTTACCCCCGACCCCCCCCCCCTTTTACAAAACAAAATTTATTTGATCACCCCAACGTCATCTTCCTTATCTACGGACTAATTTCTGCCTATAACTTTCTCAGATTACTCATCAAGTGTCGTTCTTTCCAAAAAGTGGTCCTTTTTATGGGTTCTTTAAACACTCCACGATTCTAGACGAGCTGACATACCGCAGCCAGAGACAAGAATAAATTAAACATTCGGATATATCATTCGCACCATCCTCTTCGTCCTCTTCCCCTGTTGGGCGTCCTCTTCCCCTGTTGGCGTTAACTCTGCCTTCAGCTAATAATCTTTCCATGCTGTCATGTCTCTTTATATGGAAAAAAAACAAAAAAAAACTCTTAACAACATTTTTTTTGGTTAAGATATTGATCTTGTTAAGATAAGATATTCCGCCCGTGTGTTCCCGGGGCCCGAATGGGAGCAAAGAATAGCAACACTGTTTACCTTCCACGCATGTCGTAAAAGGCGACTAAAGAGGTTATGGGATGGAGTTGGCTGTCCCATCCCATATAGGGTCAGTGACCCAAAGCCATGCTGAAGTCGGATTTGTCAGGCCGAAAGGCGCAGATATCGCAGCAATGCTGTAAACCATGACACAACACATTCCTTTCTCTGGACTACATCCTGCTAATCTGCAGGAGTTTGAGAATGAACGAAGAAGAAGATAAGATATTGATCTTAACACTTCTTTATTTGTCTTCTTCACGCCAATTTTTAGCAGATTACTAGTCATCTCTAAATAATAAGTTATCTTAGATGTATCGTTTTAACACATCCTTACTCGCAAGTATCAACTATAGACAAAATCGACGGAAACAATATATGCCTACAGCAACAAACAATTAAAGTAGAACAATGTATGAAAACTTCCGAAAAAATACCGTGATATCTGAAGAATGTACGGCGTGAAACACTCCAAATCCGTCGTTTACTCTACACTGGATAGTTTTTCCGAAAAACTGAAATTCTTGACGGCATTTGCAATCACTGACCCGTGAAAATGTTTACAAATTCGGTTCAGTTAACTTACCATGTAATCTGTCTGTATTAAACAGATTATTAGAAATAGGGTAGGGGCGTGGTAGCTGTTGTTTACGTGTCAGAGGGCTTGAGAAAAATGTTTTTTTCCTCAAAAGCGGAATGGAGATTCTCTTTGTATAAATGCATACAAAAGGGTATATAGCACAAGACAAATATATTCGTCCGACAGCAAAAAAGACAAACTTGCAGATTATCAAGAATCACTTTTGACAGTGGTAAAACACGTAAACGTGTTTAGTTGGTTGGTTGGTTCTTAAATGACATTGTGTGTATATGCATGTGTTTGTGAGCTATTGTTTTGTTCCATATAATGTGTTACATTTATCTGGAACTGGAGGGAGAAGCATTTTCCTGATGTCATCCGGCGCTATGCATTCAAACAGGTGGTGGTCAACAATTTCATAGGGATGAATGCACAGCCGACACCCTGGAGTGTGTTGTGGTTGTATTCTGTTTAGGTGATTGTTAAGCTGTGCATGTTGTGTGCAGTCTGAAGATGATATTCTGGTCTTTCCTCCCCATGAGGTTGATATGTGTTTAGTTTGGGCATATTACTAGACATGACTCACTTTCTAAAACTATTTTACAAGGAACAGTCGATGATGGAAGGAAAAGAGGCGGAAAAAAAATTCTGGACTGATAATATTATGGAATGGTTCTGTGCATGATTTTTCTACATCCCTCCAAATTCTTCTTCTTCTTCTTCGTTCATTCTCAAACTCCTGCAGATTAGCAGGATGTAGTCCGGAGAACGGAATGCATTGTGTCATGGTTTACAGCTTTGCTGTGATATCTGCGCCTTTCGGCCTGACACATCCGACTTCAGCATGGCTTTGGGTCATATATGGGATGAGACAGCCAACTCCATCCCATAACCTCCTTAGTCGTCTCTTGCATGGAAGGTAAACAGTGTTGCTATTCTTTGCTCCCCTTTTGGGCCCGGCAACACACAGGCGTAACCCTCCAAATGATTGCGGATCCATGTGTTTGTGGGGCGCTTTGGCTGATATCTCCAGTTTAGCACCCATAAGACTGACGTGTTTTGAGTCTCATTATTATTATATAAAAAAGGAGAATTAGTGCGAAATTTTAGAAAAATAAAATACAGGGTGTCTATAAAGTCGAAATGTGACATCACACTGATCCGCACTAAATATCCACAATTCATATAGCGAAGTGCCACCACCTTTATAAATGAGTGCCCAATGACGTTGAGACACCTGGTATGTTTACCGCTGCCCACGATCTTGTTCTTCAATGTTCATTCTCAAACCCTCGCTAGATATCTCACTTGTAGCAGGACAATGGTGCTAATAGATTTCCAGCAAGATGTAGTTCAGAGAATAGAAATGCATTGTGTCGCCGTTTATGTGTGCCAATTGCTCGACACATCCGTCTACGGCGGGCTCCCACAATCAGGCCCTTAGATAAGAGAGAGGATGGTTGCAGTATTTAACCCTCCTCCTTAGTGAATCGGAACATGACTTTTTGAACTAGGTACCTGCCTAAAAGGCGGGTAAAAAGCCTTTAAAATACCCACCCCGTAGCGATTTTTCAAAACAGGTCGTCAATTTGACATAAAAGTAGACGATCTGCCACCAGAATTTTATATGTAACCACCTTCCCGTTAATAGATCATATCTACGACCATACCCACGATAAAGGTCTAATTGGGCATCATTATGAGAAGAGTACAACACAAACATGAAGGAGAGTTAAATGTATAGCAGGCAGGTTTTAGACAAGGCAGATCACATTTTCAATATGCGAAACATCATAGAGAAATATAGAACAGTGACATATGTAGACGTTTCAATTAAAAACCTTCATCGGGACAAACAAACAGGTAGGTAGGTAGTTAATGAGTTTGCATCTCTTTTGGAGAGGCGTGCCGCTTTCAACCAGCAGACAACAAAGTCCAATTAGGTTATATCAGGACACACTACCATAAAATATTAGAGATAACTAAGACCCCAAGGTTATCGCACATAGGACAAACAAAGACAACAGTACCACCCTATATATAGGTCCCATGATACTAAACAGCCACCTACGACGACCCGTAACTTACCTTTGCGACATACAATACATTTCACATGTCATGGTTGTAGATCCGGGTCAACCTCCTTCCGCCATGGCCTCTGTTTCTTGTCCTCTGATTCTCCACCTACACTTGTGCCTTTTTCTTCGGCACCATCTTCCCACGTCTTTCTATATCAATCTCTTTTGTATACCTTCCCACGTCTTTCTATATCAATCTCTTTTGTATACCTTCCTACGATTCAGTTTTCTGCGATTCCTTCCCCCCTTCCAGCTGTATTATCTCTGCGCCCCATCCCACTTCAGCTTTCCTTCCTTTTGTGACGTATCTCTATTTTAGTTTAGGGTCCATGTCGATCTGCCACTTTCACCTTTCTTCTTCATTCTCGCCTCGTTTTTTTTTGTCCCTTTCTTTGTTCGCTTTCCTTCTCTCAACACCCGTTCTCTCTTCTCTCTTTCTATATGTTATTATAGGCCACCTTGTTCGAGTCATGGTTGCTGACATCTGCCCCTTTCGGCTATTACGCGCCTTCCTTACGCTAATTCCTTATTTTCCTAACTCCATGTTTCTACCTCGTATCATTTTCTTTGATTCAGCCTTTGTCCACTCGATTTTATTGCCTATAATTGCCCCAGATGGTCTTGCTCACTTTTGTTTGCCTCAACCTTAAACTTGTGGCCACTATTTGATATATTTATCTTGGAGTCTCTAATTCATATTCCGTTTTCACTGCTAACCATCATTGAGTTAAGTACAGTTTTATTTTATTTACATTGCATCTTATCTGTTTCCATTTTTCTGTGCTCTTTCTCTCCTTGCTTACCACTTTCGTCTTTCCCTCAACACCTTCTTATCACCGGTCATGCTGCTATCTGTGCTTCCTCTGTCTCCCCCTCGCTACTTTCCTTCTTCCCTCTTTTTTCCTTCTTATCACTACTATGTTGTCTCTATGTAAGATTTGTTGACTGGTCTTTTATTTGTCCTGATAAAGGCTTTTTAATTGAAACGTCGTCTGTCACTGTCTCGTTGCTGCTAGGTTGTTTTATCGACCTGTTTTGGTAACACTATTATCTATTATTTTTGTTCATTTTTATATTGATAATAAACTCTTATTGGCATGCGGCAATAGCATACAACATGAAAATGGAAACAGCAAAATACAGAGAAAGACCAAGAAGAAGGTGGATTGAAGGAGTTACCAACATTCTGACGCATTCAATCCTGCGACGTCTCACAGCATAAGCAGAAAAAGATAGATAACAAGAGATAGATCAATTAATGAAACATTGACCGACCATCGTTCTCATTTTTTTTTAATTGACAAAAAACCCAGGTTTTTTAAAAGAAAAAAAAAGACCGAGGGTCTGATTTAAAAAAAGACCAGATCTGGTGTGGGGGGATATCTGGAGTGATAGCGCTGCTCATAGCTTTATGCCCTTTGTCTTTACAAGTAGACATTCACCATCATCGTCATCATCAGGTGCCATACCGGCTGGTGTATGCGATCATGACTCTCCACAGATCTCACTCACTTTGATCTTGCAAGGTGTGGTATTTTGTTTCTTTGAAATAACTATTACTTCTGTTTTCTTTATATTCAGGAAGAGGTCTTTCTCTTTACATTCTGTAACTACTGTATTAATTAAATCTTGAAAGTCTTTCTAACTTTTAGCAATAAGAACAGTGTCATCCGCATATCTCAAATTATTTATGTTATGTACTTCCACTGATATTCCTGGAATATTAATTATTGCCCGAATTATGTTTTCACTGTATAAAGAGAACAGGTCTGGTGAAAATACACACCCCTGTCTAACTTTCTGTTTCATATGTTGAATAGGGCCAATTTGATTTCCTACTTTTATTTCTGCTGTTTGTTGCCAGTATATGTTCTTGATGATTCTTAAATCCTTACTGTCAATGTTCAAATTCTCTATCATGTGTATAACTTCATTATATTTAACTTTATCAAATGCTTTTGTGTAGTCTATAAAACAGAGGTACAGATCTTTGTCTTACCCATATAGACCTCTCTATTAGTGTTTTCAATATATATATAGCATTGTTGGTACCTTGTCCTTCTTCGAAGTCGCATTGTTTTGGACTTATTTCTGTTTTTATTTTGTTTCTCACTCTCTTCATGATGATTCTGAGAAGTATTTCTGTTATTTGGCTCATGAGGCTGATTGTTCGGTGTTATTCACAAAATCGGTGGTCCCTGGTTTCTTAAGTAAAGTTATAAATATGGATCTCATTAAGTCATCGAGTATATAAGCCATTTGCAATACTTATGATGCAGAAATCCAGGCAATTATGGTGGCAACTGAAAAACTGCTGAACTCCAACCCTGGCCCACGACCCGTGGTGTTCCTGACAGATGCAAAGCCAGTGCTTCAAGCTCCCCAGTCCGGAAAACTAATAGACTTGCAAAAACTACTTAATGAATTATCTTACCAGTATATTGTAACCATGCGTGGATATCCTATCACCGTGGAATACCAGGAAATGAAAAAGCAGACCAACTAGCTAAAGAAGGTGCTGTCAAATACCAACCAGATGTACTAATCACCTTTCATCATAAAAAACAGATGATTAAGACAATAAGAAAGTCACAGACACCAACACAAGATGACTATCACATTATGAATAGATCAGAATAAGGTGTAATTCTACGCCTCAGAACGGGACACATCCACCCGACAGACACACACAAAGTTCAAGATTGGCAACATGGCCATGTGGACAGGCAGCACAGAGTGTCAAGCATATACTTCAAGATTATTATGAGTATGAAACGTTAAAGAAGACATATTGACCAGAGGAAACAACACTGGAATGAAAGTTCTATGGGCCACTGTATGAACTACAAAATACAGTGAGCAGAATTACAGATATAGACATGTTTGAAATGAACGAAAGAAGAAAATCTGGCATGCATCCGCTATTATATATGTCATTTAGCAAATCTCTGATTATTTCAACTCCAAAGTCACATAAAGCTACTAATTCCTCTAATGTGATATTGTCTGGTCCTGGGGCATTGCCATATTTCATGTGCCTTAGGACCTCCCTTACTTCTGCTGCGAGTATTGATGGACCCTAGCCGTGATCTTTTATGTTTATCTCGGGTCTATTGTCATCATAAAGTTCTTTGATATATTCTGACCATCTCTGTACTATATGGTCTTTTCCAATTAATACCTGGTTGTTCTTAGATTTTAGATAGCTTGTAATTGTTTGCATTCTTTTTTCTGTTAGCACATCATTTTGCTTAAATGGTAATGTTGTGTCTTGGTTGTAATGTGATTTTAATTTCGTGCATTTCTTGTTCAGCCAGCTTTAATTTGCTACTGTGTATTTCTCTCTTATCTCTTATGTAATTTCTGATATTCCTCTATCTTGTGTTTATTTTTTCTTCTGGTGTTCATCAATCTTAATATTTCTTATGTAATCCATTTTTGTTTTGATGTATGTTTTACTTTTTGTAGTATCTCTTTAGATGTTTGGTTTATCGAATGTTTTAGCATGTCCCATTGATCTTCAATACTCTGAATCTTTGCAATATCATTGTATCTTTCTTTAATGTCAGCATCTGATTTCCATAATGCTAAATAGTAAATCTAATTTCATATTTCTTGGTGATCTCTTGATCTTTAATCTTGGGCATATGCAACATTGATTTCCCCACCAGTAGTAAGTTGTTCCTCCTTCGCAAGCGAAGATGAGCATGGCATGAAAAACAATAAATGAGATGAACAAGTAGAAAAACAACAAAACATTTGTGATTTGTAATTTAAAATATCATTAGTTTATATTATGACACATTGAATAATATTAACTTTCAGAAATGAAAGTTTATATTAGGTATTAGACCTGTTGATTATCCTCTTCGCACACCGGACGCGCCCATAGGTGCTCAGATCTCCGCTTCAGTAAATCTCTCAGGGTATTACGACTGATGGTTCCGGTTCTATGTTGGTTCAGTGCCCTTTTTGAGCTCTTTGTCAGGGGTTCTCTACGGGCCACGCCCATCTTCACTCCCAATTCTCGCATTCTCGATATTGACTCATGTTAATTCAACTCAAAATCCTCTGATCGCGAGGACTCATGAAGAGCAGTGAGTATGTCTGCTCGGTCCATAGGCTGACCGTCTGATGAGATGAAGGTTTATATAAAGAAGTTAACTGACATTGTGGATTGATAGGAAAAAAATAATTTGTTTTGCTATTTCATGTCAACTTTTTAATTTTATAAATAATCTTCCCGTCCGAATTTTAGTTCTGACAACAAAACATTGACAACATGGCAGACTGGAGAAGTAAACAGAGAAACGGAGGTAAAGGTAACACTTGTGTGGTTAATAATGCATTAATCAGAAACTGTCAATATTCAGTCAGTCAAGTGTAATGCTGAATGATGTAGGTAATCATTGTATCTCCATAACTCTCTTTATTTTGCTTATGTTGTTAATAAGTTTTGTACTGTCACAGTTGCCAACCCAATGAGTTGGTGACCCATCCAGTCACTTCTGACTTCTCTCTCTTTACTTTTGTTGTTGTTGTCTATCTCTTCTACCCCTGATCTTTCCGGTGGTTATTAAATGTTCAAGTTTTACTGTTCGCATCATGTACCCTGAAAATCTTGACTGTCGGATTCTAATTTTTGTATAATTTGTCTTTGTCTTTTATTCCAGCATCTCTGAGGACGTTTACTTTACAGTTTTAGACGTTTAGTAGTTTTCTGGACTGGACTGTCCGTAAATTAGGTTTTCATAATTCTTCTCAAATACCACACCTGAATAGCCTCCAAACACAACTATCCCATTGCACGTCCCTATGATAGGCTACTCAAGTGATGCCAACCAATTAAATATCCTCTCATGACACACAATAGGATAGTTTTATTTCGTGGTTCAGTTGTTATGCCTCAGCTGAGTGGATGTTTACAATAATACTTGTTAGGACTTATATTGTAGAAGGGAGTGCTCCAGTTCACTTTGAGCTTTTTTTTCACCATCCATGCATCACACTATTCACACCCATAAAAGAAGAATTGGTTCGATGTAACATCGTAGTACTCAAATTCACTTATGAATCGATAGTAGGCCTTCTCAATTTCATAAAAAGGTGTATAGTATGTATAATTATATTCAGTAGGCCCTATAGCTTATTATAAGGAAATATACTTTCTTTATGTGCCACTGAAATTTCTAAAATAAATTTGCTACAAATCTGTGTTTAAAAAAAAAATTGTATTCTTTTTTCTACTTCTGCGTTTGTTCTCAAACTTCTGCAGATTAACAGGATGAAATCTGGTGGACAGAATGAGTTGTATCATGGTTTACAACTTAGTTGTGATATCACCACATTTCAGCCTGACACAGCCAAAATCAACATGTTTTCCGAGTCATTATGGTATGAATATGGGTTGGGAAAGCCAACTTCACCTAAAAAACTCCTTAGTCGTCTCTTACGACATGCTTGTCAGTTAACAGTGTCACCATTCTTTGCTCCCATTTGGGCACAGACAATACACACACTGATTATTTGCCATCTAGTAGGCTTTCTACTATAGTTATTATTAGGCCTATTTATTATATATATAAAAGGAGGTTGAAAAGGCATAGTTGATTCACTTCATTGTACAAGAGTTTCCTATAAGTACTACTCATTGCTACTACATAGCTACCCAACTACCTGAAAGAACTACTCATAGCACTTAACTCTGTAGCTTCAATTGATAATCCCTAGGGGGTCTCCAAAAAAAATCCACTTTATAAGCAAGATTCTGAAAGGGGTTTGGACCCACAACCTCTTAAGTATGAATCAAATGGCTTGATCACTATGCCTGGGAGATCTCCCCCCCCCCCCCCCCAAAAAAAACCAATATATGTTGGGCACAAAGGCACGCACACACACATGAGGCGTGTTTCCAGGGCTTGGAAGGTGATTAAAGAATAGCAACACTGTTAACCTTCCATGTATGTCGTAACAGGTGTCTAAGGAAGTTTTGGGGTGAAGTTTGCTGTCCTGTCACTTATAGGATCAAATTGACCCAGAATCCACCCTGAATTTGGATGTGTCAGTCCGAAAGGCACAGATACCACATCTAAGCTGTACACCATCACATATGCATTCTGTTCTCCAGACTGACCACATAGGCCTACTGTTAACCTGGAGTTTAAGAATGAATGAACACCTCTTTCTTCCTTTAGTCTAGCCCTTTTTAACTATGTTCTCCAAACTCCTCTATCACATAATGTGACCAACAAATAAAGACTGTTTATTTCTGAGATTAGTAAGTAACCCCCATTTGACTATTTCAAAGTGATAACCACAGGTATTAGCTCTACAACTGGGTAAGTCAGGACACTCATTTGTCTTGATAAAAATTTTTGTCACAGGCAGAGGTTATAAATTCACCATGTGGATGTGAAAAACAATGGCAAATCACCAAATTAGTTTTTTAAGATAGTCATTATGATACCAAATGGGAAAAAATTATGTACTAAGTAGAAAAAATGTTGTGTGATGATAATAAAATAATGCATGTGGTTGCGTCTGTGGGTCTCACCAATGGCCCACTAGACAAACCACCCATGCAACAGAAAACCTTAGTGGATGACATGCTGTTATATTGAGGCTATCTTCTTAGGTCAAAGGGCATGAGCCCATGGACCGCTGGATCAGCAACCAACCAACCATGATAATAAAATAATACATTTATCTGTGAGCAGGTAGCACTTGGAAAAAATTGTGACCTGAAAGGTATTGTGTCATCTTGAGAGAAATAAGTGTTTACCAACGCTGTTAGGTGGGTATCACCCAGGAAAGAAGACATGGCAGAATGCAGCCATATTTGCGCAGGATGTATTTGAGGGGTTTGATTCACGCATGGAGACATGTGTGGTCACAATAGATCTTGAGGGTGCTTGCAATAGGGTGTCCTTAGATGTTTTGATGGACCAACTGTTAAATCTTGCAGTAAATCTTTTTGTCGTGCAGTGGTTGGTGTGGCCCTGCTGCACAGGAAATTAGTTCTTAAGTGTGGTAACTGGGTATCAGCACTAATGGTTATTAGCCCGGGTCTGCCACAGAGATCGTCTCTATCTCCTTTTGTGCTTTTCAATGTATAAACAGTACACATCACTAGCAATTAAATCACAAGTGCTGGCAGAATTATGTCATACACAGATGACATCCTCGTGTATAGGCACGAAATAAATTGAGAAGAGTGCATCATGGAACTACAGGGGGAGTTGAACAGACTGAATAAATGGAACATATTGACAATGTTATCATAAGGTTAGGCAAATGATTAGGCACCAATGAAGGTTATGGGTGCTCGGCAGTGTGAGCAGAGGTTATTTCTTATGTACCAGGGTTTGGTGGTGGCTGTGGTGGAATATGCACTGACAATTCTGACTCTTAACCAAACTCAAATTGAAAGGCTGGATAGAATCCAGAATGCAGCAATGTATATCATTCTTGGGTGCACAAGAGACATATCTTGTCAAGAGCTATGTGGTACCTACTGGACCGTCCAATGTCAGAGCACATATTACAGTATTGTCGTGTACGGGTGTACCTTCAAATACATGCAGACAAGGAACACACATTGCATTCTGAAATACAGAAAGCTAAAGGTAGCAGACTTAAGAGAGGGAAGTCATGGATGAGACATACTGAGGATGTCATACAAAGCATGGGCAGATTGCAAGATGTGGCAGCAAATGCGGAATGGATAAGTCTACCCACAGATTTCGAAACTTGTTTGAGAGTAGTAATAACACTTAGCAGTAGATACAGAGAATGGTGTCCCACGGCTTTGGAGCAAGAGGTGCAGGCTTTAGTCAGTGAAATGCCAAAGAGAGGGATATGATTATATACACTGATGAATCTGTGATTATACATGTTCGCAGAGCTTGGGCCTTCACAGTTCAGTGCGCAGGGAAAATGATCGGGGAGGAGAGTGGGGCCTTTGCTGTGACTATGAGTATCTGATAATGGAGATTATGGCTGTGACCAGGTCATTTGAGTGTGTAGACACACAGAAGGCAACACAGGTCTGCATCTTATGTGTCTCTATGTTTATGATTAGGAAGGTACAAGTGGGTCTCGTTCGTGAACAGTGGATTGAGGCATTGAGAAAGGCGAGGTTGAAAGTAGTTACATTTATTTTTGTGCCAGGACATGTGGGTGTTCAAGGTAATGAATGAGCAGATCAACTGGTATCATGCTCGATTGTGATACAGGACGATGATGGGGCAATGGATTGAGCTGACGTTGTGAACTCCATAAGAGATATAGCACGCGAGAGTGAGACTAGTGTGAATGATGATTCCTTTTCTATGGCCAGGATTAAGGAACAGGGTTTGAAATGCGGTGTTGCTAGAATATAACTTTTTGTGGGCACAGAAGAATGATGATCAACCAGCAGAGGACCGGTACTGTCAGCAGAAGTCTAATGGTCAATACACTCAGTGAGAGATCGGAGCAACTATGGACGTGCCAGTTGCAGTGATTATGATCTGACGACTAACTAACTAACTAACTAGGTAGCTCTTGACAGCTCATAGCCTTTCTGGCAAAAGTGCAGTTGAGTAACCGAGGCTACACCTGGCTTGTGTAAAGTTTGGTGTTTGAAAGGAGGCATGATTAGTCCCCGAAGAGAGGATTGCAATGCGGACGTATCCCAGGATCATCATATCCGTGCAAGAATATGGCATATACTTCTGGACTGACTATGTCATTATTCTTTTGTCAGATTTATGACCCATCTGAAGCGACGGCACATCTAACATTCCCTCTGCCTAGGAGTTTGTCCCAAAAGAACAAAGATGCAATGCCCTCTTGCCTGCTTCTCTTCATTATTCATGGAGATAATTTGATAGATGGCAAAAGTAAGAAATTGAAAGATGACATGCAGTGACAACGCTGATTTTTTTTACATGTGACAAGTTGTCAGCCTATTTCCCCAATTTTCTATCATTACCTCCTACAACATGCCAGGAAAGAAGACAGTAACCCTGTTCTTCTGCACCCTGAACTAGAAGTTCAGGCCCTGGTTACCACCCAGGCGAAAATATCTGAGTAGAACATGGAAAGAGCTGCAATCAATAAAGATAGGACAAGTTGGAGGAAGTTTGTTCAGGACTTATGCTCTTTAAGAAGCTAAACAATGTAAACATAGAAAAAAAGTTAAACTTGAAAACAAAATTTGCATATATACCAAATTTGTTTTAACGGTAATATTGTGGGCACTCCATTTCTGCTGCAAGAGCTGGTATATTCACAGTGTCATTTGTAGTCAGATTCTCAGCAAACACAAGTTATTTTAGTAAAATTCTTGTTTATCCTCCTCTAGGACACATTTGTGTTCCTCTTTATGTGTGACAACATTGCACTATCGATCTATCTATACACTGTGACCCTTGTTTGCTTTGCGGTGTCAGGAGTAGAAGAGTTCTCTGGAGATAGCCTTCTTGTGTGGTGTTTGTAAGCTTGTTCCTGTGGCTTCTTTGATTTCTGTGGTCCATCTTTTACATGGTGTAGAAATCACCTATTCCATCAGAAATACGCTGAAACACCGAAAACTACTGCCCGGTCTAGAAGTTGGCCAAAAGATATCCAACGTGCCAACCAACATTGCACAATGTTGTAGATTAATTACATTAAAAAAAACCAGACTGAATCAATGGTTTCATTAAAAAGCCTTTGTCACGCAAAGAACACCGGAAAGACATTATTTATATTTTCTTCATTATTTTTTGCTATTGGTAAACAGTTGTAATGCAGCTGAACATGTAAACAGTTGTAATGCAGCTGAACATGTAAACAGTTGTAATGCAGCTGAACATGTAAACAGTTGTAATGCAGCTGAACATGTAAACAGTTGTAATGCAGCTGAACATGTTGTGTATTCATTTATATATTGTTGATTGTGTCACTTTTATAACAGATGACCCTTATTTCAGGTTCCCTAAGCACTGAAGATATGTTGGACAGTGAAAACCAACGTCGTGTTACTGGATTAGCAGACAAAGTGTCTGTATTGAGAGGGGTAAGGGGAAATATTTGTACGTTTCTGGTTTCTTATATCTTTTTGAGATTGTCTCTTGTCATTCTGTCACAGACATTTTATGTCTACTCTTTAAAGTATTGTTTTTATTCATTGTTAATATTTAAGTATGACATTTGTTAGCATATTTTTAGTATAACAAAATGTTGCTAAATATTACTACTTCACTTAGCTGTTGGTGAGAATAGACACCTCAGTCTTTTAGTATTACAGATATAGACATGTTTCAAGTGAACGAAAGAAGAAGTATTATGGTTTGCAAAAGGCGGTAAACTATAATAAAAAAATAGATTTAAGTAGGAAGCCAGAGGACAATTAAAAAAATTCATGAGACTAAATTCTTGAAGATATTTCAATACCTGTACGGGATGTTTGTTGTTGTTGTAATAGTCCACTGGTTCAATTCCCGTTAGTCTCAAGAATAATTAAAAAATACAAAAACTAATGCAGACAAAATAAATAAATGTTTTGGACAAGAGGCTTTTACACAATATATACAAAATTGAACAATTCATTTCTCATTTGTTTTCAAACTCCTGCAGATTAGCAGGATGTAGTCCAGAGAGCAGAGTGTTGTGGTTTACAGCTTTGCTGCGATATCTGCACCTTTCTGTAACATATCTGACTTCAGCATGGCTTCTAGGTGACCCTATATGAGACCCTATATGAGATAGGATCTCCAAGTCCACCAAATATACCTCCTGAGTCACCTCTTATTACATGTTTGGAAGGTAAAAAAAAGTGTTGTTATTATTTGCTCCCCTTTTGGGCCATCAACACACGGGCGAGCAGTTCTGTTACACCAGAACTTTTAACTATAAAAGAATGTTCAGTTTGCGGTTACCCAGTGATCTCAACCTTCAGAGATGTTCTGGTTACCCAGTGATCTCAACCTTCAGAGATGTTCTGGTTACCCAGTGATCTCAACCTTCAGAGATGTTCTGGTTACCCAGTGATCTCAACCTTCAGAGATGTTCTGGTTACCCAGTGATCTCAACCTTCAGAGATGTTCTGGTTACCCAGTGATCTCAACCTTCAGAGAAATGTATAAAATCAATTTCTATCTATATCTGTCTTTTTTCTGCTTATGCTGTGAGGGGTTGCAAGATTGAATGATGATTGGTTTTCGGGTTATTGCATGTCTGGTCGCTTGATATGCAGTAACACTGTCCTGTGTCAGAATGTTGGTAACACCTTCAATCCATCTTCTTCATGGTCTTCTTTATTCTTTAAATTATTTGGTGCTGTAAAAACAGGAGTGATTCAAAAAAGATAATTTATTAACATCTTATCAGTCATGATTGATTATATGATAATGTCCCTTTGAAGGAATAACTCACATGCTGTTATTGATACAGTGGAATCCCTCTATAGCGCATATGTTATAACAAATTTCCCTGTATAACAACAATTTTCAAAATCTCCAATTATATTTATTCTATATTCTTTGTATTGTATATAGCAAATTTCTGTTATTACATACATATTTTGTCGGTCCGGACCAAGTTGTTATAAACAGGATTTAACTGTATTTTCAAATGTTGCTGAGTTACTACACTTAGCAGAAGCAATAATAGTTGAATACATTTCCATTAAAACTAAATGTGTGCAGGCTATCATGTGATTGGATGTTTGCATACAAAATGGTGGAATGGGTCTACATAGACCTGTTCTGTGTAGGAGTCTTAGTCTCAGAGAATTGCATATCTCTGAGAGTTGGAGTCTTCTAAGTATGAACGAAAGCTCTGTTGAAACTCCCCCATTGCATATAGGTGACAAGAGCTTCATTTCTTGTAATTCCCCGCAGTGTGGTAGCCGAGGCCTGAATTTCTAGTTCAGGGTGCAAAGAATAGAACCACTTCTTTTCAGGCATGTCATAGAAGGTGACTAAAGAAAGTTGTGAGATAGGCTGACAACCTGTAACCTGTGAAAAAAATCATTGTCATATCTTGTCTCAATTTCTTACTGTTGGCTTCCATCAAACCATCCCCATGACTAATGAAGAGCTGTAGACCAGCAGACATAGCAACTTTGTTCTTTTGTGATGGGAAATGCTGGATCTGCAATCACTGCAGGTGGGTCAAGAAATCTGACAGAAGAATGATGAGATAGTTGGCCCAGAAGTGTGTGCTGTGCTCCTGGTAGGATGTAATAATCCTGGGATACTGGCGCACTGGAATGATTCTCTGTGGGGACTAAACATGCATCCATAAATCCTGTTAAACAACCATGCCTTCCAGACAACCATACATGAGTTCAGGTGTTGCCTCAGTTACACAACTTTGAATAGCCTCTGCTTTTGTCAGAAAGGCTATGATCTGTCACGAGCTGCCTGCTCACAGGTAAAGGACTTATTTCATCATCATCATTGTAATTCCCGAAGGTCACAATAAACAGATAATTTGTAATTTAGCTAATATTTCTTTCATTGTTTTATAACATTTTAATTTCATAATGGATTTGTTATATTCTTTCTACAGCTTGCATTGGATATTGAGAGCGAGTCTAAAGATTCCAATAGATACATTGATGGAATGGTAAACTTCCATGTTTGTGTGTACATCTATTATGTAGTAATGTTTGTGTGTACATGTAGTTTGCAGTAATAAATAGGATAATTCTATTGGTTAGTTAACCAACTTCAGTCTTCTGGGTGTACCCATAGGTGCTCAGTCTCCCCCAGCAGATGACAAAATGTTTGCAAGCTGGTGATTCCTGTGTCTCACTGAATAGCTATACAACTTGTAATGTCCAAGTTCATATTTGTGTTTCTAGCAAATCTGTGTTAGCTCAAAAATTACCTACATTATGTACTTTCACTCCAAATTCTGTTATTGTATGGACACACCAGTTCAGGCCATTGCAATAAAAATGTGTCCAGTGAGAATAGAACTAGGTTCGCCTTGAAAATTGTTATATATTGCAGTATGGTACCCTTTAACCATTTGGTCTTAATATAAATAATTCATTGATTGAAATTGTGGAGCGGGGCCTTTGTTTTGTCATTTCATTTGTTTCAAATCCTAGTTGTTTTATTTCATTCTTATTTCTCATGATTTGAATATGTGTCTTTACAATAATACATAGCTAATTTTACCTATAATTTTTCTGTTGTTAAATGTCTGCAGTCTAGTACATTTGTGATATTACTATTATTTTTATTATTTGTTCCCTGTTTATCCTGCATTTCTCTTTATAAAGATGTTTTGGTTGAAAATGCTTTGGCTTGTATTTTCCAAGGCAAAGCGGGTGATAAACTATCCCAACTAAGAACAAACTACACACTTGTCACTTAGTAATAGATTGAAATGCTGTCACAGGCTTAGAAGTTCATCTGAATCAAAGTGTACTGAAAATGGACATGCTAGACCTATATTTTGCAAATTAAGTAGTAGCACAATATACTTCACGCTCCACAGAGGAACCAACACAAAAACTCATGATAATTATTTCAGAGCAAATGCAGAAGAATAACAATCATGATATTTCGACAAATAATTAATATTTTTCTTATGCAGCCATTCTTATCATGGCATTCTTACATCATGCAACATCTGAGAAAGACTTTGACATGTTTTTGTGGAGTTTTTCGTGTAGGAATTTACAAATTAACATAATGTTCTTAAACACTTGTTTAAAAATGTATATTTTTGAGACATAAAAATGTGATTAAATTTTAATAATGCTGTACGTTTCTCTTTTATACAGAGTGGAGACTTTAGCAGTTCTGAAGGACTATTATCTGGTAGCATGAACCGGTTAAACCACATGATTGGCTCAGGAAAGAGCAACCGCAAGCTGATGTGTTATATTATTGTTGGACTTGTTGTGTTATTCATCCTCACATATTATATTGTTTCAAGAGTAACAGGTTGATAATGACAGTAAAGGAAAATACAGATTTCTGACAGCGACGACTGCAATATCAATCAAGCTCTTAGATACACCAATGAACAAAATTATAATGTATTTTTCTCTTTCTCATCTTTCAAATGCCATGCCAGAAATCATGACCCATAGCAACTTTTTATCCATGGTGTTGCTAACAAGTTTCATTGTTGACTTTCTTTCATGTGTTGCACCAGCAATCATGACCCTTCACAACTTTGTATTCCTGGTGTTGCTAACAAGTTTCATTGTTGACGTTCTTTCATTATGTAAAAATTTTTCTCAACCATTAAACTTTTTGTGGAACTCAGGTCTGTAAAACTTTAGCTAGCCTTTGTGGAAGTGTGTGGCTGAGTGGTTAGAACATTTGTCTCACAATAATTATGGTCTTGGGTTTAAATTAATTTAAATTAAATTAATTCTTAGGCTCTACACCATTTTCAATTCACACACACAATTTTAAGTAAATGCATGATATATTTGCTGAGATACATGATTTTAAAGTTGGGCAAAGCTGGTGAAATGTGCTGTAGTTGACCCAGATGTATATCCTGCACTCCTGGCAGAACGTGATGATCCTGGGATACTTACACTGGAATGCCTGTATGCATTTGAGTGACACCTCAGTTACTCAACTGTGGAGGACCTACGCTTTTGTCACACAGGCTCTGTTGAGATCTATCTGCTCACTGCTAAAGGGATTATTTCATCATAATTTATTATAGCTGATCTAATTGTTAATTTTTAACTGCATTGCTTTCATAATGTAGTTAAATCCCGTTATAATAGCTTGGTCCTGACTGAAAAAAACAATTAAATTCATTATATACAGTATAAATAGTAAAGAATAAATATAATTGAGGATTTTAAAAGTATTGTTAAATAAAGAAATTTGTTTTAAATGTATGTGTAATAGGGAAATGTGTTATAAATGTATGTGTAATAGGGAAATGTGTTATAAATGTATGTGTAATAGGGAAATGTGTTATAAATGTATGTGTAATAGGGAAATGTGTTATAAATGTATGTGTAATAGGGATATTTGTTATAAATGTATGTGTAATAGGGATATTTGTTATAAATGTATGTGCTACTGAGGGATTCTACTGTATTATATAAAATAATGTCTCTATCATGTATTTTTGTTGGTAAAATAACATTTGTGTTGGTAAAATAACATTTTACATGGCACATACTATGGTTTATTTCATTGCTCATACTCCCATGTGTTGCTGGGGCCTGAAAGCAAGCAAATAATAGTAGCACTGTTCCTGTCATATAGGTTTTTGTATGAGACAATTAAGGAGGTTTAAAAACCCATTCCTGGACTCCTGAAAAAGCATTAATCTTTGCATTCTTCACGATTGCAAGAAAGTTACTGCAAAGTTTTTTCCAATGTAGAAGACTGTCCATCTCTTGCCGTTGCCCATAGAGCTACATTAAGTGAAACAGTCTTCCGGGACTTATAAAATATCTGGAAAAAATTCCTATAAAAATAATGGCAGAGAAACGCCAATCTGGACTTCAAACAGAATATAATAAAATGTATTAAACAAATGATTACCATGACTTCTCATAGACAAAACATTATTCTTGCAACTATCTTTGGATCGCATTCATGAGATTATAGTCTGTCTTTATGTATGGGGTGCTTTTTCAAATCCAATGATTATTTGTTACATTTGTGTGTAGAAAAAATGTGTGAAAAATAGAGCATACTACTGTTAGTGAGTTCTGGATACAGAATGTTAGCGAAGAAGAAGAGTGTACAAGATGAATTGTTAGTGATATGAGGAAACAGAATATTTGATGTGTACATGATAGATTGTTAGTGATATGAGAAAACAGAATATTTGATGTGTACATGATAGATTGTTAGTGATATGAGAAAACAGAATATTTGATGTGTACAAGATGAATTGTTAGTGATATGAGAAAACAGAATATTTGATGTGTACATGATAGATTGTTAGTGATATGAGAAAACAGAATATTTGATGTGTACATGATGGATTGTTAGTGATATGAGAAAACAGAATATTTGATGTGTACATGATAGATTGTTAGTGATATGAGAAAACAGAATATTTGATGTGTACATGATAGATTGTTAGTGATATGAGAAAACAGAATATTTGATGTGTACAAGATGGATTGTTAGTGATATGAGAAAACAGAATATTTGATGTGTACATGATAGATTGTTAGTGATATAAGAAAACAGAATATTTGATGTGTACTTGATAGATTGTTAGTGATATGAGAAAGTGGAACCTAGTCATATGTGAACATAGCTTGCCATAACAACTATGATGATATATTAATGTCACTGATTACTAATATAATAAATAGCAAAAGTAAAGTAATGCCAATGAAAAATAATTTTAAAAAAATAAAAGAACAAGGACTTTTCCACGTTACCCACCAATGGTGATCTTTATCAACAAATAGCTACAAACTATAAAATTAGAAAAGAAATAAATGCAAACAATACAATAGGATGGTCTTACTGCCATATCCTATTGGATCGTAATGTGGAAAAAGCCCTTGTTCCTTTGTTTTTTATTATTTTTCATTAGCATAACTGTATTTTTGCTATTTATTAGTTATATTAGTAATCAGTAATAATAATATGTTATGATAGTTGTTTTCACATGTTATTGTTGTTACTGCTACACTCTCCACCTTGTTGGTTATCCTCTGATAGCTAGTTTGGTTATTATTTGACCATAGCACGACTGATCATAACAAGACTGCTAGCTATACAAGACAGCAAGCCATATGTTGATAAGGACCAACAAATTATGTATATATAGCTATACAATCATTGTTTACACATACATCATTGAATGATCATTGTCACCTTGAACTTCATATTGTTTACATGTCAGTAATGTATTGATGTATCTAACATGTCAGTAATACTTCAATATCATGAAAACTTTTTACTCCGATACTGCTTGTTGTGTAAGAACAGAAAGTGGTTTTTCGAGCTGGTTTCCAGTAACAACGGGAGTAAAACAAGGATGTGTTTTGTCCCTAATACTGTTTTCCATAACGATTGATTGGGTGATGAGGAATTGCACAGACCAAAAACAACTGGGAATCAAATGAATAAACAACAACACCCTGGACGATCTAACCATTGCAGATGATATTGCTCTACTGAGTTGAACACACCAAAGTCTCCAAGAAAAAACAGAAAGACTCAAAAAGTTTTCACGCAACAGATAGGCCTTCAAATAAACACACATAAAACAAAAATTATTAACTTTACCAGACTGACAGAGTCAATTAAACTAGATGATAATATACTAGACGTTTCAAATTTTGTATATTTGGGAAGCAACATAACAGCATACGGGGATACCAACTCAGAAATCAAGACTCGAATCGCTCTTGCCTCCAATGCCTTTTACAAACTTTCATCTGGAGATCGAAGATCGCAAGTAAACACATCAAACTGCGACTATTCAATGCAAGTGTGATTTCATCATTGACATATGGATGTGAAAGTTGGAAATCTACCGCAATAATGGAGAAGTTAGTTGCCTTTGAGAATAGATGCCTCAGAAAAATCACAAATATTAATTGGAAAGATTTTTAATCAAATGACATACTAAGAGAGGAGACAAAACAAGAATATGTGATAAACATCATCAGAAAACACCGCTGGATATACATCGGCCACATAATTAGAATGAAGGAAGACAGAATTTCACGACAAGTCTTCATGTGGACACCAGGTGGGAAAGAAAACAGGGAAGACCAAAAACAACGCTCAGAAGAACATTTATGAAGGAATTAAAATCAACAGGCATAAATGCACAAGACCTGCAATCCTTGGCAACTGACCGACAGGCATGGAGAACTATGACATCCGCCCTATGTGCCAAACTTGGCAAACGAGGAACTGATTGACTAAATGTATCTAGTGCCTCTATGGTGGTAACATTGTTTTTACTGTTTGTTTTATGTATTCTTGAGAAAGACCTAATGGTTTGAGATGTCGAAAATGTCTTGTTTATTGTAATTTGTATATTTTCGTGTTTACACCTCATAACCCCTTAGCCTTAGTGATAGTCCATCTTTTGTGGTCAAGTGAAACATCAAAAACCTGTGTTTTACATAAGTACTAATATAGCTAAACAATACAGTATGCCTGGCCAGGCCATATGCTGGTCCGGACCAATACATTATGCACGTATAGCTAGCCATACAAGATAGTATGCCTGGCCAAACCTGGACCAATAAATTATGCATGTAATAATGCAAATTCGCTGTATAAAGTGCAAACAATAAAGAATAGAAATAGTTAGGGATTCTGAAAACTGTTGTTAAATAGGGGCATTTGTTATATAAGGATGTGCAAAAAATTTCTTTTAAAACATGGAGTTTCACAAGGCTCAGTACTGCCTCCAACCATGTTTCTTGTGTTCATAAATGATCTAATCTGTGAATTGCCACAAGGTGTATGAGATGCAATATATGCTGATGACTTGGTGGTGTGGCGTTAGTTAGTTAGTCGTCGGATCATCATCACTGCAAACTGGACACATCCATAGTTGCTCCGATCTCTCCTTGAGTGTATCCGCCATCACATTTCTGCTGACAGTAACGGTCCTATGCTGGTTGACCATCATTCTTCTGCGCCCTCCAAAATGTTCACCTCTGGCAACACCGCATTTCAATCCCTGATCTTTAATCCTAGCCATTGAAAAGGAATCATCATCCACATTAGTCTCACTCTCGCGTGTTATATCTCTTAAGGAGTTCAAAACGTCAGCGCGATCCATTGCCCCATGCCACAATCGCACACGATGCTAGTTGATCCGCTCTTTCATTGCCTCGAACGCCCACATGTCCCGGCACGAAAATAAATGTAACCGCTTTCAAGCTTGCATTTCTCAAGGCCTCAACCCACTGTTTGCGAACGAGACCCACTTGTATCTTCTTAATCATACTCATAGAGTCACTCAAGATGCAGACCTGCGTTACCTTCTGTGTGCGTAGCCACTCAAATGCCTTGGTCACCGTCATAGTCTCCATGGTCATACTACTCGTAGTGACCGCAAAGGCACCACTTTCCTCCTTGATCGTTGTACCTGCGCACTGAGCTGTAAAGGCCCTAGCACTGCAAACATGCCTAATTACAGATGTGGTGTGGCGTGTAGAAGAACATCTAAAGATCGTCAACAAGAAGATACAAAAGGCAGCAGACAACAGAGAAATGGATGTTCAAGATCAATGCTGAAAAATCTGCAACAACACTCTTCACGCTCTGAAATAAGGACAAAGCAGAAGAAATCTATCTATTCGCTAAACCCTTTGTTGCCTTTCAGCGTTAGGAGTAGAAGAGTTTTCTTGGGACCGCCCTCTTGTGTGTTGAGTTAATTGTGGAATTTTTCACCTCTTATTGCAGTGGACCATCGTTTTCATGGTCGGCCTCTAGGTTTGCCTTCACTGTATCTGCGTAGCATTGTTTGCTATGATATGCTGTCTGATGGTAGTCTGCTGATGTGTGCAAACCATTTGATCTGTTGTCTCTTAATATATTCCAAGATTGGGGTGGTGCCAGTATTTTGTCGAATATCCTCACTCCTAGGATTCTGCGTAAGCATGCCTTTTCAGCAATCACAAGTTTACGTTTGTCATGTGCTGTCATTGTCCATGTTTGGCTTTGGTAGCACAACGTTGGCATAATAATCGTTTTGAATAGTGTTATTTTGGTGTTTAAATCTACATTTTTGTTTCTGAAGATTGGTGTCATTTGCCCTAGAGCTTGGTATGCTTTACTACATCTATTGTGTATTTCTTTACTGCTCTTGTCGTCTGTTGTTATATTACTTTCTATGTATGTGAATTATGTCACCTGGTTAAATCTCTTTCCCCCCAATATATATATATATATAGGTGTTTCTTTCTGTTCTTCCTATCTTCATTACTTTAGTCTTTTCTATATTATCTTCATGATAAAGGTATGGCATGTTTGATGTAATCTATATGTCTTTGTAGTTTCTCATCTAATGATGCCACTAGTGCTTGGTCATCTTCAAATAGTAGTTCGTTTAAGTTATCATTCAGATTGTTTTAGTTGTCTTTGCTACTTTGCAGATGTGATCTATGTATGTTATGAACAATAGAGGGGAGGATAGTACACATCCCTGTATCACACCCGAGTGGATTTTAAAATTACCAGACGTACCTGTGCTCGTTCTTACTGAACATTGACTATTGGCGTATATGCGCTGACAAAGGGGAACTCCGTATGTCTGTAGTGTTATCCATAGTTGTGCTCTGTCCACTCTGTTATAAGCTTTCTCTTGGTCCACGAAAGCCAAATATAAGTTTTGGTTATGTTCTATTGCTTTTTCTGAAAGTTTTTTGAGGGCAAAGATTGCATCTGTACAGCTTTTATTTTTCCGAAAGCCCATTTGTGTGTTGTTGAGCTGTGGTTCTATATATGCACGCATCCTTCTCTCTAGTATCTTGCTAAAGATTTTTCCTATGTGGCTTAAGAGTGATATGTCTCTATACTTAGTGCAGTCTCTCTTATTGTCTTTTTTCTTCCAGATGGGAATGATCACCGCTGTATTCCACCCCTGTGGTGTCTTTTCTGTCTTCCATATCACATTGAACAGTCTGTGTCATTTTATACTTGTCCAATGTTAGCATTTTATTAGTTCTATACGTATGTAGTCTATTCCGGATGCTTTGTTATTTGGTGCATGTTTATTTTGGTAACACACCTACCGGTACCTATTTTTGTATATCTTGACATTTGGGCCGACTAATTAGCTAGCCTCGTCACCATAACAGATGGTCAGCCTATGGACCTAAGAGACATACTCATTGCTTTCCGTGAGTCAGCATGATCAGACAAATTTGAGATAAATGAGCATGAGTCAGTATCTAGAATGCAGGAATTGGGAGTGAGGATTGGCGTAGTCCGTACAGAATGCCTGAACCAACATAGAGCCGGAACTATCAGCCACTATACCGTAAGAGATTTACTGAAGCGGAACTCTGAGCATCTATGGACATGTCCGGTATGCGAGAAGGATAATAAAAAAACGAATACCTAATACCCTAGAGAAGTGTGGGTACAAGTATATACCGATGAATCAGTAACCAGAGCAGTGAAGAATGGAGGTGCTAGAGTTTAAATAAAATATTCAGAAAAATAAAATAAATCCATGTGTTCACCAACTGGTAACCTCTACCCCAACTAGTCTGCAGAAGCAAAGGCCATAAATATTGCTGCAGAAATAATTAAAAACACAACAAGCTAATGTCAACAGATGGTGTTTCTTACTAATGCAATGTCTGTCCTACAAGATATTGACAGCAATAAACTGCCAGACCTGAAGGAAGCCCATACGAGAAGTGAGCTTCCAAAGAAGGGTAGTACTACAATGGATACTATCCCACTGTCGCATACCAGGAAATGAAGATGCAGATAAGATGGCAAAAGATGGAGCAACACAGGAACAAAAAGACCAAGAAAAGAGGACTCTCATCAAGGCTATCAGGAAAGTTGAACACCCAAAAAGACAACTATCAATATCTCGACCGAGCTGAGCAGGTGATTATCTTCCGCATTACAACTGAACACAACAGACTAAACAGCCGCTTAAATAGACTACGACTTGTTCCATCACCTTTGTGTCCGCGTGAAGAGACGAATATCCACATGTATGGGAGTGCTGAGAAGCTCTCAAAAACAGTAGCACACATTAAGAAAATAAGACTTGCTGTGTAGACATATCAAACTGCGAACGAGGAGAAGAAGACCATTTATTGCCTGTTTTCGTCAACATTATAGGAATAAACTTTTAACATTGGAAAACAATATATCAAATTTTTTCATGTTTATTTCATAATTATCTTCTCAATTATACAGTCATAAATTATATATTATTTCATCAGTAGTACAGAGGACTGGGATATGTAAATATTTATTATTTCATCAACACTACATACGCATGTAGTTGCGTCTGTGGGTCTCACCAATGGCCCACTAGACATACCACCCATGCAACAGAAAACCTTAGAGAATGACATGTCGTTATATTGAGGTTATCTTCTTAGAGAAGCTTTATGGCACGCCATCTATACAATTATGCTTTTATTTTGTTGTTGAAATGTGTATCATATTTATCTGAATATATATGTATGCACCCTCTGTGGCTGGGAGGGAGCCAGAGATGTACTGTGCAGCACTGGGGAGGAGGAAACTGACAACACTATTTTTTCCTACGGCTGAAACCCATCATAGAGGCACAGTGACTCAGGACGTGACAATCCTTTTGACTTGAACATTTGGTTGCATGCCTGGAGCAATAGAGAAGTTCGGCATAATCAGCAGTCAATTGGTGGCGGGGAATGAGCACAGTGAATCCTATCTTGGCTACAGTGGCTAGGAGCAGTGCATAGGTCGAAACCTACCTTCCTGGAGGTGTGATAGTTATTTTCTGGCTCTGTCCCGTGGTGGGCCGAAGACTACCCAGCAATATAATGCAATTTAATATCATTAGGTCAAAGCGCATGAGCCCATGGACCGCTGGATCAGCAACCAACCAACCAACCATCAACAGTACATGAATTCATAAATGTTATTCCATTAACATTACGTGAATTCATAAGCCTTTATAATTCAATCAACAGTAGGGCCTACGTAAATTCATAAATATTTATTATGTACCGATACACAGTACATGAACTCATAAATGTTTATTATTGTGTAAACAGTGCAGGAATAAATCAATATTTATTATTCTTAAATATTAAAGTAATTAATAAATGTCTACTTTTAAATCAAGTAGGGGCCGATATAGAAAAAAAGACATTTATTATCTCATCAACATTATTAAAACAAATGAACATTGCTTTTCTGAATCCATCAACAAACTTTGCATAAATGTGTCAACATTACACAATAACAGGGCATTTATTGAATGCTATATATGTATGCGATTGATTTATCCAGCAGGCCAAACAACTCCATAAGCAGCTCTTGGACCTGCCTCGTTGACTATTTATCCACCAGGTCAAACGACGACCCCGTAAGCAACTCTCGGACCTGTCTAGTTGACTGTATTTATCCACCAGGCCAAACGACGACTCCCTGTGCACTTGTCTAGGTGACAGATCCGGTTTGTACTAGAAATAACTCAATGGAGAAATAACCATAGCTTAACAATACACATTCCGACCACAGTAAAATGAATATCCTGTGTGGACTCCAGTCTGAAAAAAATTAGTTAAGTAAAATTTGACTCTTATGGCGAGGAATGCTACTTTCAACCTTGGACAAATAATCCAAATATCAGAGCTTTTTACCATCAAAAATAGCGCGGTGATCGTGGTACCACGACCTCCTAAAAGTTGAATGTATTATATAAAGTCTGAAAAACTAACACACCACAAACACTTACTGACTTAACTGTGTGACCAGCTTAAAAAGGTAGTCTTGCAGTGGATACCATCTAACCGTGAAACACCAGAGAACGATAGAGCAGTTTGAAATGGGTTAAATGGGATACTACCGACCTCCAACTATATGTACTTATCACTAATTATAAACAAGAAATGGTCAAATCAATCAGAAAGATACCAACACGATGACTATCAAACTATGAACATACCAAAACAAACTGCAATTCTATATCTTAGAATAGGATATAACAAACTACGCTGTCACATGTATACAACAATTGGGACTGGAACCACAGCCACGTGCATTTGTGGACAGATATAACAGACATAGACACATGTACATGTAGACAGACACGTGCACATGCACCAGACACATGCATTTGTGGACAGACACCACAGACACGTGCACATGTGGACAAATACCGCAGACACGTGTACACGTGCACATGCACCACAGACATATGCACATGTGGACAGACACCACAGACACGTGCACATGTGGACAGACACGTGCACATGTGGACAGACACCACTGACACGTGCACTTGTACCACAGACGTGCATTTGTGGACAGACATCACAGACACATGCACATGTGGACAAACACCACAGACACGTGCACAAATGGACAGGCACCAGAGACTGTAGAACATATATTTCAAGAATGTTCTGAATATGAGATTCTGAGAAAAATATAGACCCCTACTCATTTTTTTTTCACTTCAAATATTGTGACTCATCCACACATCTATCATTCTCAGTCACCGAGGAGTCAGCCACAAAAGGACAATCGTGCAATTGTCTGCTGGTCTGCATCTTTTCGTCATTTATTGTGATCATGTGATAGAGGACAGGAAGTAAACAATTGAGACAAGACATGTATTGACAATTTTGTTCTCGGTGACAAGATATCAGTCTATCTAAACAATCTTTAGTAGCCTCCAACGACATTCCTTGGAAAGAAATTGACCTTAATTTTTGCACCCTGAAGTAGAAGTCCAGGTCCAGAAAACCACACGGCGACCTAGTATAGATAAAAATAATTTTCCTTAACTCTGGCAAGGAAACATGTTCTTTTTATCTAGAAATTCAACTTTATTTGAAAAGCAATGTCCAGTTTAGGATATACTTCAATTATTCTATAGTATTAGATTCTTCCGTTAAGTAGACATAGAAGCAGACATTAAATAGACGTTTGTGTTTTTATATTAAAATAGTCATACTTTTTAGAAAGACCTTTTTTGACAATATCTCCTGTCAATAAGACGTCGTTTTTATTCACATAACAATGGATAAATAAATTTTCACACCTTGAATAATATAAAACTTCTGCGAGCTAAGGAGGCAGTATCTTTTCCACAGACTGGGGAAATCTAATGTCGAAATATTATATAAATAAAAACACAGTAGTGGGATGGGTTAATTTCTGAATTGATTGATTCCATTTGTTGTATTTGTATTGTTAATTGTTCTTATCGGTTATTTTATATTTCGTTTCATATTACAATTTGTTTCGTTAAATTTTACTTAACATGAAAGTACAGTGCCATGTAGGTATATTGGGCACTATGTTATAACGGCACACTAACTCAGCGTTCGTTAATGCTTAGTTAGCAGGATGTAGTCTAGAGAATAGAATGTGTTGTGTCATGGTTTATAGCTAGCTGCGACATCTGACGGACACAACTTGGAAACATGGAAATGAAGTTTTGTTTAATCACTGCATACTGGAAACACACGGAATAACAAAAAAGAAATCATTATTGGATCAAAAGGCTTTATCAAGAACACAGCATAACATACGATGAACAAAGAACTGCACTGTCTACGATCACATAGCAGAGCTTATAGGGATAAATGCCAAGATGTCGGAAGAATAGGAAAAACTGGTAAGAAATGGAAGGGTAAAAATAAAAACAGAAAAATGATAAGGATATAACAGGATATCTACACATAAAGTAAATGATATTAATTCAAAAAGGCCGCAGTGTATATAATTAGTGGATATATGGTTCTCAAGCACATATAGAGTCTGGTCATATGATGAGCACGATTTAATGACAGTCACCTGGGTATCCCGATGTTCTGTGCTGTGGAACAGTCAGCAACAGAACTCCCGACTAGTGTTTAAGATAAAACATAAACAATAAGCAACTGTTTTTACTGCTGATACGGTGGCGGAGTATCGTTGTGGTAGGAAGGCAGGGAAGGAGGGGGTAAGTATATGATCTTTGCCCCATCTGACAGTTGTTCAATCACTATACCCTCCTGCTGTACAAATGGTGTCGTCACTGTAGGGACGTTGTTGTTAGTAGATGAATTAGTTAAATTATTAAAGCACATGTTTTGTCCTTGGTCTGACTGGGAATTTGGTGTTGTCAAAAAAGCTGTGTGAGATTCAACCGAAGACATGTCGTGGGATCTATGAAGTGTGAGAGGGAGAAGTTCCTCTTGTTCGTGTGTAAGGTGAGACCCGATGAGATCAGTTTGAATTGTCTCATCTCCATGAACTCTGCTGAAAATAGGTCTAGTATTTCTATCTGCGTGTTCAGATCGTTTCCTTCGATGATGTCTGTGATGACGTCTTGGATGTTCAATAATGTTTCTCGTGAACGAGTTTACAGAAAAACTTCCGGAGTCAAGTAAACTCTCGTACTCAGGAGGTTCATCCGGTTGGTCGTTGAAAGACAGGAAACTGTTAAGCATACCAGCACGCGACACCTGCCCCGGATCTTCATCTGCAATTCGAACATTTGAGGTTATTTCTAAGTAACAATTACCATTAGGTATTGATCTATCAGTCTCTACTTCAATGCACGAATTTTCATTTTCCCATAATACGTTAAGTTCTTGAATATTCTCTGAAACGTGTGCATCACTCAATAAACCAACTTCAGGTATGTCATTGATAGTTTGTTCATCTGGATTGAATTCTGTGTTCTGAGAATTGTTAACATCTGCGTTCTGCTTGTGTGCCAACGTTTTGTCCGTACTAACTTCGTCATTAGAGTGTTTCTCAGTTGAGTTCTCTTCTATATCCGGGTCAGATGTCGTGTTTAACCCGCGAAGAACGTCACTAATTCTGCGGACATTATGTTTTTCCTGCCACATCCTTCCAACCCAGTCTCTGTTGAAGGACAGCGAACGCCAAGACTCGAATAAAAATGAACCAAGACCACCTCTAGACAATTGCGGGCTGGGTTGTAGAGAAGATGCTACTGACGTCTGGTGCTCAATGGTGGTGACCTCACTGTCTTTGCTATCCCCTTGCTCAAGAAGCCATTTTATACTGCTGTGACTATTGTTGATATCAGTCATATGTGCACTTTTCCCCAGGATCTGCGTTTTGTCGTGAATTTTACGCCTGTGATGACTAGAATGTTTACTTTTATGCGCGTGGTGTTTGTGATATGACTTATGCTTTCTACCCCCTGAATCAAACCCAAATTCTAGTCCAGGTGTTGAAAATCCTGACTGATGCAGATGACCACTCGAGTCAATGACATTGTGTGAACTACAAGTCAGCGATACCGGTTTATCGAATCGATGTGAGCATGCAATCTCGCCCAGTTTGTTTAGTGTATCCTCAGAATACTCCAAACTGTCCCTGCCATGCGCGTGGGATATATCCAGGCCTTCCTCACACGCACACTCATAAATTGTGTCCATCGTGCCCTTTTTGGCAGATCCCGAACTGCCACGATAGGCAGTAAAACTTTCAGACATTTTTTTCAGTTTCTTGTCGTTAATCCGTCTTCTAACGCGCCACCGTATAAAACCGGTAATAATGACACACGCAACGGCGGCACCAACCACCAGAATGATAAGCTGGACTGATGGAGCACCGGAGTTAGAATGTACACGTTTTTTCTTGCTGTGCCGTGTGTCCTCGCCCCTGTCAATGTGAACGTTACTATTTGGACGATCTTCAGGGTTGACCTTATTGTTCTTTCTATCACCTTTCTTATTCACCAAAGCATGTCGTTGCTGTTCACTGAGAGATGAAGTTAAATTTCTGCTATTTATAGTTGGATTTGTATTGTCACGAGAAATTTCAACTGTATTCAATTCTGAAATATCATTCATTATTTTCACATCTTCTCGACTTTTTGTTGTGTTTTCGTCACGTTTCCCATCTGCTTCTAAATCAGTATCGTCGCTATCGTTTTCTGATCCCAAATCGGTATCTTCGTTAACTTCTGATTCTACATCGATATCATTGCTATTGATTGCTTCTTCAAAATCAATATCTTTGTTATAGCTTTCTGCCTCGACTTTACTATCGGTTTCTATAATCGGTACATCATTTTCATTAGGAACTATCTCTTTGACGCTGTCATCGTTCGTGCTGGTGTTCAAACCGTCGTTTGTGATGCTGCTATCCAGAACACTGTTTTTCAGGCCAAAACTGGTTCCTGTATGGGGAAAAAAGGTAAAATATCGTAAGAAACTGACAAATTATACATTTAGATGTTGTTAATTACATATTTGTTTCGTGTCTTATTTATATTCCCAAATACACACATTTAAAAGTAAATTTTAATGGCTCTTCTTATTTAATTAAAATATGCTTATATCTGTAATTTTGTCTACTCAATCAACTGTCTTTTACAGCGCATACAGGATTCCACAGAGCTTTGATCCTAGTGGTGTTTCTATGAACTAGCATGTTTGTCTCGGCATCTCATATTCAGGACAATATTGAAGTATAGCTTTTGTAGTTTGTGGTACCTGTGCACATGTGCATACGGATGTGCTGCCAATCCTATATTTCTGTGACTGTGGAGTCGGTTATGCCATGCTTTGAGGACAGTGGCGTAGCGTGAATCAATGACGTCCTGGGCGGAATAATAATTTTCCGCCCTTATGACATTAAAAAAATATGTCAGTGATTGTGAAAGACTGGACGGAAATAAAATGGTCGCCCTCCCGATGATGCCGCCCGGAGCGGTCAGCACCCCAGCCCCTCGCTGCGCCACTGTTGTGTTTTGCTAATCGTGTTTGATACATTTGGTTGGTCCAAAATGTGCTTACAAGTCAAGTGTGTTTACACGATGTCGCGACTATACACTGCAAAATGTGCTTACAAGTCAAGTGAGTTTACACGATGTTGCGACTATACACTGCAAAATGTGCTTACAAGTCAAGTGAGTTTACACGATGTCGGGACTAAACACTGCAAAATGTGCTTACAAGTCAAGTGAGTTTACACGATGTCGGGACTAAACACTGCAAAATGTGCTTACAAGTCAAGTGAGTTTACACGATGTCGGGACTAAACACTGCAAAATGTGCTTACAAGTCAAGTGAGTTTACACGATGTCGCGACTATACACTGCAAAATGTGCTTACAAGTCAAGTGAGTTTACACGATATTTACACGAAATGAATTTGGGGTGTTCAATCCCCCTCTCCTCCTCTTTAGAAAATAATAATATAACATTTAGTGCTAAAAATGTTACTAAAAGGCGGGTAACAGCCCCTCCACCCCAATTTTCCAGGAAAAAGTTACTAGAAATCTCATAAAAATTAAGCAATTACACAGAAAAATGGCTTTGTTTAGGTGACACCCCCCTCCCCATTTTACAGAAGGCGCATCTTTGTCCCTAATTGGATGTATTAGTTTCATACCTCAAATTTCATCCAATAGTTGTATAGAAATGCCATGTACAGGAAACACATCAATAAGTATTATTATTATTATTATTATTATTACACACTACAATGTGGACTTCCCTAACCAACATTCCATCTCCTGTAGCAACGTTACCTCTCCTTTACTTTTAAAAACATCAACCTTTCTTTCTTTTCTTGAAGGATTAACAATGCATGTTGAGCATGTATCAAACCGGCATCAAAAAACTTATTACAGTGTAGAATCCCTTTATAGCGCATACGTTTATAACAACATCCCCCATTTAACAACACTTTTCAAAATCCCCAATTAGTTTATTCTTTATTGTATAAAAGTACATCCGTGTGTCGCCGAGGCCCGAGTGGGCAGCAAAGAATAACATCACTGTTACCTGCCACGTATGTTGTAGGAGGCGACTAAGAATGTTTTGGGGTGGAGTTGACTGTCGCATTCTTACTTGAAATAACAACAAAACACAGGATATAATCATAGAAACAACAATACACAGGACATAATCGGCGTTTCGATCAAAAAGGCCTTTATCAAGATAAGCACAGAACATAAAAAGACGACGAACAGAAATGACTACACCACAACAAACGAGTCTGAGTGAAAGACAGTGATAGTATAGTGTGTTAGTCGTCGTCCAGTACAACTTTATTACCTGTTTTCCACGAGAGTACTATTTTCATACAGTTTTGCTAGCATTATTACCTTTTATTGAGTGTAACGCATAAAGAGGTTTGTTTAGGTCATCTTGTGTTCATGGCAACTAGATTTGCAGAGAAACTCATAGTGACTAGATTGTCGCTCTGTGAACAATCTTGTGGGACAATACTGTAGAATGTGGTCTAGTGTATGTGCTGTTGTTACACCGCAGAAGTAGGCTGCACAGTCGCTGATATCAATTCGGTATTAGTGAACTATTAGATCGCAAGGACACTAACGAGAGATGCATCCATGCGTTGTAGATACGATAGACAAGGGGTTTTAGAGTGTTCACCTCTCTTAACCAACAAGCAAAACTTTTCCCCTTGCATTGTCATTTTATTTCCAATCTTGTTTCCATATTCAATATATGTACTTACCCAATGTATATCTCGTCTTTCTCATCTGCCACAGTGTGCTGTCTCCTGTTCTATAAACCCGCGCCCTCCTTTTATTTTGACACATATCCATCTCATCCCTGGCCTTCATATTTCTATTGGCATCCTCTTTCTTGTTACAATGTCACCTTAGTTCTTGTCACCGTACAATGTCACCCTATTCTGAGTTCTGTTCAAATTTACATGCTTCATATATCTTCACTGACAGGTATGTATGTGGAAAATATTCGTATACATTTCTAGTGTGCGTGTATGTGCGTGCACACACACACTTTCATACTTGTTTGTGTGAGTGTATTTACGTATGTCTGTTTTTGTAGGTGTATTTCTTTGTGTTATAGGTGTATGGGCATTATATATATATATATATATATATATATGATTTATTTCGTGGCATACATTTGCAGTGTATAATTTATGAATTTCTATATATGTATGCTATGTGTGTATGTTTGATTTCTATTGTGTAATTTTCCGTAATTTTCTTTATTTGTCTTTGTTCTATCTTTGGTAGTGATGTTGTCTGTATATTTTTCTTGTTCTTGTATTTCTGTGCCTGCAGTTCGTGTGCTGTCTTTGTCTTTCTTGTTCGATTCAGTTATTTTCTAAGACCTCTATATAGTTATTTGTATAGTTATTGATGTTTATTTATTTATTTTTAAAATTGGATTGTGTTTTGGTCAATAAGTGTGGTGTTTTGCCTGTTGGTCGACTGTTTCCTCGTCCACTGTCCCAGTCCTGTATATAAGGTGGGCATTCTGTCATGTTCTATTGTGTCTATATCTCTTGTGTCTGTGGTTGGATTTTGTCCTGTTTCCATGTCTTAATCTTCCAACTCTCTTCACCTTATGCAGTGTTATTGTGCGTACTATGTCGATCTCGATCGCACTAATTGGATAAATTCAATTCGTTCCCTTGCTGGCTGTTACATGGACTATTTTCATTATTTTCTTAAATATGTTTTGAAACTCATATTTTTCGGCATTATTTGCTGTTATATTATTATATACCCGCCGAAGATGGATGTGTTGGACATTGGTGCAAATACTACGGCGACACAACACATTTCTATTCTCTGGACTACATCCTGCTGGAAATCTAGCAAAATCCAGTGGGTGTTTGAGAATGAAGACTGAAGAAGAGGAACTTATTATATATCTGTTCAGATGAATATCGTTTGATCGAAATTATTTTCGCCCTTATCCTTTTTAACTATCTTTATCATATTTTTAGTAATGGTAGGTGTTTGTTTTGTAGCACAAATTTACTTGTTAAATATAATTTCAGCTGAAATCGGATGTGTGGGGCCATTGGTACAAACAAAACGGCGACACAACGCATTTCCATTCTCTGGACTACATCCTGCTGGATATCTAGTAGGACCATTGCCCTGCAACAAGGGAGATCCAACGGGAGTTTGAGAATGAACGCTGAAGAAGAATATAATTATTTTTGTTAGTTGTATTACTGCGACCCTAACCCGATTGTTTGATGTTTTCTGGCTTTTTTTTTTTGGTAATTATATATTGTGTGTTACTATATTATGGATCCCGGTTTCAACTCTAAAAACTATGGCAACCCTAAATATCAGAGTTTTTATTTTTTTTAAATAATGGAGATCGTGATTTACCATATATTAAATAGCTTAGATTGCGCTTGATATGGTTTCTAGCGACACAGTCGCGCGCACGATATTTCTATCTTCTCCATTTAAAAAAAAAAAAAGAACAACCGTGAAAACTGAATTTTCCCCGTTTGGGAGTTTCAGTGAGGCAGTGAGGCTGCAATTGATTTGTGTTATAAAGGCCGCATGCCCTTCCTGTCGCACATCATTTTCAGGGCGACTTAAAAAAAAATTTACCCTCCGACAGAAAAAAACAACAACTCAATCCTTACCGGAACCGAAAGTTTACCCTGGACATCACGGTTGTGAGAGTAATGTGCTCGGCCATGTGCCATACTTCTCCACGTTGCCATAAAATAACTTCAAAGCTATGCTTATGCGATCTGCGAACAATGACGTCATATTGACATGCGCCATTGACAGAACGGTTTATCTAAAAAGCATGCCCTTGTAGTTACATTAAAAAAAACCCACAAAATTAAAGATCTGATAGACATGAAAGTACACCAAAAAACACATTTTACCTTATACGGGTCTGTCTATAAATTACGTCAATAATGGTGGAGGAGGTTTAATATTTTTGACAGTTGTTAACGAGAGGAAGGGAGAGGGTTTGACAAAAGTTGATGTCAACAGTCCTGTATTTTATACACCAATTAGGGGTGAAAATGCCACAACATTGCTCTCGTGCGGACCTAGGGTTAGCAGATAACCATGTTCCTACAAGTACCTCTTCGTGGTGCACTATGAAAACAGAAATGCAGCTGTTTATGCTCTTTCTGACCAACTCTTTTTTAGGGATCGTGTCCGTAAATGTGGAGACTGCAGATGGAATGTGAAATGACTGCACACACAAAAAACGACATGCAACATCTCCGACACTTCTGCGCCAACACATACATCGGCACTCTCGAAACAGTGACGCAATACATACAGCGGCACTTTCGACACAGTGACGCAACACATACAACGGCACTCTCCACACAGCGACGCAACACATACAACGGCACTCTCGACACAGTAACGCAAGCCATTCTGGCTCGGGCAGCAAAAATGCAGATGTACTGTAGAATCGGCCAATATAAATATCACAATATGTGTAGATGTCATCATTAATATCTAGAGCCGTGAGCGTCTCCATAAGGATAACATATTGAGTACAATAAGAGGGAAGCGCAGCACCACATGCAAATAAAATGGGAAAACGCAACATGGAAACCAGAACTAAAGTATTGCTCAGCTTCGAGAACAAGCTTGTAGTCCTCGGTGCTTCTAAAAATGTGCAGAGACTCAGACTTGGACGAGGGGTTCACGATGTCTGTGAATGACACCTCGGCTAAGAGGAATAACGAACCTGGGCCGAAATTTACTGTTGAATTTTTCCTATACCGTAAACAAAAGGAAAACCCAACGGGCACAGGTACTATAAGTCTAATTACATGAGACACTGGCAGTGGTGTTTTACTGGTAGTGGAACACCTCATGCAAGATCCACGCACTCGCCCCACGCCTAAATCTGATTACCATCTAGGAGAATGCCACTCAGGGACTTGTATTGACCTGTAAAAACCAAGGGTATAGTGGGTGTTAAAACGTCACGGCGTAGAGTAGACACATTCATTGCTCGGCGACAGATAAGCTGTCACAGGCTAGGAAAGCTCACCCGAATTAAAGTCATACCGGAATTGGATGCGCTGGACCGAAGGTACATCATAACGCAGTTATGCTATAAACTGTCAGCACAGCGTACTCTATGCTCCCCGACGGACATCACGCGTTTCCTCATGTTGGTTATTACAGAGCCAACGAAAACAGACAAACATATACCAATTTCATTGTCTGAATTACAACAAATGTTTCTAAAAAATTGTATAGTCCATTTTCTGCACACACAAATAATGATTACGGGGTTGGAGAGTAAATATGTTTTACATAATAATCTCTGAATTCTTGACAGTTGTTGAGACGGTGGAGAAAGGATGGTCAAACATTGACTTAAAATATTGACGTAATTTATAGACAACCCATATACTTCAACCGCAGACGTGTTAGACCTGTCGCTGGGGGGCCCGAATTGGATCTAAGAATAGTGATCTTTATCTGTCATACACGTCGAAAGAGGCAACTAAGGAAATTGTGGGCATGGATGTCTCATCTAATATAAAGTCAAGTGACCCAAAAGCAATACTGAAATCAGATGTATCAGGCTGAAAGAGGCAGATACCGCAGGCAAGCTGTAAACCATAAAACATTCCATTCTTCGGACTACATCCTGCTAATCTTCAGGAGTTTAAAAATGAACTCATAAGAAGAAATTAAATCAGAATGCGTGACCACCAAAAACTTATGGAGGTCGCTTCTCAGGTAATCCTTCACCACGACCTCCAAGGAACTTAAAAATTGTCCGTATCACCAAAGTTAGATGATCTATCTAGCTGTATAGCGATAGAAAGACAATAAATAGTCAAGAACAATTATTGAAATCAAATATCAACACATCAAAAATGATGAATACAACAGACTCCACTCAAACGAAGACAGTTGTAATGAATCTTAACAACATCTAATGACAGAAAATACAAAAGTACCACAATTCGACCAAAATTTAAACAAGTAATACATTACCTAGGCTTTGTGTAAGTATCCCAGATACACGCCAAATCTATTTCGAATGTTATCAGTAAATACTTCCTTCCATTGATATCGAATACATCCTCGACTAATGAGCCGATTGTAGAACATTAATCTATCACAGATTATAAGTGTGACCTAGATCGATTTAAAACTGCACGCACTACAGTAACACAATAAGTAACACACCGCATCCTTATCAGATCATGTGTTAAAATCTCCGTTTGAACCTACGCAAAACAGCATCCATGAAAGTATCAACACTTTTAGAATTCCTGAATAAAACTCTGGCAGTAGACTCGTCTTTATGATGTATAAAACAGAGGATATGTTGAACTCAAGGAACTGGTGGTTGTTCCGTACACACTTTATGTAATACTGGCTTGTAACATAATCTATGGTACCTTGTGAACTGTACAACAGTTTGAGTGTCTCACGTTTAGGTATATATTCACACATAGATGCGGGGTAGGTTAGGAGAAACTTTCACGAGGAGCGAATGTTTGCATAAGGGCTCTGGTTGCAATTGCCCATACAATAGATGTGTACAGGTCTGATTAAATGTCATCAACAGGCGGCATCTATAATAAGACTGCTCGTAACTGCAAACTGACGAGCCGCGAGGGGTGGATGAGTCATCAAAATGAATGCATGAATGTGCAGTTTGTTTCATTTGTATGATAATATGAGGTTGACATTTCACTTTTCAGGTGGATAAAATAATAATGAAGTCATGGCTTCTTTGATTACAAAACTCTTCAATAGATCTATAGCAATCTGTGATCTTTTCTACAGTAATTTGGCAACAGGTAATACCAGTAGCATAACTGTAATCTGACAGGTAAAAGTGTAATGAAGTTTTGTTAATCACTAGTAACACACACAAAATCGACGTTCCTATCAAAAGACATTTATCAAGAACATAACATACTATCTCTTACCGAGAGATATATTTGGTTGAGAGACACATGAGGAATGCATGTGCCTTCACGGCTCAAAAATGGGGCAAGACCATCAGAGTGGAATGCGGTGCATTCGCTCAAACGACAAGCAACATGACAATGGTGATTTTGGTAGTAACCAAAGTTTTGATATGGGTGTGCTCGCAAACTGTGACACATGTCTGTATACTCAGTCACTCGATGAGCATGATTGTGAAAGTTCAGGCGTGGTACATTCGAGAACAGTGGCTGGATGCAGTGAAGAATTCTTGTATCCGTAAAGTGATTTTTACTTTTGTGCCGGGACATGCAGGAGTCCGGAGTAATGAGAGAGCAGAGAGGTTGGCCGCGCACGTCCGAAGTGCAGTGACGATGATACAACGACTAACTATTTATAACATAATATTGTCCACATTCACATCTTAATTGTCTACATTCACAGCATAATTGGTGATATGCTTCCATGCAGTCATGACCACACATCCAGCAATTACTCCCCATGTTCTCCGTGTCTTTTTTCTTCATCTCAGCAGGAATTTTAAAATGAATGCAGAAGAGATGAATCATCTATCTTTTTCTATCCATTATCATGTGAACGTAGTCAGTGACGTTTCTTACTTGTCGTGTGTATTGTTCTCGATGAATGCTTTTTGGTCGTAACGTCGATTTTTGTGTATAGAAGGTGGTTAGCAAAATGTAATTACTTTTTTGCAAGTTTGGCCTAAAATAATGCGAGGATTCAGACTTATAATGTCATATGTCACTTATTTCTCTTAATAAGAGAATTCTTAATTACTTCTCTTTGTTTGTTATTTCTTCAACTTTAAAAAAAAACAAAAAAACTTTACTTTTGTCTTATATTTCTTGTTTCATAAAGTATTATTATCCGTTTTTATTATTTGTCAACATTCATGACGGCGTAATCACCGACACTTGTTTGAATACCGGTTGGTATATCGTTTTGGTATTCTTCTTGTTTGCAGTTTAACATGTTTACACAATACGTCTGGTTTTCTTGATAAATGTTGCGGTATTCGACAGCTCATCAAGTCTCTCATACAACTTTCTCTTATACAGTCCGTGTCTGTGTGTCAGTGCTCTGTCATCAACTTGTTTAATGTAATGCTGTCTGCTGTCTTGCAGAATATGTTCCATAGTCTGTGCTACCTATCCACGCGAGCACAGAGGTAATGGAATCAATCTTAGTCTATTTAAGTGGCTATTTAGTGTGTTGTGTCATGTCCAGGTGCGGACAATTCTAACTTATTAAGTTCTGTCGGAATAATGATAATTGTCGTGTGGGTGACCGACTTCTTAAATAGCTTTGATGAGGGTCCTTTTTTTCCTAGTGGAACCTATTATTGATTATGTCAATTGAGCCACATCCTCTATCCAGTAAGACCTGTTATCTAGAATTTTTACGTAACCGGACGGGGGCCCGTGTTGGGCTTACGGTTGATCACTATTTATATACACGGAGTCGCCTTGACTATCTTTTGCTTCATTATGGGAAATCAGTGGTCACACCACGTGATCACTTTCCAACCTTTTAACATTATGCGTAATTAAATAATCGGAGTTAAAAAGACGTTACTTCTGCTGCCATTCCATCATTCTGCACGCAACACACTCAAGGTCATCCGGGGGAAGGGGGCTATCAGTGTGTTGTGCACAGAATGACGGTTGCGGCGGTTTATGCGTCTTTAGCGAACGTTCGTTTCCTTAAATAATATATGATTTGTTCCGTTAAAATATGGCCACTGATTCCCGCAATGAACCCAAAAACGTAACGAATTGAATTCTAATTAATAATGTTCAAATGTTCAAAGGTGGTCATGATTGAGGGGACACAATCAGGGCACCCACAGAGTTGCGAATCCTGAAAGAAACAAACTGTTATTTGTTCTGAATTAACTTTATCACAGAAACTATTTTGACGGGGAAACACATTTTCTGAAATACTGGCTCGTTTTATTTATCCGCATTCTGCCAAATGATTAATCATGTTACACGAGGTATTACATTTGATCAAAGGATTAGTTCGTGATCGTCGACTTATAAGACCTCTGTACAGAAAGTAAACATTACCTAAAAGGCATATTTTTATTATTTCCATGAATTTTGTTGGTCTGCCTTGACTTTTTTAGTACGCGACTCCAATTATATAAATAGTGATCAACGAAAATTATGACAATAATTAAACACGTAACGAATTAAGCATTGCTTACTTTCTGTGTAGAGGCCATTACTGGAGCCATGACAAAATGGCTTATGTCAAGGCAACAGTCACGTGACATGTACCAAACATGAGAGGTTACGTGAACAGTACATTTGAAACAGATACCTAGTACTTGAGAGCAGGGGTCGTAAATACAATTGTGATAAGAGGGAAATCACTATGAGAAGTTCTAGTTTCCGGATAGTCACCAAATGATATAAAAATAAAGAAAAATATACAAAATTGCAACCCAAAAGAAATTGATTTCTGCAGTTAGAAATAGGGTTCAGAAGTGCATCTCATATGGAGATGTAAGAAATAAAACCCCACCAAATGCTACTATACATTTCTAACTCCTACCTAAGCCGCCTGGATCTAGTACAACTGTATAAAACCCCACAAAATGCTACTATAAACTTCTAACCCCTAATTAAGCCTGGGTCTAGCACAACTTTCCAATATTTTGAATAATAGCCTATATTAGATATTTATGCACATAGTTAGGACACGGCTTTACAAATGTAAAAATTATGAAGGCTAATATCTCTTATCCCAATGGAAGCAAAAGGCAAATAATAAATTCATTATTATACCAACATTGCATTATCAAAGTCAGACATGGACACTAACTAAAGGACAAGAGAGAAAGCTTATTACGTATGAAATGAGATGTATAAGAGAACAATAATAACATAAGAAGATAAGATGATATGAAGAGATTGCAAGAACTGATGGAACTATTGCCTGTGCTCAAATATATTAAATAACAGAAACCGACTGAATTATGTTTGGACACTTTAATGATAATGAACTCATACTCTCTAGCAGCAAAAGCATACAAAATGAGAGTGGAAAAAGAAAGAAGAAGATGCAGTCCAAGAAGAAGGTGGATTGAAGGGGTTACCAACGTTTTGAAACGTCACAATATTACTGAATATCAAGTGACGAAACGTGTCATAACACTCAGAAGAACAATACTTAGAGAAAGTAAAACAACCAATATTCATACTATTCAAGAATTGCACAGAATATCTTTTAACAGACAGAATTGGAGAGATCTGACCTCTGCCCTATGCTCTAACTTCAGCGCAAAAGGAAAATGAATGAAACGTGTCATAGCCCGAAAACTGATTGTTATCTAATCCTACGACTCCGTACATGATGATGATGTTCGTCCGTTGTAATCGACGATGACATAAAAACCAGAGAAAATACAACATAAAAAAATAGACTAATATGTCTAGCATCGTTGACATTGTTAAGGTGAAAGAGATGACCTCCTTGCCAGTTCGGGGAAGTCCAAACTGAGATGATCTCACTCACATCTAAGCCACTGCAACCGAAAAGGTATCATCATCATCATGTGACATACTCTTTCCAGAACGTGGTCTTCCTTATGGATTCTCTGAATACTCCGCGATTCTGGACAAATTGACCTCCCGCAGCTAGAGACATATTTAAGCAATCTGATATATCACGTCACGATCGTCGTCATGGGCGCCCTCTTCCCCTGTTGCTGTTAACTCTGCCTTCAGCTAGCTATTAACATTTCTAAGCTATTATAACTCTTCTATAAGACCACAAAACACATAGCTTTCTTGCTAAGATGTTGTAAAGAGCCAGCCCTCTTAGATGTTTTTAATCTTAACACTTCTTGATTTGCTTTTTTAGATGTCCATGGTAAACGTAAAATTCTTCTATAGCATCTCATTTCGAAATCAGCGATTCTCTTTGCTATTGTTTTATTTAATGTCCATGCCTCACAACCGTATATTGCAGCTGGAAATACATATATTCTGATCATACATAGTTTGGCTATACTTCTGGTACCTTGCCAAAGATTTTTCATTTGGACAAGTGTCTGTGTCGCCATTGCAATTCTTCTCTTGTTTTCTACAGCCCAGTTTCCTGAGCTGTTTATGTTTGTGCTCAATTCTGGAAATTTGTTACGTGTTCTAGTTTGATATTGTCAATTATTATCTTCTAAAAATGTATAACTTTAAAAAAAAAAAATTCTCGCGCTGGTACTTAATGAGGCAAGCTGCTGTCCGTAAATTACCTCAAAAATTTGGACAATGTGTATGAAAAGGTTGACAGTTGTTGAGAAGGAAGAAAGGATGGGTGGGGGGGGGTCTGCAACCGTGTTATCTCTACACTAATGGGATATCTGAATTTATTGTCCATCTTTGATTAGACTATCTTTGATTAGGTTATCTTGGATTAGGTTATCTTTGATTAGGTTATCTTTGATTAGACTATCTTTGATTAGGTTATCTTGGATTAGACTATCTTTGATTAGGTTATCTTGGATTAGACTATCTTTGATTAGGTTATCTTGGATTAGACTATCTTTGATTAGGTTATCTTGGATTAGACTATCTTCGATTAGGTTATCTTGGATTAGACTATCTTTGATTAGGTTATCTTGGATTAGACTAGACATTTGATCACACATTCTAGCAATCAGAGATCGATTTGCACGTTCACATTATCGACTAACAAACGAAATAACAAACACAGACATGATCTCCAGGGTAGGAAACTATTGTATAATCTGCAGAATTAAGTGCCAACAAACCATCACCAAGACAAGAAAATCCACACACTGAGTATCTGAATTGACAAATATTAAATGCTAATGAGAGCAAACAAGATTTGATCAATGCAAATATTGTTTGTTTGTTTGAGAACACTAGTCATCGCGAGTGATTAGCTCTTACTTCCTATGTGCAGTGTGGTTGTTTTTTTCTGAGCTTTATTTCATACCCAGGAGACTTCAGCTTTCGGCTTAGTGCATTGCATATTGAAGGAACCTTCTACTCAGAGGGGTCTATAATTGTATAGATGACATGTCACAAAGCTTCCACAAGAGAGTCTCAATATAACAGCACGTCATCCATCTACTAAGGTTTTCTGTTGCATGGGTGGCTTGTCCAGTGGGTCATTAGTGAGACCCACAGACGCGACCAAGGTATCAATGCAAATATAACCATAACAGAAACAAAATCAGTAATGAGAGACAAAAGGAATTAAACATCAGGACCAGACATATTAAGCTATAGTCTTCTTGAAAACTTCCTATACAAACACTAATCATAAAAAATGAATTATTCAATATCATTTGGTTTACATAAAAAATATCAACAAACAGAAAATATTATCATTATTTATATAGTGAAGCCAGGTAAAAATCCTAAAGAGTTAAATTCTTATAGACCAATCTCTCTTTCCTACTCATTTAGGAAACATATTGGAGACAGTGATAAATATATTAATATTGTATTATCTCAATCAAAATAGTCTATATAACAAAACCCAATTAAGTCCTTTAGAGTTGAAGCAGTTGCACTCCATCAAGCACTGAAAGCCTTCACCGAATCAGGACTGCCAAGACCAAAGAAGATAGCCATATTCACAGATTGCAGATCCCTACTGGAATCAATCCAGAGCAACAGAAACGAAAGCTTTCTGCACAACATCAGACATGAGCTAAGACAGATCCAAAAATCATCAGCTATTTCCCTTCAATGGATACCATCACACTGTGGAATCATGGGAAATGAGAAAGGGAATCTCTGTCAAAAGCAGGAAGCGAAATGGAGCAACACAGACACCCACTGTCTTACGGAGAGGCAAAAAACAATAATCCACAACACATACACAGCAAAGTGGAAGAAACAAATGGAAGGGGAATACAAACATGATGCAATACATCTCCTCCTAAGAACAGGCCACTGCAGACTGTTGGGTCACCTTTACCGATTGAGGATCTCATACACAGATGAATGTCCATGTGGATCCGGAACCCAGACTCCAGAACACATACTTCAGGACTGTTCAACATACAAAGAGCAGAGACAGCAGATCTGGCCAGAGGATACAGACTTGAGGCAAAAGCTATGGGGCAGCCGCTCTGACCTGGAGAAGACGGTGGACTTCATCTTGAAGACGGGCCTGACAATATAGCATGACTATAGTTGCTGAACGCAAAAGAAGAAGAAAAGGTTTTACAAAAACAACACTGTCCAATTGATCAGTTACTAAAAATGAACATGAAATTAAAACCGATTTCGTAAGAAATGAAAATTAAAAAATCGCTATTCTCCTGAACTTAATCAAGAATTTGATGAATGCTGGGAAGGAAATTTAATGTAGTTTAATTAAAATTGAAAAAAATCTGCATAAAAGGTAGGATTTATTATTATATTCCAAACTTATTTTCAAGATAGATTACTTTTCAATTTAGAATCAATCGAAAAATATCTGATTTGTTTAAATAGGAAAATCGAATTCCCCTGGGGTCAGTTGTTTCTCCAATTTATATTTAGTATAATGGTTAATGACAATATCAACTGTATATAACCTAATATAAGTCTATTCAAATTAAAATTTATCGATGATTCCGACATTTGAATAATTAGTAAAAATCCCAATTATTAACAGTTATCTATACAAAGACATATAAATAAAATGTCTGCATGAATGAATAAATGGAGATTTCTCTATTAATGTAAATAAAACAGTAGGAATAACATTCAGTACAAGTCCCTAGTCTGGCTCTGTGGCAGATGATACAGCGCGCGTCTGTGACGGCCAAGGTACAGAGTTCGATCCCCACCATATGCAATTGTGCATCTGGACCGTTTAGAAAGCAATGGCAAACTACTGAACGTATTTATATTGCATATAAAATCACTACAGCCAAAAAATGCTGGGTTGATGGTACGTCCTGAATACGCTAGCAATTTTTTTTCTGTGGAAGTCCCCAAATTAAAGAACAATCCATATATTTAACAACAAATAATCAGATAAAACATTTTTTTGAAACACCTCACTTTCTCTGAATGATAACACTGGTCAACACATTTTTACAAAAAGTTATGTTACTGAAATGATATTAGTAATTTCTTTTCAATTTTGAAGTTCTAAGAACGAATACAGCAGTCACATTTCAAAATTGGCACTATATTTTTTTTTTAATTCTGCAAAAAGGAATGTTTACATCACGAAATGCATGCCAATAGTAATAAGGCAACTTTTAATACCTGTACACAAAAATCAATTCATAAACTACTTCTTAGATTTCTGCGCCTGTCTCTTGTACAGCTGTTTGTGAGTATCTATGGGGAGTGTCCAGCAGTAGTCAGCCAGCATTGTAGTTGACCATTTTCCCTGGTATCTTTTGTTCCATTGTTGCGATATCTTGATGAAAACGTTCGCCATGTTCATCGTTAACCATGCCACAGTTCTCAGGAAAGAAATCCAGATGGGAATGAAGAAAGTAGATCTTAAGAGACATATTGTAGTCTAGTATCTGATACTTCATCAGCATGTCTTCTACTAGTTCCTTGTAGTTTTCTGTTCTAACATTACCTAGAAAGTTGCAGGACACTAGGCGAAAAGCATTGCACGCTTGTTTCGCACTACGCTCCATCAAATTGTTGAACCGGTCATATTGAAGAGCTCTCGAATCTGAAGACCCACAAAAACTATCTCTTTAATCTTTGCTTCACCGAGTCGAGGGAATTGTTCATGCATGTATCAGGAAGCTGGCGTAGTCCGATCCATGTCTTTCACGAAATTCTTCATCAAACCAAGATGTGAAGGGTGGCAGCAGGATTTTGTGAGACTCGATTAGAGCTGAGTGCTGGATATTCTTCTCTCCAACTACCACATTTTGTCTAAACATCCATTCCTTCCGCAAGTAGTGCAATTCCCTTGCTCGGATATCCCACTCACATAAAACAGCACATGTATTTTGTATATCCTTGCTGCATTCCCATTAAAAGGGCAAATACGTTCAAATCACCACAAAGGTGCTAGTTGTACTTTTTATTTAAAAAAAAAACTTCTGTTATTGCATGTTTTCCTATGAAAGAGTGCAGGGAGGCTTTCTATGGGCTGTGGAAATAAAGGCCGCTTTGTCATATTAGACCCCGCGACATGTACAAGACGGATTTTGATTGTACCTCCGAAAGACAAAATATGTCCCAACTGTGGATTGAACCCGGGACTTCAGAGGTCTGAGAACGGCGTTCTAACCACACGGCAATCAGGGGTGAAAAGGGAACGCATTGCTCTAGGCGGACCCAGCGTTAGCAGATAACCAAGATTCCAAATGTACCTCCACGCGGTGCACCCTGGAAACAGAAATACAGCAACTCGAGCTGATTCTGGCCAAATCATTTGGGGATCGTGTACGAGAATGTGGAGGTAGCAGATGGAAAGAGATTTGACTGCACAAGAGACAGACAATATCTCCGATACCACCAGCATCACCACATATAGAGACACTGTCTACATACAGTGAAGCTAGTCAGACCAGTCCGAACATTGGAGGGGCGGCCAATGTAAAATGCACGTAAAGGTAGATGCATGGCGAGAGACAAAAAAGATTTCATACCGAGTACAATGAAACAATGAAAGGGCAGAACAGCGCTAGAGGGCAGCGCGAACTGCAAATAGAAAGTGAAAAGTCCCTAGGAAAGGGGAACTATAAGCTCCGTCAATTCGAGACGAGCTTCTAGTTACCTGTGTTCCTTACAGACAGAGCCCCAGACCCATTCATTGGCGTTTGGTAAAGCAAGAAGACCTAATCCAACTATAATGTCGAGCCTTCCTAAACCGGAAATATGCTCGCGAAGAGAAAGGGTTCCGTACCCGATGGGCTCAGGCACAAAAGGGACAACGATTTAGCCCTGGCCCAACTCTACTGTCAGGTTTTCCTACACCGGAAATACACTTGAAGAGAGAAAGGGTTCAGTAACTGATGGGCTCAGGCGCTATTGGGACAAGGACGCTCAGCTCGAGAACGCCTTGCTCTCAAACGCGTGGTGTGAAACTCGAACTTGGACAAGGGGTACACGATGTCGGTGAACGACACCTCGGCTAAGAGGGCGAAAGAGCCAGGGTGCAACTCCTCTGTTGACTTCTTCCCCTTAAGGAACCAGGCTCACGGATGAGAAACGGCTCAGTACCCAATGGGCACAGGCACAGCACGTCCAATTACACGAGGCAAGTTCATAGACAGTGGAACACCTCGTGCGAGTCAGACGAGAGCAAAAATCGTCTGGGCGAAGAGTCGCCACTACGCGTGCCTGGAGACAGATATAGAGGCTGTCACAGGCTAAAGGTAGCCCACCCGAATTGTCAAGGCATGCCGAAATCGGATGTGCTATGCCTACAAGGCGCATAATGGTGGCACAACGTAATCACGCTCCCGGTGGAAATCGCATGGATATCCATAATCGCGATCATGTTTCTCCACGACTCTCTGTCTCTTGTGTTGTCAATAAGCTCGGTTGGTGAGCTTCTACCGTGCCACGATACAGGCCCATCTAGTAACTATCATATATCTGTCATATATACTTTAATTTATTGCAGCATTATTTGTCCCAATGCCGCACGCCCTGAAAGCTTAGGGCCTCATCAAGTCTAAATCCGGCACTGCCAGATTACTTTCCTTTCTGAAGAAAAGCTCCAACTTTTTGATATGAAGTAATTGTAACATCTTCTAGGAGATTCCATTGTTGAAGTCGTGATCCGAACAATTCTACCTTGTTCTTGGATAAGTTCAAATCACGAACCAGGTCATTTAGTTTTTTTCTGTGTTATTCTGTGTGAGGTTGATGATGCACCACAGTGAAAATCTGGATCACTGCATGCTGACTGACCAGGAGGAGAACAGGCCGGTTCCCACTTGTCCTCATCAGATGAATCAAAATATTCTATTGGAGGTTCTTGAATAGGAAGTCCCTCGCCTTGTGGAACTGGTCTCAATGCAGACGGAATGTTTGGGCAGACTATCATAGAATTCTTTTTCTTTGCTATTCCGCCGAAAAGAAGAGGAACCAAGCACAAGTAACAGTCAGGTATAGGGTTGCTTGGCTCTCTCCATACCATAGTGACTGCAAACAGCATTGAAATCCTTTTGCTATTCAACCACTGTGAAAGCTGTGTTCTACATGTAGCACATCATATGTGCGGTGCTCAAGGCCTGTTTTGGTCATCAACCTTGCATTCCAAGTAAAGATGATATGCCTTCTTCACTTGAGAACTGAGACTTACTGTTTGACAAATGTCACTTCACCACAGATATAGCAGAAAATGCCCACGAGATTAATGCACTTTCGAGACATTACTGATCTTTATTGTACGTAAATGGATAAAATAATAAGTTATATGTAAAAGTAGCGTAAACTGTCTCGCACACAGTTTGAAATATTTTAAATGCTCAACCTTTCCGATTGGTCTTTATATAGTACACTGCTGACGCCAGATTACGTCCTCAGCCGCCTGGTAGTAGTATTGCCTTGCATCAGAAAAGGATGTAATCAATTATGAATGATGTGTTCATGATCGTATTAGACAATATGATGCAATATATATTACATAATTCTATGCTTATTAACGATTTTGTTGCAGCCATATTGGATACATTTACACGGCCTATCTATAAGCTGTGACCCTTGTTTGCCTTGAGGCGTCAGGTATGTAAGTTAAGAGTTTTCTGGAGATGGCCGTCTTGTGTGTTGTTTGTAAGCTTGTTCCTGTGGTTTCTTTGATTTCTTTGAATGTTGTTTTTGCCTGCCCTATTCTGTTTCTGATTTCTGTTGAATTTCTTCCACTGTAACCATTGTACCCACATATTTGAATTGGTGAAATTGTTTTAATACTATATCATTAACTTTTATCTTGCAAGGTGTGGTATTTTGTTTCTTTGAAATAACCATTACTTCTGTTTTCTTTATACGTAGGAAGATGCCTTTCTCTTTACTTTCTGTGACTACTACATTAATTAAATCTTGAAAGTCTTCCTCACTTTTAGCAATCAGAACAGTGTCATCCACATATCTCAAATTATTTATCTTATGTCCTGGCACTGATATTCCTGGAATATCAACTATTGCGCGCATTATGCTTTCACTGTATAAAGAAAACAGGTCTGGTGAAAGTACACATCCCTGTCTAACTCCTTGTTTTATTTGTTGAAATGGGCCAAATTGATCTCCTACTCTTATTGTTGCTGTTTGCTGCCAGTACATGTTCTTGATGATTCTTAAATCCTTGCCGTCAATGTTCAAATTCTCTAGCATGTGTATAACTTCACTATGTCTAACTTTATCAAATACTTTTGTGTAGTCTATAAAACAGAAGTGCATATCTGTTTTTGCATCTATAGATGTCGCTATTAGTGTTCTCAAAATATATATATAGCATTGTTGGTACCTTTGCCTTCAACGAAACCACATTCTTCTGGACTTATTTCAGTTTTTATTTTGTTTCTCACTCTGTTCATGATGATTCTGAGAAGTATTTTTGTTGTGTGGCTCATGAGACTTATTGTACGGTGTTCTTCACATTCGGTGGTCCCTTGTTTCTTAGGTAAGGCTATAAATATGGATCTCATTAAATATGTGTCCGCTAGTATATACGTCATTCAACAATTTTGTGATTATTTCAACTTCAAAAATCCTAACATCAAAATAACTTGAGTCAGAAATGTGGATAATGAATGTGAAAGAATAGTTTAAACATTCCTAATTAAATTCTAAATAAAATTATAAATTCCCATGTCCCCGAACACCGCGATGTAACCCAAGAGATTATAAAATTTAGGGTTGAAATGAGCGTAGCTTAGTCTAGAAGGCTAGTCCATAAATCAGTATTAAAAATTATGCAGAAAAAAAGTAGATGTAGAGAGAACTTGAAATATCACAAAATAAATATGTTGTTTCTAAAAATCATCCTAGTACACGTAGTAGATTATAAGCACACTTTCTAGTTTTTTTAAATATGCAACGTCTTATGAAGGTTAACAATGTAGGGCATAATACTTGACACAAGAGACATAGTTTCCATCTGGACGACATAATAAACAATCAATCGACAATGTATTAAAAAAAATATAGGAGTCTATAGACATTGCTAGAAGACACAGGAAGACAATTGAGTGACATTGGAGTGTGTTCAGAACGACGATTACGATGACAGCGCACTGTACTTATTTACGTCCTACTACATCAATGATTGCCGTAAGTGAACAGTTATTGTGACGGATTACTTAGACATACATAGAGTGTCCATAAAGTCGCTGTGCACTCATTTACATGGCTGGTGATACTACGTCACATGAATTATGGGTATTTCGCGCGGATCTGTGTAATATTATTAACCATATAACATTTATGTAAAGAAACACTACCGGGTATGTCAGTCGCGTATTTGGTAAAGTGGCTTGTACCACAATGAAGTTATTTATACAGCAGATGTTGGAAGTGTCTACAACTAGTCTCCAGGCACATCATAAAGAGTTGCGTGGTCTTCAAGTAATTTTGTTTATGATATCGGCATATATTTCTCCAGAAATTGAAAGATACCCAAATTGGTGTGCATCGTGCATACGACTCGTATCACGAAATTTGTTTATCAAATTTCTAATCGCATTACGATGACGAACTTGTGCATCAGAAAACTTCTACACACAATTACTAATAACGTCTTCCGCATATTTACTTCCATTACTAAACACTTGTTCTACCATTACTCACTTGCTCAATGGTTGGCACCATTTCTGGTCATCGAATAATAGTTAACGATGCAGCTAACAGCAATCTGCTGTGTCGTGCTGTACATTCATTCTTCATTCATTCATTTTCCTTTTGCGCTGAAGTTAGCGCATAGGGCAGATCTCTCCAATTCTTTCTGTTCAAAGCTATTCTGTGCAGTTCTTGGATAGTACGGATATTGATTGTTTTACTTTCTCTAAGTATTGTTCTTCTGAGTGTTTCTTTTGGTCTACACATGGCTCTTTTGCCTGTAGGTATCCATTCAAGAGAATGGTGATGTATTCTGTTGATGTCTACTCGTAGGACATGTCCGATGTAGGACCAACGGCGTTTCCTGATAACATCTGTGATGAAATTTTGATGTGTCTCTTTTATGATTTTATCATTTGATTTGAATTCAGTCCAATGGGTGCTAGTTATTGGAATGAACTGATTTTGGTTACACAAATCGGTCAGGACTTTACGATGTTAGTTGATTAATCCAACGATCGACGAAATGAACCATGTAATAGTATCGGGGGTGGCAGACGGTTTGTTTGTACTAATACTGGATGGCAGACGGTTTGTTGTACTAATACTGGATGGCAGACGGTTTGTTGTACTAATACTAGCGTGGCAGACGGATTGTTTGTAATAACACCAGACGATATCGCTACAAGCAAAGAAGTATGGTTTGCACAGAGACCAGTCTGACACAAGCTAGTACGCTTTAGGTAAGGCAAATATTAGTATCACAAGTCTCATCTCACTCGCTCAAATAAAAAGGAAGACGACACAAAGTCTACATTGACGAAGCAGTCACAAGAAGTCATCGGTCGCCACCGATGAATACATCCAGGCCCGCATGTGTTATTGACGCGTCGATTACGCAGTACCCAAGTGGTCAGAAGGAACGAAGTGATGAAAAGATTTGTTGACACTGTTTTTTCCGTGGGAACGAAATATGTTTAGCATAAAGGCGCAAGGAATAAGTAGGAAGGCGGAGTTTGTATACGACAGAAGTAGGGGCGTATTGCCCACGCAGAGAATGGACAACGCGTGTTGTTGTATGACCAGAGGGATCAAGTCCTTATTGGTTAGAGGTTTTCCTCTGGGGGAAACGGAAGAGGATAGGTGGAGACAGAAAACCATAAGTTCTGATTGGCGGAAGTCTTCTAGGAGGAGAGAGATAAGTTAGACTTAGCTTGGAGGGTCAGTAGTTCACGAGTAGTCCCCGGGTCAGAAGTCAGTCTCTGTCAGTGCTCGTCTCCCAGGAGAGACAAGTCCTAGTTTAGTCTTGCAGCTGACACAGTCAGTTTTCGGTCTCCCAGGAGAGACGAAGAGTCAGAGCCAGATAGTTAGTCGGTGTATAATCTCTAAGACTTAGCTTATAACCCGAGTGAAACAATTTCTGGATGTGCTAGCGTAATTTGTAATCGGCGATTATTATATTGTTGCCCAGTTGCAGACAATTTAGGATTAGTCTGCAGAGTTGAGGACGGACTCGAATAAGACTAGATTGGGACTTGTGACTAGTGTTTATTTACCTTTCTTATGAGTATGATGCTATTAATTGATGTATATCAACTTGTGTAAATAAACCTCATATTCTTGTGAAGGAGTGCTTTGGTTAACTGATTGATGTCGAGCAGTATTACACAGATTTAGACCTGGTTACAGCACCAGTATTCCAGTAAGTCCTAAAAGGCATTTTCTCCCGTCGCAAATTATTGTGACGCTGCAGATCTTATTTCTGTCACACTAGTATGTCACACTAGCAATGAAAATGCACATTTTTTATGACGTCATACTGAGCACACACATTTCATTTAAAATTCAGTACACATCTCACAGTATAGACACCCAGCTTAACTGAAAGGCATTGCAATGTGACGATTGACAACTAATAGATAAATATATTCACATATAGACAGGGATATAGATCTATAAATAAACAGACACAGATCACATAGATAGACATAAAAATCGACAGACACACAGGCAAACATACAGGCACACATCAGAGTGAGTTTTGACACAGATCACCCACTACACAGTGAGCTCCTTCATGTGAAGGGAAGCAGGCTCAAGAGCGTCAAATCGTGGATGGGTCGTGCCAAGGATATCGTTAAACAGATGTGTGCCACAGAAGACATCATTCCTGGAGAGGAATGGATACCTTTTTCTATAGTCTTTCAAAAAGTCAGCCAAGACATCCATTATACTTAATAGAAAGTGCAGGGCACACAGCCCTGTGAATATTGATGTTGAGGTCTAGGCACTCATCTACGATCATGCCGATGACACATATGTTGTGGTTTACACGGACGGGTTGGTCATTCGCCACCAGCGATGCGCATGATCCCAAGAAGAACAGTACTCGATACCAGTTGGGCTTCGACAATCTATAGCAACAACAAGCAGTCTAACGATGGAATGTTTGCCGTAAAGCAGGCACTGAACTGGCTGGAATCGCAAGCCCATTCCTATACGGCCGTACTAAGTGACTCAATAAATATGATTTAGAAAATCAAAACAGGTGATCTACGTAGGGGATTGTGTAGTCATTAGAGAGAGCTAAAATGTGGGCTTCACTACAAAAAATCTTTGTCGCGGACACGCGGTTGTGGAGGGAAACGAACGGTCCGACCAATTATCTTGCCTCGTTATGTTATCATAACAGATGGTCAGCATATGGACCCAACAGACATACCCAGTGCTCTTTGTGAGTGCGCACGATCAGAGGATTCTGAGATACACAAGCATTATTCAATAATGAGAATTTACGATTTGGGAGTGAGGATAGACATGTCCCGTAGAGAACACATAACAAAAATTTGGTAGTGAGTATAGACATGTTCCGTAGAGAACACATAACACAAATTTGGGAGTGAGGATAGACATGTCCCGTAGAGAACACATAACACAGATTTGGTAGTAAGGATAGACATGTCCCGTAGAGAACACATAACAAAGATTTAAAAAAGAGCACAGAACCGGAACCATCATCCGTTATACTGAGAGATTTACTGAAGCGGAGATTTGAGCACATATGGGCATGTCCGGTGTACGAAGAGGATAATCAACACACTTAACGTAACCTAACACACATGCACGCATTCAGGTAGATATGTAGGTAGGTAAGTTGGTAGCAAGGTAGCAAGTAACGTAACCTAACACACATGCACGCATTCAGGTAGATATGTAGGTAGGTAAGTTGGTAGCAAGGTAGCAAGTAACCTAACCTAACACACATGCACGCATTCAGGTAGATATGTAGGTAGGTAAGTTGGTAGCAAGTAACCTAACTTAACACACAGACACGCATTCAGGTAGATATGTAGGTAGGCAAGTTGGTAGCAAGTAACCTAACTTAACACACAGACACGCATTCAGGTAGATATGTAGGTAGGTAAGTTGGTAGCAAGTAACCTAACTTAACACACAGACACGCATTCAGGTAGATATGTAGGTAGGTAAGTTGGTGGCAAGTAACCTAACTTAACACACAGACACGCATTCAGGTAGATATGTAGGTAGGTAAGTTGGTAGCAAGTAACCTAACTTAACACTCAGACACGCATTCAGGTAGATATGTAGGTAGGTAAGTTGGTAGCAAGTAACCTAACTTAACACACAGACACGCATTCAGGTAGATATGTAGGTAGGTATGTTGGTAGCAAGTAACGTAACCTAACACACATGCACGCTTCAGGTAGATATGTAGGTAGGTAAGTTGGTAGCAAGTAACCTAACTTAACACACAGACACGCATTCAGGTAGATATGTATGTAGGTAAGTTGGTAGCAAGTAACCTAACTTAACACACAGACACGCATTCAGGTAGATATGTATGTAGGTAAGTTGGTAGCAAGGTAGCAAGTAACCTAACTAAAACACAGACACGCATTCAGGTAGATATGTATGTAGGTAAATACGCTGTAAGTAACCTAACTTAACACACAGACACGCATTCATGTACATATGTAGGTAGGTAAGTAGGCAGTAAGTGGACTAAATATTAATATAAATAATTATACATACATACATGTAAGCACGAAGGTATGTATACATACATACAGACAAATAAACAGAATGATATGACTAACTGACATTCAGATAGAAAGACAACACATTACTTTAGCAACTCACCTTCCACCGAAAAAACCGCACCACCACAGATAATGACAAAGCAGTACATCAGAAGAACATGTCGAATCCCCATGTCTCCGACTGTCGATAATTAAACAATGATACAGCAATACTTAATTCATCACAATATAAATAAAGTCTGCGATTCGCGTTGGAATTCTCTGTTCACTATCCGTTGAATACATTTACAAAAAAGTACATCCTGATTGTTCTAAAAGCAATACGATTTAGGGTCTGATAGAAATCTCCAATTAAATATGAATGGAAATTTACCCAAAAATTACCGAAGCATAACAAAGTAATAGTTTCATAAATCCTCACAAACGTTTATGAAAAATGTTCATATCTAAATAACAAACATAAAAACATAGATCATTAGAAGATTTATTGAAAATAAAATCGTGAATGTGCAGAAAGTAATGTATCACGCAATCTCTTATTCGGCAATTTTCGAGAAATATTTCAATGACGAATCTTATCGCTGATGCACCGTATCTGTCTTCTGCTTACTGAACCTTCTTTTCGCGTACATTGATCTTTCTTATGTCGCCAAAAAAATCGATACGTGTTTCACGGTGACTAGGTAAAACCACTCTATAAGAAATATTCTCAACAAATGGGAGCAAGTTATCCCCTCTACACAAATTTCGTCGTTACCCCCGCCGCATAGTAACGATATATGGAACAGCTATGATTTCATGCTGTTTTAGGATTGGGCGAAATTCAAAGACATAAATGGTGGCATTTGTACACGGTCTAGTGACGATATACAATGTTTGAAGTTATCACATAAGAAACATATATATATTTAATTAGTTTCTCCACATTCATTTAGTGGCTGTCAAACTGAGAGATTTTTTGATTTTTGATCTTGTATTCATTGGGCTACATCCTGCTGGAAATCTAGTAAGGCCACGGTTCTGTTATATGAGAGATTCAGCTGGAGTTTGAACACAGATATTATATAACATTCTCTCGTCGTAGGGCCATTGGTGCAAATAAAACGGCGACACAACGCATTTCCATTCTCTGGACTATATCCTTGTCGAAATCTAACAGGATCATGGTCCTGCTGCAAGAGATATCCAGTGGGAGTTTGAGAATGAACGATTAATAGTTGAAGAAAGAAAGCACTCATCATTCTGCGCATCAGTCGTCCAGTTATACTAATTCCATGAATGTTATCTAATTCCAACAATCACAGCCACGATATGTCATCAATCACGGTGTCCACATCCACCAGATGCTCCTGAAGTAGTTTCAGCACGCCCCCCTCATCCATAGTCATCTTCCCGTCTACTAAAGTATTGCATACAAGCCCGTCTGCTCTCTAATTACCGCGAATGTCTTCATATTGCAGGCAGCAGTAGATTATCTACTATATCCAGCTCAGCGAATAAAATATAGGAATCTGCAAAAAGATACGACATAAATTTTGTTTACATACTGCGATCGCCCGTGTAACAGAACGGATAGAAAGGGTAAGAAAAGAATGGCAATGCAGCAACCTATCACTGGCGTCGCGAGAGGTATGCCACGACACAATATGCCACTCTGTATAATATAACTACAACAACTTTGAAGGGACGAGAGGTATGCCACGACACACGGTCACTGTATAATATAGCTACAACTTTGATGGAAGCAGCTGACTAAGATGTCTTAACTCATCATTAATATATTTATTAAAACTGCAGGTTGCTGTGACTTTCTTACCACAACCGCGACCTCCACTATTGTTATACAAGTAAATTAAAGTAGGAAGCCAGAGGACAATTTTTTAAATTTTTTTGAGACTAGTAGGAATTGAACCAGTCCTTTCAACGGCACCAAATCGCCTAGCAACTATTGCACACGCGTTTTTCCGTATCTAACTAACCGTATCTCCAATAAAAGATGCGATTTTGTCAAGACATTCAAACCGTCCACTCAGTCACCAGAACGGACCAATCGAGACAAGGACTATTACAACAACAACAAACATCCCGTACCGGTATTGAAATATCCTCAGTAACAACAAACATATAACATATAATATCCGTATTAGTTTGTTGTTACTGAGTTTAAAAAAATTGTTATGATTGTAAACTGATATAACCAAACTGGATTAACATCCGCGGTTGAAAGGTACGTACCTCGCCATAAGAAGTACATGTTATTTATCTAACTGTAGAGGGAAGTTACGTGGGGGGGGGGAGGGGAAGTGTGAGAGAAATCATGGATTCTACAATTCAAGGATTAAGCAACGCTTTAATTGTGCACAATCGTCCGTATCATAAAAATCCACCCTGTACATGTCGCGGCTACTGCTATGGCAAAGCGACCTTTATTTCCACAGCACATAGCCCATTTCCCCCCCCCCCCCCCCTGCACTCCTAAACAGGAAAACATGCAGTAACGAAAGCGAAAGCTCTATGGTTTGGACTTTCGTTACTGCATGTTTACTATTGCTGCTGCTACTAATACTATTACTAATGCTACAGCTACTACCACTAATACTACTACTATTGCTGCTGCTAATACTACTATTACTAATGCTACAGCTACTGCTGTTACTACTACTACTACTACTACTACTACTACTACTACTACTACTACTACTACTACCCCATGAGAGGACTAGTAAGAAAATATAATATGAGAACTGAAGAGAATACAAGAACTGTTGGAACATAATATGTTGTCAAATACATATTTAAAAAACCACAGACTGGAACAACTCAGCCACTTAATGAGAATGAATACTTATTGGCCAGCGGCAAGAGCATACAACATGAAGATGTAAACAGCAAGATACAAAAGAAGACCAAAAAGAAGGAGTAGATTGAAGATAGTACAAACACTCTGAGATGTCACACTCTGAGATGTCACACTCTGAGATGTCACACTCTGAGATGTCACAATATTACTGCATATCAAGCAACCAATCGTGCCATATCCCGAAAAGTCATCCTGACAGAATCCAGTGACACCTTACAGCAAAAACAAAGAAAAAACAATAGATAGACAATTGTTATACTCTGTGTAACAAGCAATCAAAATCAAAGGGATTGCTAAATGATTCATTTTAAAAGCGTGATTTCCCATAAGCCAATATATCTTATATTGTCGATGTTCATGGTGGAGCCTGGGGTTGACTATTTTCTCTGTAGAGAATTAAAGCTAAAAATACTTCCTATAATAAATAATAATTCGCTGTTGTTGATACTGATTTAAAATTTGCCGGTGGTTTTATCCCTTTTCATAATCTTGGTCTTGTTTCTATTCAGAAATATGTTTTGTTTTTCCACTATGTTCTTGAATGGAGTTTATGAGGTGTTTGAGACCTGCTTGATTGTGTGCCAATATTATTGTATCATCCACATATCTTAGTTCTGGTATCTCGTGACCTCCGATGTTGAGTGGGTCGAAGTTGTTTCTCTCTTGATGATTTCTCACATTCCTCAATATGTTCTCTGCATAAATGTTGAAGGGATATGGTGAGATGACACATCCTTGTCTGACTCCTTTTCCGCACTGCACCAATCAGATGTTTCACTGTCAACTCTCACAGCTGTTTGCTGGTCTTGATACAATGTTGTGATGACGAGGATTAAGTGTAGCGACAAACCCATATGCTAGATGATATTCTATATGCTAGATGATATTCCATATGCTAGATGATATTCCATATGATAGATGATATTCCATATGCTAGATGATATTCCAAAGTTGCTGATGTTGTACACAATAAAAATCTTTGGTGTAGTCAAAGCATGTGTAGATGTTAACATTAAACTCTCTGCATTTTTATATGATTATATTTAGATAAAACAAAAACAATAGCGGATACAAGAACAACCAATAGAAAGACATAATAAATACATCAAGGATGTAAGCGTCAATATGAGAAATAAAAAATATGATAAATAGAAGAAACGCACATAGGCTATATACTTTCTAGTTTAATATTTACAATGACAGAAATATTTTACAACTTGTGACTTGTGCGTGCAGTGGAGCATACATTCATTACTATTACAGTATGAATAGAACTGACATATTTTGCTGGGAAATCTTGAAATAAAATCAACAAACCAGAACGATTACCACCTACATCTGTATGTTGCCAGAACATGTATCAGGTACTTACACACAAGTGTGCACACACGCGCGTGGATACACATCGCCTGTTTCAATTCATTTACATCATGTGCTCATCCATGCTTCGAATCTTCCAAATGGATATTCCGCTCTCACTGCTCTCCCTTTATGACCTTGACCATAAGCAAACACCAACCCCACTTACTTATCATTTCCAATTATCTATTTATCTATGTCAGTTCAGTGGAACACGGTAAATATGGCAGAAACCAGAGCTCTCCAGTTTCAACGATGTAATGCTACTATGTTTAATTCTTGCATGTTGTTGAGAGCCATAGTCATACCCTTTTTGATTGTTGTTCTGCGAAGTGTTTTTCTGTCTTTTTCTCTTGCAATCTGGTGCCCATTTCAATGCTAGTAGTGGTATGTCGTCCCCCCCCCCCCCCATTAATTCGAAGAAAATGTCAGATACAATTCCATCGTTTTCTTCTTATTGTTGTAGAAATATGTTATTGTATGATTCTTCTCTTATTTGCTTGAGTTTGTTCTTTCCTTCTCTCTTTTCCCCCTTGTTTCTGTCTCTCCGCTGTCTCCAATGTCACTCTTTCTTGCACCATGATTCTTTCTTTGTAATGACCTTCTCTGTGTGTTTGTTAGTTGTCCATTTGCTGTAGACTAATCAAAGCGTCGTTTGTTTCTGTTGTGTGTTTCTACTCAGCTTTTGCTAATGTTGTTAATGTGGGTGTGTGTTAATTACTGCAACACCCCCTGCGTATTTATGTTTTTCTCTCTCATCTTATTTGCTTGTTTGACTTGAAATCTTCTCAACCAATATAAGATTTTTTAAAGACATTTATTTTCAAATACATTTAACTTCTTTTCCAGTACTTTTGTTATTTTCCAACTTTCGCAACCAAATGTTAATCCAGATATTACCTTGGAGTTAAACAGTCGTAGTTTGGTATATTTACTTATTGTTTTTTTTATTTACAGATGTTTGTTAGGTCGTTCATTGCAATTGATCTATCTAATCTATCCATCAATCTAATCTAATCTAAATCTAATCCTAATCTAATCCAATCCAATTCAGACCATTCCAGTCCCCATCAAGGCCAGCACCGTGCAGTAGTGATGAGGCTTAGTTCAGTCATTAGGGGCTGGAAACTAAGACTGGTCGGGCAGTCCCATTCGAGCAGGACCATAGTCCTGCCCAAGTAAGCAGAGTGCTGAAGACGGAGTCATCCAGCCAAAAGGCGCACAGATAATCAGGATGCCACGCACAAAACACAATGGAAACATGTCTGTATCTATAAAAAGTTATGGTGCCTGCCCTGTGGCGGACGTTCAGGCAGGGACGGTGCAGGGCCCTATACCTCGAAAGGGCCCAACCTCAGTTACTGAGAGTCCTTCTCAATTGCCTCGAGGAGCCAGGAGGCAAGGGAATAGAGCTACTGGTCAAACAAACTTTAAACGACCAATAAAATTAATGCACTGGAATGTTGAGGGTGTCAACAGTAAAAGAGATGGATACAGCAAAATATTGGAACTTGAAAATGTCCTCAGTGAAGAACAAGTTAATATATGCTGTATCCAAGAAACACATCTCAGCAGCGACATAGCCTTCAAAATCAGAGGCTACCAGTGCTACCGATCTGACCGAAAGGACAGGCGAAAGGGTGGAATTCTGACACTTGTTAAAAACAATATCAGCGCATGTCAGCTGGAAGTATATATGGAAGGGGCAGAATACTAGATGCTCCACCTAAAAACAGACAGTGCAGAATTCCATCTCCTGAACTACTACTGCCCAAATGATAAACCATTGGCACTAGACACAATTCCAGATAAAGAGAGACTTATGGTGTGTGGTGACTTTAACAGCCACTCCCAGAGCTGGGGCTACGATCATATCGACAAGAGAGGTGAGGAACTTGAGAGCTGGCAGGATGAAAATAATCTCATTCTTATTAACCAGCCAGCAGACTCACCAACCTTCTACTCGAGAGCATGACACACCACCTCTACACCAGATCTGGCATTCCACTCACCAGGCCTGGAATGGAACATCACACATGTCGTTGGAAACCAGCTTGGGTGTAGTGACCACAGACCAGTATTTCTGGAAATTCACAATGAATTTACCAAAGACAGCAGCACGCTCACCAGGTGGAACTATAAGAGGGCAGACTGGAAAATGTACCAGCATTTAACCAGTGTTCTAACTAAGGACATGAACTTGGACAAAGACATCAATAGAGCAGTGAGTGAATTTAATTGATGTATACTACATGCTGCTAGTAAAACCATACCCAGGGGGTCACGCAAAAACTACAAACCCTACTGGAATGATGAACTGGAAAAGCTGCAAAATGAGATGGAAACATCTAGACAGCAGGTTGAGAACAGACCTAGCCAAGAACATCACAACAAATATCAGCAAACAAAGGCTAAATTTCAAAGAGCCAAGTTACAAGCCAGACGGAGTAGCTGGAAAGAAAAAAACAAAGTCGCTGAACCTAGAACGAGATACTAGGAAATTATGGAAACTTGTAAAACAACTAAATGATGAAGGTACATGGAGAAATACCAGGATCACACTTTATAAAGATAGAAACATTTTAACAGGTAAACATGCAGCTGATTACTTTGCAGATTCCTTTGCAAAAGACAATAACATCAAAGTCAGCCCAGACAAACAACAGGAGGTTCGAGAGAACCAGCAAAACATTGGTCAAGGCGAACCTATACCTGAAGTCATGGAGGCACCAATCACAATGAGAGAACTGGAGCATGCAATATCCAAATTGAAAATGAAAAAGTCCCCTGGAGCTGATGGAGTGTCCAATGAAATGATTAGAAATATGGGAACTGCAGCAAGAGCAAAGCTACTGCAGATCTTTAACACAAGCTGGTCCACGGGTAATGTACCACAGGCGTGGAGAGAAGCAATAATGATACCACTCCTCAAATCAGGAAAAGATGGCAACACAGTCTCCAACTACAGGCCCATCAGCCTCACAAGCTGTCTATGCAAAACAATGGAACGCATTATCAATCTTAGGATGCAGTGGTACCTTGAAAGTGAAAACCTTCTGGTATCACAGCAAGCAGGTTTCAGACAGTGCTACTCTACTGAAGATCAGGCAACTTAACTCTCCCAAGAGATTGAGGATGCCTTCCATGATAAGAAACTGGTACTAGCAGCATGGATAGACCTCAGAAAAGCATTTGATAAGGTCTGGAAAAAAGGGCTCCTAAAGAAATTGCAGGGTTAGCTCAAGAATGTACAAATGGGTAAAAGCAGACCTGCATAATAGAAGAGCCAGGGTACAATTAGATGGTCGCAAGAGCAAGAAAGTTCTACTGCGTCATGGAGTCCCCCAGGGAGGAGTCCTGTCACCCACACTTTTCTTGGTTTACATCAATGACCTAGTTGCTGAACTACCACATGGGATCAAAGTGGCAATGTATGCTGACGACCTGGTGATCTGGTGCACGGAAGAACATGCGACGGTGGCCATTAAACAAATACAAAGAGCTATCGATGCCCTAACCATATGGGCTAATAGATGGTGCGTCAGCATTAACACAGATACGTGCAGCACTACACTCTTTACCCTCTCACCAAAACAAAAAGCCGGTCATATCAAAATAGATGGAGAGCTCTTGAAAGAAGACAAACAACCCACATACCTCGGAGTTACTTTTGATGATAAACTGACATGGAAGCAGCACATAAACAAAGCAACAACAAAAGCCAGGAGGAAGTTAGCTATCCTGAGAAAACTAAGTGGAACTACATGGGGGACCAGTGGGAATATACTCAGTAAAGTTTACCAGCAAGGTATAAGACCACACCTGGAATATGGTTCAGCAGCGTGGTGTCCTGCATCAAACACCACATTACAAGATCTAGATAAAGTGCAAAACCAGGCACTTAGAATAATGTTGGGAGCAATGAAATCAACACCCATAGCAGAGATGCAGAAAATGGGAAGAATGCAAACACTTGGCGAATGCAGAGACACAAAAGTACTAATTCAGGCAGAAAAGTTTCAGTGTATGCCAAGTCATCCAATGAAGGAAAGATTCCAATATCTAGCATTGGGACGACTGAAAAGAAGCAGCTTTATCCATCAAGCTAAGCGACTCCGCAGACAACTTACAGACCTACCTGAAGTTGACAGCCCCTTAAGGCCTGTACCAGAACAAACCCCGTGGAGTGAAAGACATGGAATGCCAATATACATTCAGACCCATGTGAAAGGAATACTAAGCGAGAACGAACAGAACAGTGTGCAGCGAAGGACAGTCACCCTCAGTTTCCTGGATGAGGAATATCCACAAGATATATGGGTCAGAGTATACACAGATGGGTCAGCACAGAATGCCGTGAGGAATGGAGGTGCAGGTGTATATATATAATATCCACACAAGCCTAGAGATACAATCAGAACACCGACAGGAAAATTCTGCAATAATTATGATGCAGAAATCCAGGCAATTAGTGTGGCAGCTAAAAAACAGCTGAACTCCAACTCTGACCTACATCCTGTGGTATTCCTGACAGATGCAAGGTCAGTACTTCAAGCTCTCCAGTCTGGAAAACTAACATACTTGAAAAAACTACTTAGCGAATTGTCTTACCAGTATAGGGTAACCATGCAGTGGATACCCTCTCACTGTGGAATACCAGGAAATGAAAAAACAGACCAACTGGCTAAGGAAGGTGCTGCCGAAGACCAACCAGATATACCAATCACCTACCATCAGAAAAAACAGATGATCAAGTCAATAAGAAAGCCACAAACACCAACACAGGATGACTATCATATTATGAACAGACCAGAACAAGTTATAATTCTACGTCTCAGAACAGGACACAACCGACTCCGCAGTCACATGTATACAAAGTTCAAGATTGGCAACACGGCCATGTGGACAGGCAGCACAGAGTGCCAAACATATACTTCAAGAGTGTTCTGAGCATGAAACGCTGAGACATACATATTGGCCAGAGGAAACTACACTGGAATCAAAGCTCTATGGGACACTGTATGAACTACAAAAGACAATGAGTTTTATTAAGGAGACAGAATTACAGATATAGACATGTTTCAAGTGAACGAAAGAAGAAGAAGAAGAAGAAGCCCATTCCAGTCAGTCTGCCTACCTACCTGCCTGCCTGCCTACCTATCTACCTAGCTCTCTCTCTCTCTCTCTCTTTCTCTCGCTAATCTAATCTAGCCTAGCCTAGCCTAGCCTAACCTAACCATCCATCCATCCATCCATCCATGCATCCATCCATCCATGCATCCATCCATCCATCCATCCATCCACCCATCCATCCATCCATCCATCCATCTATCTATCTATCTACCTATCTATCTATGTCTGCCTGCTTGCTTGCCTGTCTATCTATCTATCTATCTATTCCCTGTGGCCCTTATTTGCTTTGCAGCGTGGAGGGTAGAAGAGTTCTCTGGAGATAGCCTTCTTGTGTGCTATTTGTACGCTGGTTCCTGTGGCTCCTTTGATTTTTGTATTCCATCTTTTACATGGTCTGCCTCTGGCTTTATAGCTATGATGTATGTTGGTAGTCTGGGCGTGTGTGAAAACCACTTGATCTGTTGTCTTTTGATGTATTCAAATAATAGTCTTGTATAATGCAACTTTAATGTCTATGCTTACATTTTTGTTCTTTAAAATACGTGTCATCTGTCCTAGGATATGGTATTTTTTGTAGCATTTATTTTGTATCTCTTTACTTGTTTTTGCCTTCACTCAATATAATGCTTCCTAAGTAAGTGAACTCATTTACCTGTTTAATGTGTTTATTATCGATGGAGATAATTGATGGAGATTCTTGATTCAATTGATGGAGATAATTGATAGAGACTTGATTCAATTGATGGAGATAATTGATAGAGACTCTTGATTCAATTGATGGAGATAATTGATAGAGATTATTGATTAAATAGATGGAGATAATTGCATTTGATGCCAACACAATTTTAATATAAATATCTTTTGTTGCTTCTCCACGTTGTGCTACTTTGCTGCCTTAGGAAAAGTTATAAATTGTCTGAACTCTTTTATCCATTCAGAGTGCAATTAAAATCAAAGATGGTTAAACTTGTAATCTAACGCCCCACAAATGATCAATCTCGTGTGTTAGGGACCCGAAATCTGAACAAATAATAGTAAAACTGTAACCGGCCATGTTTGTCCGGATAGACCGTCTTAGAAGGCTTAAGCACAGGATCTGATATCCTGTTATCCTACCCCAGATCGCCCCGGGAAAATATTTAGACAAACACTGAGTATATTGTTCATATAAATAAGTCCAGGGCCTGAGAAGTCTTCAGCAAGCGAAGTGGGATTGCCTAAAAAAGTAATTCACACATTTTCGTATGCAACTACGTTTGCATGTTACTTTTGGTGACTTGCTTTGGAAAATCGTTAAGTGTAAGGAGGGTTTACTCGTCTTTTGGCTAAATTCATAGCATTCAATTCAAACACACCCCAGCCGTAAGGAAAATTTGGCCAAAGTGACTCCAGCATCGCAGACGTCGGCCAAAATCTATAAATCTAGTGAAAAAACTCCAGCTGTGGCATCACAGAGTACAAACGTCGAAGACAGGTCTTCCAAATGGGAGACGCATGAAAGCCTCGTGGAACCGTAGAACTAGAAGCAAATATAAAAGGAATAGTTAAGGCTCAGGAAGATTTTGAAGCACTAGCTTAAGAAAAACAGAGAGGATAAGATGGTAGAAGTCTGTCGAGGGAACATCTACTCCCTAATCACGCTCTTTTCTTTTTTTTTCAAAAGTACGACCTTTGATCGAAGCGTCTTGTATGGGCAGGGCACACAGCAGACATCATCATCTTCATCATCCCAGTTGAGCTGAAAGGTCATCGTCGATGCAACAGAAGAACAACATCTGGCTACAACAGCTGTAGATTATGTATACTGTTCAAAAACAGAAACGCAATGTTTTTGGAGCTAATTTTATAAAAGATATTCGCTGATTGGACATCATTCAACCTATCAACTGTGTCCATCTGTTCCTTACTTTTCGTGGTTTCCTGAATTCTACTCACCTCGCGATTCATAAGGTCACGAAATAGATCAAGGTCAAAACAGCATTTTTGGAAATAACTCGTGACAGGTTCACGAGAATCATGTGAAACTTAATCAACACAAAATCCTCTGACCATATTATTGAATGCATATGAAAGATTGACGCTCTTTGAATAAATTCAGTTGAAAATGCAATGCGCAAGTATGGCTCATCTCACTACAGAACAACGATACACCATCATTGGACGCTTACAGACTGGACAATTACAATTTTGTAGTAGCCAGACAATTTAAGTACCATTAGTCGTCTGTGGATGCGATTTCAACAAACTTGCCCAGTGGTAGACCAGCCGTGCAGTGGAAAACCCAGAGCCACAACTCCTGCCGAAGATAGCTTCATACGGCTGAGTCACCTCAGAAATCGATTTCCATCTGCGTCCTGCACAGTCCAATCAATGTCAGCACCTCATCAAATTTCAGATCAAATGATCAGGAACCAGCTGCATGACGATGGTGTTCGGGCTAGAATACCCTACAGAGGTCCTGTTCTTACAGACCGATACCGAAAAAATCGTCTGCAGTGGGCGAACCAGCATCATTAATGGACCGTTGGGAATGACTGGAGACGGGATTGGTTTAGTGATGAATCATTTTTGTGTGTTCTAGCGATACAATAGACAGAGAAGAGTTTACTGCAGAGTCCTACGCCCTGAACTTCGTTGGTGGGACTTCTCCACATGGCGGTGGAGGTGTACTGATGGGGGAGGGGCGATGAACTTCATGGGAAGAAGTGACTTGGTACAAATTGAACGACGCCAAAATACCAAACGATACGTCGCTGAATTTGTTTGTCCTCGCGTTCTTCCAATTTTGGTTGAACGATGGTAGATTTTTTAGCAGGATAACGATCGATCTCATGTGACACAGCTCACCACCAGCGCCGGATTTAGAGTTGATAAGACCCTAAGTTATTTGAGAAATAGGGCCCTTTATAAGTCCAGATATTATATTTCAGTGCCAAATATGATTTTTTTTGGGCCCCAAGAATGTGGGGGAACTAAGCTATAGCTTGTTTAGCTTATAGATAAATCCTGCACTGCTCAGCACCCAGTTCCTCGCTGACATCAACGTCCAGACTATTCCGTGGCAGCCATGTCATCAGAAATGAACCCTATATAACACTTATGGGATTAACTCGATAGAAGATAAAGGCAGCGAGACGTGGCTCTAGCCATCTTCGACCGTTGTCTCTTGGACTGCGGGAAGAGTGGATAGCCATCCCACAACAACAGATCCAACGGCTAATCGGATCCATATCAAGGAGCTGTCGTTCTCTGATAAAGGCCAGAAGAGGTCATACACCTTACTGAAACGGAGACCTCAAACGCAAAGAATAAAAGTCCGAACCAAATTTAATGAGTATCATTTCATTGCTAGTCTAAACAATCCTTCATGCCAAGGTTAAAACATTAATCGTAAAATGTTAGTACACGTTTGAAATTTGGTGTCCGTTAGCACTGCAATAGTGTTTCTTTTTTTTTTTTAACAGTATAATTACCTAATAATATAAGAACGTTGACATTGCGATAAACGACCTTCAGTAAGCGTTCAGATAACGTGAACAAGTTGCCAGATTGTACGTCAGATATATACATAGAAATATAAGACGTTTATTTTGTCATGCAAAGTCTACATATAAAAATCCCTTATCTTTTCTGCTGTGCTTGAGTTGGACCTTCATAAGATACGTCCTTCAAAATAAAAAATAAAACGAAAAAAAAATAGTAATTTCTCTGTCTTTTGGTTGCCATTATTGGTTATAGTCTAACATCAAGACTAACGTCCAATTGAAATGTCTAAAAGTGTTTGTTTTCTGACTTGTATATGTTTTAAAAAGACAAGAAAATATAGATATCTTTTATTTCCTATTGTTCCATTTCTGCTACTCGACTTCGCAGAGATTTTGTTTTGTTACACTCTGGTATATTTCTTCACTCTGGAGAAGAAATTGAATTAATTTGAAAATAAATGTCTTAGAAGACTCTTAAATATTGGTTGGGAAGAATTCAAGTCAAACATGCAAGTAAGAGAAGACACCAAACAGCAATATGTTTCTACAACAATAAGAAGAAAACGATGGACCTATATCGGACATGTACTAAGAATGAATGAAAACAGACTGCCACTGCAATAATTAAAATGGGTATCAGATGGCACAAGAAAAAAGAGGAAGACCAAGAGAGACTTTTCGCAGAACAACCATCAAAGAGGTTATGACTATGTGTCTCAACAACATCAAGAATTACACACAGTAGCATAACATCACTCGAACTGGAGAGTTCTAGTTTCTGCTCTATGCACCGTGTTCTGCGCTGAAGGAATATAGATAGATAACCATTCTGTTACTGACATCTTGATTGTGTTAAATTTTGAGTTTATTACTGCCATCTTGATTGTGTTCAACTTTGAGTTTATTACTAACATATTGATTATGCTACACTCTGAGTTTGTTACTGACATCTTGATTGTGTTAAACTTTGAGTTTGCTACAGACATCTTAATTGTATTCCACTTTGAATTTGTTACTGGTATCATAATTGTGTTACTCTTTGAGTTTATTTAATGGCATCTTGATTTTGTTACACTTTGAGTGTATTGCTTAGGCCTACATCTTGCTTGTGTTTCACTTTGAGTTGGTTACTTAATCTTGCTGTTGTTACACTTTAAATTTGTTAAATATATATTGCTTTTATTACACGTTGAGTTTGCTACTTAGATCTTGATTGTGTTACACTTTGAGTATGCTGTTGAAATATTGCTTGTTATACTTTGTATTTATTGCTGAAATCTCGACTTTGTTATGCTTTGAGCTTTTTACTAACATCTTAATTCTGTTACAGTTTGAGTTTATTACTGTAGATCTTTTCAGTTTCTTTCTTGAGTGTGTTCTCAAACTCCCACTGGATCTCTCTTATAGTAGGGCAATGGTAATACTAGACTTCCAGCATGATGTACTCCATAGAACGGAAATGCGCCGTTCGCTGTTTTATTTTTATCAATGGTCCAACACATTAGATTTCAGCGTTGAATATTTATCGTGTTACACTGTGAGTTTGTAACTGATATCTTGAACTTGTGTACTTTGAATTTGTTACTTTGATCTACAGAAGGATACTTAGAATATCATGATAGCAAAAAAATCAGAAACTCAGATATTATAAAAACATTGAAGATCCCAGAGTATAGGTTACTAACCATAATACCAAAAAGAAAACTACATCTGTTTGGTCATATAAAGAGACACAACTGTTAAGAAAGATAAATAATGGAGGGAAGAGTACCTGGGTAGAGAAGAAATGGCAGACCAAGAAAACGATGGACTGACGACATTAAAGATAACATGAATACATCGCTAGAAAATGCAAGCAGCATCGCCCAAGACAGAGAGGGATTCAGAGAGTTCATTGGAAAGACAACGTTCTGGAAGGAATACGTCACATGACACTTTGATCTTGATTGTATTGCATTTTGTTCCTGGTATCATAATTGTGTTACACTTTGTTGCTTAATCTTGATTTTGTTGCACTTTGTCATTGAAATCTTGATCGTGTTACACTTTGTTACTGACATCTTAATTGTATTGCACTAATTTGATTTTGATTGTGTTACACTTTGTTACTGACATCTTAATTGTGTTACACTAGTTCCTTAGATCTTGATTGTCTTATATCTTGCTACTGGCATCTTAGTTGTGGTACACTTTCAGCTTGATGCTTGCATGGAAGCAAAGGATTATTCACTAATTGATGGAATGAAGCCAGAACAACATAACATTGAGTGCATGAGCTCAAGCGGTTGCAAGGTATTGTATAAAGCTATATAAGGGATCTCCAGAGCATACAATTTTATAATTATATATGTTCTAATTTAGTATCCTGAATGTGATCATTGGACGTGCCGTACGCCAGACGTCATGCCATGTCGTTTTATTGATAAAGGTAATTTAGTCGAAACGATGAACTGTGTGTGTTTTTCTGTGTGTTTTTAATGATTAGCAAACCTTCATTACAGGGTTTTAAAAAATAACTTTCGCTTGTTACATTTGTATTGAAAAACCATTTTATTTTAGCAATCGTTCTCAAACTCCCTCTAGATCACTTGTAACAGGACAATGACCTAGCTGGATTTCCACGAGGATGTAGTTTGGAGAACGGAGATGTTTGTGTCGCCGTTTTATTCGCACCAATGGCTCGATAAGTCCAACTTCTGCGGTGCAATGAAGAGCCTTAATTTGGCGCTTTATTTTATATTCTGCCTCTTCAATATTTTCTTCTTCTTCGTCGTTCGTTCTCAAACTCCTGCAGATTATCAGGATGTAGTCCAGAGAACGGAATCCGACTTCAGCATGGCTTTGGGTCACTAACCCTATATGGAATGGGACAGCCAACTCCACCCCATAACCTCCTTAGTCGCCTTTTACGACAAGCGTGGAAGGTAAACAGTGTTGCTATTCTTTGCTCCCCTTTCGGGCCTCGGCAACACACGGGTTGTATTTTCTTCTACTGTCTATTCTCTGCTCTTGCTGTAAAGCATCACGGGATTCAATGACGATCGGTTTTTGGGAAATGACACTTTTGGTCGCCTGACATGCAGTAATATTGTGACCCATATTTTCGTAAGACGTTTAAAAGTTGCTCTGGTCCTAGTTATTCTTGAATTGATATCACTTTTTGTACCACTCAACGAGGAGTTTATCAGTTATCTAACATTTATCAGAACTTTCTGGTGACGTTTTCTTGTTAGTATATGACTGTCAGGTTTTTATTTGTGACATTTTATTTTACTAGAGAAGATAAAGAAATTTCACGTCAAAAATAGGGCAAGAATTGTAAGGTCATTCGTTAGAAAACGCATCTCAGGAGATACGACTTTTAGAGGGTTGATGAAGGGTCGGATCACCTTGGTGAGATACTATATAAAACTGTGATCAAATTATTACACATAAATGTTTACAATAAGTGTTTCACAATATAATTATACAATATCTACCATTAATCATTACCGCTTTATCTACAATTAATCATTACCGCTTTATCTACAATTAATCATTACCGCTTTATCTACAATTAATCATTACCGCTTTATCTACAATTAATCATTACCGCTTTATCTACAATTAATCATTACCGCTTTATCTACAATTAATCATTACCGCTTTATCTACAATTAATCATTACCGCTTTATCTACAATTAATCATTACCGCTTTATCTACAATTAATAATTACCGCTTTATCTACAATTAATAAAGAATGTTAGTACATACTGGCTATTCTATGTGAATGTATGACATAGTTCTTGATTTTTGATTAGAAACTGGCCTCACAGCACGTGGGGCATTCCCATAAGTGTTCCGCCCTCTGTTCCAGCAGCCATTCGACTCGATGGTGTTTCGAGTCTAATGTTGCCGAAACAGACGTCGCCATCAGGGCACAACTCTGGAACTTGCGACATGTTTCTTTTTTGTTCCGCCCACCCACGCCGTGCTCGTAACTAGTTCAATCACAACGTCGGCCTGTCGGAACAACATGGTAACTGTTATCGAAGATTACGACTACGGGATTGTATAGATGACGTGCCATGAAGCTTCTATAAGAAGATAACCTCAATATAAAGGCACATCATCTACTAAGGTTTTCTGTTGCATGGTTGGTTTGTCTAGTGAGTCATTGGTGAGACCCACAGACGCAATGTATGACAGAGAAATGTATTATGAACTAACTGCTAGAAGACATTTGATGCGAGATATGGACATATAGAAGAATAGGTAGAACTTCATGGAAGGAGAACAAAACCAACAAAGATGTTATGATAACACTGCACATGAAAATAACTATTAAAAGAAATACACATTAAACAAATACAATTCTGTCAAAGACGGATGTGTCGGGCCATTGTCACAAATTAAACCGCGACACAACGCATTTCCATTCTCTGAACTACATCCAGCTGGAAATCTGGTAGAAATTTGGTCTTGCTAAGAGAGAGAGATCCACCAGGAGTTTGAGAATGAACGAAGAAGTGAAGACGAGAAACAAATAAAATATTTGGAAAAATAAAAATACAATAGGACCTTGTTGAATAGATTACTTGAAGAAGTCGAGGGCGGTGATCAAGAGGTAGGCAGAGGTACAAGTGGGATAGAGATATGAGATATATAGATTACAGTCTAGCAGAGTATACCACTAAGTCAAGAGACATACAATGTTGAAAATATGTTGCAGCGACTTTCGATACGAATACGGCACCTAATGATGCTGATGTTGGTCTAAACTTGAGAACTATGCATTAAACCTGCAAATAAAATATTGGAAGAATTATAGATACATAGATATAGATATATATATTTTGTGATTTATTCAACCTAGTGTCATTATTTTTTTAATTCACTTAATTCAGATTGAGTATATATTATATAGTATACTTTACCTGTGAGACATGTAAGAATAAGTATATATTGTATAGTATAGAACACATATCAATAAATTTGATGAGATGTAGTTCGTATTATTTGCACCAATTGCCCGGCAGATATATAATTCAACTTCTTCGGCAGATATGTAATTCAACTTCTTCGGTAGATATATAATTCAACTTCTTCGGCAGATATGTAATTCAACTTCTTCGGTAGATATATAATTCATCTTCTTCGGCAGATATGTAATTCAACTTCTTCGGAAGATATGTAATTCAACTTCTTCAGAAGATATGTAATTCAACTTCTTCGGCAGATATGTAATTCAACTTCTTCGGCAGATATGTAATTCAACTTCTTCGGCAGATATGTAATTCAACTTCTTCGGCAGATATGTAATTCAACTTCTTCGGCAGATATGTAATTCAACTTTTTCGGCAGATATGTAATTCAACTTCTTCGGCAGATATGTAATTCAACTTCTTCGGCAGATATGTAATTCAACTTCTTCGGCAGATATGTAATTCAACTTCGTCGGCAGATATGTAATTCAACTTCTTCGGCAGATATGTAATTCAACTTCTTCGGCAGATATGTAATTCAACTTCTTCGGCAGATATGTAATTCAACTTCGTCGGCAGATATGTAATTCAACTTCGTCGGCAGATATGTAATTCAACTTCGTCGGCAGATATATACTTCAAAATGCAGTACTTTTACCGTTGATATTCATATTTTACTACATCTATTTTCTCTCATCCGTTTCTGTCAAGGTATGTAAATCATTCCGCCCCCAGTATGGCTGTTTCTGCCAAAGTATGTGAGTCATTCTACCTTCAGTATGTCTGTTTCAACTGATGTCATGTCGTTACATCCGTGACTAGACAATAGAAGACCATACAGAAGAAACAAAACAAGCAGCCTATACGTGATGATCTTGATTACTGGCGTGATTTTTGGTTGGTCACTATGTATACACTTTGTGTCACTTAGCAACGAAATGAACGGAAATAATACAAAAGCACAACATAAATGGCTTATTTTGATTCAGCTGGTTGGTTTGCTATTGTCAAGGGTCACGTTTGTCTTCTTGTCGTGGGTCACTTGTCTGTCTTCTCGTAACATTTATCTTTACTTTGTAGATATATTCGTATCTATTCACAGCGACCTGCCACTTAGAATATAGTTTTTTTCCTTTCATCTTTGTGTGGTTGTGGGGGGAGAAGGAAGCAATGCTATGTTGTCCTCAAACTGGAGTAGCTGTTTGTCACGGTCTATTGACTTGCAAATCTTTTATCCGCTATTGTTGATTTCATAATTCAATCTATATCTACGAAAAATAGATATGTAGTCACGATAGCGTCATATCTCACAACATTATTATCTCAAAATGGACAGTTCGTTGCCCTTTGTGAATAACTTCACATTTAATGTCTTTGTATGTTTCTATTTTTATAGTTGCAAACTTTGGAAAAACTGTACTATGCTTCAACAGTTGGGTAGAATTAGGGTTAGGCTTGTGAACTTTGGGTGAAACTACGTTTCAATAGCTTGGTAGAATTAGGTTATCTTCAGTAATATTACCGATCGGTCACTGTTAGGGAATGACTGGGCTCCAGTAAACACATGTGTACAGAAAATGTAAACATGACCTGAAAGGTCGACTTTTTTACTTCTGTGCATTTAGTTGGTCGGCTGTGGCTATTTTTGGCCTTCGATTTGTGAAGTTTGGTGATACTACAATGCTTCAATAGCTTGTTAGGGTTAGATTTGTGAAGTTTGGTGAGACTACAATGCTTCAATAGCTTGTCAGGTTTAGGGTTAGATTTGTGACGTTTGGTGAAACTACAATGCTTCAATAGCTTTGAAAGTTGGTAACTCATAATCTAAATTGTTCAATTTTATGTGTTTCCGGGTTCAGAAAGGGGAGCAAAGAATATAACAGTTTACCTTCCATGCATGTTGTAAGAGGTGACTAGGGAGGTTTTGGGCGGAGTTTGGCAGCCCCATCACAAATAGGGTCATAGTGAACTAGAAGATATGCTAAACTCAGACCAAAATGCGAAGATATCGCTGCAAATCTTTAAACCTTGTCACAGCGTATTCCGTTCTCCGGACTACATCCTGCTAATCTGCAGGAGTATGAGAACTACCACAGAAGAAGAATACTTGCTATAGTGTTTTATGTCGAAAAACAAACTTTTAGAACCGACTTGAACAAAGTTTAGTAGCTTTCAAACGTAGACATCTTGTTAGAAGATTGACATAGTCACGGGGCTTGAGCGCATAGGTAGTCGAGTGGTTAGAGCAGGGGTCGGCACTCGTTTGTGGTACAAGATCTAGATGCAGAAATAAACAACTAATCGCGGTCTGGATATAAAAAAGCTAAGTTAAAAGTTTAATTACACATGTTAATGTTACTAAATATTAATTGTAATATTTATTTAATTTGTGGACATTCAGACCTCGATATGTATACGTAAGCTAAAGGTGGTCCCATGGCAGGAACCTGCCGTCGGGGATGAAGATAACTCTTCGTGTAATAACCTGCAGCAACTATTATGTGGGTAGCTAGTTCGCTTCCATGCTATGATTATGTATACTTAGGAACAGACAAATTGATACAATTTAATTAAGTTGTGTGGTTCTAGACCAGGCTGGAAATTAATATAACTTACATTCTTTTTTAGGAGCTCAGAAGTTACTATCTTTATTTGAGAACTAGTAGGTCGGGTAATAATGGCCGCGGGCCGTAGAACGTCGAATCTTGGATTAGAACGAAAGCGTTCCAAAAGGTTATAAGTTATGTGCAGTTAATGATTATAACAAAAAGTCGTGGTTACAGTAGATGGGGGGTAATAGAATTTATGCACAGTTAGTGATTATATCAAAAAGTTGTAGTTACAGTAGATGGGGAAATAGAAAATCCTCAGATTAAACTCTGAGAGGAAAAAAAGTTTGCAAACACTTACCCACTTCACCTCTCCAGGACAACACAATTGAACATACATGGCCGGGCTCCAGTAAATACCTGTGTAAAGAAAGTAAACGTGATCTGAAAGGTAGATTAAAAAAATTATTTTCGTTCATTTCGCTGATCGGCCTTGCCTTTTTTATTGGGGGGGGGGGGGCATGCGACTACAAGTATACAAATAGTGATCAACAAAAAACGTGACAATACGCAAGAAACGTAACGAATGAAGGCTTGTTTACTTTCTGTAAAGAGGTCTTTACCTCCGACGGTCTGAACATATGTTTAGATGGTGAAAAACCATCGGATTTGACTGGTGATCCTTGTTTTCTTCGATTATTTTTTTAAAGAAAAGAAATACTGGCCCTCTTTCTTTGAAAATTATACAGTTCCTGGTTAGAGTAATCGAATAATTAATTAGTTCGAATCTTGAAGTAGGTCTCAGATTATGCAATGTCTGTGAAACTGAAGAGGTAGAAATAAACTAAAACGAGTTGTACCTTCTCTGCGAGGACAAAGCGTTTGCAAGAAGGAGAAGATGCCTCGAAGAAGTGGGAGTTAGAACATCGATTGAAACAGAAGAAAGATCAATCTCATAGTCTATCAGGATCGCCAGGCTGCCACCTTTGAAAACATGAACACAAAATCCAAACATGTCTTTAAGATCTTTATTTGAGAAGGGAGAAACGTAATCTGGTCAAATCTTTAATATCATCAATTCTTACTTTCCTTTAACTCCCTCTACTTCCTCCCTACGTTAGACATGACTCATGACCGTTTGCAATAGAAGACCTCTGCATAGAATTAATTAAGCCTTCATTCGATACTTTTTTCAATATTGCCATGTTTCAGTTGGTCACCATCTATATACTTGTACTTATGCCAAAAGTAGCCAAGGCGACTCCAAGTATATACATAGTGACATATATATATATATATTATTCAGGCCCGCAGATGAGGGAGAGGGGAAGGATTGGTGTGATCAACACCCCCCCCCCCCGGTTAATCTGAGCATGACTTTTAGTACTAGGGCCTTAGCCAAAAAGTCGGTAAAAAACCTCTCCCTTAGCGATTTTTCACAAAAGATGTTCAAATATACCATCAAATAGTGACCTTTCCACATTAAAACGGGCGAATGAATTTTTGTCTTCTTCAGGTAAACACCTTAATGTAATCATATCTATGGACCCGATGTCATCGGAACCCACTGCGACACATATCAGATCTGGCTGATATTTAAAAATTTGGTTGCAAGACTTAAATCAGCTATTATATTTCCTGTCAACGCACAAGATAAACTCAAGCACATGTTCCTGCCACTTGATTACATAATAGGGGGATGTTTGCCAGCGAATGTTTATTGAGACGAAGATCAGCTTTGTTTGTCACTAACCCCAAGAATAACCAGCGGCGTGCGCTTACTTCCTGCGTGCAGTGGGGTGGTTTCTCGGAACTTTCTTTCATACCCAGGGTACTTCAGTTTTAACAGCTGGGTCACCGAATTGGTATTGTTTCGTAATATCACAATTCTAACATCCGTTAATTATAAATCATATAAATGACACGTGGGGGTTGGGGAGGGTTGACAAGCTGACGTCAGCAATACTGTTTGTATATACCAATTACGACCGTGTGACAGCCTGGGCATGGACTTCTATTTAGTACAGGATGCAAGGAATAAGGCCACTGTCTTCTTTCCAGGTATGTAGCAATAGGCAATTAAGAAATATTGAGAGATGGTCTAACAACCTGTCACCTGTAAATAGAAGTAATGCCACTACATGTCTGGGTTGGTAAAGGTACCGCATTGCTTTCTGTGGTGCTAGAGTACCGCATTACTTTCTGGGGTGCAAAGGGTACCGCATTGCTTTCTAGGGTGCTCAGAGTACCGCGTTGCTTTCTATGGTGCTCAGGGTACCGAATTGTTGTCTGGGGTTCTCAGGGTACCGCATTGCTTTCTGTGGTGCAAAGGGTACCGCATTATTTTCTGGGGTGCTAAGCCTACCGCATTGCTTTCGTGTGGACCAAGACTTATCAGATAACCAAGGTCCTAAAAGTACATCCTCGTGGTGCAGCCTGGAAACAGAAATACAGTGGCTGGTGCTGTTTCTTGCTAACACGTTTAGGGATCGTGTCCGTGAATGTGGAGGCAGCAGATGGGCAGAGAATTGACTGCAAAAACAAGCAATATCTTCGACACATCTGCATCAACACATTAAGAGGCACTGTCGACACACTATTACGTAAAATATTCTGGCTCGGGCAGCAGAGATGCAGATGCATTGGAGGGGAGGTCAATGCAATGTGTCACGATATGGGCAGATATCATCACGAATATCGAAAGTCAGTCTCCACAAGCATAACATATTGAGTACAATGAGATGGTAGTACAGCTCCAGAGGGCAGCGCCATGTGCAAAAGAACAGGAAAACGGAACATGGAAATAAGAATTAAAGTAGTGTTCGGCTCGGGAATAAGCTTCTTATAGTCCCCGCTGCTCCTAAACAGGACGATCGCGCTTGAAGACCATGTTTACTATTGGGATTCTCTTCTAATTTGGGCTGCTTTCTGAATCTTTCTTGTTTGACTTTAACGATTGGTTCGTGATGTCGGTAAATGACACCTCGGCTAAGAGGACGAATGAGCATGAGCCCAATTCTACTGTCGAGTTTTCCTATGCCGGAATCATGCTAGCGGATGAGAAAAGGCTCAGTACCCATTGGGAACAGGCATAACACATCTAATTACGCGAGACACGTTCACTGGCAGCAGAACACCTCGTACGAGATAGACATAGTCGACCCAAGTCTAAATTCCTGATTACCAACAACTCGGATACTGCCACCCAATGACATGTTTTGGTATGCAAAATCCAAGAGCACATGGGTGATAAATCTCCATGGCGTAGAGTTGATACACTTCCATCGCCAGGCGACAGATAGAAAGGATGGCACAAGCTAGAGAAGTCAATCCAAATTAAAGGCATGCTGTAAGTGGATGTGCTAGGCTACAGGTGCACATTGGACGATAGCACAACGTAGTTCACGCTCCTTTGGAAAAAACCACACGAATTTTCGTGTTAATTATCAGAGAGCAATCAAACAAACAAAACAAGGCATGTCTTGTTTCAAAATTTCTGACATTTTTCTTCTGTCGTATGGTTCCCGTTGATGACGGAGAGGTGCAGATCAACAAATCTTGCACCTTTGTTCTATTGTGGCAGACTCCTAGGTGATGGGGAATGCAAAGTCTGCCATCACTGCAGATAGTTCACCGGATCTGACGAAAGAATAATGAACTAGTTGGTCCAGGTGTATATGATGCACACCTGGCAGGACGTGATGATCCCGAGATACTGCCACACTGAAATACCTCCCATCGGGGACTAAATATGCATCCATAAACCCCCTTAACACAACCATGTCTTTGAGACATCAGCATGAATCTTTCCCCTTAACACAACCATGTGAGACGGCATGAATCTTTCCCCTTAACACAACCATGTGAGACGGGGCATGAATCTTCCCCCTTAACACAACCATGCCTTTGAGACATCAGCATGAATCTTCCCCCTTAACACAACCATGCCTTTGAGACAGCATGAATCTTCCCCATTAATACAACCATGTCTTCGAGACATCATGCCGTATGCGTTTGAGTTTCACCTCGGTTACTCAACTGAGAGGGACCTATGCTTGAGTTTCACCTCGTTTACTCAACTGAGGAGGACTATTCTTTTGTCAAAAGGCTATGGGCTGTTAAGAGTTGTCTTCTCACAGCGTTATTATATTTCTCAATCGTCATCATCATTATATACCAACTAGATCACGACCTAGAAAATCTTGACGTGTCCAGGTTTTGATATTGTATCAATGTATGCCCATGATTATCGTTGGCCTCCTCTGCAAGTCATTAGTATAAGATCATGCCACCCGCTTCCAGAACGTCGTAGCTTTTCCACACTTCAGATACATACTTTCTCCAGACATCAGCCATGTTTAAACATGCCCATTCTATTATGTTGTGAACATATTATATTTTGAAACTTTAGTAGCTATTTTAAGTACTCCCCTGCCACGGAGTACTCTTCTTCCCCATCCCTAAGTGTAACAAGTTTTTTTTTATCGTTTAGAAAAATAAGTACTTTAGAAGATGAACCATACTAAGACCATTACAAAGTCAAGAATCATTTAACCACATACCATGTAACCTAGTTTTTCGTTATCTATACACTCCTATAGACTTATCGCTGTCAACCTTCTAAAGTGACAGTTTGACTTTTCCTGTGATTTTTATTGGCTGTCAACACAAAATATATAAAAAGTGACCAATGAAATACAACGGAAAAGCCTAATAGTATCACTTTTGAAAGATGTCCCGACTAGTTCACAAGACTAATCTTTGTGATGGAATCGACAAACCCATTAATCTTACCCATAACCTGTCGATGCACGCGTTATGTTGACAATTAAGCGTAACTCGATCGAGTCAACATGCTGAATCAGAATACGTAATTCCGTTGAATTAATGTTCAGTACACCATTCAGTCACAGTCGTATAGTTTTACATAGGCCTATATTTTTAGAAATCTTTATTGAACTTTAAAAAATTTAATCGGCCAGATTAGAAAATACATTCGAATTAAAGGAATATATTAGCAGAGAGGAGCAGTATGTAGTGCTTTTATAAGTTATGGCGCAAGCAATGACGAAATGATATTTTTTTGGGACATGATTTCTATAGTTCATTATCCGAATAAATACTTGATTTATATGACTAGAAAAACATTGTACACAGAATGACTCAGAAAAGGAAAACATAACACACACGATCATAGGAGAAGTTAATATTATATTTTAAAAAAACAACAAATCTGGGGTTTGGGGAATGAACAAAAACTACGAGTAGAAGTCAGAATTGATTCCTGAGGTGTGGATATAAGGAAGAATATGGATAACTTCTTGGAAAGAGAAGAAAATAAACAAAGAGGTTCTAACAATACTTCATATGGAAAAAAACTGGTCATAGGAAATAAAAATCAAACAAATAAAGTATTTGGGACACATAAAAAGACGATGGCACCTTGTTAAATACCTTTCTTGACAGTAGAAGTAGGAAGAGTTACACATGAGAGAGAAGCATCATGAAATGTTAGTCTGGCAGAATGCACCTCCACACCAAGAGATAAATGATGTAAGAGGTCATTTGCAGCTAACCTTCGTTGCGGAGACAACACTTGATTATGATGATGACGACGGTGAGGTCTGGAAAAATAAGTTACTAATTGGACAAAATCAGATATACACCGGCAGATTGACATACAGATAGACAGGCAGGTCTGAATATATACAGGCATGAATAATGTAAAAGTAAAGTAAAGTTAGCCATAGCATTTTTAAATGCAGTATGGGTAGCGATCTCACATTACAGTGGCTCTGCTATATGAGGGCGGTAGCCATTTCCTTTTCCCGGACTGATCCAGTACCCAATAAATGCCGGGTTGATGAGGGAGCCATTAAGGTCTGAAAAAATATTTCCGCCTCAACTGGGGAATGAAGTTGAATAAAGACAGACAGGGGGATACACATACGTGCACACAGACAGAAAGGTGGACAGACATGTCTGTTCGTCCATCGCAAGGGATGATGACCATTTGTTACATTCACTATTGAACATTCAGTTAGCATTATGTCCATGGCTAATATTTCGTAGATGGCTAAATAAGCCATATTAGAGCTATAAATGTCATTTGACAGTTCGGGCATAGAATTACCACTGTAGACAGAATTTGGTCTATCCGTAACTTTCTAGCTACTCTCCGCTGTTAAGCTGCTGCACTTCTCTTTTCACAAGATGATGCGCCGTTTTTGATCGTAGAGCTCCATGTAGATCTATTTTGTACACATTCTTCCCATGTATTTTGGTATATTTCAAATGCTTCAGCGATGTTTTTAACAAGTCCTTGATAGCGCTTCTTTTGGCTACCTTGAGCTAATATTATAGTTCAGTTCTCCAGTTCACCATAGGGATAGTGACAATATCCAGGATCCAGCACCCATCCATGATTGTACATGTGTATGCCTGCAACACGAACGTTGATCTTCAGGGTTGGAAAATCCTAGGGGAGATAATGGAATAGGGAAATCAGATCCTCTTCTGCAGTGATTTCAATGCGAAAGGTACATCATGGAGCAATAATGCTTCGAAAAAACAGGGAAGAGAGCTTGAGGAGGCCCTGACAGATACGGACCTGGTGTGCATTAATGATGGCCGTATAACAAGAATGGCAAGCAGGGATGGTGATGATGATAGCGTTATCGACCTGGCATTGGTCATCGGCTTCTATGGCTATGCAAAATGGGACGTGCTGGGGCATCATGGCAGTGACCACCTCCCATGTGTTGTGCTCTTGAAAAATGATAAAAGTAAGCAGATCAGGTCAAAGGTCAAGTCCTTTAAGTATGATCGCAAGACAAACGTAAGGCTCAAAAAGTGGGAAATCAGGTGTGGGACAGTATTGGATGTATTTAAATAGTTATACGAGTGAAACTTTTAGTAACAGTATTGGGTGTATATAGTTATACGAGTTAAACTTTTAGTAACAGTATTGGCCTAATTCTGTGTGTCGCCATGACTTTCATCTTGGGAGAATAATGTGGTAGTTTCCCGTTGCTTTCCACATCCATATGGGGGGATATCCATTTATATCCGCTCCCTTTGACAATATTTTATGTCGGGACAAATGGGTGCCCCGCCATGCCCAGTTGCAGAGCTACCACTTATACCGGTGGCTATCGGTTGCTTCCCCGTTCGCGCCTAGCGAAGATCATGACGGCACGATCAACGTCTAAACTCTGACTCCCCTCCAGGGATATTCATCTTACATAATAGAAAACAAACAAGAAATGTTCTGCACATTTCAGTTATTAGTCATTCACTTAAGATAACACATAATACGATCATAAATAATCCTCAAGTGACGACTGGGCGAATAACGTTCAAACCTTTCGCCATGTTGACACCGGAAATATTTGGAAAATAAAAATATACTGTGTAATATGACCTTGTCATTAGAGGTGAGAAAGAGAGTTTTGCAGTGCTATATAACCCCTATACTAACATATGGGTGCGAGTCTTGGACAATAAACAAACTGGAAAGTGGGAAATAGGAGACAACAGAGATGTGGTTCTATAGAAGAATGCTGAGAATATCATGGACTGTCAAAAATACTAATGTAGAGGTGTTGAAAGAGTCAAATGCGAAACGGACCTTAATCAACAATGTAAGAAAAAGGCATCTTCTTTTTTTTTGACCACTTCATGAGACAGGCAGGTTTAGAGAACATAGTCACAACAAGCAAAATTGAAGGCAACAGAGACAGAGGGCGACAACGTGAGAAAATATTAGACAGTTTGAGAACCTGGCACGGCAAGGAAACAACAACGACTTTGATACATAATACTGTGGACAGAGAGCTGTGGAGAGTCATGACCGCCTACGCCAGCAGGCATGGCACCTGATGATGATGTCTAATATTTTCTCACGTTGTCGCCCTCTGTCTCTGGTGCCTTCAATCTTGCCTGTTGTGATTATGTTATCTAAACCTGCCTGTCTCATGAAGTGGCCAAAAAAAGAAGATTGCCTTTTTCTTATATTGTTGATTAAGGTCCGTTTCGCATTTAACTCTTTTAACTCTTTTAACACTATTCACACTCTTTTCTATTAGTAGTCAATTTTAAATATGTTAAAAGTTAAGAGTTGTGCTATTTTGTTTTTACCATATTTTATTTGAAAATTTACCAGTAAACAAAATTTCAACATCTGGCAACTCTCAAATAGAAGTATAGGAGTACTCACTGAGACGATCAATAACACATCAGGGTCGCAGGGGTGCCACATTGGAGACATCAATTTAAAAAAACACCCGAAACACCTCTGTCCATTATAACCAGAGTAGACAAATCATGTCCGGATAATTCCTTAATGTTGCATACCAACAGATGTGTAATTTTTTTTAAGCTTGCCGGGAACCAAGTTTCGAAGATTAGTTACGCACTGTCGAAAAACAATTATGTCCATTGAAATGCTATTGTTGTTATGTTGTTTGTTCAGCAGAAGTGATGATGGCCATTTGTTATATCCACCTTCGAAATTCAGTTAGTGGTATGTCCTTGACTATAGGTTCGTAGATGACTAAGCTATATTTTGCCGTAAATGTCATTGGACAGTTTGGACATGGGATGACCACTGTATTTTGTTTTTTTCATCTACTTGTGACTTTCTAGCTAGTCTCCACTATTGAGCTACTACATTTCTCCTCATTTCACACAATGCTGTGCCTTTTTTTTAAATTGTAGAGTGTCGTGTAGCTCTATTTTGCGTAGTAATTTCCCGTGTGTCTTAGTTTATTTCATAGGCTTTCAGTGTGGTCATTAACGAATCTTTGTAGCGCTTCATTTGGCAACTTTGAGAGCGTATGCCCATCTACGGCTTACCACAGAGAAGTATCTTTGGCAGGTGATGATCTGGCACACGTACTACATGACATGCCCAACAAATATGTCTCTGCATCACAATAGTGTCAATACTATGGTTACCAGCCATGTCAAGGACAGTGGTTTCCGAAGTCTTGTATTGCCATAATTTCATACTTTTCTGAGACAAGTTTTGTGATAGTGATTGAGCTTCCTAACATGACGTCTGTACACAGTCCATGTTTCACCAGCGAATAACAGCCGTTGAAATGCTATACTGGAGTATTGGTACAAATTGAAATATAGAAAAATTAGGAAAACGCTTGAAAATACTACTTCCCCCTTCCTCTTCTACAACTTCGCCATCACACAACAATATATTTCTTCTTCAGCGTTCATTCGCAAACTCCTGCTGGATCTCTCTTGTAGCAGGACAATGCTCCTACTAGATATCCAGCAGAATGTAGTCTAGAAAATGGTAATGTGATGTGTTGCCGTTAATCAACAATAGATTTGACAATGGAGATAGAGGCAGTAACATCGGCTCTGACTTGGCTGACGGTGCAACCAACAACATATACAGTTATTCTATCAGACTCACTGGACATGCTGCGCAAGATAGAATAATGCAAGAAAAGAAAATAGTTAGGCACTTCTCAACAATGCCCAGAGCATCACATGGATCTACTGTCCTGGTCATGCGGGGGTCAGGGGCAACGAAAGTGCTGACATATTGGCGGGTAAAGATATAGTAACTGGCAAAGGTGATGAGAAAAGACCGGGCTGAACTAATTAGAGCTGTCATGAATAAAGCGACGAAGAAGAAGCTGAAAAAGACAATGTACATGTTCAGGGAATGAGAGAAATGGTGGAGAAGGGAGAAAGTACGTCCTTACTGGACAGATCAGAAGAAAAAACAACCAACAACTAACTGGGTCACTGCGTTTATATGTTTTTAGATGGCTGACTTTTACGACATGCGTGGAAGGTAAACAGTGTTGCTATTCTTTGCTCCCCTTTCGGGCCCCGGCCACACACGGGCGTCCCATAACCTCCTTAGTCGCCTTTTAGTCGACTAAGGAGGTTATGGGATGGAGTTGGTTGTCCAATTCCATATAGGGTCAGGGACCCAAAGCCATGCTGAAGTCGAATGTGTCAGGCCAAAGGCGCAGATATCGCAGCAATTCTGTAAACCATGACACAAAGCATTCTGTTCTCCTGACTACATCCTGCTAATCTGCAGCAGTTTAAGAACGAACGCAGAAGACGAAGAAGAAGAAGATGGCTGACTGACTGAATGTCAAGTGGAGCATTTATGAGAATTCCCCTTGTGCAATAAAACTGATTTCTAATAAAACATCAAGAATCAATCAAGACTTGTCAGTTTAAAAAATCCTCATATGTAACAGAAAAGTTGTTCGTTTTTTTTAAATTTACTTATTTGAGAAATAACAACTCTACCTCCCTTTTGAGACGTGCACATACGGTTATCGACACGCTCCACGACCGTGACTTGAGTGTCTTGGTTATATTAGGATTAATTTATCTATTCGCTAAACCCTTTATTTCCTTTCAGCGTCAGGTGTAGAAGAGTTCTCTGAAGATGGCCCTCGTGTGTGAAGAGTTATTGTGGAATTTGTCGCCTCTTTTATTTCGGTGATCCATCGTTTTCGAGGTTGACCTCTAGGTCTGCCTTCAATATATCCATGTAGCATAGCTTGCTGTTGTATGCTGTCTGAGGTAGTCTGCTAAGTATTAATAACTGACCATAAAAATATTGAAGTTCCAAGGTTAGGTAAATGTGTTTAATTACCTCCGAAGATAAGCAAGAACTTTATCACGACCGCACAACATCGGCAACGGTAGTTAAGCGCAACACGAGGTATAGAAGGCAGCTAGACAAGGATACATACTCTGCCTACTCTGCATGCGTAACACAGATGTCGAACATTTTATATATATATATATATATATATATATATATATATATATATATATATATATATATATATATATATATATATATATATATATATATATATATATATATATATATATCTGTGTATGTGTGTAAATGTTTGTTTCCGTAGCTCTGTACTTTTGGTGTTATCCGTAGACGGACAATATTTAGCTCCTTTGTAATTTGACTCATTTGTCAACTCGTGGCGCTCACAGAAAATCTTAAACGTTATCCTATACTCCGGAAAAGCTGACCAATGATATGATTGGTTAACCTTTTACCGCTGACCGGTGTACAAATGTCAAACAACTGCAAACAAGTACATAGACATAGAAAATAGTTTTGTGCATTTCGATTGAAGCTTACTGTGTTTTAACAGGCTAAATATTTCTCCTCCTTGCCTTTTGCGGAGGCCGTGTACATTTCTGTCTGTGAGCGAATCGCAAATACTGTTTATATATGCGTTTCTATTGTATTCTTAAATTGTAATCGATGGGGCGTTGAGTACTCCGGTAAACATTGAGATCACTGCGTTCTGAAAAGATTACGTCACATGACACACGTTAGAGTACGCAAATGTTATAAAGCTAGAATTTTACACCAACTATCTTTTCCACCGTTTTTCGTAGCTGGAGAAGGTCAGTTCGTACAAGCGCGAATTACGAGATCGAAGTATATTATGGGAGAGACTGTGGCTGTGGGTGTTCTATCACGCCTTTTTTAAAAAATGTGTGTGTGTTAATATGTAGACACTGAAACATATCAAACACATTGCTACATTATAAGAAAATTATTCGCATCTATTCAATTTTTTTTTGTTTGTTATTCTCGTCTGGGCAATGTCGGACATTGCTAGTATATACATCTAGTATATAATACATGTAAACGTCGTTCAAGAGCACAGTTCGACCACGTTATACAGACACAGATTCGTTGGGCAGGTCATGTGGTACGTATGCCAGATCATCACCTATCAAAGATACTTCTCTATGGTGAGTTGTAGATGGATTTCTCAAAATGGCCAAAAGAAGCGCTACAAATATTCGTTAAAGAGTGTGTCCCACAAGCTGGTTAGATACAGTGCTACACATTTCGGCTGATTCGATTCATATGTACTGCTCATTGGTCATGTTGCGCATATTGTGGCTCGTATGGTGTGGCGCATGGCTGAGAGGTTAACGCGGCGTTGGTCTTACCCGTGAGGTTCAGGTTTTTACTCTAGGTAAGGACTGTGTATTTTTGCCCTAGGATAAATTTAAAAAAGAAACCCACCCTGTACATGACATGACGACAGTAATGGGCTGCCTTTAACACACAAGCCACATGCGGCCTCCATGTAACTCCAAAAAGGGAAACATGCAGTGTTGACATTTTTTTTATATTTTTTGTTGGATCGCCAACCAATGAAAAGCCGGATCAACTGAATCACGCGATAATACGAGACCCTCGATAATACCAGACTGATAATACTAATCCCTCAATAATACGAGTCCCTCGATAATACCTCTAGTGATAATTCAAGTCCCTCGATAACTCCAGATGAGTTCACATGATTGTAATATTGAGGGACGAGGATCAACAAAGATTAATAATGCTCTGTGTAACCAAAGCGTAGAACATGTCAGAAGATGGATTTTGTGTGACCGTTTTAACATCGCAGAAACGAGATAAACAGTCCAGACAATGCTCTTATCAATCTGCTTAAAGATTGTTTCAGAACTAGTTCATTTAAAAACCAGCTGCTGTTTCCCAAGAAAGCACGGACTCTATTCCCAAGTACAGAAGATGGAGACAAAGTACAAACGAAAAACAAGGTCTAAAACAAAAAGCTGAAAAAGTAAATTCAGTGAATATCTTAGATAAGGGCTTCCAAACGTAGGTTATGTGCTCAACATGGGGGCGGGGAGAAGGAAATTGGAGTAGAAAATGCTGTATGTATGGTTTGTTTTAAATAAGTATTTGTATTATGTATTTGTTCCGAACTGGGTTGATATCTGCTAGTTGGGGGTCACTAGCGTCTTTGAGGCGGAACGTGATCACATAAAGCTGGCAAACACTGTCTTGGATCAGCCATAAAATATATATACAATATAGGCATATTCGTGATAGATATGACATGGCGACATCTAATTGTTAAACAAACTAAGACACATAAAAAGACGGCGAGGTGCTATTCTTCTTCCTATTTTTTCGTTCGTCTGGAACATGCTTATATATGAAGTTTTGTTTCTTCTGTAATCGAGACTGTTCTGTAACTCGTACTGAGGTTCGTAGTTTTTCTTCCACTGTTGTTTCTCTGGGTCAGTGTATTTGCAACATCATTTCATATTCGTGGCATTCTGAAGAATGTGTTCTGCTGTCTGAGGTTCCTGTACACATGGTTGTGTTGTCAATCATGAAATTCGTATACATGTGGTTTTGGAGTCAGTTGTATCCTGTTCTGAGTCACAGAATGACAACTTGATCTGGTCTATACACAATTTGATAATCACCCTGAGTTTGCGTTGACTTTCTTATCGCCTTGATCATCTGTTTCTTCTTATGGTATGTTATTGGCACATCTGGTTGATCATCAGCAGCTCCCTCTTTAGCCAGACGATCTGCTTTCTCGTTTCCAGGTATTCCACAATGCGATGGTATCCATTGCGTAACTACTTTGCGTCGATGCTTTTATTGTCCCCGTGATGATCCTACGTCTGTAATTGCCTTTTGTGCACCATAACTAGCTCCTGAATTGTAGTATTTTATGCTGGATACCACACAGTAGACCCATATTTCAGGTGTGGTCGTACGATCTGCTGGTAAAATTTGAGGTTTTGAGGCGGAAAATCATCACAGAAAGCTGATAAACACTGTCTTGGACCATCTATAAATATATAGCGTCTTCGTGATAGATATGAAAAAAGACATCTAATTGCTAAACATAACTAAGATACATAAAAACACGGTGAGGTGCGATTCAAGAAACATATTTATATTCATATAGTCTCTGGAAACAACCCGAAACAAAAGGGGATGGGGCTGAGAAGGGAACTGAGAACACAAGAACACAAGGAAAATGTCAAAGTGAACGGAAATAGGTACAAGTGTTACCAATATTATTCAATAAAACAAACTAGACACAGCGACAGACGACGTTTCGACTAGAAACCTTCATCGGGACGAAAGACAACTAACGAAATAAACAATATAATGACGTAGGAAAGCACATATGAGAATGGTAGTAGTAAGAGAGCATGGCAAGAAACATGTCATAGGGAAGAGAAAAATTGAAGCTGGGACGGTCCAGCACAGAAGAGGAGGACAGAGTGAGAAACATGTCATAGGGAAGAGAGAGATTGAAGCTGGGAGGGTCCAGCACAGAAGAGGAAGACAGACATAGCATGACGTGAAGAAATGGATGAAACAGAGATGATGAGATAGGCAATAAGATGATGCAAAAGTTAATAATGAAATAATTAAAAGTGTCAACATAGACTAGGGCACTTAATAAAAGTAGTGCAAGGGAAACAAACATTGTTTTAATGAAGTACTAGAAAGAACATCGTTGGGGTCTGTTGACATCGGGGCCTAGATACAACTATGATAAGGGTTCTTCAACAATAATACATACAACCCCTTGGCCCCTTAACCTACTGATTTTGATAGCGTAGTCTATTGGAAGAAAAGACAGTAGTAAACTGTTGGCATGATCTGGCAGGAAGAAATGTAAATAATGGAGCTAAGTGGCAACACAAGGGACTACTAGCTGTATAGGTCTTAAATTATATACACCAACCAGCTTGATGTCAGAGAAACTAGAAGGGATTGAAATACAGAAATATAAGAAGTATGAACCTTACAAGATTTATTAAAATTATCTTATACTTTGAATGAAAGCCAGGGCCGGATATACGTCTTAGGTAAGAAGTTACCAAAAACGGCAGTTTCTTCGTTTTCCTTGAATTTTTTGATGACTTTTTTTGAAAACCATTAGAGGAAGAATATTTACTTGCTATTTTGGCTTGCTTCCTGGTGCTAAATGTTATTTTCTGATTTACTTGGAGGGCAGAGAGGGAGAGGGGAGGGTTGAGCCCCCAAACCTCACCTCCGTATCTACGGGTTTGATGGCATCCAATTAAAGTCATTTATTTTCAAGGTTCTTTCTCTATTTCTCTGTTCGTTAATGATCTATAACTTTCTACCCATTCGTTCTTTGCGCCTTGTCTGCTTATCCTCGTAAAGGTCAGTAATGAAAGGGGAATCTATAAAATGTGTAAAAACTGGTACAGATCAATGTAAAACGTGCTTAGAATGACGAAGTTAAAACTAACGAGAGTCAATGTCCTGAGGAACTTCAAATTATTTATTCAAAAAAACGTTTTGTTCCCATTTCACACAAAGAAAGCTGAATTTGGGTTGTGAATTATAAAAATAACTAACTTCTGATTTAAACCTTTTAATGAAGCTAGCAATAGTTGGTTATTTTAGATCAAATAAAAGTTACATTACAGTCTAATACGTACATAGGCTTCTACGTGTTCTTACAGACTTACACATGTGTTTCTTTGATTTTCCTTTCCTATCAATTTAACAAGCATTGTTTCTTCTATTTTGTAAATTGAAAAGTATGCAGTCTATGCTATTCCGGACATTGCGATTAACCTTAAAATTTGCAGCTCTAAACCTTGTAAATGAAGATATTAACTCTCTCACAGAAACCATGAAAGGAACTTTATTAGAATCAGCAACAGAAATACTAGAGACAAGAAGAATAACACACAAACCTTGGATAACAGATGACATCCTAAAATTGTGTGACGAACGGAGGGAAATGAAAAAGATTAAGAAAGAGGCCCCTGAAATGTCAGGGCAATATAGCAAAATAAACAAAAACATCAGAAGGAAAATGAAATAAGCACAAGAAGTGTGGCTAGAGGAAAAATGTGAAACCATCAATGAAGGTATTAAACACGGAAAAAGTAAGGTAGCATACGACACTATAAGAAAGATAACACAGCCTAAAAGACCAAATATATCTACAATACAAGACAAACACGGAAAGATACTCAATGAAACAACAGATATAGTGAAAAGATGGACAGAGTATTGCAAGGAGCTGTATAACTGCAAGTGTAATCCTGACTACACGATATTACAGAATTCTGAACTAATCAACAGAGAAATAGGAAATTCAGAAATTCTAGTAGATGCAATAAAAGAGGCCATACGAACATTGAAAGGAGGGAAGTCACCTGGTGTAGACAACATCCCAGCAGAATTGTTGAAATACGGGGGCATTAATGTGGTAAATATTATGACCAAAATATGCCAAAATATATGGAATACAAAACAATGGCCCACTGATTGGACACAATCACTAATAATACCAATTCCCAAGAAAGGAAATTTGAAAGTGTGTACAAATTACAGAACAATTAGCCTTATAACACACCCCAGTAAAGTGATGCTCAAAATACTACGTAACAGAATAAAACACAAGTCGGAAGAAATATTTGCAGAAGAACAAGCTGGCTTCACAGCAAACAGAAGCACTGTTGAACAAATATTTAACATCCGAACACTAATCGAAAAACATATTCAGCACCAACGTGATCTATACCACAACTTCATTGACTTTACAAAGGCCTTTGATCGTGTTTGGCATGATGGTCTGTGGCACATACTGAGGAAATTTAATTTTGACACCACAATTATATACATTATTGAAGCTCTGTACAAAAATGCAAATAGTGCTGTTTTGTCACACAATACAATTGGAGAGTTCTTCAAAACAACTTTGGGAGTTCGACAGGGATGCATAATGTCCCCAGTACTTTTTAACATATACTTAGAGCACATCATACAAGAGACATTACATGACTACAACACGTCTATATCGATCGGAGGTCGCCCTATTTGCAACTTGCGTTTCGCTGATGATATTGATCTTATAGCTGGGTCAAAACAATCATTGCAAGAATTAACATCAAAGTTTGAAAAAGTTACCAGCAAGTACGGAATGGAAATCAATACAGATAAGAGCAAAATCTTGGTAAACAGCAGAGACACAGAAAACCAGACTAATATCATGATGAATGGACATAAGCTTGAGGAGGTGAATACCTTCAAATACCTCGGATCCAGTATATGCAGCGATGGTAAATGCAAAGCAGAACTAAAAATAAGGCTGGAGATGGCTTTAGCGTCCTTGTCAAGGCTAACTGTGATTTGGAAAAGCAACATCAGTGTTGGAGTGAAAATCAAACTGTATAAGTCGCTGGTGCTTTCTGTTGTGTTGTATGGTTGTGAGAGTTGGACACTCACTGCGGACATGCAGAGAAGATTACAGGCTTTCGAGTATAAATGCTACAGAAGAATTCTACGAATTTCCTATAGGGAACATAAGACCAATATGTACGTAAGAAATAAAGTAGAGATGTGTGCAGGTGTCCAGGAGCCATTGCTTTCAATAGTGAAACGACGAAAACTAGCATGGTTCGGACATGTATGCAGGCGCGATTCCTTGTCAAAAACAATACTGCAGGGAACTGTCGAGGGTGGAAGAAGCAGAAGAGGACAAATAAAGACATGGACAGGAGGACAAATAAAGACATGGACAGACAACATCAAGGAATGGACAGGGCAAGATATTTCCACACTCATCCGCATCGCTGAGGATAGAATTCGCTGGAGGACTCTGTGTGCTGAAGCATCCAATGTGGTACCCCTATGACCCTGAAGGGTTATGGGTTTATTGATTGATTGATTGACCTTTTTGGGGTTGGAATCAAGCCCGTAGATAAGGGTCAGGTTTGGGGTGTTCAACCTGTCCCCTTAAGAAATCAGAACATTGCTTTAGTACTTGGAATTTAGCCAAAAGTGAATAAACAAACCCCTTTAACAATTTTCCACAACATGGTTATAAAAATTATTATGGAAATAAAATGACACACAAAGATGGGCTAATGACATTTTTTTAAGATGAATCCCCAGCCTATTTTACTGAAGACGTATCCACAGTGCTTGTTGTTGTGATTTTCTAGGCAAATTTGACGTTCAATTGTACACTATTATTTGTATTTTTTATGTACCCATATCCTATAGTGATAGTTTTTACAGCGTTCATTGTAAAGCTGATAATAGATTTTGTGTTTGAAAATTATGCACATTTTTTTATCCGTTCTGAATAGGCGACTACTTCTGAAAACTTCGCGCACCACTGAAAATTATGGCCTTTTCCTGATATGAGATAATGCTTTGGAGAAACCTCCCCATTACACAAAAATGTTCTTATCTTGTCTTAACCACTTGTACTGTGAAGCTTTGCGCGGAAGCGAAGTTTATGTTCTATTGTTCAATTGGTTTCAAAAAGAGCACTGTTCATAATTTCACGGGATCGAAAAAGAAAAAAAAAAACCTGGTTGCTATTGATTTCTGAATGGCCCAGGATGCAGAACTGCGTTCATTAGGAATTGGACCTGATATATTGACATCCCAAAATAATTTGTGTAACTCTCGGTTATAGAGCCGAACATTGTGTATGTGTTAGGAAATATCTTGATTTATCATTAATTAGTGAATATCATAGTGGCTGAATTACCAGAACTGCCACCTCCACTATTATGACTGAAAAACTCTGACATAATCATATTGCACTAACGTTCACGGTTGAAACCGGCGTAAGAGGCGTAATCTCACCATAAGAGGTACATTTTACTTCACCATAGATGTATGACAAGACTGCCTATTATTTGTTGGTTATTGATTATTAAACCGACAACATTGCACTCCGAGAAGACTAATAGGCTCAGTTGTTCTAGTATGCGTACTCAACAGATGTATGCTTCTTGGGCTGTGTTACAAAAATCCATGTTTTCATATCTTTCTGTTTCGAGCCTATGTTAATCATTTGTGTAAAGTCTTGCTCTTCATGTATATAAAAAAGACAACAATCCTGTTAAATCAACAAGATTGTATCTGCAGTGTAGATCAACCGAAGATCACTCTGTCAGGTAGTTCAACCCGCGCTGCCGTCCAAAAGTAGCGAAAACCTGCTGATCGGCAATCCAAAAACTGGCAAACTAATTTATACGAGTGATTGTTTTACTAATTGAGAACATTAACTCATTAACGAGATATTCACATACACACGCACACACACACATTGCACGGCTTACACAGTCATACATAGACAATGTTCTGCTGCTAAATTCATTCATTTTCCTTTAGCGCTGAAGTTTGCGCATAGGGCAGATCTCTTCAATTCTGTCTGTTCAAAGCTATTCTGTGCAGTTCTGGCATGTAATATGATGACAAAGTAATTATACTAAAAATAATTATCAATTAACACAGCAGTTAATGTGCATTAGTTTTCAAAGTTGTCTAGGAATCATCTTCATTCTCCAGTCTTGTAAATTTCAAATGTGGACGCAATATATTTTCTGAATGCTGTAAAATATTGCAGCATATATCTGTGCGAACACAGATAGATCTAATAATTAACAAAGCTGTCAAACAGTCTTGCTTCATGCAGTTGTTTTCTTGTTCTTAATTAAGTTAATTCGCGAAAGTGTTCTCTCGACTGCTGCGTTTATAGATGGTAGTGACAGAAAAGATAGCTAAAAAGAAATGTCACAATTAATTGATTTCCTGTGGCCATGTATTGACGTGGATGAAAGGGGAGCAAAGAATAGAAACGCTGTTTAACTTCTATGCATGTCGTAAGAGGCGACTAATTACGTTTTAGGGTGGAGTTGGATGTCCCGTCCCATGTATAGTTAAGTGATCCAGAAGATGAAGAGTTGTCAACTATGACACTACGCATTTTGTTCTCCGGAATGCATCCTGCTAATCTATAGGAGTTTTAAAACGAACGCAGAAGAAGAATAGACAGCATAGGCCTAATGTAGATCCCTCAATTAATACCCGCTCACTGAACAGACGTGCTAGCAACTAGACGTGCTACCCACTTAGTAGCAGACGTGGACAATATCAAAGTCCTCCGGAAAAGAAAACACACAGGGGGAAATTTCGAACTCTTTTGTATACCATACGACAAATGTCATCTGTAGAATTCCCCCGTTCCGGTGCCCGTATGTCTCTGTTGTTTCTTTGATCGTCATGTTTCCCGCTTAAGCTTTACTGTCTGCTGTAATTTTGCCTCAAGCATTCGGCTAGGTTGACTACTATTCGGCTAGGTAACTACTATTCACACAGGTGAATTGTGATGTTCCACATCAGACATCTAACTCACAAATAATTAATTTCGGATCGTTTTTAACTCTTAATCCCAGGTGATTTCATACATAAACCATTGGATTAAAACCATTCCGCGATTACCAGTTGCAGAGTTGCTGCGGGGAACACTACTTTCCATCGAGCTCAAACGAACAGGTAATTATTAATATAATGACAATTCCCATGCATTATTCCTTCTGAATTTCGAACATTTTTACGTTTTAACGAAAAAACAAGCACAAAAACAAGCGGATAATTAAAAAAACGGGCACAAGAAACCGCAACCTGCGGCAAGTAACAAAGTACCCATGGCTAGGGTCTAAAAGTAGCCTAAATGGTCGAGAAAACCGTGTAACTGGCAACACTGACTCCTTTGCGCATTATCTTATTAAAGTTTTCACTTCTTACTTTTGTTAACGCAGGATAGGCCTACTACATTTTGTCGGATATCCTCGACTTGGCACTCTGGTTATTATATATCAATCACACTAACTACTCAATGGATATAAGATGCGTTTCAAGAGAGAAACAACGAGATGTGAACGGTTCTTGAATGTTTGACATTCAAGTATAACCTGCCGTACCTTCGCTTAGAGATGATGAGTACTGATGTGTGCTGCTCAGTGTGTGATGTTTGTTTTGGGTTATTAAACTAACTAACTTGATTAAGATAAGGCTGATCACAAATAAGAAAAATCCTATAAATAGGGGTGGATGCATTAAAGATAAAAATGGTAAAATAATATTTGATAAAACAGAAGCACTCACAAGATGGGCAGATTATGTAACAGAACTGTTTGACGACCAACGGAACAAAAAACCAACAATACACAACAATGATGGACCAGCAATACTGAAATCAGAAGTAGAACATGCAATAAATTCAATAAAATGTGGAAAAGCTGCAGGCTCTGACAACATAACAGCAGACATAATAAAAACTCTAAATGAATTTGGTGTAGATACTATCACAGAAATTTGCAATGACATATACGAAACAGGACATAGGCCTATACCTAAAGACCTAACATCATCAATATTCATACCACTACCTAAGAAGCCCAGGGCTGTGGACTGTACAGAATATAGAACAATAAGTCTAATGAGCCATCTAACTAAAATACTTCTCAAGATAATACATGAAAGAATTAAGAACAAGATAGACATGGAGGTCGGTGAAGAACAATTCGGTTTTAGGAAAAACAAAGGAACTAGAGAAGCTATACTGAGTATCCGGCTAGTGATAGATAAATATATAGAAGTCCAAAAAGTATCTATATTTGCTTCATAGACTACAGCAAGGCCTTTGACAGAGTCCAACATGAAAAATTAATCAAATGTCTTCAAGAAATAGGCATAGATAGAAAAGACATCAACTTGATTATAAATATATATTGGGAACAAACTGCATCAATAAGGTGTGAAAACAGCTACTCTCCATACATAGAAATAAGAAGAGGGGTAAGACAAGGTTGCATTTTATCACCAAACCTATTTAATATCTACACAGAGAATATCTTTAAAAATATAGAAGAAACACCAGGACTCAAGATCAATGGGAAAATAATAAACAACATTAGATATGCAGATGACACTGTTCTTTTAGCAGAAAGTGAACATGAACTACAAAGACTAATAGATCAAGTCAATAAATCAAGTAATGAATATGGACTGGATATAAACATTAAAAAAACAAAAACCATGATAATCAGCAAAGACACAGAAGAACATGAGATAAACATAAACATACAGGGAGAGAAACTACAACAAGTAAATCAGTATCAATATCTTGGACACATAGTCACAAATGATGGCAGATGTGAAACAGAAGTTAAAAGGAGAATAGGAATGGCTAAAAGTACCTTCAATGGCATGAGGAAATTATTAATATCTAAACAAATTACAAACAAGTTAAAAATGAGAATTATAAAATGCTACATCTATTCCATATTAATGTATGGCTCAGAAACATGGACACTAAATAAACAATTAGAAGACACAATTGATGCCTTTGAGATGTGGGTATATAGAAGAATAAGGAGAACATCATGGAAAGAGAAAAAAAAACAAATAAAGAGGTGCTAAAGACACTTAATATGAAGAAAGAACTACTAAGAGAAATAAAGATCAGGCAAATAAAATACTTTGGACACATTAAAAGACATGACACCCTATTGAAGACCTTACTTGAGGGTAAAGTCAAAGGGAAGCGAGCAAGAGGTAGGCAGAGATACAAGTGGGAGAGTAACATTACACGATGGACAGGTTACAGTCTAGCAGAGTGCACCACCAAGACAAGAGACAGGAGATGTTGGAGATACGTTGCAGCCAACCTTCGTTGCGGAGACGGCACTTGATGATGATGAACTTGACAAATGAACTAATGTCATATTATTGTCATAAACAATTGTTTCTCATGCAATTTTGCAATATATATCACATTATCTACACAATAACAATCATACCTTGAAGTTCATCCTTTTGTTGTGAGGAGACGCCCATAAAGCTCATTGGAGATCTAATTTTAGCAATGACATTCTGTAGCTTTTGACCAATAGAATCACATCAGCACTAGAGCGCGCGCAGTTACGATCTGACTGACGTCCGCCATTTGCATCACAAATTGTAAACATTGGAAGGTTTGTGTATAAATTAGATATAATAAAACACGAATTATCAATAAAGTAAATTTTTCATAGCATTGCATCAATGTATATTAAAAATTGCTGTTCAAATGGTGTACTAATTTTGTTGCATACATTCAAAACATATTTTTAGTAGATGAATTGACAAGCATCCATCCTACCATGAAACACAGCTGATCATGTTACACCCTTCTTCTCAACGCAACGTTTATTCAATCTATGGCTACTGAATAAAATATTTCTATACTTTTGTAGATTATCACAATTCGTGGTCTATATTTTAGTACTTAGTTAGTCGTGCTTATTTTTGTGATCAATTGTATGCCAATTAGCAGCTAGATTCTGCACAGATGGCACAAAGTGGACATATCGAAAGTTGATTTTGCGCGGGACTTAGCGCGTGAAGACAAGTGCAAAATTACGGAAAATGTAGAAAACGTCGACATCACGAGGAGCACTGACGTCGGTGACGTAATGTCATCACTTCTGAGGACATAACCTAGCAAGGAGCCATTTTGGTCTCAAGACCAGGAGATGGCTCAAGTAGCTGATGACTATAACCCAGTCTCTGTGTCTTCCCCAGTCAACTACCTCTTGGCTAATCAACATAACAACAGCAGTAAGACCAATGGCTTCAGGTAGATCAATAAAGTTATCCAATTTGTCATCAGGGCGGATATTTGTAATGCATTTAGGTGTTGTCTTTGCAAGATTTCAAAGCACTGCTTTGTCTGCTAGTCTTTCTTATGAGAAACAATACCATAGTTTTATTGTCAGAGCAAGCAATTCATCTATCTTTTGACAAAGTAGCATATTTATTAGATGTGTTATATATGTTTAATTACTATGCACATAATAAAGTAATGTTTGGTCACTGACAAAAAATAGGAATATTCTGTGCACTCTTGTCTAATAAAATTGCTGGGCTAATAATGATACATCTGTTGGCATACCCTAGTCTGATAATCAGCTATGGCTTTATTTTATTACTTTTGACACATATACTTAAAGTTTTCAAATTGTATTGATATGAAAATATTCAAGTGCTTTTTTGCTTTGATTGAAAAATGTATTTCTTCAAAATTCTTGTCCATATAAAAGAACATTTCCTTTAATTTTGCCAAAGAAAGTATTGTCATATAGGATCCTTCACAACTGCCTAATTTAATATTATGTATATATATATATAAATTTTTTCCCCCTATTATAACTTTTATAATATATGGGCATGATTATCCTTCTCAAAATATCTCGCAGGGAACAGTTGAGGGTGGAGGAAGAAGAGGGGGTCAGAGGAAAGTATAGATTGATAATATTAAAGACTGGACAGTGTTAAGTTTCTTCACACTTAAACAAAGAACTAATAACAGAGAGGCATGGCAAAATATTTGTGTTAATGTTTCCAGAGTGACACTTCTTCGACCCTGAAGGGTTATGGATTTGATGATGATTATAACTTTTCATCCATGTGAATTATATAGTCTTTTTACTGAAGAATAAAACCACTGCACTCTATTAGCATGCCATAAAAGTAACTGGTAAGGAATAGCCATTTTTTTCAGCATCCTTATCACACTAATGAAGTTGTTACAAAAATTACAAATTACTACCTTTAAGAGAATTTAAACATTATAGTTTAGTCTTTGTTGGGAATCAATATTGGTAAATTTATTTTCAAATTCAATGATTTATGTCCCAGAATCTCCCTCCAGGGCCAGATAAATGGAACACATTATATGGAACAAAACAACAACTCACAAACACATGCATATATCACACAATGGCATTGGATCATAGGGCATGAGCCCATGGACCGCTGGATCAGCAACCAACCAATATCCCAGAATATGGCTTGGTTGTTGTCATTATTTATTGCTTGAATGTGCCAGAAGCCACACAATTCATAACCCTGTCAATATGTCTTATTCCATGTTTTTGTTATTAGTAGCCTTTATGCTATGCTTGTATGTCACAAGTTGCTACGAGACCACTAAAGTACGAACACCTCAATATTTTAGTATAGGCCTAGTATTTCTACAAAGAGAAACTCTACTTAAAGCCTGTTGCTCCTAATGAAACAACACATGATCACATTATTTTGAATAAAGTTGGCACTTATTCCCCACCCATTTCTGAGTTCCAGCACTGGATTTTCATACTGAAGAATCCTGAGTTCATTATATATGAGAGGCTGTTCATGCAAAAATTAAAGTGATTGCAAAATCTAACTAGAAATGTAATTTTAACCAAATACTGGAAGATGTAACAAATTATATATATTTTGGGAGCAAATATAGCAAGTCAGGAGATTATGTAACACAAACGAGAATAATTACAAGTCACTTCAAAATTAGCTCAAATGAGATATCTCTGGCAAAGTACAAATAGTAAAGCTAAATTGCCTTTGATCAGATGCAAAGCATATTTCCCAGTTGCAATTTATGGCCATAAAACATGGACACTTAATGGTAAAAAGAATATCTTCCTTCAAAATGAGATGTTACAGAAGGATAGTGAGAATACCTTGGACAATATAAAATGAATCAGGAAGTGTTAAATACATTAATGTGGAAAATGAATGGCTCATAAATAATATTGATCAAGAAAGCTGATTATTTTTTGGGGCCATATAGACATAACAGCATGAAAAACTAGTATGGTACAGTTGTTAGTAATGGGTAATTGGTAAAAGTACAGATTAGTTCTCCACTGTGCTATAAATAGCACATTGTTGACAATTTCAACTATCCAAGTCATGGATTCCTGTGTAACACCAATCAAAATAATGGCTGCTGTGATGTCACATCCGACAATCACTTGAGTTCAAATCTAGACACAGACAAACTTATTCATAATCTTTTGTTTTCCAATTTACACATTTTTTACAATTTCCTATTATTTGTGGTGAGAGATCAGTATTTCTCCCCGCTACACACGGAGCGAGGTGCACGCACACATTAGAAATATTATTTCGAATCCTAACCTTACTCTTAAGTACTTACCCGTAAGCTTGCCAAATCACACAACAAAGGTCAGGTAACACCTCGAAACTAGAACAAAGGTCACAGTGGAGAACTATATTGTACTTGAGCCTGGGTAATTGCATGGACTATAAGTAGAACAGAGGAAAGAACCACCAAGACATCAAGGCATGAAAGACATTTCAAAGTGTTCAAACATGTTATTGGCTAAAGCAGGTCATCTTGCCCAGAATGGTGAGTTGTTTAGTGTCCTTAAAAAACTATATTCTTGAAAGAATATGTCACCTGAATCAATTAAATACATTCAATTCCATGACCAGCACAATGTTGGTAATAAATTATCAAATGACTAGTAAGTTAATATGTGAAACCACTAACTTCTCTACCACAGAGCAGACAGTGTCTTGTTTAGTCAAACCACTAGTAATTTAAATTAATGAGAAATCCCACTAACGTCTTTACCATAGAGCAGAAAGTGATTGTAATTGTCTTGTCATATATGATGATTGTAGTTACCTTCTCTTATGTGATGATTGGAATTATCTTATCTTATGTGATGATTGGATTTGTCTTCTCTTATGTGATGATTGGAATTATCTTCTCTTATGTGATGATTGGAATTGTCTTCTCTTATGTGATGATTGGAATTGTCTTCTCTTATGTGATGATTGGAATTGTCTTCTCTTATGTGATGATTGGAATTGTCTTCTCTTATGTGATGATTGGAATTGTCTTCTCTTATGTGATGATTGGAATTGTCTTCTCTTATGTGAGGATTGTTAATCTTTTCTTTTATGTGATGCTTGCTACTCTTTTCTCTTATGTAATGATTGCAATTGTCTTATGTGATGATTGTTACTGTTTTCTCTTATGTGATGATTGTAGCTGTCATCTTGTATAGAGTGATTGTAATTATCTTCTCTTATGTGATCATTATGATTGTAATTCTTTGTTTATGTATAGATTGTAAATATCTTTTCTTATGTGATGGCTGTAATTGTCTTCACTTTATGATAATTATTATTCTCTTATGTGATGATTGTAATTATTTTCTTATGTATAGATTGTAATGGTCTTCACTTGATTGTAACTTCTCTTATGTGATGATTATAATTGTCTTCTCTTATGTGATGATTGTAACTATCTTATCATATATTAATGCCTGTGTGTTGCCGGGCCTGAGAGGGTAGCAAAGAATAGCAACATTGTTTACCTTCCATGCATGTTGTGAAAGGCAACTAAGGAGGTTATGGGATGAAGTTGGCTGTTCCATCCCATATAGGGTCAGTGACCGAAAACCATGCTGAAATCGGATGTGTCAGGCCAAAAATTGTAAATATCGCAGCAATGCTGTAAACCATGACACAACGCATTCACTTCTCTGGACTGCATCCTGCTAATCTGCAGGAGTTTGAGAACAAACACAGAAGAAGATTTTATATTAAGATTGTAGGCACTTTCTCACATCAAAGTAGGATTGTAACTACCTTCTAAAATATTACGAGAGTGATTTGATAAGTTTTACCTTCAGCACCATAACTGTAACAATAGCGTCCTAATATTCATAGAACTGATGTGATAATACATCTCTAATTAAGTGATCTTCAGGATATTCAAGGGCATTCACTTGGAACATGGCACATGCATACAGTGGACAGTAAAATATCAGTTTCCATTGTCCATGGATAAATGGTGGAAGTAGCATGCTGAATTCCTTACGGCCAAAGGTTGTTGACCAATCTGCATTCATTGGAGAATTACAGCCGTATATGGCAGTGCCTGAATGAATGTCAGTACTGTCATGAGGTGAGCATGGCCATAGTCCAGGTACAATGAAGTGATTTTGACTGAGCGAGTCCATCTCAGTGTCAATGAAGTTTTTGAGTATAGGAAAGTGTACAAGATATGTCCCATGCATGCAGACATGCAATAATTTTTTATTCTGCATATCAGACAAGAGCTCTGGCATATCAAAAAATCCTCAGCTATCATCTTTCAATGGATACATTCACACTGAAATCATGGAAAATAATTAGAAGGCTGATGCTTTGTCAAGAACAGGTAGTGAAATGAAACTACACAGACACCTACTGCCAAACAGCTACGTGCAAACAGCTGTACTTACCTGTACCTAGTGAGAGACCTCAGATTTCTTCTCAACAAGATGAAACAACTAGTCTCATGTTGCAAGTTTGTGTGTTTATGGGGATTGTGAATATGTTGAAAAACAATTAAACTTCAAGAAAAAAAGAAACTAACCACAAATGTGTCAAGTTATATATGAAGTGATAGTGATACCAACTAGTGATAGATAAATATATAGAAGTCTAAAAAAAGTATCTATGTTTGCTTCATAGACTACAGCAAGGCCTTTGACAGAGTCCAACATGAAAAATTAATCAAATGTCTTCAAGAAATAGGCATAGATGGAAAAGACATCAGACTAATTAGAAATATATATTGGGAACAGACTGCATCAATAAGATGTGAAAACAGCTACTCACCATACATAGAAATAAGAATAGTGGTAAGACAAGGATGCATTTTATCACCAAGCCTATTTAATATCTACACAGAGAATATCTTTAAAAATATAGAAGAAACACCAGGACTCAAGATCAATGGGAAAATAATAAACAACATTAGATATGCAGATGACACTGTTCTTTTAGCAGAAAGTGAACATGATAGTGAACAACAAAGACTAATAGATCAAGTCAATAAATCAAGTAAAGAATATGGACTGGATATTAAAATCCTTTTAAAAAAACCATGATAATCAACAAAGACACAGAAGAACCAGAGCTAAACATAAATATACATGTAGAGAAGCTACAACAAGTAAAACATTATCAATATCTTGTACATATAGTCACAAATGATGGCAGATGTGAAAAAGAAGTTAAAAAGAGAATCATCATCAAGTGCCGTCTCCGCAACAAAGGTTGGCTGCAACAGACCTCCAACCTGCACATCAGACATCTGTCTATTGTTTTGCGGGTGCACTCTGCAAGACTGTAACCTGTCCATCTTGTGATGTTACAATTTTTTTTGTCTAAGCTGGTCAGACAATCGGTGAGAAGTTAAAAAGAAGGATAACTACATTCTCAGATATTCATTATCATAAGTTTTTCTTCTCAGCAGGTCAGACAATCAGTCGGTGGGAAGTAGTGAGGATGAAACAGATGACACAGAACCTCTGGACCATGACTACAATCTGCCGCAAGTGAAGATTAAGAAATTCATCAATCGCGGAAAGTGGTCTAAAGAAGAGGTATAAGAATACTTATATAGTAGAGCTCTCAATATTTGTGTCCCAAAAAATAACTATGTAATTTTTATTTTATTCATTTTATGAATGACATACTTTTTGTACATAAATATTTTATTACCATTATATGTTTACATTTGAGATGTGTAGATTTACATATAATAACCACCAAAGTAGGATGTGTTGTGCCATTAGTGCAGATAAAACAGCAACACAACCATTCTCTAGAGTAAGTACATCCTGCTGGAAATCTAGTATGAACATTGTCCTGCTAACAGAGACAGTTTGAGAATGAATGCCAACAATAACAGAGACAGTTTGAGAATGAATGCCAACAAATACAATTAAAATAATTAATTTCTTGTTTACTTTACCAGATCCTGTCAAAGCATACGCTGAGAATTATACATTGTTGCACCCTGAAGGACAGCAATAAATTCATCACCTGCTAGGTCAATGACCATCACCCAGAGTGCCATAGAAAAGAAAATATCAGCTTTTGAAATTAAATGCTATAGAAATGTTTTAAGAGTATCATGGACTGAGAGGCTGTCCAAATACAATGCTCACAAAGACCTGAACATAGAAGATTGACTCCTAAAAAAAAGTAACCGAAGCTGGAATATAAAAACATAAATGGATTAGAAAAATCAATTATGGGGGAAAACATTTCAGAAAAGAAAACGCAGCCTCCCGACATGCTGATTGACAAAAGATATTGGGTACCTATTGTGTATGACACTGGAAGAAGCAGGACAGCTTGCACTGAACCAAAAGGATTACAGAGTGACAATGAGGACATAATTATGTAAAGGATATAGATGAAGCAGTAAGGTTGCTTTGCCATAACATTTAAACTATTTATCTATATTCCTTCAGTGCCAAATATGAGGCATAGTGCAGGAACCAGTACTCACTATTTATTTTGAGTGATATGATGCTGCTTTGTGTACTTGCATGTTGTTGGCAAGCCAGTCATTTTTATTTGATTCTGTGAAGAGTTTCTCTTGGTCTTCTCAGTATTACTCTTAACATTGTACTGGATGTATAATAATTTATCACAGAAGAAGAAAAAAATGCCATAACATTAAAACAACAGTACTCATGTAAAACAGATCAATTAACTTTACGATGGATGTACACGCAGACTATAGAGTGTGGGTGTGGTTTGGTAGTCATCTTGTATTGGTGTTGGCTGTCTAACTGCTTTTAACATCTGTTTTTTACCGCCGAAGTCTGTATGTCGTGCCATTGGCGCAAATAAAACTGTGACACAACACATTTCCATTCTCTGTACTATATCCTGCTGGAAATCTAGTAGAACCATTGTCCTGCTACAAGATAGACCTTGTGGGAGTTTGAAAATGAACGCTGAAGAAGAATATCTATTTCTTTTGATGTTAGTTATTGGCACACCCTGTTGATCATCAGCAGCTTCCTTCCTGGCAAAACAATCTGCTGTCTGGTTAGTTTGTGTATTTTGTTCATAATTTATAGTCATCTTGTATTGATGTTGGCTTTCTAATTGCTTTAATCATATTTCTTTTGATGGTATGTTATTGGTATATCTAGTTGAACATCAGCAGCACCCTTCCTGGCACTACAATTTGCTTTCTTGCTTCCAGGTAATGTGATGGTATCCACTACATAACTACTTTGGTTAGTAGTCTGGTTAGTTCGATCAGTAGTATCTGTCTGCAAGTCTGGTAGTTTTCTGGACTGGAGCACTTGGAGTGCTGATCTTGCATCTGTCAGGAATACTATAGGCTGTGGACCAAGATTAGTGCTCTGCAGTTTTTCGATTGCTACCTTAATTGTATGGATTTCTACATCACAATTATGACAGAATTTCCCTGTTGATAATTTGAATGTATCCCTAACTTTGTTTGGATTCTGTATGTATATTCCTGTTCCTCCATTTTTCACTTCATTCTGTACTGACCCATCTGTATATATGTCATGTGAATATTCATCATCTGTATATACGCCATATGTCATGTGAATATTCATCATCTGTATATACGCCATATGTCTTGTGAATATTCATCATCTGTATATACGCCATATGTCATGTGAATATTCATCATCTGTATATACGCCATATGTCATGTGAATATTCATCATCTGTATATATGCCATATGTCATGTGAATATTCATCATCCTGGAGGCAGAATAACTATCTTACATTATACGCTGGTCTGTTTGTGTATTTTTGTAATACCTGGAAGTTATGTATTTAATTTTCCATGACTTTCCTCTGGTTACGTATAGGAATGACAAAAATCTTAATGGCATCTTGGTCCACAGTCACCTCAGGGCTAATGTTCCAGACCATTTTGGTATGGTTCGTTGCTGACACCTATGTTTTTACAAATGTTCTTATGTAGTGCAGATCCATTTCGTTTAATTTCTTAAAGCCACTTTCGCTATTGGTGATGCCTTTACATGTGATTCCCATAATGACATTTACGTTATTTGTAAATATACTGAAAATAAATAGAGGGGAAACTCGCAAAAGACTAAGTGACAATTTCTACCAACATCTCCATGCCATTAACTGTAGAATGCCTGCTCCTGTTGCTATACATTTCAATGGCACTGATAATTATGGTGCCTGTGATATTCAGGTCAATGCATTAAGATCTTGCACCACTGACAATGGACCTAGGTACATGAAAAACACTAAATATTGCAGTTTGGTACCACATTTGGTCTTAATACTGATCATTCATTTATTTAAATTTGGCAGGTGGTGCCTTTGTTGGTGTTGGTTATTTTCAGACATAGTTGTTTTATTTCATTCTCATTCCCCATATTTTTTTAATCTGCGTCTCTATCACATTCCTTGTGCATTTGTATATCATTGTTACATTGGATGTCTCTGCTGTTAAATGTCTGCCGTCTAATGCATTTGTAATAGTGCCATTATTTTTAGTGTTTGTCTTTTCTTGAAAAAGATCTTAAGGTTGAAACTGTCTTGTATACTGTTTTTTTTAAAAATACCCATACACTATAATCTGTCTGTGCATTTATTGTAAAGCCAATTAACCTTGCATTTTGTGTAAATCCTAATGTTTTACAGCAGTCTCACTTATTATCAATAATATTTAAGGGTGAATTTTAAAATTTTATCTTCGGAAGATAACAATTAATCCTTTACCATGATTTGAACCCACGCTGTCAGTATTGTGGTGATCTACGTTCTACTTATTCTGCCACATACATCCCACATAAACAGTTACAGATGAATATGGTAACTATGGACATACGAGGCGTGTTCAAATGAAAACGGGACTTGTTACACCACGCGTGATAGAGCGCACTGATATTGATGACATTTTGCACTAGTAATGAGTATCCAATAATTTACATACGGTCACGTGTTCATCTTCCCAGCATGCATATGTGCTGCAGAAGACTGTTAACAATATGGCGGGTGTGATTCCGAACCTGTCCAAAGTGAATCAGCGTGCTGTGATCCAGTTTCTTTCATTTGAAGGATGTCAAGCAGTAGACATTCATCGGAGAATGAAGGCAGCATATGGTGACAAATGTTTGTCGAGGACCAGAGTGATGGAGTGGGTGCGTATGTTTAAAGACGGACGTGAGTTAACGGCAGATCTTGCACGGCCAGGTCAGGCGCATATTGTTGCAACAGAAGAAGACACTTTAGACAAGCTGCATAAGGCCATCAAGGCTAAGCGACCAGGCAGACTTTCTCAAGGTGTGATTCTTCTCCACGACAACGCTCGTCCGCACGTCGCAAAAATTGTGCAGGAAACATTGGCAAAGAAGAATTGGGAAGTTCTTCATCACCCAGCCTATAGTCCTGATTTATCCCCGTGTGATTTCCATTTGTTCGGACCGTTGAAGAAAGCACTAAAGGGACAGCGATTCAACAGCGACGCAGACGTGAAGACAGCGGTGACCACATGGTTCAGAGAACAGCCACGCAACTTTTTCTCGGACGGCATTCGACGTCTACCTAAACAGTGGGATGCTTGCCTAAATGCATACGGAGATTTTTTCTGATGAACCCAGGTGCATTCTTATTCACAAGTGGTTGCTTTGTTCAATTCCGTTGAAAATATTAAATTGCGTATGATACTTTTTAAATAAATCCACAAGTCCCGTTTTCATTTGAACACGCCTCGTACATAAACAGTTACAGATGAATATGGTAACTATGGACATACATAAACAGTTACAGATAAATATGGTAACTATGGACATACATAAACAGTTACAGATGAATATGGTAACTATGGACATACATAAACAGTTACAGATAAATATGGTAACTATGGACATACATAAACAGTTACAGATGAATATGGTAACTATGGACATACATAAACAGTTACAGATAAATATGGTAACTATGGACATACATAAACAGTTACAGATGAATATGGTAACTATGGACATACATAAACAGTTACAGATAAATATGGTAACTATGGACATACATAAACGGTTACAGATAAATATGGTAACTATGGACATACCCAGTGTGGTTGTCTGTGGTAAATTCAATAGCTACCCAGACAAAATGGTAAAAATACAGTGACTTTGACCATAATTCAGATGGATGACACACACATTTTTGTTAAATAGTATCATTCACCTGATAATTTACACCACTAATATTAAAAATTGTAAGTTTCAAGGAATCTATAGAAGAGACTATATAATCAATTGCAACACTCAAATTAACACAAATGAGAAAGCTATGGCAAAGTAGTAATGACACTAAAGTAACCCTTTTAAGATCATGTGTTTTCCCAGTGGCAACATATGGATGCGAGACTTGAACTTTAAGCCAGACAATATCCAAAAGAATAAATTCATTTGAAATGAAGTGCTACAGAAAGTTCTTATGAATATCGTACACAGAGAAAAGGAAGAACATTGAGATTTTGAAATTACTGAAACTAAATGAAGGGTGACTTCTAAATACCATCATAAGAAGGAAGCTACAATATTTTGGACACTTAAAGCAACATGATGGTATCAAAAGGCTGATTCTAAAAGGCGGAGTGTCAGATGAGAGAAGAAGAGAAAGACCAAGAAGACGATGGACCAAAGACATCGAGGAATGTATGCATGTCTCTGACCAATGCATGCCTGCTTGCCCAGGACAGAGTATCCACGATGAAGACAATGTTCTGGAAAGAATATGTCACTTGATATGTATTGAAAACACAAACTGATTGGGTAACAGTCTAACGTATATCACAATGTCTCATTCTGTCTTTCTGTCTGTCATATGTGACTTGATTCTCAAGAATGACATTTGTCATTATGTGTATCCCTCCTAATTGACAGGATGAGAAGCTACGGAAGATAGTTGAAACTAAGGGCTTCCATGATTGGAAAGTTGTTTGCAGTTTCTTTGCAGACCGCACAGATATCCAGTGTCAACATCGCTGGCATAAAGTCTTAAACCCAGACCTTATCAAAGGACCGTGGACCAGGGAGGTAACAAATTATGTAGTTAGTTTATGCGAAATGTGGGGCACTAATAATCTTGACAAGTGAATCCCAAACCTTTTTGACCCTTAGACTACCTGCCAATTTTTGGGTTTTCCATAGACTCCCACCACCCAACCTGCCTAATATTGAATTTTCCTATACATATTAATTAAATATGTTTTTGACAGCTGACATAGTGCTGCTCACTTTGATATGATTTTTTTGTGTAGAGTGGAAATTTAAAAAAATAAGATAATGTACAATTTGTATTCATACCTTTTTTGAAAATAGAACATGTCGTGCACCTGCAATTTTTTCTCTTGCTGCAAGTCTACATTGACCCTTAGGGGTCCATATAGACCACTTTGTTAACTTATGATGTAGACTCAAGGCAATAGGTATTAATAAAATACATGAACAGAACAGTGTATAATGTAAGATAGTTACTCTGCCTCCAGGATGATAAATATCCACATGACATATGACGTATATACAGATGAGACAGTACAGAATGAAGTGAAAAATGGAGGAACAGGAATATTCATACAGAATCCAAACAAAGTTAGGGATACATTCAAATTATCAACATGGAAATTCTTTCATAATTGTGATGTAGAAATCCATACAATTAAGGTAGCAATAGAAAAACTACTGAGCATCAATCTTGGTCCACAGCCTATAGTATTCCTGACAGATGCAAGATCAGCACTCCAAGTGCTCTAGTCCAGAAAACTACCAGACTTGCAAATACTACTGATGGAACTAACCAGACAGCACAAAGTAGCTATGCAATGCTACTGATGGAACTAACCAGACAGCACAAAGTAGCTATGCAATGCTACTGATGGAACTAACCAGACAGCACAAAGTAGCTATGCAATGTTACTGATGGAACTAACCAGACAGCACAAAGTAGCTATGCAATGAATATCATCGCAGTGTTATATACCTAGAAACAAGAAAGCAGATAGTTTTGTAAGGAAAAGTGCTGCTGATAATCAACCAGATGTGCAAATAATGTATCATATTTCAAAAGAAATATGATTAAAATAATTAGAATGCCAACACCAATTCAATATAAATAAATTACAAACAGACCAGAACTTTATCATTCTACGCCTCAAAAAAAGGACACAACCAACTCCGCAGCCACATGTTTACAAAGTTCAAGACTGGCAACATGGTCATGTGGACAGTAACCTCAGACAGCAGAGTACGTTCATCAAGAGTGCTCAGAATATTAATTTCTGAGGCAAACACACTGGCCCAAAGAAAACAAGTGAAAGAAAAACTCTTCAAACCCCTGTAAGAATTACAAAACAATCAGGTTTATAGAAAAGACAAAAAGTCAGATATAATCACATTCCAATCGAACAAAAGAAGAACAAAATACACAAAGTAATATGTTTTACTGTTCTCACACTGGAAATAAACAGTACAGTTAACCCACAAACAATACTCTTCTCAAAGATCCAGTTGGAAAATTGTTAACACATTAAATGAAATTCAACATTAGCAATGGACAGAGAATTTTCAAGTAATAGTTAATAGACCACAATCAAACAGTGCTGCAAGATTAAAGGAGGAAGAACCCATAACCTCATAGAAGCATAATTTGATAAGTTTTCACTGACAGAATTAAAGCAAGCCATAAAAGAACTAAAAAATAACAAACCCACTGGTGAAGATGAAATCTCTGGAGAAATGCTGAAGACTGCTGACAACAACACTCTTTATCATCTGCTATTACTTTTCTATGAAGTTTGACAAAATGAATCATAACCGAAACAATCTACAACAGGTGTTACTTTCAAATTACCATTCATAATAGTGTTTATTTTCTTTCATTCTAAGTACATGTTTTATATACGGACAGTATATTTTAAGGCTATTCAACTATTGTTAAATTTTGAGGCACACACAATTGTATCAACAGTACAATGTGGATGATCAGCCTTGAACCACAAACTAATTCAACAGAGTTAAGTTTGGGAAGTGGGCCTAATATCCACTCTACCACAGAGTCGGTAATCCTTACATTATTTCCTATTTATTTGACATTGATAGCAATGGGTTGGTTATGTTGCAGGAAGACAATAGAGTTATTCAGCTAGTCAACGAATACGGACCAAAACGGTGGACACTAATTTCAAAACATTTAAAAGGTCGTACTGGCAAACAGTGTAGGGAGAGGTTGGTATAATCTTAATGTTTTACATTTGAAGTTTGTGTCATCTTTCTTCACTTCATTATTTGAAGTTGGTGTCATAATAGTTTTATGAACTGAGGTTAGTGCCATCTTATAATTCATCATTTTAGATTAGTGTCATCTTAGTCATAATTTCAAATTAGTTTTCAGATTCGTCATTTCACATTAGTGCCATCTTAGATTAATTATTAGATTTAATGTCATCTTAGATTCATCATTTAATATTAGTCATCTTAGATTTATCATTTGAGATTGATGTCATCTTAGTTTCATCAGCTGAGGTTGATATCGTACTAGTTTTGTTATTTCAGGTTAGTATCATAGTTTCATTGCAACAGTTTTCATTGTACATAAGCTTCAGTAACATCCCACATGATAGTAATTAACTCAGTTTGAGTTTTTTGTTAAGATGTTACATCTGTTTGTGTATCCCCCAAAATTGAAATCTAAGAATATCTGTAAAACAGACGTGAATGATTTCTTGATCAATAAAAAATTGTGGGAAGAAATAGCTGATCGTACAGCATAGGTTACTGCATTACACCATCCAATCATCTGAAGTGGAATCGAGGGAACAGAAGATAAGCGACATAGACATAAAGCACCAGCATCTTTAAACTCTGATCTGTTATGTATATTCTACTCTCGCACCTGCAAATTGAGAATTGACAAAATCATTCACAAGAGAAGATGCTATTTGAGAGCTTCATAGTATAATGAAATTGTATTCTGGCCTGCTTCCTGACTAAAGATGCACAAGGCTATCATCATCCCCATGAACCTCATTTCTTTCACACATTAACCCAATACTCTTGAAATCATTATCTATTTCAATCTGTCCTTTTGTTTGTCTGTTCTTATGTCCTTTCTACTGTTTTTATATTACTTGTCTATTTTCTTCTAACTATATATTCCTAGTTCTTTGTATTATTTTCCGTGTGTAATAAAAAGTTGTTTGATTGATTCATTTTGTTTGGATATTTTTTGGAGTCATATATTCTTGATAAAGGCCTTTTATTCAAAACGTTGATGTCGTTACTTTATTTTGTAAAGCTGTAATATTGTGTCCTGCTCTGTGGCAGAGTGGTACAGGATGTCTCAGACAACGAAGTTACCAGGTTGATTTCCATCGCTGGAAATTATGTTACTGGACCATTCAAAAAGCAATGGCTACCTTCTGAACATAAATATTACCTAAAAAAATCATGATAGCCCAAAAAAACTGAGTTGATCACTATTTCAGGATTAGGATATGCTACCATTATTGATTTATTTTGTGGTCATTTCATTTGAAAACATTTCTTTACTTGTTTGTTCATATTGGAGTCTGTAAAAAAAAAACATGTTAAATATGAAAGTTTTTTCCAGTTTATCTGTCATTACATTATTTTCACATTATCTGAAGGTGGCACAATCATTTAAACCCAAGCATCAAGAAAACTGCCTGGACAGGGGAAGAAGACCAGCTCATTTATCAGCTTCACCGCCGTCTGGGAAACCGTTGGGCTGAAATAGCCAAATACTTACCTGGGAGGTATGCTCTTCTTTTAACTATGTATGTTTTTTGTTCTTTGTAAAGTGCTTGAGCGATTGACTAGAGCTCTGGTCTCACAAATGTGAAACAGCTGTGTCATCTATGATGACACCGGTTCAAATCACTGAATTTATATCTTTCAAAATATTTGTTGATTCAATCCACAGGAATTACAAGCCATGAAGCTTTTATTTCCTAGTGCAAGGGCCGGGTTTCTCCAGGGCATTTTTAAAATACTCAAACTCTCAGCAGTATGCAAAGCTTTGAGAAGCCACCTAGTCAAAGGCTAGATGAATACAAAATAAACCAGCAAGCCCTTATGTGGACACTTGAAGGTAAAAGAAAATGAGGAAGAAATAAAGCAACCCTTAAAAACACCATACTTAAAGAAGGGGAAATAATAAGATCATGGAAGAATCTGGCACAGGTTAGGCTGATTGACATCACAGACTCAAGATTGGTTTACTGCTGAAAAAAATGTGCTAGAAAAAAGACAAGAGCTACCTAATGTCTTACAGACTATTCTCCACATGTTCAGAATGTGGAAGGACATTTCAGGCTTACATAATACTCATTGTTGGTTTAAGGGTTGAGTTTTAGGAGGGCTTGTCTCACAAGCACGCTTTGCTTAAACTTGCTTTGGTTTCTTCTTCTTCAGTGTTCATTCTCAAACTCCCGCTGGATCTCTCTTACAGCATGACAATGGCCCTACTAGATTACCAGCAGGATGTAGTCCAGAGAATGGAAATGCGCTGTGTCGACGTTTTATTTACGCAAATGGCCTATTACATCCAGCATCTGCAGAGCGTGAGGTTTAAAACCGATAGTCCACAATGCACTGGCAATGCAAATGGATGTATTCTATCTATGTGACGTGTCCTTTACAAAACATAGTCCTCACTGCCATTGTGTAAGCCTCTCGGTTCTGTACACGTTGACAAGCTTCTTTTAGTGTCATATTCAGGTCTTCAAAGTCATGTGTCTATTGTAGTCTTGGTCTCCCTCTTGTTCTAAAATTTTATTTTAAATGCTAATATTTTCTTTTCTTTTGTATATGTCATTGCCTACGTCTCACAACCATACGTTTCCACTAGAAAAATATAGTTTCTTAATTTTTTGTATGTATTAGTGTTGTCTACAAATTCAACATGAGTTGGAAGCTGTGTCCTATACATGATATGCTTCAATGTAGGCTCATTAGCTACATTATGAAATGGCACATTAATTATCATCTTTAGAGTGCTGGAGTTGAATGTGTCTGGCCATTGGCTTAAATAAAATTGTGAGACAATACATTTCTATTCTCTGGGGTATATTCTCTTGGAAATCTTATAGCACCATTGTCATGCTATAAGTGAGATCCAATCGAAGTTTGAGAACGAACAGAGAAAAAAAAATAATCATCGTGTCTATTAATTTTTAGATGGCATTTTCCATCATTATGTATGCTGATATCAGAATCGCATTAAAGCCTGCAATAATTTGGAGATATTTGTATTGGCCTACTTTTGATCACGTAACCTACATGATTGCAGGGTTTTAATACAATCAAATCTTTTGGAGGTAAAATTAAAACTTCATCCTTTACGACAAGTGGTAACGGCTATGGCAAGGATACATTTATTATCACAGAATAAATCATCTTTGTGATGTTTACAAGAGAAAAAAGAAAGAGTAAAGAAAGGAAGGTTGACTTCTTGATCTTATTCCAGGTCTTTAGACATTCTTAAAAAAATCATCCAGGTTGTCTTCAGAGCCAATGTCCATAGTCATCTTCTGTTATAAAGAGGCAGCCGATAAAAGTCCTTGCATATTTGTTTAGGGTATGTGATGAGAAAAACAAAGCTTGAACATTTAGTAACCACCGGAAATATCATAGGAAGACAGAGAAATTTATGAATGGGTTGTCACTATGGCACAACAAGTCACCAACTGAACAATACTAGAGACAGAGAAACATGATATATTACACCACTCTGCATGGCACCTGATTGACTACCACAAGACTAGAAGATCTGTGTAATAACAACTTTGCTACCATCACAGTGTCTGTGTGCAGATTTATCCCACATTCTGCACTGTAACTAACGCATGATATCGCACATATCACTAATGTGGACTTAAATGTTTGTGCAGATTTAAACATTTCTGTATTTCCTCAATAACTTACTCGTTCAGCTTAAGCGATTACAACTATGATCATGTATTATTGTCACTGATTACTAATATAACTAATAAATAGCAAAAATACCAAATGTAAAGCAATGCCAATGAAAAAAAAAAGTAATAAGGACTCTTCCACATAACTGTTCAATATGGACCTTTATCAAGAAACAACTACGAACTAGAAATAAATAAAAAAAATATGATCAATACAATAGGATGGTCTCGCCACAGCATCCGATTAAGACTATCCTAGAGTATGGATCATATTGCCACCGCATCCGGTTGAGACCATCCTAGAGTATGGATCATATTGCCACCGCATCCGGTTGAGACGAACCTAGAGTATGGATCATATTGCCACCACATCCGATTGAGACCATCCTAGAGTATGGATCATGTTGTTTGTGTTTATTTATGTGGTGGTGAGACTAAGGAGGTTATAGGATGGAGTTGGCTGTCCCATCCCATATAGGGTCAGTGACCCAAAGCCATGCTGAAGTTGGATGTGTCAGGCCGAAAGGCGCAGATATCACAGCAATGCTGTAAACCATGACACAACGCATTCCGTTCTCCGGACTACATCCTGCTAATCTGCAGGAGTTTGAGAACAAGAAGAACCTTTTCAAAGTGACAAATACTGTTTTGTTGTTACCTTGCCTCATGTATTAATGGACTTTTATTGTTCTGAAATTCAGTTTTCTTTGGCACGTTTCTTTTCTTTCTGATATCTTTATTTCATTTGCTATACTGCCATGCTGCGAGAGGTTTTTGTTTCGTTACTTTCTTGGGTTCTCTCCAGCTGTCCCATCCCAGTTATACTGAAGTCAGACGTGTCAGGTTGAAAGGCACAAAAATCACAACTAAGCTGTAAACCATAACATAACACTTTTCTTTCTCCTGACTAATTCTGATAATTTACATGAGTTTGAGTATGAAAGCACAAGAAGTTCAAGCCTACTTTGCAACCCTCATATTTTCCGCTTTCCGTGTGTTTTGTGTTTCATACCAAAGTTTCAACATTTTTTAATGCACGATCATTTAAGTAGGAAGGAACTACATTATACTTTTTTGTCTATGACTTGTCCACAATTTGCAGTAGAAAAATTAATATTTATGTAGTGAAATATAAAGAAAAATGCGGAAAGAATTCCATCTCGCTTACAGAACAGACAATGCAATAAAAAATCACTGGAATTCCACTATGAAGAGAAAATTTGAGGGAGAAGACAACAATGACCGAAAATATTTCAATAGTGGGCTCTCTCTGTACAGTCGACCAATTGTGCCTAGTGGTTCTCACAATTCTCTCAGTGTACAGCCCGTTCAGTTGTTTTCTAACATGGTGAGATTGTTAATTGCAAAATTATGTGCAATTGATTACGTTTGTATTTCAGTTTGCTCATTGAAGCATTTGTTTAATTTATTGTTCAATTGGTTTTTTTTGGGCACAGATTTCACTTTCGCTCTCTTTGTGGTTAATTTTCTTTTTAATAATTCATTAATAATTGAAACCTATCATGTGCAAGACATTTCTTTTGAACTATTATTTAATTTTTAGGTATCATAATTACAGTCAGTCATATCCCTGTTGCAATGTAGGCAGTTGGCATTCAAACTATGAGCTCGTTTGACTGAGTTCAGTTTGTGAGGTGAGGGCCACTAGTCTCTCTACAAATGAGATAAAAAAATTTCTTTTTAATAGAAGATAAATAGATGCAAATGTATGTAAGGTCAAGTGAATCAAACTACAGAGCACATCTGTCAATAATGCACAAACTGACATTAAGGTCTGCATGCTTGTCTTGAATGCCTATGTCTGATATGCCTATCTGAATGCTAAACTCTGTGGTACAAAACAAGAAATTCAAAACGATTTCCAATTTATATAAGAAACAGCACTGCAGATATAGACATTCTGTTCAAATGTAACCTGTAAAGGTCATAGATATTCAACTATTGTAGAATTTTGAGACATCACAAATACACTCAAGCGAAATGCCAGTACAATGTGGATGGTCTGCATTTGAAACACCTAGTTCAACAAGTTGGGTTTGCAAGGCGAGTTCGCTATCATAGATATAGACATTACTAGCAAACAAGAAGATTATTAAACAAGAAGTCATATTGAATTTGAACGTGTTGGGCTAAAAGGTGCATATATCACAGCCACAATGTAAATTGTGATGCAACACATTCTGTTCTCTAGACTATATCCTGCTAACAGTGGAAGTTACATAACGAACATAGAAGTAGTAGAATATCACAACTCGTAGATTAATTATTCAGACAGCTGTCAACTCCAAAAAAATTATAATTGGCTCAGAATGGATGAATTATGATAAGCTAGCCAGAGTGAAGAGACCATACAGAATATATATATGTGCAGACATGATTCGAGAGACAGGATCAATGTGGTATACAGACATAGATGGTTGGATCTGCAAAAATGTGGAAGATATGAGTCCCTTGAAGGAAGGAAGTGATAAGAAACTTGTGTTCTACTGTCAGTGCTGGACAAAAAGTGAAACCATACATTTGAAGTCCTGTAAGTCTTCTTCATCTACATTTGTTCTCAAACTCCTGCATATTAGCAAAACGTAGTCCTGAAAATGGAATGCATTGTGTCATGGTTTAAAGTTTTGCTGCAATATCAGAGAAAAGACTATAGATAGATGTAAAGCATACTACTCATAGCATCGATCTGTACAAAGTAGCATCTGACATTCCTTGATAGATTAGTAATGTGTCATGGTCCCTTTTATGATTCTTATTTTGTTCTGAAGTTTTTGGTGTTTTATATTTGCTAGTATTTGTACATGATCATACTGTGTACTGTGCTTTTGATTTTTGAAGCTGCTGGTGTGTTAAAAAATTGTGATAAGAAATTATGTGTGATAAAAATTGACTATCCATCAGACACAATGGGTTGAACAGCCTTCTCAAATATTCTTATTAACCCTTTAAGGTTATCCATGATAAAAATATGTTTACTGATTATTTTAAGTTTTTTTATGTTCAAAGTATGCATAGTAAAGTAAAGTAACCCATAGCATTTATTAATGTCGTAGGGGTGTGAGATGTTAGCGATCTCACATTTCAGAGGCTCTGCATATGAGTCGGTAGCCATCTCCTCTTCCTCGCAATCTTTACTTCCTGGATTAATCTGGTACCCATTAAAGGCTGGGTCGACCCAGGAGCCATTGCAATCTGAGAAACATTTTCGCCTCAACTGGGGAATGAACCCAGGACCACTCATATGCGAAGCCAGTGCGCTAACCACTGCGCTACTTGGCTCCCAAATAGTATGCATAATATTTATTAAAAATGAAGAAACGCTGTTCATTAATGTTTCTATGGGTGTGATACCCATATCTCTATATGTTGTTTGGATAGGAAGGGGTTTATTTTACCAAAAACTGAATGAATAAATAAACAAAACTGGTATCAATACTGAATATTTCATTTGAAAGAAACTAGCCGGAACCAAACTAAATAAGAAAAATATACCTTTTTAAAATGCACAAGAAATGTTTATTTACACAATATTTTGACGGAAATTATTTTTGCAAGTTTAAATATGTGCAGAATAACATAAAAATCATGCATCATCTTGAGAGATTCGATGATCCATTGAAAAACATCTGACTTTGAAGGGAAACAACTCTTAAAATTGTGAACACAAAAATGACCTAGATATACAAGTAAAATCAGTTTAATGTAAAAAAAACAAACTATGCCATGTAATACAGGGTTAATAAAATTAATAAATTAAAATACATTTCTTATTGTGTGATATATATCTGTAAACTGAAGTAGTTTTAAAAAATCTGCACATTACGTCAGTCATGTATGTCAAATCATCCTCCTGGACTTATAAGCAGGTGGATGATAATATTTCAACTTTATATTCAATAAAGATCATATATTAAGTTGGTTGTGTCTGTGGGTATGTCGATAACAACAATAGACACCAACAAAAAGGTCAAGCTTCCGTGACCGTGGTTAGCTTTGAGCTTCGTAACCAGCTTGCATGTACAAGAACTAATTCTGATGCGGCTTACCTACTATACTTGTGATGGGGTTACAGAATATCTACCATTCAATGAAAGTGATAAAAATATTGAATGTATTTACCAATTTGTTGGGCCATTGATGCAAATAAAATGGCAGCACAACACATTTCTGTTCTCTGAACAACATCCTGCTGGAAATCTAGTAGGACAATTGCCCTGAGATAAACTTATATATGAGAATCTCCCTAGTGCAGTGGTTAAGCTGTTCGCCCTGTGAGGTAATGGGTTTGAATCAAGCTCGTGTCGTCTTACTTACAAAGTGTATTATGATATCCCTGGGGATTATTGCTTGAAGCTACGGAGTTTCATGCTATGAGGGATACTCTTGGCAGGTGGCATGCCACTTTGTTGAGAGTGACAAAACAGATATGGGAAACCCTAATACAGTGAAGTCAATCCTCTACACCATTTGAACCCTATATATATATATATATATATATATATATATATATATATATATATATATATATATATATATATATATATATATATATGAACTGCAGACTCAAACTAAATATTCTCATTAGAAAAGCTGTCAGAAACTGGTATTTGAAGTTAATGGTGCAACTACTGGCACAATCATGTATTGAGCAAACTTCAACTGTTTTACTAGTTTTGGACACAACATGCATGTAAACACGTTTCTGCAAGCAATTCATAATAAATTTCAAAGTCGTTATCCCCAAACGGTACAGTACAAGTAGGTGCCACCACATCCTTAAGTTTTTTAATTCTGATTTTTAGATAGTTACTGCGAATGATAGTTCACTGATATTCATAGCTACAATAATAAACATCACTGCTGCTACACAAATATGACTGTAAACACAATGAGTCTCCCCAGACATGTGCAGAAATTGGTTGTTTCTACAAAGCAGTAAAATATTACCAGTTGAGAAATTCTGTAGTCTACAGTCCTTCTTTACGCTACGCACTGAGGGGGCGACTCAGTGTATAGCATGAAGCAGTATTAATTGGCGTTTGTTTATTTATGTGTTACGGATTGTTTATTTATGCGTTACGGATTGTTTATTTATGCGTTACGGATTGTTTATTTATGCGTTACGGATTGTTTATTTATGCGTTACGGATTGTTTATTTATGCGTTACGGATGCTCAATGAATGCAATGACTCTCTTAGCATCGAACAACATTAAGGTAGCATGAAATTGAGAAATAAGAAACACCATGGCACTTCCCTACACCATCTTGAAAGCTATCATGCAGAATTTATGTGAACGTCAAGGATAACAGAAACAGACACCACATTTGATGATATTCTTGTTGTTAGGAAAGATTACTTGTCCCAATAAATAGTGGTTCATTATTTCTGATTGTGTCCTTTGTATTATGTGGTGTTATGTCCCTTTGTACCCTAGTTACAGTAAGCTTTGTTCCGCTCAATATTGTTCTATTAAAAAATGTGGTGGTGTAAAAAGAGATATTGTGAGCCTTTAAATTTGAATTACAAAGATAAAATAGACATATATTTTTATTGTATGCTAACAAACGCATTATCATTGCATTTTAATTGCAAACATTATTTACTATCGTTGACATACAGATAATACATCCCTGACCACTTTCAAATAGGGAATATTTTGTTGGTCAGCAGCATAAATAAATAATCAAGTGGTCTGCGACAACAGACAGTTTATGAAGTGCTGACTTCAAATATTAGGTCTACAAAAAGCATGCACACAATGTTTTCCTTGAGACTTTGACGTCAACATGTTTTTACCAGGGTTGCAATTTAAAATTGTAATTTAAAAGTCAAATAATACTACAATAACAGAGAGAAAAATGTCAGTTAAAAAATAAACATTTTTTTTCTCAAATCCATTTCATGCTGAAAAGCTTTAGACCCAGTTCATGCATACAAAAAAATTAGTGGATTGGGTAAGGTGTTTTCAAGTTCCACTCCCCATAGGAAAATAGAAAATGTCACAAAAAAATAAAATGGATGCAATATTATATTTGATTGGTTTGATCTCACTAACATATTTTCTGTGATATCTTTCCCCAGTACAACACAGAAAACATTAACCCAGGTAAGCTGTTAGTTTGATCTCTCCACATATCTCTCTCTCTCTTGGCCATATTGAAGCTATGCAGTTATATAGATTGTATTGTTGAAAGTGGCTAACATTAAGACCAAATGGTTGCAGGCTTTCATGCGATTGGATGTCTGTATATCTCTGTTTTATTTCTTACATACACATTTGTTTTATGCTCTCTATAAATAAAATATCTGATTATATGTATTTAGAAGACATGCCCTATTACTTTTGTATGCGTACAGGTTCACAAGTACCATTACTTTTAATAGTGAAACTGAAAACTTGCATTGTTTTGACATGTAAGCAGATATGATTCCTTTTCAAAAACGATACTGCAGGTGAAGTCGAAAGTAGAAGAAACAGTGGGGTCAAAGAAATTCATGGACAGATAACATGAAAGACTGGATAGATCAAGAAAGACTTTTCCTCACTTGTCCGCATCGTTGAAAATAGAAATTGCTGAAGAACTGTGTTGATTCATCAAATTTGATATTCCTACAACCCTGACTGGTTAATAGATATATAGACTATACTAGACTATAGACTAGATTATGGACTACTATAGTCTAGACTAGATTAGATTAGATACATTTTGTAGATTAGAAGATAGATAGAGTGACTCACAACCCCCTTCCCCGATTAGGAGAAAGGGAAGCATAATTAGTAACATTGCCATGTGCCATGCCATGAGTATTGTAAGAGAGGTTGGGAGTGGAGTTGGCTCACTTTATGGTCTCCGTTTTCATGAAGCCTGCTGAAGACCCATGCCTGGACTGCTAGGATGAGGGATTTAACCCTGTTATCTGCAGCATGCCTGAAGATTGTAATAAACTCATGGCAAACTCTCCTCTGGAATAGAAAACTGCAGTTCACTGCCACATTGAGTAAAACAATCATGTACAAAAGTTCTGTAAGAATATCTAATTTAAAAAAAAGTATTAAAAAAAACCACTACTCTGGAGCTGAAAGTAAGATTCTACCACCTGGCATAGGGTATCATAGTTATCGCTTATGTAATGACACTTTCCCGTAGTGAAAACCTTGCTGCACTATATATACAATTAACTTTTACCCCCTGTGAGTAGGCGGCTTTTTGTCAAAGCATTGTACAATGCTGAGAGATGGAGTTTTTAGTGTATGGAATATCACTCTACAGAATCTCCTCAATATAGAGTAGGTTACAATAGCTCTCTTTCTCTGTGTGTTACTGGGACCCGTAAGGGAAGCAAGGAATGGCAAAATTGTTTACCTTCCATACATGTCATAAGAGGTGACTAAGGAGATTATAGGGGGTGGAGTTACCTGTCCCATTCCATATAATGTAAAAGTTACCCAGAAGCCATGCTGAAGTTTGAGGTGTTAGGCCAAAAGGTGCAGATATTACAGCAATGCTGTAATCCTTAACAAAATGCATTATGTTCTCCGGACTACATCCTGCTAATGTGCAGGAGTATGAGATGAACACTGAAGAGAAAGAAGAGCTCTAATGCTAGTATTTCCCAGGAACTGAAACACACACACACACACAGAATATTTTAAATACCACATTAGACATTCATCCAAGCACATCAGATTTGAACACTTTATTTCAAAGTTAATATTTATATCAAATATACTACATGCACCAAATTTAAAATTCATAATTTATTAGAAAATTATTATTGATTAAAAAGGAAGACTGCAAAGTCAATATTTTAATTTATTGACAGATGCAGAACAGTTGCTGACACCCAAGGAAGAAGTCATGGATCCTGTGCCGCTGGAATTTAAAGAAGAATTGCACAGCCCTCTCAAGTAATTTTGGTTGATTCAAACATAATTTTAATTAGGGTTTTTTTTTTAGCATTTTTTTTAACTAACGCTGGTTCTCTCTTATAGCAGAGTAATGGCCCTACTAGATTTCCAGCAGGATGGAGATGCATTGTTGCCATGTTATTAGCACCAATGGCCCAACACCACGAACTTTAATGCTGGTAACTAATATGTTCAATGTTTTACCAATTCCACTGCTTAGTGGATATCCATTGCTATATTTCTAGCAGATCATCTGTGTGTTTCATCTTGTTTATAATAGCATTGTAAACACTACATATTGACCCCTTTTGCCAGATTGGACTCCTTTCACCAATCTTATTCTGACCATGATCAATGTTGCTTAACTTTTATTAGCACTGTCAGTGTTACTATTGATGACAAAAATATTTGTGAAGTCAAAGTTGCTGATATTGAAATACAGTGGAAACCTGTTATAACAAGTCCATACTGACTAAATATGTATGGAATTACAGAAATTTGCGACATACAGTACAAACACTATAGATATAATTAGGGATTTTGAAAAGTGTTGTTACAGTGGCAAATTTGTTATAAAAGAATGCGCTGTAGAGGGACTCCACTGTATAAAAGTGACACAAAGTAAAAGAAATATCCTTGAACAGAGCAGAAAAAGAAACCAATGAGTAACCTGTTGTGGGAATCTTCTTCTTTCTGTCCTCATGTACCTTTCGGTGTTGAGGGGAGAGTGAGTGTACGGTCTTTTGCCCTTCTATTTGCCTCCTCTGCTGTTATATTTCCGAGTGTCTCTAATACACTATCTATCCACATTTTGTAATTATGTTGTGGGAATAAGTAACTGAAATAGAAAGTGATTGACAATTATTATTGGTCACATATTGAGAAATATATCTATTCTTCAGATATAAAAATCACTCTAGTGACCCTCTCCACCTTATGTCAATGAATGCACAACCTCTAAATTTCTTAGAATCTATTTCATTCCATTTTACCTGTACTAAGGACATATTTTCGATATTTTGCCCAGAAATTACTCAGGTTGGATTGAATATGCTATGGAAGAATAGTTAACCTTTAGTATTTTCATGAAGTACTCTTTGTTAAGTGGAAAATTATAGGCAGTAGAGATGTGGTTCTACAGAAGAATGCTGAGAATACCATGGACTGCCAGGAAAACTAATGTAGAGGTGTTAAGTAAAATACGAGACAGACCTTAATAATATAAGAAAAAGACTACCTTCATTTTTTGGCTATTGAATAAGACAAGGAGGTTTGGAGAACATAGTCACAACGTGCAAGATTGAAGGCAATAGAGACAGGATGATAGCGTGAGAAAATGTTAGACAGTTTAAAAACCTGACTCGGCAGGGAAACAACAATATTCCTAATACATAATACTGGAAATAGAGAGCTATGGAGAACCATGATCGCCTACGCCAGCCAGCATGGCACCTGGTGACGATGACTCTTTATTAAGAAAATTCAGTTTTGGGTAACAATGCACAATTTTAGAGATTCTTGTGTGATTCTTCTTCTGCTGCATTTAGGATTCTTTTGATCTTGCTAGTTCTTCAGGTCAATCACCAGGATGAACCTCCTAGTCTTTTCCAGGTCAGAGCGGCTGCCCCAAGTTTTTGCCTATTTCAGTCCAATGTGGCCATGTCTTGCCTCACAGTTTTTGTAATCTAGCCTTGGGATATGTGTTCAGGGGTCTGTAATCCTGTTCCATAGGATCCTATAGACATTCATTTATGTGGGTCACTATGATCCAGTACAGGTGGTCCTGTAGTATGCAATGACAAGTTCAAAGTTGAAAGATGATGATCTGTTGTTGCTTATGAAGTTGGTGTATTGGGTCTAACTTCTGATCAATATCCATATCTTTCTTCCACTGTGATGGTTGCAGATTAGTGTTTTGTCTTAAATGAACTGCAGAGGATATCTGAATGGTTCCATTTTTCCTCCTGCTTATCCCAGGGCATGAGCTCTCTCATTCCCAGTAATAATACCACTGTCCAGATAGCCATTAAAGAATGATTTTTGAGGTTTTTTCTGTTTTTCATTCATCTAATTTTGTGTTTTGTGCTAAAATACAGAATGATCTTTCTGGTAGTTGATAGGTATGCTCCATGTTAGCTAATGAAGTTCATATGAAAATAGTTTGAGAAAATGTCTTGAGACCTTGTCAGTTGTACTATATATGAACATAAAGTGTTTAAATAATGTCTGTATTTTCAGGCTGCTAACTGACACTGGAGAAAATCTGATAGAGCCGCTGGACTTTGGCAATATGTCCTCATTAGATCTGATGAGTGGTATGGAGGTCAACCCTGGCTGTACACCCATCAAATTTTCTCATCACAGCAATGGTAGTCAGGAGTTACTATTTGGTAAATTCATTTTTCAGAATAGAAAGCTAGGAAAGCTGAACAGTTTACTCAATAACATTCTTTCTAATGACACGCTTCTCCCAGCTCCCCATAAAAATCTGCATACTCATTCCTGAACTCTAACAATCAACCAAACCCTCTAAAATATATGCATACTTGCTAGAGTTGGCATTCATGTTTCATGATAACCTTGCACATCTTCTTTTGCTGTTCATTTTAAAGAATGCACCAAATAACACTATTGAACACTATCCTTCATAATACATGAGCTGATCTTTATTTGAGATTTTCACAAAAAATGACATAATATTGTTTACAAAGTAAGTAAAACACATTGAAACAATATTCAGGTATATAAATTAGAATATTTTTTTCTGTTATCCACAGAGAACTATGAGAAAAAGACAAGCCCAAATGTCTTAAAAATTGGTTCTTTACAAGCTGGTCTTAGTACACCTCCATCAATTCTACGGAGAGGAAAATACAAACGGGTTTGTTGACATGTCTGTCTTGTCAATGGAAGGATAATTAGTAATAATCCTATGACATATTTTTTAGGTTAATACTTTAGAGACTTATATGTTTGTTTAGATTTTGGAGTAAATTAATTTTTGGTTGTAAAATTTCATCACGTTTTTCATTTTGTCATTTCATGCTAACAAATTGATAAATGGAGTAACCTACATATATATTGTTGGATAGAAAAATGGTTAAAGAAAATGAACACATCAGTTCACCTGTGAATGCTGGAGCCTAAAAGGAGAGCAAAGAATAGAAACACTGTTTTTGAATAATTATATATCAGTTATATTGAAGTTTGGTACCCTTGAACTATTTGGTCTTCTTCTTCTGTGTTCATTCTCAAACTCCTGCAGATTAGCAGGATGTAGTCCGGAGAACGGAATGCATTGTCGTGGTTTACAGCATTGCTGCGATATCTGCGCCTTTCAGCCTGACACATCCGACTTCAGCATGGCTTTTGGTCACTGACCCTATATGGGATGAGACAGCCAACTCCATCCCATAACCTCCTTAGTCGCCTTTTACGACATGCATGGAAGGTAAACAGTGTTGCTATTCTTGGCTCCCCTTTCGGGCCCTGACAACACACGGGCGACTATTTGGTCTTTAAATAGATCTTTTTTTTGTTTAGATTTGGGTGGTGGTGCCTTTGTTGTTTTGTCTTTCATGTTGTTTTCAGGCATAGTTTTTTTAATTTCATTTCCCCATATATTTTTTTACTGCAAATTTTGTATTGTTTCCTTGCATGTCTCTGCTATTTAGTGTCTGCTGTCTAATGTTTTTGTGATAGTGCTTTTATTTTTACTGTTTTTAATGTTTATTCGCTGTTTGTTTTATATTTTCTTAATAAATTTCTAATGGTTGAAACTGTCTTGTATACTATTATTCTGTATTTTTTCATACTGGTACACAATAAATAGTCTGATGATCTGTGCTTCAATGTAAAGTTACCTACCTCGAGTTTTACATAAGTATTATTGTTATACAGTTTTACAGCAGTCTCGCGTATTATCGATTGATATGCAGTAGATCAATGGGAAACCAAACAAATATATCAGTTATTAGTACCTTAGTATCATTATGTAGCCTTGATGTATTTTTAGTTTCTTGAGTATATATAGTGTCCAATCAGATCCTGTCTTAGTTTTCTGAACATTTGATATTCCATACCTGTTAACCTGTGTTGAATGCTTGTATTTTGTAATCTCACATTGATATTCTACATTAATATCAGCAACAAGGAACAACTCTGGCTGAAGAACTGGAGAATGTCCTGCACGAATTGGAGGAAGAACCAATGGATGGAATCAAATGTGATGACCCTACATCAGATACACAAGCTAATCAAGCACAGCCTGCCCCAAGCACACCTGTTCGCTTGCCCCTAGAGATCCTTCCATTTTCCCCTTCTCAGGTGAGTACCATCATTTTGTTTTTGCAATTATATATCTTTGTAAATATGTACAGTAGAAGGTACGTACTTGCAGATGTACCTGGTGTGGTTCTTAAGCTGTTTGATCTGTGCTTAAAGGTTGCAGTTTAAAATGTTGTGTTTAAGGTTGCAGGTTTCAATCCTGCTTACTGTATCTTATTTATAAAGTACATTTTTTGGAGTCCATGGAGATTATTGCCAGACCATCAGCTACCAAAGATACTTCTCTATGATGAGCTGGAGAAGGGTAAACAATCTCAAAGTGGCCAAAAGAAGCACTACAAGAACTCATTAACCTTCACCACGCTTATATCAACTCCGGCCGGCGAAAAACAAAATGGCGACTAGCTCCGTTGGCGACATACCCCATCCAATGAGATATCGTTATAATAGACGCCCCACAGCCTGATTGGTTACTCGGGAACATGCACTGTTGAAGCCGGTTCATTCCTACGTCCGACATGATCGTTGTAACAATGGCTAGCCAGAAGATACAAATTTTATAGCAATTAATCTGACCACATCTGCACACCGGTACGATAGCATGATGCGACTGGTTTTATAGACCTTTCTTTCATCGTATTTTGAATAAAATAACATTAAATCGTGGCTTGAATCATGAATTATTGAGTTATTTAGTTTCACAGCAGTGAATATACAGAATGCAGCGTTGGTTTGGAGACATGTAGACGTTTGATATCGAATATGTTGAAGTGGCACCAAAAATGACTAGACCTAAGCTCAAAGAAGGATTTTACTGCAAATCTACATCTTTTATACAGTTCCTCTGGCTATTTTTTGATAATTTCGCAGTGAAAGAACATAAATACAACAGATTTGCGTGCTTTAGTTTACAGTGTTGCCAAGGAATTCGATAATTAAGGTAAGTTATTTTTTTTATTTATTTTTTTTCCTCTTTATTTGTTATAAAATATGTTTTTTTGTGAAAAACGTCTTTACCACTTTCTCATATGTCTGGTATCACACACACACATACATAAATTACACCAATATATGCATAATTCAATTCTTTATTTATTTATTTATATGTGCAAATATTATTTAAATAACTCTAACAACCAAAATATTATCACATTTTCAAAACAGTCACCATCAATAACGCAAATTTTCAAAAAAGAATCCGGTGGCAGGAGACGTTTCGTATTTTTTAATCTGGCTTGCTAAAGGTTAAAGACCTCCCTCAAAGCGTTTGAAATAGACCAAGATACATGGGAAGAACGTGCACAAAAAAGATCTACATGGTGCTCTACAGTCAAAAAAGAGCGCATCATCTTGTGAAAAGATGAGAAATGCTGCAGCCCAATAGTGGAGAGTAACTAGAAAGTCACGGATAGACCAAAATCCGCCTACAGTGGTCATGCCATGTCCAAACTGTCCAAGGACATTTACAGCTCTAATAGGGCTCATTAGCCATCTACGAACTATTATGCATGGTCATAATTCTAACTGAATTGTCAGAAGTGGATGTAAAAAATGGTCATCATCACTTGTGATGGACAAACACACAACTCTACCTGAATATTATTTATCCATGCTAAGACATGAACTTGACAGGTCGTGCAGGAAATGTGACTTTATCCTGACCACATGTTATATCTAGAACAATCATCATACAACTGCAAAATCCTAGTAGATGCTCATATATAGTGAGTCTTGCCTCTTCTGGAAGCCTCACAACACTTCATCTCTATAATTATGTTATTATCCCCTCTTCCCTGTGGAAGGTCTGTGGGTCTTAACCAGTGAACTGCCATACAAACCATCAAGCTATATTACACTTGTAGTAGATGATATGACTATATAGCGAGACTTTTATACCAGTGAAAGTCTCTCAAATATTCATCTTTACTGTTATGTTTCATGATGAATATTCTCGTCTTCCACTTATAGGTTAAATATGTCTTGTCTTGATTTCTTACTTTTGTCTGCTATCAAATAATTCCTATGTATGACGAAGAGATTCAGGACAACGGGTATTACATCAATGTTTTCTAGTGACAGACTCCTAGGTGGATGGGGAAGGGAATGCGAGATGTACCATCACTGCAGAATGGTCAAGAAAAATTGCAGCAAAATGTTGAAATAGTTGGCCCAAAAGTATATGCTATGCAGCAGCTAAGACATAATGATCAGGGATAGCCTACTACTTCACTGGAATAAATTTATTTTGGGATGAAACATTCATCCATAAAACCCTTAATACAGCCATTCTTTGAAACTGAATCTTAATGTCAGAAAAGATGTGGATTTTCAAGAACTAGCTACTTACAGCTAACGAGATTACTTCATCATCATCATCCCCTCTGAGAAGACTTCTCAAAACATTGCATGTCACTGAGAGTTGAAACCTTCTGCTTATGAAATGAGGCTGGAGAAACACCTCCCTCCTCCCCCACTTTTCCCCATTGTATTAAAGGATTCAAAGGCTCTAAATTTTGTAATTCCTAGATGTTGAAACACAAATAAACAATAACATCTAGCCTAACCAGTGACCCAAATACAGAAGGGGAAGAGTTGATGAGAAAGTTGATTAAAACCCTCCATGCCTTTCTATTCCTATATCAAAATTCTCTATACTTTGTTATTCCTATGTCAAAGTTCTCTATACTTTGTTATTCCTATATCAAAATTCTCTATACTTTGTTATTCCTATATCAAAATTCTCTATACTTTGTTATTCCTATATCAAAATTCTCTATACTTTTAATCCTATATCAGTATTCGGTACAGTACAAGTAGATGCCACCATAGGTCGAGGTATTTCCCTTGTCTATGTTTGTAAATTTCATGTTCATCATTTCATAATTTAAATAGTAGTTTATTTTAGGGTACATAAACATAATGCAGCCAAGGTGACATTTCTGCCTTTGAACGACAACTGAAGCTCCACCCCTACACTTAATTGCAAGTATGGATACTATCAACCATCATTCAGCTGGGGATAGACAGTAGACAATCAAAATCCACTATATGTTGCTATTCTTATATAGAAATCTTTTATACTTTATTATACCTATAATTAAAATTCTCTGTACGTTGTTATTCCTATGACTATATCATCCATTGTGACATCTTCATTTCAGTTTTTAAACAGCCCATGTCGTTCCTCACATGGTAAAATGACCTCAACACCAATGTCTGCTCACACTTCTTACATCCATGCAGGCATGAGCAGGTGAGTACTTATATATTTAACCTGTAGCTATCGACAACTGTTACTTTGAGGTAGCCATTTGTAGCCATGGTCAACAACCGTCCATTTTTAATTTCCCATCATGCTCTTATAGAAAGTGTGTGCTAGAGTAATTGTTCCTTAGTTTTCCTCACTGATATAAATATGCAGTTATAATTTATTCAACGTTTAACATTTGCAAGCCGAACTGCGTAGGCCTAACTTCAGTGCTGCCATTTTTTGCTAATTCTTCACGGATTACGATTCAGAACAGGATGAATTTTAAAGCTTTAATGTTTCAGTTATTGTAGATAACATATGGTGTTTGAGAGCGATGTTTATAATATTTAATAGTGATGTAATTTACGAGAAATTTGAGAAGCTGAATTTTCTTGACGTGCATGATCTTGACGCGGTAAGTTCTTTGTGTGCATTTTTGTCCACGTTCTTGATTTTGGTTGTACACAATATGACACTGACACACACAAGCAAATAACACCTTTAATCATATCCAGCATCCATTTATCTCTATTGTCTCCGAATTTGAAATAAATAACTCAATAAATAAAAATGTTGCGGCAAAAAAAAGCAAACACGTGCAGAAAATCACAAGTCATAAAAAAGGGCTGGTGTCAGAAGTATACGTTATATTTAGTTGGGCAGCTACAGATTAAATATTTTATGTTCACCTTAAAACCGTTTTTATTGTCATTATTGTTGTTGCTGATAATGCAGCTACTGGTAGATCACTGGTAGCAGCAGTAGCTACAACAGCAAAGGTTACTGATTAAAATTTTCTTGTTAATAGGGAAATAATTGGATTAATTATAACGCATATATAGATACATCAGCGATGTATTTGAACCCCGAAAAGCAAATTATTTATGGCAGTGAACGCAGTAAATTTTGCCATCAGCAGTTACCTTAAAAATAAAATGTTTGCTCAACTTTCCGCTTAAATGCTTAACTTCAACAGTGCTTTCATTAGTCACCATTTTTGTTTACATCTGCACATCTAAATAAATAATAATAATACGCGGGAAAAGTAAGTAACAAAAAATTAAAATTATTAAGAAACTGAAATAAAAATTTGTCATTAATTTTAATCGATCAAATTAATTTTAATCGATTAAAATTTTTAATGATTTATCAATTAATTAATCGTTAATTTCCGCAGCCCTATTTTAATGATATGATTTTGTTAAGATGGATTTTTATACTCACCTTATTTTTCAGTGTCAAATGTGTAACTCCAAATGGCCGCCTCACAGTACTTCAATCTTCATCTCCTCATACACCCACTCTGTTCAAACAAGAAGTTACTGAGGCTGAACAGGGAGCCCAGGACCAAGTTTGGGTGAGTTGTTCTGGTGACATGTTTCATAATTGCAAGTTCTCAAGATAAAAGGATACATTATATACAAAGTTATAACATGTCATATTTTTTAATAAATAAATTACTTAAACTTACTAACTACTGAATTGAGAAATGTCAGACAGAAGGAATTTTCTCACCCTTTATGTATTTACAATTTAAGCTATAGTTTTCTTAATTTTTTAACAGATTTTTGTGATTAATATGTCTTCTGTGCTTATTCTCAAACTCCTGCTAGTTAGTAGGATGTAGTCTAGAGAACAGAATGTTTTGTGTTGTGGCTTACAGGTGACTGCGACATTTGCACCATTCAACATGATACATCCAACTTCAGCATAGCTTCTGGGTCACTTTAACCCTCAATGGAGTAGGACAGCCATCTCCACCCCCAAAATCCTCTTATTCGACTCTTATAGGATTTCTAACTCGTGACATTGGGAACAGCAGACAACAGCAGAACTTGACCATATCACATTATTGAATGAGTGGCTAAAACAGTTGTATGAGAAAATAATATGACAGGCATAGCTGACCTATCTCATCAGTCTGCCTACATTTGAGAAGTGTATCTTGAAATGTATGACACATTTAAAAAAAAACATGACGCCTTATTAAAACCTTACTTGAAGGTAAAGTCAAAGGGAAGCAAGCAAGAGGTAGGCAGAGATACAAGTGGGAGAGTAACATCACAAGATGGACATGTTACAGTCTACAGAGTCTAGCAGTACACCACCAAAACAAGATACAAGGGATGTTGGAGGTCTGTTGTAGCAACCGTCGTTGTGGAGACGGCACTTGATGATCATGAATATAGGGAAATTTGTTATAAAAGGATGTGCTATAGAGGGATTAAACTGTACTACATATAAGCAGTCTAGTAATGATTCAATTATTTGCAGGTAGCAGTTTTTCTAGCCAGATCTTTGACAGGGTAATGTTGCTGGTCCAGTACTTTATTCAACATTTATACAGGGTGTCCCTAAAGTTGCTGTGCACTGAATTTGAAAAGAAATATATGTGCTCAATATGACGTCATTGAAAGTTGTCTCTTTTGAATGCCCACTATACCATGATACATTTGGAAAAGGCTACACAAAACATCTACATGGTGCTCTACAACAAAAAAAAGGGACAGCATTTTGTGGAAAGAGGAGAAATGTAGTTGCACAACAGTGGAGAGCAGCTAGAAAGTCATTGGTAGATCAAATACCATCTATAATCATCCCATATCTGAATTGTCCAAGGACAGTTGCAGCCAGCAAAGGGCTAACTATCTATGAACTCAGAATCATGGACATATCTCTGACTGCATTTCATGAAGTGGTTGTAAGAAATAATCTTACTCGTAATGGACGAATAACACATGTCCAGTGCACTGAGTGACTCAGCAGGTTACAGTTATCATCATCATCAAGTGCCGTCTCTGCAATGAAGTTTGGCTGCAATAGACCTCTTCTTCTTCTTCTGCGTTCGTTCTCAAACTCCTGCAGATTAGCAGGATGTAGTCCAGAGAACGGAATGCATTGTGTCATAGTTTACAGCATTGCTGCGATATCTGCGCCTTTTGGCCTGACACATCTGACTTCAGCACGACTTTGGGTCACTGACCCTATATGGGATAGGACAGCCAACTCCATCCCATAACCTCCTTAGTCACCTTTTACGACATGCGTGGAAGGTAAACAGTGTTGCTATTCTTTGCTCCCCTTTCGGGCCCGGCAACACACGGGCGAATAGACCTCTAACATTCCGTCTCTTGTCTTGGTGGTGCACTCTGCATGACTAATCTGTCCATCTCATGATGTTACTCTCCACTTGTATTTTGCCTTCCCTTTACTTTACCCTCAAGTAAGGTCTTCAACAAGGTGTCATGTCTTTTATGACATCCAAAATATTTACTTGATCTTTATTCCCTTTAATAATTCTTTCTTCATACAAAGTCTTGTTAGAACTTTGTTTGTTTTCTTCTCTTTCCCTGATGTTCTCCCTATTCTTCTGTATATCCACATCTCAAAGGCATCAATTCTGTCTTGCAATTGTTTGTTTATCGTTCATGTTTCTGAGCCATACATTAATATAGAATAGATGTAGCATTTTATACTTCTCATTTCTCTAGCTTGTTTGTAATCTGTTTAGATGTCAATATTTTCCTCATAAGTTACTGTTATCTGTAGAATTAACTTTTAGTTACTGACTAAGAATGTGCTAACTGCTGAATAAAGAGTGTCTGTGATGAAACTAGTGTTTAACATTCCATTTGTATATATGCTATTTATAACATTGTAAATATATATACACACATTTTTATTATAGAATTTCTTCATGCTCAAGTTCCAACATCTGCTGCAGAAATAACTTCTTTGTACTTACGAGCCACTTTACCCAATACGCAATTGACATTAGCAATATTCTTCTCATAAATCTTGTAGTGACACTGACATCGCACAGATCTGCACTAAATACCCACAATTCATGTGACATACTGTGACTTTATGGACAACCGTACTACTGATTGGTAGAATGAGGTGGTGATTTTGATTCCTTCCCTTGGGTCAAAGGGCATGAGCCCATGGACCGCTGGATCAGCAACCAACCAATTCCTTCCCAGTTGTAGATTCAGTGTCCATGTTTGATAGGTGACAGTTAGTGATGTGAAAATATAACAAGGGCAGTTGTGCATTAGCACAAGTACATCTACATTATCTTCTATCCAGAGCTGCAAGTTTTCACTCTTGGGCAGCTCATGACAAGTTGTAAAATTATGTATGTCTTTTGACTTGTTATAGACCTTCATGTAAAGTGTTTTGAATATATGGACATGGTGGGAGACGTCCACTGTATAATCAACAGTTCTTCATCAACAAGGATTGAGATGACAAAAGCTGAGCTAACAAATGTAAAGGCGTGAAAAAAAGGATAAATAATATTTTAAAATTGCAACATCATGAGCAAATGGGTCTCTGATTTAATTCATGTCAAATAAGAAGATTTGTACAGAAACAATCAAACACTGGAGCTGAATTGGCTTTGTTCTCTGAGATACCAATGACATCACAAGAATTGCCTTGTTGTGGGCCCAGAGGAAATAAATCAGAAAAGCTAATCAAAGATGGTCTGACAATAAAACAGTGGAAATTAGTTAGCCTGCTCTAGAATTATCTTCAAAGAAGGACCATATACTGAGCGGAGAGTTTGTTTCTACCTTGTCACAAGATGTGCTGATCATTGACTGCTTTGTTGACCTGTAGCTGTGAACAATAAAAATAAAAATAGATGTTGGGGAAAGTTGCCAGTTAGGATGGCCAAGAGAAATAATTCATCTAATTTTATCTAGAGTTCGAGTGAGGCAGATGACCTTGGCGAAGATCTGAAGGAAAGTGATCCTGGCTTTGAGGCTGATCAGTCAACAAGAGTCACCCCAGTGACTCAAACAAGACTCTCCAAACGAAAGCCAAATAAGGAGGTAGCACATGTCAGTTGGATTCACAAAGTTTAATTGTGATTTTTTTTACCTTTAATTTGTTAAGTTTGTCTCAACTGATTTCATCCTAGCTTGGACATTCATGTTTTAAGATCATTTTGTTTTAAATGTTTCCTTCATGTACTCACCATGTTTTAAGATTGTTTTAAATGATTCCTTAATCCTTTCAGTCCTGGCTGATCAGGAAAAAACTCCCAGGGCAAGGGAATAACTTTGCACAAAAAAAGTGATTGTGCAAAAAAATTAATAATAAATACAATTTTCAATCAATTTTTATGATTCAAAGTCCAATTGACAGATAAATTAAAGAGGTACTGATCTGTGCACATATCTTCGTGAATATCATGTCACGTGAATCATTTACTTGCGTGATACATTTACTTATGTAGCATGCGAGGGAAAAATAAGCTCCAGTTTCATGTCAGCTTCATTTACTTGTGTCAAATTGTTGAAAAGCTGCGCTACAGTCACAATATACAACATTCTCTAACTTAACTTCTCCTAACATGTGGGCCTATTTCACATAAAGAAAACCATATATCTGATGAAACAGGTTTCTAAAAAGGATTTTGTTTTTCTGAAAATTGTAATAGCTGATTACACAACATTGGTTTTTTCTGCGCGTACCCCACAGAATGACTCATGTAGATATAATGAAAACTAGGCCTAGTTCTCATCAAAAACAATAATCTGGATCAATGTTGTTTGCAGGACTTTATTTCTCATGAAATTGAACAATATTGACATAGATCAGCTGTGTTGACTGTTCTCAATCAATGCTAGATCTAATGGGAGGTGGTGGTGGAGACTCACATCATCAATTAGGTCTACACTACCATCAATGATTGTTGCTACTTTAAATTCCTAAAAACTGAACAACTCCCCATCAATGTCTAATTCATTCACATTCTCAAAAATTTCATTTTTAAAATTGCCTATCAGCATCATTTGAAGCATAAGGTCCATGAACCATTGTTGCCAAGTTTGAAGAACATATAAAAAAATTCACATCTCGCATACAACACCTATTATCAGCGATCGTAAAACTACCTTGGAAGCTGCCATTACCCGTAGTCACATCAGGGCTAAATTTAGCATGTCTATTCACATGGAAACAGTGAAGAATAACAACCTAAAACACTGCGTGTAAATGGGTGGATTGGGAATAAATATATAGTGGGCGATTGGGGTTAAATGGGTTAATCTATCAAGTATTCAGATTTTTCATGTTTTAAACGATTCCTTCATCTATCAATTAAGATTGTTTTGAGTTTTAAATGATTGCTTCATCTATCAAGATTTTTATGTATTAAGATTGTTTTGAGTTTTAAATGCTTTTCCTTCTGCCGAAGACGGAATATCCGTGTTGGGCCATTGGCGCAAATAAAACGGCAACACGGCGCATTTCTATTCTCTGGACTACATCTAACTGGAAATCTTGTAGGACCATTGTCCTGTTACAAGAGAAATCTAGCGGGAATTTGAGAATGAACACTGAAGAAGAAATGCTTTTCCCAATGTTGTTGTTTTCATTGTCTCAAGGAATTGTGAGCAACTTGCTGTTACCTATGTGCAGCAGGGTGGTTTCTCAGAGCTTATTTTTATTCCCAGGAGACTTCAGCTTTTGGCTTAATGCAATGTCTAATGAAGAAGATTTCTACTGGGAAAGGGTCTATGTTGCGAGACGAGCTGGTATTTTGCTTGGGTCATTGTGCATCTTTCCTATGATGAAGTGCTTTGCAGCCGGTGAACTATTCCTTGTGTAGGAAGACTATTCTAGTACCACTCTCTGTATCCCTAGGTACCAAACCGTCTAGCAACTCTCGTACACGAGATTTTCCATACTTGACTAACTTGACTCCAAAAAAAGATGCAATTTTGTCAAAAGGACATTCCAAACTGTGCACTAAAGTCACCAGAACGGACCAATCAAGACAAGGACTATTACAACAACAACAAACATCCCGTACAGGTATTGAAGTATCCTAAGTAACAACAAACATATAACATCCATATTAGTTTTACAATTTTTTTGAACGGACTGGTTCAATTCCCGTTAGACTCCGGAATTTTTTATTTAACCTCTGGCTTCCATCTTGAATTTACTTGTATCCCTAGGTACCAGACCAAATTTCTTCTGTATGGGCCATGTTGGGCAATGGCAACAGTTGAATTAGACTCGGGGTTAATACATCTTCCTGTGTGAGATGCTGCTTCGTCAAACATGGTGTCTGAGATTTTACCTGTGCATTTCTCATGCACTCACCTTGTCCATGTGTGATGGCCTTCCCAGTTCATTGCAAAGCACAGTCTGTGTTTTGACTTTTCACTGTTGAATTTATCATCCAAAAAAAGCAAGTAGATTGTGCCTATCTCTTACGAGGAGCTTCGCAGGTGATGAACAAATTTTGTGTAAGAAAGGCATTCCCCGTTGTGGCGTTAGCAGTTTTTTCTGTATTTGCCGTGTTGGGCAATTGTGACAGCTGAGGTAGAATAATTTTGCTACGTCCTCAAAAATAAAGACTTGCTCCCTGTCTACATTGCCCACATTGTCCAGGGACCGAGTCTCAACACTGTTTCGGTCAGAAATTTGGTCAATACTTTTCCCTTGTGCAAAAGGGAGCTATATTCAAAGCATTTTTTGCATACCCAGGAGTACATGCTCAGGTTGGTGTATGCAGTATTTGAATAATGATCCTACTTCAAATGGGGTTTATTGTGGTGAGACGTTTTTACTAGTATGTTCTTGGCCATGAACGCCAGTTTGCCACTGCATCATTTCCCATACACAATGCTGCCCTATTGTCTTTTTGCAGTCTATTCTCATTTCAGTTGCAGCTTCCACAACCATGTTCCCTAAAAGTACTGGCTAGAATCACAGCACAAGCCACTGTATTTATAATTCCAGGATGCATCACGAGGGAGTACTTTTAGGATCTTAGTTTTTGCTAACCCTGGGAATTATACATGGGTAATGTGAAACCCTTTATGTCCCTTTCCCAGGTGAAGGAATTAATGTTTCAAGACTGGTTAAAAATGTTTTGGAATTCATGTTTTAAGATTATTTGGTTTTCTATCATAGCACAGGGGTTCATGTTTTAAGATTGTTTTTGGTTTAATTATTTCCCTTGTGTGGTTGATTCATGTTTAAAGATTATGTTTTGAAAAATGTCCCTTGTTCAGGGACTTGAACTAAAAGATTATGGAAAGACTCCCAAAATGTTCTAATTAATGTACTTACATTCTCATTGCTACATCTCAGTTTTATATCAATGAACAGTATAGCAATAGCTATAGTCTACTGTACCATAACATAAAGAGATGGAAAGACCTGGATTCTTATCAAGGGAGAGCAGATCATTCAGACTAAAAATATTTCATATCAGGAAAACTATCCAATAAAGGCATTTCATTAAAGCTATTTCTACTACAATCTGAAGATTGACAAAAAAGGCTAAACAGCAGGGCTAATAATTGACTATTTTAACTTCAGAATTTGTTTCCTCTTTTGTGCTGAATTATCTTTCTGTGAACTTTAAACTATTAAATATCTTCAAATTCAAAGTTTTGTGTTTTTCAATCAAACTGATCACATTATGTACCATTGAAATTTAATGATTGCATAGCGTGATACAATTGGTAATTACCCCCTCCAAGTAGGAGACTTTTGGGTATTGAATAAAACTCTGGAGAAACCACCCCATTGCACATGGGAAGTAAGAGCTAATCACTTGTAATTACCACTGAAGATGGACATGTCGGTCCATTGGCGCAAATAAAACGGTGACAGCGCATTTCCATTTTCTGGACTACTTGCTGGAAATCTAGTAGGACCATTGTCCTGTTGCAAGAGAGATCCAGCAAGAATTTGAGAAAGAATTCAGAAGAAGACTTGTAATTCCTGGAGATAAAAAAAAAAAAAAATTGTTAGTACAACATAATATTATAGGATTACACAGTTGAATCTCTTTATAGCACATAAGTTTATAACAAGCAAGAAGATACTGCTTGTTTCCCTATTTCCCAACACTTTCCAAAACCCCCAATTCGTTTATTCTTGTATTCGTTTATTATTGTATATAATTGTATATAGCGAATTTTGATTATTGCATAAATATTACATGTAAAAGATAGATCTCAGAAATCAAAGAAGCCACAAGAACAAGCTTACAAACAGCACACAAGAAGGCCATCTCCAGAGAACACTTCTACCCCTGGTGCTACAAGGCAAACAAGGGCAACAGCATATAGATAGACATAAATATTTTGTTGTTTCAGACCAATTTCTTCCCATCCAAACCACACACTGTCGAGAAATAGGTACCACAGCCATAGAAACATTAATATACAACTTATCATAATTCTTTTTTGCATATTATGCATTCATTCATTTTCCTTTTGCGCTGAAGTTAGCGCATAGGGCAGATGTCAGATCTCTCCAATTCTGTCTGTTCAATGCTATTCTGTGCAGTTCTTGAATAGTATGAATATTGGTTGTTTTACTTTCTCTAAGTATTGTTCTTCTGTTTCTTTTGGTCTACAGGCAAAAGAACAAGGGGTAGACCAAAAGAAACATATGCATACTTTAACTTAATACACTTGAAATATTCAGTAAACATATTTGTTCATGGAAAACCTTAAATGATGTATAGAGAGTTAACCAGTCGCTTATTGTTTCAACTCAAATTAAATTTACAAGTTCTGCACATTTTTAAAGAATAGCAATGTGCAGCCAATTGTCAATACAACTCAGCAGCAGTTGAGTATCAATAACAAAACATTTATGACAATTAAGTACTAGATTCACGCTGAAAGTTGAATATCTCCAACATTCCCTGTCTGTTGTCATGTTAGTATATTCTGTATCCTTCACATAATGTTATTTTTTGCCTTAATTTTATTTAATTCTGTAAATTTTGTCCAACTTTTTACATTATAGTTTTTCCACCAGTATCATGTCTTTTCTCCAGTTCATCCATGATTATCTATACTCCAACCACCAAAGTCAGACATGCTGGGTCATTGGTGCATATAAAACTGCAACACATCTCTGTTCATTAGACTACATTCTGTTGGAAATCTAATATTGTTGTCCTGCTGCAAAAAAGATCTAGCGGGAGTTTGAGAATAAACGCTCTAAAGAACTCTACATTTAATCCTGTGAATGGTTGCCTCTTCATTCATGATTTGTCCTGACTTGTTTATTTCTGCATAACATTCAATAACTAAATGTCATAAGCATCAACACTCTTTGACATCTGCTAGAGGAGATTGAGCACCTATAAGATTACTGGAGTGCAACAATGTTGGCTCATGACCATTAACTTAAATGTCATAATGATGCCTACCCTACATCTGCTAGAAGAGATTGAACACCTATGTGATTGCTGGAAGTGAAATGACAGCTCATATCCAATAACTAATTGTCATAGGTATACATACCTATTGACATCTGCTAGAGGATATTTGGTACCTATGGGATTACTAGGAGTGCAACAATGTTGGCTCATGGCCATTAACTAAATGTCGCAAGTATATATATATACTCTTTCACATCTCGTCTGCACTTAACATCTCCAATATCCTGTGCTTGCAGTAATGTGATCTTTTTTTTCATGCAATTTTACACTTCCACTGAATTCTATTATGTGGCCCTTGCGGTCCATGGGCTCAATCTACGGTTGGGACAGGAATTTTTCTTTCGGAGATGCAATCAAAATCCTTCCAATACATGTCACGGTGTCTCTATGGCAAAGCAGCCTTTATTTCCACAGCCCATAGGAAGTCTCCCTGCACTCCTTCACAGGAAAACGTGCAGTAACAAAAGTTTTTACATACCAGGTAATTCTATCATTTCAAATTTTACATCTTTTTTGCTTTTTTCATATTTGCAGCATATTCAACATAACTGGCAAGTGAGGCAGTCTTTGGAAGGAAAGTTATCTCACGGGCAAGAGCATGCAGCAGAGTCATTATTCCACTCACCTGAGACACCTGTAAGTATTGTGGTAGTTCCACTCACCTGAGATACCTGGTAGTATTGTGGTAGTTCCACTAACCTAAGACATATAAGTATTGTAGTAGTTCCACTCACCTGAGACACCTGAAAGTATTGTGGTGTAGCATGTTTCATCAGCTTTGCCCAACTTTGAAATTATTTATCTCAGCAAATATATAATGCATATATAATTGAAATTGTGTGTGTGAATTAATGTTTTTCATTAAAATACAGCCATTGGTTTTAATTTTTGTTTATTTGCAATATAGATCAAAAGTCTACTTGTGAGCATACCTCACACACAAAAATTATGGTGTTTACAATCATTTATAAGACGTCATTTACACATGATTTGTTTACATTTACATATGGCATGATTGAAGTGTACTGTTCTGTGCTCTCAAATACAAGACAGATAGTGTTTAAAGGTTGTATCTTGGTATCACTCTCAAATTCTCCATCAGAAGCATCTCAACTTAAAGTGTGTAGTTAGTAGGAAAAGTGAGTGGAAGTAAAGTTTTTGACATTAGAGCAGGTCACAAATAAGATTTTAAAGTATTTCTACAATTAAGTTACTCAAGGAAATCTATATCCTATCATTCTATTTCAAACCCAGAAGAGGACAATTTAGTCCTTAGGGATGAGTAAACAAACATTGAACTGTTGGATAGAAAAATCTGATATTTCCAATTCACATTAGATAAGCAACATTCCATATGAGATCTATGAACCACAAAGTGGTGATACATATGAAATAATTAGATCAATGAAGGTCCAGTATGGTGCATATTAAATGTCAATGACAAACAATTCACTAATATCTCATTTAAGAAGTCATCTTCAACATTATTCATATGCAAACATAGTGGGCACATTATTGTAATAGACAGTTACTCAGTTAATTACATTAGTTTCACTAACTGAGACATCTAGAAATATTGTGGTAGTTCCAGTCTCACCTCAGACACCTATAAATATTGTGATAGTTCCATTTTCGCCTCATACACCTATGAGTATTGTGGTAGTTCCACTCACCTGAGGCACCTATAAGTATTGTGGTAGTTCCACTCACCTGAGGCACCTATAAGTATTGTGATAGTTCCACTCACCTGAGGCACCTATAAGTATTGTGATAGTTCCACTCACCTGAGGTACCTATAAGTATTGTGATAGTTCCGCACACCTAAGATACATTTAAGCAATGTCATAATTCTACTTACCTGAGACACATAAAAGCAGAGCTTTCTTTCTAGCAGAAAAATGTAGAACCTTTTCATAGCAAAAATATAGATTCACAGTGACTTACTAAGTTATAAAATGAATGAATAAATACAGGCACGCAAACATCAATTCTACATACACACATACATCACATTTAAACTAGATTTTGTATATTAGCGGCATGTTTTAGGTATTGAAAAAGCAGAAGTGATGATGAGGAGTTAATCGTGGAAGGCTACCATGATGGTCATATGATTTCATAAACTATTAAATACCAGAGTTGTTTTTTCCTTGGTGCAGTATTATTTTATTTTAATTGAAATTTCTTGATGATTACACATAAAGCAGATGCATGTATATATTTCATCATATTAAAGATACATGAATATAGAATTAGAATTTGATAATACCTTATGTCCAGTGTGCTCTGATGATAACCAACACTATAATTTGACAACACTTTTGCCCTTATGTTGCTGATCTGAGAGGGGAGTAACGAATAGCAGCACTTTTTACCTTCTATGCATGTCATAAGAGGCATCTATGGAGATTTTGGGGTGGAGTAGGCTATCCCATGATAGCAAAATTATGATTTATACATATTTCGTCAATTCGAACCATGTTATTAAAATGAGATTTGACTGTATTTATAATTATGTCTTGTGTCCTATTACTATGTGCAGCACAATACTAATTTTTGCTTTATTTTTCAAATTTCTGTCACTGAAAAGAGCAAGTCATTGGCTGGAGACTCTAGCTTGCTATTGTCCCCACCTTCTATCATCCAGGAAACTCTACCAGAGGAGGTTCTAGAGGAAGTATTTTGTCTTCCTCATAAGGTAGTTTAATATTGACAGGCAGATTTTGCAAAAAGTGCATGCTTTTTTTATTTTAACAATATTATATTCAAGTTAGTTTATTAACTGTTACTTATTCTCTGATGCACAATTGTCTGTGGCGGGATTTGAACCTGGTACCTTGGCATTCACAAGCGTGTTTTGTACCACACAGCCACAGAAGCTTTACAACTAGTAACTCATTTGGACTAAACTGGAAACAGGTTTCATGGTGATATGAAAGATCAATTCATACTTAGAACTCTTAGATCCTGCTTACCAAGGTGAACATCAAAATTAGACAAATTAATGTCCTTATTATCTGAGATCATTGTAATGTCTGTCATATCATATTCAAGGTGGTGTAAATAAAAGGGAAAATGTTTTTGGAATAGTGTGTGCTAAATGTTATAATTGCTGGCATATATCAGTTTCAAAATTGGAATCATAAAGTTAACTATTAGTCAGTTAATATAATTTGATCAACACTAATGATGTTCTGGGACATCAAAACTCAAGGGATGTCATAAGAATCAAGGGATGGAAGTAATTAGAGTATTGTAAAAATAACCAAAATAGTTTACCTTTGTGAATAAGTTATTTCATACTGGCAATTTCTCACTTTATTACAAAACACCAGTTCTCATTTTATTGCCAAAAAAATATATATATATAAAAAATGGCAAGTTCTAATTTGATTGTATAAGTGCATGTTATCTTACTTAGTTTCCAGTAGCTCTCATTATATTCTTGTCTGCATCATATATTTAGTTTATTTAATTTAGAATTGGCATTAAGAGTAGCTTGTATTTATGTGACTAATACTTTTATACTAACCATGAGACAAAAAACCACTGAAGAGAGACAACCCGATACTGAAAGTGTGAGACCTAGTGCAACACGGCAAATATTAACCCTATCACCCCTATGAGATTTCCCAATTGTCAATCCCCCATCCCTAACACAAGGGGCGTAACTCCTCCAAATTGTTGATATGATGATATTAAAAATGCATTTTCTTTAAAACTGTCTGTCCTATCACACTCAGACTTGGCAGATAAACAGAAAAATGAACAGTCTCACAGGAAACTATACCAACAATAATCTAACACTTATACATTCCAAAAAATAAACTGTTAAAGTTAGAATTATGAGGTGAAAAAAATTTGTAACTTACATTTTCAGCACAGGAAAAGTATCTGGACTCATCAGTAGTCAACTTGTCAATGTTGCATGATATTTGGAGAAATATTCTCCTTTGCCCAGTCGAATCTGACACAAACTACAACCATAGACTGTCTCATGTGCCCTGTTTCTGCTCCCATGCTGCCGGTTCTTCACACACCAGAAACATGCCCTTTTGTTCCCTACCATACGAATAAGCCTGTGCTCAAGCAGGTTGTTGCTACAGACACCCGAAGTTGCAGCATGATTGGTGGGAGCCTTCCTTTTCTTCGATATGTTGCTACTTAAGAAAGCTGAGCTCAAACTCAATCGGAAGGCTATCTGCGCAACATTCTTTTCGTTCAGTTGGGGTCGATGGGAACAAGAGTGAAGGATGGAGCTGTTGATGATGGCAGTTTGCAGGAGGAAGCGAAACATGTACCTCCACCATTTGACAGATTTCCTGCCCACAGGGTAATAGGAACAGAGTTGGTCGAATCTGTCTACTCCTCCCATAGACTGATTGTAGACAGCCACCGGGGATGGTATCTGCAAATCTATTTTGCCGTGTGGGGTATGACGTGCTACAGTTGTGAGACCTGGTGTTGTGTTTGTACTCAGAATGGATACAAATCTCTTGTCTCTCCAAACAGTGGCCACTGTGTTACCTTGCTGCCTATACTGCACATCGCCTCGCTTCATAGATTTGGTACTCTTAGGTTTGAAAGCATCTGGCCATCCCTTGCGATTTGGCCGTATCGTGGAACATGAGTATGATTTGTTTTGCAACAGATCATTTGCCAGCTGAACAGAGGAAAAATAATTGTCATAAAATATATGGTGATTCTTTCCAAAGAAAGGCTGACATAATTTAGTGACAACATAATGTCCAGAACTTTCTCAACATAGACATCAAAGCCTAACAGATAACCTGTTGCAGAATCGGCCGCACACCAGACCTTGATCCCCCAAGGGTGTTGCTTACCCTTGATGTACTGCTTGAAGGAAAGACAACCATTGTAAGCTATCATAGCTTCATCAATGCTCATGTTCTTTCCAGGAGAGAAAACAGAAGCAATATTCCTTTTGACCATATCCAGAAATGGTCTGACTTTATATAGGGGGTCATAATCTTTGTGGCCTTTGGGATGGTGCCTAGAAGAATAATTTAGATGAAAATATTGGGATATTTTCTCAAATCTATTTTCCCTAAGCATGATGATATACCTGGAACATTGAGCCTGTCATCTGTACTCCAATACATGCTGTACTCAGGCAATACATGTATACCCATCACGATGTAAATATGGAAAAAAAAGTTGTATTTCGCCGGCAGTTACGGGTGACCAGTACGTGTCTTATTTTCCTGCTAGTTCTTGACGCTGTGTTGCATACAAATTGGTCTGATCTGCTGCAAATTGATAAAACTCCTCATTGACGATGAGACTAAAGTAATCTAAAGGAGTAGCATTCGCATCAAGATCATGCACAGGGCCAACGTTTTCAATAAAGTTCTCGACTTCCGCAGGAAAAATTTCGCCACTCCAGTCGTCATTCATGAAGCTACTATTAGTGTCGCTAATTTCGTCCTCGTGGTCCGAATCACTATCGAAATCGAATATAGGAACTTCAACGTCGCTTTCAACATCTTCTACAGCATGTAAATCACATGCATTGTGCATATTTCCATCGTAACTGCGGCTGGTCACATCAGTAAACATACATGGTGGAGTTGGCTATCCCATCCCACCTTAATGGTCAAAGTGACCCAGAAGCTATGCTAAAGTCACCAAAAGTCTAGATATCTCAGCCAAGTTGTAAACTATGACACAATGTATTCCACTCTCCTGACTATATCATGCTAATCTGCAGGAGTTTGAGAACAAATGCACAAGTATACCTAGTATTCGGACAGTTGTTCCTTGCTAGAACAATGTATATGTGAGTTATGGTTTTAATGGGGACAATATTATTAAACTCAAGTTTATATTTTGAGAATATAGTAGTTTATTTTTGTCATACCACATTTTCAGAGCATCACTGGCTCTGCATATTTTGATCATGGTAAGTCAGATTGTCCAACACATCTGCCTTCTTTTTTTTTGGTAATCAGTTGAGATTTTTCTTTGGGAAGATGGGAAACTAAAAATAAATGTTTCTGTTATGTTTTTGTTTCATTATGTCAATGTTCTGGTTTTGTTTAATGAATATTTATTATTCCTTTTCCTGAATGCAGGGAATACACATTTTATAATATTTTTGTATTTGTGTCACATTCAGTTTTGATGGGAATTTTTGTGCTTTTTAATTTAATTTGCTTGGTGGAAATGAAGTCCATGGGGATTATTGCTAAAGCACATCTTTCTCCAGATAGTCTTGCGAGCTTGTCACTCATGACTCATCTTGGATTATCCATGTTTTTCATTGGTTACTTTGCATTTACTGTGTTTCACCGGTCAATGAAAAGCTGGATCAGACAAGATGAGTGAAACTGTATGTGCCTGAGCACAAGCCATATATCTAGAGAAGAATATGGCTCAATCTAGAGTTGTATAATTCTGAGCGATAACCTCAACAGACGGCTTATCACTCTTTTGAGAGGGACAGCGAACATATGGGGAAACTTGTGCAGTTAAGTCATTCGTCTATAAAGTTCATTTTAAGTGAAAATGATAGGACATACATTTACATAATTTTATTTTATTTCAAGTCCACTATTATTATTTTAGTTGTTTTTCATATCTCTGTTGCTATTATTACAGTTGAAATGATTGTATGGAGTATATATTTAAACTGTAAGATCAATGCTGAGGTATAAAGATATCTGCAATTCCTCAATGAAAGGCTTCTACATAAAATCCAAAAACTGGGTAAACACGGCGAAAACTCTGGATGTCTGGAGGCAGAACCTGCGTGCGGGAGCAGCATTGTTCAGAAATAATATGTTTAAAGATATGGAAGAAAAAAGAGAAAGACACAAACAAAAATCTTCCATTTCTGTGATATGATCACTTGAAAAGTCCCCATTCCTGAGGAAATATTCAATGAATTGCTTCTTATTGCTAAATGGCCATCTACAAGATGCAACAGACCACACACACACAATACATAGAGGATCATAGATGTCAATCTGTGGAGGTAAAAAAAACTATGCCAAAAGAAAAATAATTGCAAACACAGTAAAAATCTTAGAGTAGTAAAGATACAACTTTGGATGGGAGCACGTTTACATTTTTAATAACCTAAAGAAGAATTGTAAAATCTCTGTCTTTAGTGGGATTCAATTTATATTTCAATTTCAACTGACTGTGGATTGGTACTGCTAATTACCCATGTGTTGCTGGCCCGAAAGGGGAGCAAATAATAGCAATACTGTTTTCCTTCCATGCATGTCATAAAGGGGCATAAGGATATTATCAGGTAAGGTTTTGTGTCCCATTCGATATAGGGTTTATTGTCAAAAAAGCCATGCTCAAATCAGATGTGTCAGACCAAAAGGTGCAAATATAGTAGCAAAGCTGTAAACTATGACACAGCACATTTTGTTCTCTGGACTATATCCTGCTAATCTGCAGGAGTTTTGAGAATGAAGAAGGTGGTACAGCAACTGCAGATAATCACTGTTGCCTAACAAAAAATGTGCTATAAGAAAGGTAAGAGCTTCTCAATCTCTTACAGGTACTCCCACATGTTTAGAGTGTGGGAGGAAATTCCAAGTATAGAATGGATTCATTAGTCACAGTTGGACATACCACAGTCATCACCTTAATCTCAGTTGCGCTCACATGGTCTTCATCGACGTCTACTTCTGAACCAGAGAAGCTATATTTATGACAGAAAGTAAATCACATCACTCATTGAAGCTACTGGTGCTGTGATCTGATGACAAAATCAGTTTGAAGTGATGAGAAGGCAAAAAATATTAATCAAAAGACATTTGAAGAAATGACTCTGGAAGGTGGAAAAGTCAATCCTGTCCACTGACTTAGCTATCTTCCAACCTTTTCTTCTATCTGACCTTTCCTGATATTACCATGCAGAATTGTATTTTTAAAGCTTGTAGCACGCATGTGGTTGCGTCTGTGGGTCTCACCAATGGCCCACTAGACATACCATCCATGCAACAGAAAACCTTAGTGGATGACATGCCGTTATATTGAGGTTATCTTTTTATAGAAGCTTCATGGCATGTCATCTATACAGTTATGATTTTGTTTTGTTGTTGAAATGTTTTTCATGTTTGCCTGAATATATATGTATATACTCTGTGGTTGGGAGGGAGCCAGAGATGTACTGTGCAGCACTGGGGAGGAGGAAACTGACATCACTGTTTTTCCTATGGCTGAGGCCCATCATAGAGGCACAGTGGCTCAGGATGTGACAATCCTTTTGACTTGAACATTTGGTTGCATGCCTGGAGCTTATAGAGAAGTTCGGCATAACCAGTAGTCAATTGGTGGCGGGGAATGAGCACAGTGAACCCTATCTTGGCTACAGTGTATAGGTTGAAACCTACCTTCCTGTAGGTGTGATAGTTATTTTCTGGCTCTGTCCCGGGGTGGGCCAAAAATCCACGGACAACCCAGCAATATAATGCCATCTAATGGCCTTAGGTCAAAGGGCATGAGCCTATGGACCGCTGGATCAGCAACCAACCAACCAAAGCTTGTAGCCATGCTGATACATACAGACATTGACAGTATATTAAATGGTCAGATCTCTTTTGTATTCATTTGCATACTTCTTTCCTTGGTGATATAGATTTCTGTATGAATAGAATAAAAGTAGATAATACAAATAAATATTGCTAGAATTTAAACAGGTCATGCCCTTGCATGTGTGACAACCAAGGCCTGGACTTCTAGTTCTGGATGCCGAGAATAGGAACAATGTCTTCTTTCCAGGCACTTCATAAGAAATCATCTCAGGAAACCATAGAATCATCATTGTCACAGCATTGTGTCAAAGAATTGAATGACAATCGGTTTATGGACTATGGCACGTTTGGTCGCGTGATATGCAGTAATATTGTGATGTCTCAGAATGTTGGTAGAACCTTCAATTCACCTTCTTCTTAGTCTTCCTATGCCTCTTGCTGTTTCCATTCTCATGTTGTATACTCTTGCTGCTGGCCAATATGAGTTAATCCTTATTAAGTGTTAAAACCATTTGTCTCAATTTTTTAAAATATATTTGACTGCAGAATTTGTTCCAAAAGCTCTTGTAATCTCATCATTCCTCACATGATCTCTTCTTGTTCTGTTTGCTGCTTTTTTTTGCTACTATCTCATTTCACACATAGTAAGCTTCTCTCTTGTTTTTTTGTTAGTGTGCATGTCCGACATTGGATAATGCAATGTTGGTATAAAGATTGAATTTATAATTTGCTTTATGACAAAAGTTCATGAAATGAATGACACTAACACATGGATTTCTTTCAGCAAAGGCAAGAAAAGAGGGAACAGAAAAGATCTGCGAAGAAAATCATGTTTACAGATTCACAGCCAGAGCAGGCAGCAAAGGTAATTCTAGTCTTAGTTCTTCATTATGGTTAGTGGTTATCAACTGATGTCATTGTACTTTGGGCAAATCTAGATGCTTAGTCCCCTCTAGTAAAGTAAAGTTAACCCATAGCATTTAACTGCCATAGAGGCACTAAATGATCCATCAGATGTTAGCAATCTCACATTTCGGTGGCTCAGCTATATGAGAGCGGTAGCGATTTCCTCTCCCTCACAGTTTTTACTTCTTGTACTGATGCAGTACCCATTTCATACTGAGTCTACCCGGGAGCCATTGCGTGCTGAAAAACATTTCTGCCACAATTAAGGAATGTACCCAGTACCACTCATGCAAAGCCAGTGCACTAAGTTGCCCCCTACCAGATGTCAAAAGATATGTAAGCTGACAGTTATTATTGCTCACTAGTTAAATTCCAGTGACACATGTCCAGTGGCATCATGTGAGACTTGGACTTTAAACAAGACAGCATCCAAAACAATAAATTCATTTGAAATGAAGTGATACAGAAAGATCCTACAAATATCATGGACAGAGAAAAAAGAACAATATTGAAATTTTTAAATTACTGAAACTAAATAAAGGGTGTCACAATTAGTGCCACGCATGTCCATCTCTTTGTCGGAAACATTAGACCTATCTAACAAGGAACATCACTGTCACTTTCCACGTTATATTTGATACGCAAATTACCTACATCGTGCATATTTCCATCGTAACTACGGCTGTCATCATCAGTGTACATATGAATAATATCTTCCATTTCCAAAATTAGGTCTAATAATACGCTAATTTAAAAAAAATCGTAATAAATCCATTTTTTCCCGATCTCATTGATTAAACATAAAACAGGTAGCTAAACCACTGATCTACACAATGGTCATGGTTTTTAATAGTCCCGGCACAAACTAAAAATGTAATATCGATCGCAACGACATAAACATTTAAAAAGCGCCAGCAGCGACTCGAAAATCGGTTAAAACTCCGCTAATTTAAAAAAAAATCGTACTAAATCATTTTTATATCCGATTGCTCCAATTAAAACATAAAACAGAAGCTAAACCATGGATCTACGCAATGGTCATATATCGATCGCAATGAAACAAGTTTTAAAAAAGCGGCGCTCAGGCTCTCTAGGAGGCAGCAAGTAGAAGTAGTGCGAGGGCGCTCTAAGGGGCAGATGGTTAACAATTTTTTTCTGTATTTCAATAAAACATCAGTATTTAGCACCCAAAAAGAAATGACCAAACACAAAATAAAATAATTTGACCTAGGGTTTAGTCTGAAAGTCCTGAGGACTCAAAAGACTTTAGGTTAGTTCTAGTCCTAAAGAGGACTTTTAAACATGGTATTTTATCCATTGTGTTCCCATTATTCAATAGACTAAATGGTTCCTCGTTACCCCTTTATAAATTATATTAAATTATCCTCATTTCCCCTTTATAAATTAGATTAAATGGTCCCTCATTACCCCTTTATAAATTAGATTAAATGATCCATCATTACCCCTTTATAAATTAGACTAAATGGTCCCTCATTACCACTTTATAAATTAGACTAAATGATCCGTCATTGTTCCTTTATCAAATAGACTAAATGGTCCATCATTGCCTTTTTATCAAATAGATTAAATGCTCCTTCATTGCCTCTTATCAAATAGACTAAATTGTTCCTTATTACCCCTTTATCAAATAGACTAAATGGTCCCTTATTATGTTGTGATCAGTGTGTTAAATAATTAATCACTTGTCCGATAAATGTGTACATTAAGTACTCTATCATCTATATTCCTAAAATGTATTTCCTGATCAGATAGCAGTTTTGGACGACTGCAGAACTGCTTACATGAATCACTTTTCAGGTGAAACTTGAGAACCTTTTTTGAGTTTCAAAGCCTAAGTTTTGTGTGTGAGGTATTAAATTAAGTGCACAGCAAAAACGAGGTGCCCTGCTAGCTACGCTGATAAGAGAGATCATTGCTTCTCATCTGCTCTTTTCTACCTTAGACCTTGCTTATATAAAGTTTGAAATAACATAATCATGATAATATTCCATACTGTTTTAAATATATCATCTGTTTGATGTTCTCAGATTGACCTGACATACTGGAAGATTATCTGCGGCCTGACAGAGGATCAACTTCACATGACCCAATTAGCCAGAATTTACTATTTATAGCACATCGAGAACACAGGTGGATTCTGCATCAGTTTAAAAAAACCAAACCTCCTGAGATTATTACTACCTGTACTTGTTTGAAAATATAATTCTCTTTCAAACTGAATATTGTTTTCCTCCAAAACATGACAGAACACACAAAGGTTTGTGTAAATCTAAGCAAATCTTGGTTTATCTGCACAGGCAAAAACTGGGAAGATATTCATCTGTGGAATACAAACTTCCAAGGATTTGATACAACATTCTGGTATATCAATAAAACCGAGAATGAGTTTAACTGGTTCAATGAAAGGTTGTGATAATTTATTGTGCCTCCGAAATTTCTTATTTATTCATTTATTGTATGTTGGTTGATGAAGGTTTTTCTGATGAGGTTTAGTCTTAAATAAGTTTTATAACCCGTGAACAAATAACAAGAATCTCATTTATTTATAAACTACCATAAGTATTTAAATTAGTGCCTTCAGTAAATGCGTGGGTAGCTTCAATAAGATTATCAGTGCCTTCAGCAAGTGTATTTAGAAAATATATTGTTGCTTTCAGCAAGAGTATCAGTGACTTCAGCAAGTGTATCAGTGACTTCATTAAGTGTATTTAGCAGACTTATCAGTGTCTTCAGCAAGAGTGTTTAGTATGTGTTAAGTGATTTAAGTAAGTGTATTGAGCAAGTGTATCAGTGCCTTCAGTAAGTGTATTGAGCAAGTGTATCAGTTACTACAGTAAGTGTATCAGTGCCTTCAGTAAGTGTATTGAGCAAGTGTATGAGTTACTACAGTAAGTGTATTGAGCAAGTGTATGAGTTACTACAGTAAGTGTATCAGTGCCTTCAGTAAGTGTAATGAGCAAGTGTATCAATTACTACAGTAAGTGTAATGAGCAAGTGTATCAGTTACTACAGTAAGTGTATCAGTGCCTTCAGTAAGTGTATTGAGCAAGTGTATGAGTTACTACAGTAAGTGTATCAGTGCCTTCAGTAAGTGTATTGAGCAAGTGTATCAGTGCCTTCAGTAAGTGTATTGAGCAAGTGTATCAGTGCCTTCAGTAAGTGTATTGAGCAAGTGTATCAGTGCCTTCAGTAAGTGTATTGAGCAAGTGTATGAGTTACTACAGTAAGTGTATTGAGCAAGTGTATCAGTGCCTTCAGTAAGTGTATTGAGCAAGTGTATCAGTTACTACAGTAAGTGTATTGAGCAAGTGTATCAGTTACTACAGTAAGTGTATTGAGCAAGTGTATCAGTTACTACAGTAAGTGTATTGAGCAAGTGTATCAGTTACTACAGTAAGTGTATTGAGCAAGTGTATCAGTTACTACAGTAAGTGTATTGAGCAAGTGTATCAGTTACTACAGTAAGTGTATTGAGCAAGTGTATCAGTTGCTACAGTAAGTGTATCAGTGCCTTCAGTAAGTGTATTGAGCAAGTGTATCAGTTACTACAGTAAGTGTATTGAGCAAGTGTATCAGTGCCTTCAGTAAGTGTATTGAGCAAGTGCATGTAGTAAGTGTATATAGCAAGTATATCAGTGACTTCAGTAAGTGTATTTGTGTTGTTGGTCCATCACAAGTGATGATGACCATTTGCTACATCCACTTTTGAAAATTCAGTTTTAGTTATATCCTTGATTATGAGTTCGTAGATAGCTAATGAGCCCTATTTGAGCTGTAAATGTACTTGGACAGTTCGGACATGGAATGACGACTGTAGACGGATCTTGGTCTATCCGTGACTTTCTACTTGCTCTCCGCTGTTGAGCTGCTGCAATTCTCTTCTTTTCACAAGATGTTGCGCTCTTATTTATTTTAGAATGCCATGTAGATCTAAATTGTATTTAGCAAGTATGTCAGTGACATCAATAAGTGTATTTAGCAAGTGTACCAGTGACTTCAGTAAGTGTGTATAGCAAGTGTACCAGTGACTTCAGTAAGTGTGTATAGCAAGTGTATCAGTGACTTCAGTAAGTCTATAAATACCTTCTGTATTGTTTTTTAGTAATTATATAAATATCATAAATGGCGTAAAGATTTTAAATGACTGATTCTTTTGTCCGACCTATTCTTTGAAGGCAATCCTATTAGGTTTTATATTTATGCTATTTTATAACCAAACTTCAGCCGAAGACAGATGTGTCAGGCCATTGGCGCAAATAAAGCATAATTGCCATGGTCCTGCTACAAGAGATCCAGCAGAAATGTGAGAATGAACGCTGAAGAAGAAGCTAACCAAACTAACATGCTCATATCATCTGTGAAAATAAATAAACACTCTGATTTCACCTTTTTTATCTGATCCAATCTTCAATAGTAGCTCTAAGAAAATGTTTATTCCGCAAACGTGTTTATTTTCAATGTCCAGACCCTATTATTGTTGATGTCATTTCATAACGAATCTGTATTCATAAAATATATTCTTTGAAAATAAACATAATTTACAACAATCCCTTATGATTAGAAAAATAATCCATAATAATTTCACTAAAAATGGCTGCCATTTCAATTTAACCTTTAGCAAGCCAGATTAAAAAATACGAAACGTCTCCCTGCCACCGGATTCTTTTTTGAAAATTTGCATTATTGATGGTGACTGTTTTGAAAATGTGATAATTTTTTGGTTGTTAGAGATATTTAAATAATATTTGCACATATAAATAAATAATTGAATTATGCATATATTAGTGTAATTTATGTACGTGTGTGTGTGATACCAGACATATGAGAAAGAAGTAAAGACGTTTTTCACAAAAAACATATATTTTATAACAAATAAAGAGGAAAAAAATAAATAAATAACTTACCTTAGTTATTGAATTCCTTGGCAACACTGTAAACTAAATCACGCAAATCTGTTGTATTTATGTTCTTTCACTGCGAAATTATCAAAATATAGCCGGGTGAACTGTATAAAACATGTAGATTTGCAGTAAAATCGTTCTTTGGGCTTAGGTCTAGAGGAATTTTTGGTGCCACTTCAACATATTCGATATCAAACGTACAAGTCCCCAAACCAACAAAGCATTCTGTATATTCACTGCTGTGAAACTAAATAACCTAATAATTCATGATTCAATGTTATTTTATTCAAAATACGATGCAAAAAAGGTCTATAAAACTGATCCACCATCATGGCATCGTACCGGTGTGCAGTTGTGGTCAGATTAATTGCTCTTAAACGTGTATGACTAGCTAGCCATTCTCAACAACGATCATTTCAGAAGTGGGGGATGGATATACTGGCTTCGATTGCGCATGTCCCCAGCTATGTGCACGGACTGTGGTACGTGTAAATCTCACGATATCTCGTCGGATGGGGTGTGTCGCCAACGGCATGAGCTACCATTTTATTTTGGCCGACGTGTTAATATTGGCGCGGTGAATGTTAAATTGCAAGGATTGTAACAGGATAACTGAAACTTTGAAAATTTTCACATTTTGTAGGTCTTTTTGGAACATGACCTTGACCTGAGAATAGGCTAGATTAATGCTACAGTGCTTTACTTTTTCCCGGAAAAAAATGTAAACTTTTTATTGTAGTTATAAAATGGTTTAGCGTCAGTCGCAATTCTGCTACTACAGCATTGAGGGAGTACAACTGGAAGTGGGTCTGTATACGTGCCGATAGCATGCTAAAGGATAAATGTGACAGTAATTTTATGATTCATATTACTTTCAGTAATTGTATGATTTGTATAAGTACCCTGAGTAATTGTATGATTTGTATAAGTACCCTCAGTAATTTTGTATGATGCGTTACTAATTGTATGACTCGTATAAGTGCTGTCACTAATTGTATGACTCGTATAAGTGCCTTTACTAATTGTATAACTCGTATAAGTGCCTTCACTTATTGTATTACTTGTATAAATACTGTCACTAATTGTATGACTCGTATAAGTGCCTTCACTTATTGTATTACTTGTATAAATACTGTCACTAATTGTATGACTCGTATAAGTGCCTTCACTTATTGTATTACTTGTATAAATACTGTCACTAATTGTATGACTCGTATAAGTACCTTCAGTAATTGTATTACTTGTATAAGTGCCATCACTAATTCTATGACTCGTATAAGTGCAGTGCCTTCAGTAATTGTATTACTTGTATAAATGCCATCACTAATTCTATGACTCGTATAAGTGCCTTATGTAATTGTATTACTCGTATAAGTGCCTTCAGTAATTGTATGAATCATATAAGTACTTTTAGTAATTTTATGATTCTTATGAGTACCTTCAGTAATTGTAAGATTGTTTGCCTTCAGTAATTTTAAGATGTATAAATACCTTCAGTAGTTGTAAGATTGTATAAATATCTTCAGTAATTGTAAGATTGTATAAATACCTTCAGTAATTGTAAGATTGTATAAATACCTTCAGTAATTGTAAGATTGTGTAAATGCCTTCAGTAGTTGTATAAATTGTACGAGGTGTCTACAGAGTCACTGTGCACTCATTTACATTAGTGGTGACACTACATCATATGAACTGTGAGCATTTAGTACAGATCTGTGTGACATCACAGCACAGCTACATTATAGGCATACTATATAAATGTCTTCAGTGAATTTATAAGGGTCTTTATTAAGCATGTTAATTATCTAAAATACCATTAACTTTGGTATATGCAGACTAAAACCAGGTTTTGTAGTTACTCACTGCTTCGGAGATATGAATATGCTCACCTGCCTAGTCAGTGGTTGAACTTGATATATGCAGACTAAAACCAGGTTTTGTAGTTACTGCTTCGGAGATATGAATATGCTCACCTGCCTAGTCAGTGGTTGAACTTGATATATGCAGACTAAAACCAGGTTTTGTAGTTACTCACTGCTTCGGAGATATGAATATGCTCACCTGCCTAGTCAGTGGTTGAACTTGATATATGCAGACTAAAACCAGGTTTTGTAGTTACTCACTGCTTCATATACATTAATATTTAAAGCCACTTCAGTAAAAATGAGAGCACATGGAATGATGCCTCATATTGTAAGTGTTAAGTCTCTAAGATATTTCAGTAATTGTGAAAGCGACTTAAGTGTATTTGTTGACAAGATGACCTGAGCAAGTGTTGAGGTGACTTCAGTAATTGTGAAAGCGACTTAAGTGTATTTATTGACAAGGTGACCTGAGCAAGTGTTGAGGTGACTTCAGTAATTGTGCAAGCAACTTAAGTGTATTTATTGACAAGGTGACCTGAGCAAGTGTTGAGGTGACTTCAGTAAATGTGGAAGGTATTTCAGTAAAAATCACAGTAACTTGAGTAAATGTGGAAGTGCGTTCAGTGATGTTTGTCTCTATATAAATGTTATGTTTGCACTGTCAAGAATACAGATCATGTTTTCTTATGGAAGGTAATTTTGTCTATAACCACAACTTCATTGTTATTATTACGGAAACATGGAGAATATGCAATATTATTTTTGGCTAAGTTTTAGGTTTGGCTTGACTGTTGAAAAACTCATAGACAAATGAAGTTGTGATGTTCTTAAACTGTCTCTTATCTGGTCTTTCAGTTATGTAACACCATGGCATGCCAACAGATATATGCAATATTGAATGCCTTTGTGTGAGTTCCTGCTGGCATGGTCAATTGGTTAAAATGTATACAATCCATTTCAGGATTTAAATTAATCATGCCTATTCACTCATACACACAAAAAATGTGTGTAGCATATAGGGAAGGGAGCAGAGAAAAGTTCATGAAGTAAACTAGTCACTTCCTGTATATAATCTTGTTGTGGGAGGTGTTCAGCAACCTATACTTTAGTGGGTGTTACATAGCAAACTATATACTATAATCCACCAATTATATAACAAATGCTGTATTCTATCCTTGTGTATATATGTCAAAGGTTAGTAGTGGGAGATATGCTAGAATATATTAGTGGGTGCTATATAGCAAACTATGTGCTATAGTCCAACAGTGAGTGGTGTCTAACAATGTGTATGCTAAAGTCTAATAAAATAAACAAATTGGTAGCCATCAACCCAGCATTTTTTTTTCACTGTGGTGCTTTTCTATGCAATATAAATACCTTCAGTAATTACCATTGCTCTCTGAACAGTCCAGATACACAATTACCTGTGGCTGGAATTTTATGCCCGTACCACACCACCAGAGCCGGAAAGTCTCGTAGTCGATGTTATATAGAAACCTGTATGTTATAGTATAGTAGTGGATGGTGTCTAGCAACTTGTATGCTATAGTCTAGTTGTTGGTGGTGTAGCAACTTGTATGCTATAGTCCAGTTGTGGGTGGTGTAGCAACTTGTATACATGTATGCTATAGTCTAGTGTTGGATGGAGTCTATACCTGTATGCTTTAGTCTAGTAGTGGATGGAGTCTAGCCACCTGTATGCTTTAGTTTAGTGGTGGGTCGAGTCTAACAACCTGTATGCTATAGTTTAGTGGTGGATGGAGTCTAGCAACCTATATGCTATAGTTTACTGATGAATTGAGTCTATACATGTATGCTATAGTCTAGTGTTGGATGGAGTCTATACCTGTATGCTATAGTCTAGTGTTGGATGGAGTCTATACCTGTATGCTATAGTTTAGTGGTGGATGGAGTCTAGCAACATGTTTGCTATAGTCTAGTGGTGGATGGAGTCTATACTTGTATGCTATAGTGTAGTGGTGGATGGAGTCTATACCTGTATGCTATAGTCTAGTGGTGGATGGAGTCTAGTAACTTATATGCTATAGTCTAGTGGTGGATGGAGTCTATACCTGTATGCTATAGTCTAGTGGTGGATGGAGTCTATACCTGTATGCTATAGTCTAGTGGTGGATGGAGTCTAGTAACTTATATGCTATAGTCTAGTAGTGGATGGAGTCTAGCAACTTATATGCTATAGTTAGTGGTGGATGGAGTCTAGCAACCTGTATGCTATAGTTAGTGGTGGATGGAGTCTAGCAACCTGTATGCTATAGTTTAGTGGTGGATGGAGTCTAGCAACCTATATGCTATAGTTTACTGATGAATTGAGTCTATACATGTATGCTATAGTCTAGTGTTGGATGGAGTCTATACCTGTATGCTATAGTCTAGTGTTGGATGGAGTCTATACCTGTATGCTATAGTTTAGTGGTGGATGGAGTCTAGCAACATGTTTGCTATAGTCTAGTGGTGGATGGAGTCTATACCTGTATGCTATAGTCTAGTGGTGGATGGAGTCTATACCTGTATGCTATAGTCTAGTGGTGGATGGAGTCTAGTAACTTATATGCTATAGTCTAGTGGTGGATGGAGTCTATACCTGTATGCTATAGTCTAGTGGTGGATGGAGTCTAGTAACTTATATGCTATAGTCTAGTAGTGGATGGAGTCTAGCAACTTATATGCTATAGTTAGTGGTGGATGGAGTCTAGCAATCTGTATGCTATAGTTAGTGGTGGATGGAGTCTAGCAACCTGTATGCTATAGTTAGTGGTGGATGGAGTCTAGCAACCTGTATGCTATAGTTTAGTGGTGGATGGAGTCTAGCAACATGTTTGCTATAGTCTAGTGGTGGATGGAGTCTATACCTGTATGCTATAGTCGAGTGGTGGATGGAGTCTATACATGTATGCTATAGTCTAGTGGTGGATGGAGTCTAGCAACTTATATGCTATAGTCTAGTGGTGGATGGAGTCTATACCTGTATGCTATAGTCTAGTAGTGGATGGAGTCTAGCAACTTATATGCTATAGTTAGTGGTGGATGGTGTCTAGCAACCTGTATGCTATGGTGTTACCTTTACTATACCAATATGAGCAATTTTGATTTTGTAACATATACTCCCAGAGGGCAGGACCTGTACATACACATCCCACAATCCTAATATTTACCTGTTAGCATGCAGGACATATAGTTTTGTTACAGTCTGATCTGTTTTTATCTAATAGCCAATTTTGATTTTGTTGTCTGCTAAAAATAAAATATTTTTAAGTCACATTTTTAAATAGTAGAGATAACAATTTTAATATATCTGTGTATTTTGTATTATTGTTGAGCCAAAGAGAGCTTTGATCATTGATATCTGATTAATTGTATCATTTATTTTGAAGACACCCAAGATTAGTTTTTTAAATTTAGGTCTGTTATTGCTGAGTAAAGGAAAACTTTGTTCTTTGAGATTTGTTATTGCTGAACAAAGGAAAACTTTGTTCTTTGAGATCTGTTATTGCTGATCAAAGGAAAACTTTGTTCTTTGAAATCTGTTATTGCTGAACAAAGGAGAACTTTGTTCTTTGAGATCTGTTATTGCTGAACAAAGAAAAACTTTGTTCTTTGAGATCTGATATTGCTGAACAAAGGAAAACTTTGTTCTTTGAGATCTGTTATTGCTGAACAAAGGAGAACTTTGTTCTTTGAGATCTGTTATTGCTGAACAAAGGAAAACTTTGTTCTCTGAGATCTGTTATTGCTCAGCAAAGGAAAACTTTGTTCATTGAGATCTATTTTGCAGAGCAAGTTAAGCTTTGTTCATTGAAATCTGTCATCACTGAGCTAAGTTACACTTTGTTCATTGAGATCTGCTATTTATGAGCAAACTAAAGCTCATTTATTGTGGTATAACACATTGTTTCTAATAATTACTATTGCTGAGCAAATGAAATATTTGTTCATTGAGATTCTTATAAAATATTTTAACCACAGGTTAAAATCCAATGAAAATGTATCTTTAACTATTTAGCAAACATGTTTACCAATGTGAGATATTGTTTTCCAGTATAAAACTAAGGTATTTTCACATTTCATCTTAGTCACATGCCTCATCAGTTTGTACATTTGTGTTTATTTATTTTGGTGTAATTGATTCTGATTTCTTTTCATACATTTTGTTCTGTACAGTCACCAGTAGTAGTAATAAGTCAGATACTATCATTCAGTCACCAGTAATAAGTCAGTTACTCCCATTTATTCACCAGTAGTAAGTCAATGACTCCCCTTCAGTTATCAGTAGTAAGTCAGTGACTTCCCTTCAGTCATCAGTGTTGTTCGTCCATCGAAATCGACGATGCCCATTCAGCTCAACTTGGATGATGATGTCTACTGTGTACCCAACTGTGACTAATAAGTCCTATGCTTGCTTTAAATTTGCCACTTCCCCATCACCACAGACTTGTAGTATAAGTTGGTAATAGTGGAGGATGATAGTTGAGTTATGATTAGCACTGGATTTTGTTTATAGTGTGGAGGAGTTGTGCCATTTCTTGACCACACTCTCTCTGCTTAATCTAACAGTGTTTCAGTGGCACAATTAATCACAATGGCTGGAGATGTACTTGGATGCAGTGGATGGCCAGAGTGTTCTACGTCTCACAAAGTCTTTGCATGCCATAACACTCTGCTTGCACAAATGCCTTCCAACCTGTTGAACATCAGTTGTTTCATCCATGCTGTCCACCATATCCAGGCATCGCATGCTCAGGCAGACATGCCCTGTGTTTACCTCCAGGCCTGAGCCCCTCGGTTACATTCACCTGGTTTGGCTAGTCGTATGTCAGTGAACCTTTCTCTTTCCCCCCCCCCCCCCCCGGTCACCAGTGGTAAGTCAATGACTCCGGTTCAGTCAGCGGTAGTAAGTCACTGACTTCCCTTAAATCAGCAGTAGTAGGTCAATGATTCCTCTTCAGTCAGCAGTAGTAAGTCACTGACTTCCCTTAAGTCAGCAGTAGTAGGTCAATGATTCCCCTTCAGTCAGCAGTAGTAGGTCACTGACTCCCATTCAGTCAGCAGTAGTAGGTCAATGATTCCTCTTCAGTCAGCAATAGTAAGTCACTGACTTCCCTTAAGTCAGCAGTAGCAGGTCACTGATTCCCCTTCAGTCAGCAGTAGTAAGTCACTGACTCCCCTTAAGTCAGCAGTAGTAAGTCACTGACTTCCCTTAAGTCAGCAGTAGTAGGTCAATGATTCCCCTTCAGTCAGCAGTAGTAGGTCAGTGATTCCCCTTCAGTCAGCAGTAGTAAGTCACTGACACCCCTTTAGTCAACAGCAGTAATTCAATGACTCCCCTCCAGTCAGCAGTAGTGACACTAACAGTAAGTCATGAAACAGTCCATTTTTCACTGCATGATTTTTTGTTCAGATGCAAAGTGTTTGTTAAAACGTAATTGACCTTCATTTCTTTACAAATTTGAATAAGTCGAAGTTCTCTATACAATATTTTCTTGAGATTTTTATTGTTTGTTCTCAAACTCCCTCTGGATATCACTTGTAGCAGTACAGTGGCCGTTATTATAATTTCAGTAGGATGTTGTCCAGAGAACAGAGATGCCATGTGTTGCCATTCTATTTGTACAAATGACCTGACACAGATAACTTTGGCTGTCCCTCAGTTTTACTCATAATTAACAGCTCTCATTTATTTGTGTAAACATGAGAATTGGTTCTTTCTTGTATACATTGTATTGATACTTCAAACCAAGTATCAAACCAAGTTCTGAAATGTTCAGTTTTACTGGTTGCTGTCCCCTGAATCTTGGTGTTTTAGAAATGAACAACTAAATATGTTGTAACAAATGTTAAATGTTGATCATGCAGGGTTGCCAGACAGTTCACTCTGGTTATGATTACATCTTTGCTAAGAAATGGCCAAACTTCTAAATTGTGAATAAAAAACTACTGAAAACAATAAAACATGCTTGAATTCAGGGAAATGCAATTAAAAGATTTAATTTCAAAAATTATGTCTAGCTGCATTCTGTTTCTTAGGTTTTATTGTTTCTACACCTGGTAAAAGATACATAATTCTACCAATAACAATTCTACTTGCTTGTGTGTCTATAGAACTTTTAAAATAAATTTCAACAAGAAAAGATTGATAGATTTTCAACTTAACTAAAAATTAGAATGGCCAAAATATAAATTATTTGACCCTCTGACATTTGAAAATGGCAGTGAAAAGTCCACTATAAAAATTGTATGACCAGTATATTTTTTAATGGCCATGAAATGTCCAATATGGCAACCCTGTGATCAATTCTAGACATCTTGTATAGAATATTGCTTGTCAACTATTACTGAATTTTCACATCCAGTGTTTACATTCAGTAGTATGGCTGAGGAATGCTAACATATATATGACTTACAAAGCCTGTAGATTGGGGGGAGGGGGGAGGGGTGTAGTTAAACTTCTCTCTCCTCCCCCACCTCCTTAACAAATCAAAAATCAAAACATGACTTTTAGTACCAGAAATATGCCGTTATCTGCAGGTAAAATCCCTCCCTTTACAATTTTTCACAACAGACAAAAAGGTCATCACTTTTATCATAAAACAAAATAAGGAATTAATGCGAAAATGGGCTAATGCCTAGGTATTTTTTTAAATGATAAAAGCCCTCCTTACTAAAGACATATCTACAGCTCTGTGATGAATTTGTTGCTCAAATTTTAACCTAGTTCACATGATCTGTGATTCTGACACTGTATCACCAACTCTTCTGCTATTGAAGTTGACAAAAATGGATGAAACCATGAAGGAAGATATTTAAAAAAAAAATAAACACCAAAAGACTAAACAGAGATGGACAGAATACCTGTCATATCTGGTCACCAAGCAATTTTTCCTGACAGTCTAAACTAAAAGTACTATAATAAGCTACCTGACATGCTGTCGCTATGTGTCATTTTGTTACAAGATAATGCTCACCGCATGTTGCGAAAGTTAGCAGGAAGCATTAGCATAGAAAATATAGAAAATTCTGCCACATCCAGCCTACAGCCCCAAACTATTGCCTTGTGACTTTTCATTTGTATGGACCCATAAAGAAAACTCTACAGAAACATTTCCACTGCAATGATGATTTCATGTCAGCGGTGATCAAATGATTCAATGAATAAAGTCCTTCTGGGACTGAATTCAACATCTGTCCGAACAGTGAGATTCATGTTTGAGTGTCTATGATTGATTTCTTATTACTCCCGTTGCACACGTTCCTTAATAATTGTTTTACTTAATTACAATACCATTGCTGATGTGCTTTTCCTAACATTGTATAATAAACGCACTTGGATGGGTTTCATTTAAACATGCCTCATACTATAGAAATACTCCATTAACTCAAATGACAAAATTATAAATTCAAGTCGTTATGATAATGAATGCAGAAAAAGGGTATAGAGAAGACTCATCATGCTAGGACCTGAAAAGAAATCATGAGTATTTGTTTTTATTCCTGCATAGCTAATGCATATTTCCAGTTATTTAATATATTTATGATACCAGTGGTTTTTTTAAAATATGCCCATCTAAAAGTCTGAAATATAAACATTTTTTAATATGACCATCTAAAAGTCTGAGATATAAACATTTTTTTAATAGCTCTGTGCCCCTGAACTAATTTCACCTCCAAAGATAGATGTATGGGTCATTGGCACAAATAAAACTGTGCACAACACATTTCTATTATCTGGACTACATCCTGCTGGAAATCTAGTAGGACCATTGCCACAAGAGAGATCCAGTGGAAGCTTGAGACTCAACACTGAAGGAGATGAAAATCTTATTTCAATTTTGCTTCTATTTATCAGAAATCTCCATCTGTATTCTTAATATTCAACAGAGTTGTATTTCTTGCTCTTGTTAGAGAAGTCCAATCTCTACTTGTAAACTCATTTCAATGAAATTAGTGTTTTATCTTTGTGATCTTACATGAAAACAAGTGTAAGCCTATTCTTAATTCACTAGTTCTCCTGCATAGTAGAAAACTGTACAACCCATGTCATCACATCATACAGTCACACTATCTCTCTCTCTCTCTCTCTCTCTCTCTCTGTGTGTGGTGGGGGGGGGGTTATATTTAGTAAATGGTAGGTCCCATGGCATCAACCTGCCTTCTGGGATGAAGATAACTCATGTACTGAGCCACAGCAACTATTAGGTGGGATGATTAGTTCCCTTCCTTGCTGTATTTATCTTCCTCAACACATGCGCCAGGTACCCATTTACAGCTGGGTTGACTGGAGTAATGGTAGTGTCAAAAATCACTGCCAGAATTTTTTTGTGTCTGGTCACTATTTTGAACCTGTCACACTAACCCGGTGATAGTAAGCCCATCCGCACACCTTCTTTATTTTTTAGTAGCTAGTTGCAAAATTATGTTTACTAATATGCTTAATTAACCTTTCAAGCGGCTGGTGTAACTCAGTTGTTAGTGAACTTGCTACCTAGTCAGGTGATCCAAGATTCAATTTTCAGTTAAACTGGAAATATTGTTCAACTATCAACTGGGTCGACCCAACCAGAAGAAATGGGCACTAAATCTTCTGAGAAAGTAAAGGCGGGTATCTTGCTGACTACATCATCCTATGTATGTTATTGATTAATGAAAAATATGGAATTAACACTATGTGTGTGTGTGTGTGTGTGTATACACACACACACATATGCCTCAATGACTTGGAGAAAGGAAACTACATTTACTTTAATTTTAGCCTTGCAAAAGATCTAGAATTGTTGACATGATGTATGGTCTACACTTCTTCCCCCACCCCCAAATTTCTCCAATATTTTGGTATACAATTGTAAGGAAAGATAGATAAATAGTCAGTTCTTTACATGCTAGCATGCCTAAGTATGCCAGTTTGTAATTTATGTGAATGCTAGACAATGAAAGCCATTTTTAACACAGTACACAGGCTCAGAATTTGACAGCACATGTGCTCAACTGCAAGGATTGTGCTGCCTATTTTAAATCTTTGTGACTAAGTTTGATATCTCTTTCCAAACATTTCTCGTTGCTCCTTTACTTGTTAATTCCCTTTGATGTAGCGGTTCTGTGGCAATAAATGATAGTTTTTTTTGTTTTATTTTCTGCTTTTGCTTGTTCAACTTTATGTTTATTTCTAGTTATTATTCCTATCTGTAGAATTGGGCTTATTTGTTTTAAATTATTATATTACCTGCAGTTTGTTTTGATTCACATGAATTATGACCAATAGAGCTCTTATTTCTTTTTGTGCAAATACTGGGTTTGTCTAGGGCCTTATTTCATTCAACTGGAGATATTTTAAAATCACAAAACTAAAAAATATCATTGGGATATTGGGTTGACCCAGCTTAAAAATGAGTACCAGATCCTTTAGGAAAGTTATTTTTTCTTTAAACCCATAACCAGTTTGGATTATAGAGGATGCCACTCTGTAAACACCAACACGAAAATATTAAAAAGTAAAAGCAGCAAGCTTGATACTGACCAGATTATCTGTTGGTATGGCATGGGTAAAAGAAAACAAAGACCTAACATTGTAGTCTCCAATATGCCTCACTGGCTGGGATCATGTAAAACAAAGACCTAACATTGTATTCTCCAATAGGCGCAATGTCTGGGGTCGTGAGAAGCGTGGATCTAACATCATAATCTCCAATACACCTCAATGACGTGGATCATGAAAAACAAAGACCTAACATTGTATTCTCCAATATGCCTCAATGGCTGGGGTCATGAAAAGCGTGGATCTAACATCATAATCTCCAATTTCTAGGGTCATGAAAAACAAGGACCTAACATTGTGTTTTCCAATAGGCCTCAATGTCTTGGATCATGAAAAACAAGGACCTCAGCTCACCCAAGCAACTTCAGGTAACTTTAGGCACAGAAACTCAATACAATCACGTGCCATGTCAAGTGGTTGTAGGCGATCATGTTTCATCACAAATCTCTCTTGTCTTGGAAGAATGGACAGAGACAATCAATCAAGATGAATTTTTAAAAGTTGAATACGTAAATTATGAACTTAACAATCTTGAAGCGCAACTATCATGATAAAATCAAAAAAAGTATTTCATAAATTCTTCAGCGTTCATTCTCAAACTTCCACTGGTTTTTTTCTTGTAGCAGGACAATGATCCTACTAGATTTCCAGCACGATGTAGTCCAGAGAAATGAAAATGCGTTATGTTGCCGTTTTATTTGCGCCAATAGCCCGACACATTCACCTTCGACTGAAATCATAAATTCAATCTTTATACAGTACCAACGTTGTGTTATGGATGTCAGACATGAACACCAGTGCATCTAAGAAAAGTAGCAAACGGAACAAGAACTAATGTGAGGAATGAAGAGATTATAAGAACTGTGGGAATATCTATGATCTAATATATTGAAAAACAACATCCTTGGTCCACACCTGACACTCCAATTTGTATACATACAGTTTGATCGTCAGTGCGTTCATTGTAAAGCAAAGCTAATCTACCTTGTGTTCTATGTAAGTATGCCCTACAGTTTATTGAGCTTAAGTTTTACGTAAGTATGCCCTACAGTTTATTGAGCTTATGTTCTACGTAAGTATGCCCTACAGTTTATTGAGCTTATGTTTTACGTAAGTATGCCCTACAGTTTATTGAGCTTATGTTCTACGTAAGTATGCCCTACAGTTTATTGAGCTTATGTTCTACGTAAGTATGCCCTGCAGTTTATTGAGCTTATGTTCTACTACGTAAGTATACCCTACAGTTTATTGAGCTTATGTTCTACGTAAGTATGCCCTACAGTTTATTGAGCTTATGTTCTACGTAAGTATGCCCTGCAGTTTATTGAGCTTATGTTCTACTACGTAAGTATGCCCTACAGTTTATTGAGCTTATGTTCTACTACGTAAGTATGCCCTACAGTTTATTGAGCTTATGTTCTACTACGTAAGTATGCCCTACAGTTTATTGAGCTTATGTTCTACGTAAGTATGCCCTACAGTTTATTGAGCTTATGTTCTATGTAAGTATGCCCTACAGTTTATTGAGCTTATGTTTTACCTAAGTATACCCTACAGTTTATTGAGCTTGTGTTCTACGTTAAGTATGCCCTACAGTTTATTGAGCTTGTGTTCTACGTAAGTATGCCCTACAGTTTATTGAGCTTGTGTTCTACGTAAGTATGCCCTACAGTTTATTGAGCTTATGTTCTACGTAAGTATGCCCTACAGTTTATTGAGCTTGTGTTCTACGTAAGTATGCCCTACAGTTTATTGAGCTTGTGTTCTACGTAAGTATGCCCTACAGTTTATTGAGCTTGTGTTCTACGTAAGTATGCCCTACAGTTGTACAGCAGCCTCACTTATTCTGAAAATGTAATAGTATCCATAAAAAAAACCTTTAAAAACCAAAATTTTGTTTTGCCAACAGCTCCTCTATCAGAATGTGAAATTTTTTTTTTAGAAGAACCCCCATCCTGTGTTTAGTCAAACTATCTATGGCCCTGAATCCGCCAAGTATAGGTCTATGCCCTATGTGTCCGTTTGTTGTCAGATTCATATTCTCATAAGGGCTTCCAAAGATGTCTTACTATTGCTAAGACTATGCGATGACCTGCACATGAAAAACCTGTAAGAAATTAAGTTTCCGAGGTCCATAGGCTTTCATCTGACTGACACATTTAAATAATTAAAACAGGTTTTTAATTTTGTTTTTCCTCGTTCGCTCCTTGATAACCAATGCGAAAATTCTGGTGATTTCCGCCGAGAGTGTGAGTACGTTGTGCCACCGTTATGCGCTGTGTAGGCGTAGCACAGCCGATTTCGGCATACTTGACATTTCGGGTGGGTTACCCTAGCTTGTGATAGCTTTCCTATCTGACGTCAGTCAGCGGATATGTATTGACTCTACGTCAAAACATTTTATCATTCACGTCGATCTCGTACGAGGTATTCAACTGTCAGTGAACTTGTATCATGTAATTAGACGTGTTATAGGTTGTGAATGAAATTATAGCTATCCCCTGTTCACTCTAAGAATAAAGTGGGTCAGTGCCTCTGATTGATTGTTGGATGAAGAACGCATTATAATTATTATAATCGATTAAGTGCCGAATAGTATTGTTTTTATATTTCGTTTTTTAAATATTGTTTAATCATTGTTTTTAAATGTTTTAAATAATATTGTTCTTACGTCTTCTGCTGTTTAAAAATCATCTGTTGTCGCGGAGTAATATTGGGGGGGGGGTGTTTTGATCCACTCCATTCTTAAAGTGAACAGAGTATAGAACTTAGGTTGTTTGTGTGTGTGTGTTCATTGACTGTGGATGTGGTTCAGTGCTGCTCTGAATAAGAAGGTGGTGGTAAGTTTTGGGGATTGAAACATCTTTATGGTGAGGTAAGAACACTTCTTTCCACCTTGAACACTGGCCCGTGTTCAAACCCTTACCAAATCGGAACATGAGTTTTAGCACTAGGAACTTGTCCAGAAGGTGGGTTTTTAAAAAAAACAACCCAAAAGAACCTTCCGCAACGATTTTTCACAAAGTGGTTATCAAATCTTATATCCAAAAAGACAAAAAATCTGACGGTCGAAAACAAAAGTACCTTCTCTGTGAACTTCCCCTCTTTAAAATTTTATGTCTACGGCCCTGTTTGGAAGGCAGTCTACTTTAGTTAATCAAGCGTGCGATATTAAAACCTGAGAGTTATTAGACTTCTGAGATTGTATTCATCCGACTAACTTCTTAGGCACCTGATATTGTATTCGACAGACTGAAGTCTTATACACCTGAGATTGTATTCGTCAGACTGAAGTCTTAGGCACCTGAGATTGTATTCGTCAGACTGAAATCTTAGACACCTGAGATTGTATTCGTCAGACTGAAGTCTAATAGGCCCTACAGCTGAGATTGTATTCGTCAGACAGTAGTCTTAGACACCTGAGATTGTATTTGTCAGACTGAAATCTTATACACCTGAGATTGTATTTGTCAGACTGAAGTCTAATAGGCCTAACACCTGAGATTGTATTCGTCAGACTGAAGTCTTAGACACCTGAGATTGTATTCGTCAGACTGAAGTCTAATAGGCCTACCACCTGAGATTGTATTCGTCAGACTGAAATCTTATACACCTGAGATTGTATTTGTCAGACTGAAGTCTAATAGGCCTACCACCTGAGATTGTATTCGTCAGACTGAAATCTTATACACCTGAGATTGTATTTGTCCGACTGAAATCTTATACACCTGAGATTGTATTCGTCAGACTGAAATCTAATAGGCCTAACACCTGAGATTATATTTGTCAGACTGAAATCTAATAGGCCTAACACCTGAGATTGTATGTGTCAGACTGAAATCTAATAGGCCTAACACCTGAGATTGTATTTGTCAGACTGAAGTCTTATTCACCTGGGATTGCATTTGTCATACTGAAGTCTTAGATACTTGAGATTGTATTTGTCAGACTGAAATCTAATAGACCTAACACTTGAGATTGTATTTGTCAGACTGAAATCTTAGATACTTGAGATTGTATTCGTCAGACTGAAATCTAATAGACCTAACACTTGAGATTGTATTTGTCAGACTGAAATCTAATAGACCTAACACTTGAGATTGTATTTGTCAGACTGAAATCTTAGATACTTGAGATTGTATTCGTCAGACTGAAATCTAATAGACCTAACACTTGAGATTGTATTTGTCAGACTGAAATCTAATAGACCTAACACTTGAGATTGTATTTGTCAGACTGAAATCTAATATACATAACACTTGAGATTGTATTTGTCAGACTGAAATCTAATAGACCTAACACTTGAGAGTGTATTTGTCAGACTGAAATCTTAGATACTTGAGATTGTATTTGTCAGATTGAAATCTAATAGGCCTAACGCTTGAGATTGTATTTGTCAGACTGAAATCTAATAGACCTAACACTTGAGATTGTATTCGTCAGACTGAAATCTAATAGGCCTAACACTTGAGATTGTATTCGTCAGACTGAAATCTAATAGACCTAACACTTGAGATTGTATTCGTCAGACTGAAATCTAATAGACCTAACACTTGAGATTGTATTCGTCAGACTGAAATCTAATAGACCTAACACTTGAGATTGTATTCGTCAGACTGGAATCTAATAGACCTAACACTTGAGATTGTATTTGTCGGACTGAAATCTTAGACACCTGAGATTGTATTCGTCAGACTGAAATCTAATAGACCTAACACTTGAGATTGTATTTGTCGGACTGAAATCTTAGATACTTGAGATTGTATTTGTCGGACTGAAATCTTAGATACCTGAGATTGTTTTCGTCCGACTGAAATCTTAGACACCTGAGATTGTTTTCGTATATAAAATGTATTAAATTATTTTTGTGAAAGACATGACAAATGCCGTCTTTAATAATTATCATATTATAATAGTTGTCTATGATAATCAACTACAGCAGGTCCAGCAAACAGGCAGGGGGGGGGGGGGGTTTGAGGGTTCACGGGAAACTGCTCTATGTTATGTGAATATATATTTTGTTTTCTTTGTGTGCGTGTATCTGTGATTAAACCCGGTAGGTTAGAAAATAACATACGTCCTCGGGTACAATTTAGATACACCCACATTCCCTGCTTAATTGTCAAAATTGTTTAGCCTCCTCCTCTATGTCATCTTGTCTCCGCAACGAAGGTTGGCTGCAACATACCTCCAACATCCCGTGTCTTGTCTTGGTGGTGCGCTCTGTTAGACTGTAACCGTCTATCTACCCGTCATTCAATCCTGCGACACCTTACAGCGAAAGGAGAGGAAAAGGCGATAGATAGATGATACATCAGTCAGAAATCTTTCACAATTCTTCGCTGATTCTAATTTTAGTTTTCATGAGTCATACGCTCTAAAAGATGGTGGTGGTCAGGCGGTTTGTTTATCTTCAGATACTTCCGTAGATGATAGCATCATTGCCATCATCATGTGTCATGCCGGTTGACGTAGGCGCCCCAACGTTTGTCGAGTTTTCTGTCTCCACTGTTTGATATCGGACCCACTGATGAACCTCTTTTATTCCATTTTACTTGACTTTTCAAAATGTTGACAGAATTTATATATTTATTATGAAAATGAACAAGTAACTCTTGTTTTGAAACACGGTTGTGGGAGGGGGGAGTTTTTGTTTACCAATTTGTGACGCCCATCTCTCCGGCAACGCACTGTCTGCTTAATTATGGAGAGAGAAAAATTTGAGCCCCCACCCCAACCAAGAGCTTTCTTGCACACACAAAAATGTCCGGAAAAAACCATGATATTTACAGAATTTGTCGAAAGACATTAAATTCAAATAGTTTAAATTGTGAATACAAAAATTGATGTTGACGTGAACTGTAGTAAATCCTCCTCCTCCTTGTCAAACGTGTTCACCCCTCACTCTAGTTGTTGATGTAATTTATTGACTGACTCTTAGTGCAATTTGGCTCAAGTTCTAGAATAAAATACGATGACGTTTGTTATTTAATCCTATAACCTCCTCGGTATAACCACATACACACAAACAAATAAAACAAAACACAAATATATCTCCACAGTTTTCATAAATTACTGCCGGACTCTTTTATTCTAGAATCAGGCGGTGTTGTTTGTTTTGGCATCATCCCCTTCTAACAACTTCTTCTTATTCTGTGTTCAGGATTATTTTGATCTTGATAGATCTTCAGGCTAGTCGCCGGAACGAAGCTCCCAGTCTTCTCCAGATCAGAGCGACTGCCTCAAAGTCTTTGCCTCAGTTCAGTCCAGTGTGGCCATGTCTTGTGGACAGTTCGAGTATGTGTTTAGGAGTATGTATGCCGGATGTGTGTACGCATGAACATTCATTTATGTGGCCCATCCTGATCCGGTACACATGGACTTGTAGTCTACAGCAGTGGCCAATTATAAGTCGAAAGATGATGTCTTTAGTCTAGTTTCTTATCAATATCCATATCTTTCTTCCACTGTGATGTATAATGGTTTCAGATTAGTGTTTTGACTTCACTGTACGGCAGAGGATATCTGAATTGTACCATTTTACCCCCTGCTTCCCCATTGAGACCAGCTCCTTGGCGAGGAGATGGGGCTTCGTCCAGCCAGCAGAGGCTGGAAACTAAGACTGGCTGGGCCCTCCCACATTTGGTGCACCGCAAGTAAAGGTGCACCGCAACAGCCAGAATGACATGCAATATCACACATGAATGTCTATATTTGCATTACCCCGTTATGGTGCTCGTCCTGTGACGACTCACGAGGCAGGAGTAACACTGTGCCCTATACCTCGAAAGGGCTGACCCCATGCGATTGGATGTCCTCTTCGATTGTCTTGTGGTGCTAAATAGCGCAAGATTAATATCATTGACCAACAAATATTACCAACCAATGAGAAACCACTTACAATAATGCACTGGAATGCTGAGGGTGTAAATAGCAAAAAAGATGGCGTTGGCAAGAAATTATAATTAGAAAACACCCTTCTTAAGGAACAGGTCAGCATTTGCTGCATACACGAGACACACGTCAGCAAAGATGTAACCTTTAATATTACAGGTTATCAGTGCTTTAGAGCTGATCGAATAGACAGAAGAAAAAGAGGTGCTCTTACACTAGTCAAAAATAATATCGGCGCACATCAAACTTAACCATACATGGAAGGAGCGAAATACTAAGTCCTACAGCTAAAGACCAAAACAACAGACTTCCACCTACTAAATTACTATTGCCCAAAGTACCAGCTCCTTTTCATGGACACAATACCGTACAGAGAAAGACAGATAGTTTGTGGAGATTTTAACAGTCACTCACAGATTTTAAGTCATACACTAGGGTTATGACCACATGGATAAAAGAGAAGAACGTGAAAGCTGGCACGGAGACAAATATCTTCTGTTGCTTAATAAGGCAAAAGACCCTCCACCATATTACTCAAGATCATGGCAAACCACTTCCACACAAGAATTGACATTGTACCCAGCAGACCTAGCATGGGAAATCAACAGAACAGTGGGGAAGCAACTTGAAGGTAGTGACCACCGACCAGTTCTCCTTAATATTAAAAATGAACCCGCAGGGAATGCATGTACCTTCCCACGATGGAATTATAAAAGACCAAATTTGGGACTATTTACACACCGCAGTAGTGTTTTAGCCGGACAAATAGATATGGAAGGAAAAGACATAAACGCCATAGTCAAAGAGTTTAATAAATATATTCATCAAGCTGCCAAAGAAGTGCACGCAAACAATACAAGCCACACTGTAGTGACCAACTAGAACTACTGCAAGAAGAATTAGAAAAAGTACGGACTGGAAAAATGACCTAAACCGGAACATCACAACAAGCATCAACATGCATAAGTTAAATTCCAAAGTTCCAAACTAGAGTTAGAAGAAAGAGCTGGAAAGAGAAAACAGAATCCTTAGATTTTGAAAAGGATGCTCTGAAAACCCGGTTCTTTCCTAGTAAAAAAAAAAAAAAAGTAACACATAGCATTTATTAATGCCGTAGGGGTGTGAGATGTTAGCGATCTCACATTTCACGGGCTCTACAAATGAATCTCCTCTCCCTCGTAGTCTTTACTTACCGAATTAATCCGGTACCCATCAACTGGGGAATGAACCCTGGACCACTCATATAACTGGGGAATGAACCCAGGACCACTCATATGCGGAGTCAGTGCGCTAACCAATGCGCTAACGCGGATCCTAGTACGCGGGTGCCAATAATTTAACGAATTTAACCCAACTTTTACGAAATGTGTAGCGAAATATAAGTCACGGTAAGGAGAGAGAACTGGTACCGGAAAACAGTTGTAGCAAACAATGATTATGACTACTGACTGCGGAATGCGAGTACATGAGTATAAGTTAGGTGGGTTGTGGGAAGAGGTAGAATTTGACCGAAACATTTTCCTTGTTGTCTTTCGATATGCTCAATACATGATACACCAACTCTTTTCATAATTTCTTCATGTCTTATTTTATCTAATTTAGTAACCATTGTTGCTTTTCTCCGACATCTATGCAATTGTGCAGATTGTTGTGTTTTGCTGCCGCAACGTTGCCAAAGTTAAATTACTGGCACCCGAGTACTAGGAAAGAACCCGTAGTTTAAAAAAAATGTTTATATCTAGTCCATATTCATTACTTGATTTATCGACTTGGTCTATTAGTCTTTGTGGTACCTGTTCACTTTCTGCTAAAAAAAACAGTGTCATCTGCATATCTCAGGTTGTTTATAATTTTCCCACTGATCTTGAGTCCTGACATTCCTTCTATATATTTACAGATATGTAACTGACCCTTACAGCGATCGAGTCCATTCCAACTTACGGCTTTTAGTGGTTAGTCCCCTCTTCTGAAGCACATGGGTATATTTTTATATAAAAGGCTCAACAGTCACGTATTAGGAGTTTTATGACACTCCCTTGACTCGTCCCCCCCCCCGCCACACGCGCGCTCTTCATGTATCACGAGAGCATACCTGAACACAGGTGCACTTTATTTTCTTTCTCTCAGCGAGCGCTGTAAACAGGTGTGTCTCACTGAAACATGTTACCGATGTCTTGGTTCTGGCATGTATCTAGCATTTCGTCTTCACAAAGAAAGGAACACTTTCTGTCTACCCACCCTGTTGGCGAAGTGAGCGCAGCGATTAGTGCGCATGTTTCCTAGTCCAGTCATCAAGGCTACGATTTGCAGTTTAAAAAAATGTTTCTCGATCAGAAATTGCTTCGCAACTAACACGAACCACGAAATGGGTACCATAACAAATCTGGAGAACGTAAAAACGATCGTTATATTATTGGTCACCAAAAAATGCTCGCCAAAAACTGTATTCTCTATACTACTCAGGACATCTATTTCTTATGCGTTCATCTTCAAACTCCTCATTAACAGGTTATATTCTGGAGAACGGAATCCGCTGTGGCCAAGTCTGAAGATAAGGGAAGAGGGGGGGGGGGGAGATTCGGAATGTTCAATATCTCCTTCCCCTTTTTCAGAAATCAGAACATTACTTTTAGGACTAGAATTCAGCTAAAACACGCAACGGCATTGGGTCAAAGGGCATGAGTACATGGACCGCTGGATCAGAAACAAACCAAACAGGTAAAAGGCTGTGTTGACCCTCCGACCCCATCAAAAATTTTCCCCCAAAAGTCACCGCAATTCTCATGAAATTGAAAGATTTACACACAAAAACGGACGAATTACGTTTTTTTTTAGGTCATCATCTTCTTCTTCTGCGTTCGTTCTCTAAACTCCTGCAGATTAGCAAGATGTAGTCCGGAGAACAGAATGCGTTGTGTCATGGTTTACAACAATGCTGCGATATCTGTGCCTTTCGGTCTGACACATCCGACTTCAGCATGGCTTTAGTTTACTGACCCTATATGGGACAGTCAACTCCATCCCATAACCTCCATCCCATAAGACATGCATGGAAGGTAAACAGTGTTGTTATTCTTTGCTCCCCTTAACGGGCCCCGGTTACACACGGGCGTTTTTTAGTTCAAATCCTCCCCTTACTAAAGACGTATCTTCGACCCTGATATGTGTCATATTTTACTAAAGACGTATCTACGACCCTGGTTTATGTCATGTTTTACAGATTGGCTGCGACTTCTTAGCATTTAATCCTGGAATATCCGGTTTGAACATGCCCTTGGGTCGTTTAGACCTTGTATAGAATGGGACAGCCATCCTTAAACGTCCTTATTCTACTCTTACGATATGTATGATACCTCACAGTACCGATATTTATTGCTCCCCTTTCAGGCCCCAGCAACACTCGTGAGTCTCATGACAGGAAGAGGCTTTTTTATATATTTTCTTGTACTTCATCTCTAGACTTCGCACCCCCTCATGTCACAGCAATGTTCCAATGACTCGTCCAGTGACTTGATTAGTAACTAGCGTTACTGCACTGTGAGCTTTACTGCAACACATGGTCAACACACCGGTCTATCGGCCATCTGCGTGTGTATAAGCTTAATGCTGCAGACTGTTAGTTATGCGCTCTTTGGATTGTTCCATACAGGGCGAACTTTCTTCCCTCTCCCTTGGTACCTCCCATTTAAAGTCGACACCCTCTATAGCGCATTCTTTTATAACAAATATCCATATATAACAATACTTCACGCCCGTGTGTTGCCGGGGCCCTAAATGGGAGCAAAGAATAGCAACACGGTTTACCTTCCATGCATATCGTAAAAGGCGACTAAGGAGGTTATGGGATGGAGTTGGCTGCCCCATCCCATATAGGGTCAGTGATATTTGGCATGCTGAAGTCGGATGTGTCAGACCGAAAGGCGCAGATATCGCAGCAATGCTGTTAACCATGACACAGCGCATTCGGTTCTCCGGACTACATCCTGCTGATCTGCAGGAGTTTGAGAAGGAACGCAGAAAAAGAAGAAGACAACACTTGAAAAATCTCCAATTATATTTATTCTATTGTATGTGCTGTATAGAACTCTGTTATTACATACACATTTTGTTTGTCCGGAACAGGTTGTTATAATGAGATCGCACTGTATATCATTCTCTGAACATGATCATTTATCTCTTTCAGCTTCCTCTTCTCATTTTTAAAATGTTATCTCTCTCTCTCTCAATGTTCCGATCAATTTCTGAATATTCTGATCTACTTTCCCTTTCTCTCTCAATATTCTGATCTACTTTCTCTCAACGTTCTGATCTACTATCTCATTCAATATTATGAGCTACTTTCTTTCGATCAATGTTTTAATCTACATTCCTTCTCTCATTGTTCTGAGTTATTTTCTCTCTTAATGTTATTATCTACTTTCTTCAATGCTATGATCTACTTTCTCCAATGCTATGATCTACTTTCTCCAATGCTATGATCTACTTTCTCCAATGCTATGATCTACTTTCTCCAATGCTATGATCTACTTTCTCCAATGCTATGATCTACTTTCTTCAATGCTATGATCTACTTTCTCCAATGCTATGATCTACTTTCTCCAATGCTATGATCTACTTTCTCCAATGCTATGATCTACTTTCTCCAATGCTATGATCTACTTTCTCCAATGCTATGATCTACTTTCTCCAATGCTATGATCTACTTTCTCCAATGCTATGATCTACTTTCTTCAATGCTATGATCTACTTTCTTCAATGATATGATCTACTTTCTCCAATGCTATTATCTACTTTCTCCAATGCTATGATCTACTTTCTCCAATGCTATGATCTACTTTCTTCAATGCTATGATCTACTTTCTTCAATGCTATGATCTACTTTCTTCAATGCTATGATCTACTTTCTCCAATACTATGATTTACTTTCTCTCTCTCAAATATGCAGGTCTACTCTCAATGTAATGATGTACTTTCAATGCTCTGAGTTACTTCACATCCAATCTTATATGTAGAGACATGCTACATCCAATCTTATATGTAGAGACATGCTACATCCAATCTTATATGTAGAGACATGCTACATCCAATCTTATATGTGAGGACATACTACATCCAATTGTTTCTTCTGCATCCGTTCTCAAACTTGTGTTGGTTAGCAGGACCTAGTTCGGAAAAGGCAATGCATTATGCCATGATTCACAGTCCGGCTCCAATAAATAGGCTTTGGCACTTCCGACTTCAGCGTGACTTTAGATTAACTTTAACCTCCGAGATGGGATGGGGCATACAATCTGAAAACATCCTTAGCTGCCTCTTACGACGTGCATGGTAGGTCAGAATGTTGAAATTGTACGCCCACATTTTGACTTGCAACACACAGGCAGCATCTAATTTGCGAAGACGTGCTATTATAATCAATCTTAGATGTGAAGATAGCTCTTCATTTGTTACAAATAATTACACACTTTGATACATAAAAGAAAATGCTTGACATAATGTGTCAGAGAGTTAGGTGGCAGTAAACTTTTCAGAAGCCAAATTCTCGCTAGACAAGTTACAAATATAAACAAGTTACAAGTTACAAACCAGGGCTGCCAGATGCTTGGAACTGTTTATGGTCAAATTGTTGATTTTTTTAATTAAATGGCCAATTAAAAACATTGTGTAGAACTACTAAAATCATGCTGAAATTTCAAGATTTGTATTTTTTATGACCTTGTGCTGCATATCTCCAATTATCAACGTTAATGAAATGTAGAATGACAAATATAAGCTATTTCTAACATAATTTTAGATCTAAATGATGCAGAACGACAAATAGGCCTATAGAGGACTAAGCTATTTCCAACATAATTTTAGATCTTTTAAATGTTGTTTTGAGAGCCTGAGCTTTATCTAGGCAATAAAGCAATGAGGGTACATACAAGTTCTGTGCTTAGTAAAATTATACATCTTACTTTTCTCATACTTATATTTTGACATAAATATTTCTCAACTATAACCTAATGCATTCTGTTGCCATGAAAATATGCGCTCAATTGTTTGCGCATGCTAGTCCCACTATCGTAACAATGCTTCCACGTAGATCTCCAGAGAAAAGTATTATCAAATGTCTGTTTGAAACATATAGCGCACAAGTCTACTCTTCGTTATACATTTAAGCATGAGTAAAATAGACATTGTCTATAAATTATAGATCGTTTAAAAAAATATAAATTAGTCAATAGCCACAAATTATATTCAACAAAGAAAGCGATATTCAACACCCTTTTTCTACGAACGTTGTGTTATCCGTGTCAAACTTGGACAATGGATTCTGGAACAATTTATAAGATTAACACCACTGAAATGAAATGTGTAAGACGTATGATTGAAGTTAGCTTGAGAGACAAAATTAGGAATGAAGAACTAAGAAAACAATTAGGAATCAGGTCAACATTAGAATACATTCAGAAACAACAAGTTAAATGGTTCGGCCACATAACCAGACAGAAAGAGCACAGTATTATCTAAGAAACACTAAACAAACTATACATAAGAAAACAGTAGACCTATTGGACGCTCTCGTAAAAGATGGATAGATAGTGTATTAGAGACACTCGGAAATATAACAGCAGAGGAGGCAAATAGAAGGGCAAAAGACCGTACACTCATTCTTCTCTCAACACCGAAAGGTACATGAGAACAGAAAGAAAAATAAGAAGATAGTCACAAAATAATAGACACACATTTTGTAACCAAACTTAAACAATAAAATAAATAAAATATGGGAAAGTAGATAAGGCACTATTTAAAAAAAAAAAAACACCTAAAATAGTGACCAAGATAAATTTCATGGTAGGTAGCCTTCTAAAAAAATGGCCAAATTTGAGAAATTTAAGCATATAATGGCCAATATGGCAACACTGCTCCAAACTTGTATTATCTTAAACCAAATACAAAAACTTTAGTGCCGTGTGCAGAGATCCCAATATGTCCAAATCCTGGCTCTAGACTTTTGAAAAGTGTGCAAAATCTCAACCACTAGCACTCCGTACAGTAAAAAGTTGCTACCGGTGTGTATTCTAGATACCCGCACAATCATCTGTTTAGTAGTTGGGGACTTGAAATTGAGTTCACAAAATTTTAGGTAAGTTATTATTTATTTTTCAATTTATGTTAACTTCTACATTTCATTCGTAAATCTTGTTGTTATTCGTTGATAGAAATATCAGTGGATAGAAAACGTCATAGTTAGATATACGATATAAGCTTTTCTCTCTCTATTAACATTTCTTTTATTTATATGTCTATCCAACTGGCGTTGGCGATCACAAATCTTTAAGACTTCGTACACCTAGTAAGTAGCTTTACCATTTAATATACTATAGACCGGGGATCTTCCTGGCGAAGTGGCTACAAAAGTACGTGCTATGCGTAGTACTCTCGGCAGGCGACGTGCTACTTCATTGAGAGGGACGGAGTACATAAGGGGTAACCCGAGTACAGTGCTATAGACTATCTTTCTTGTGATATATTTCTCATTTGTTTAATCTGATATATTCACATTTTTTTGTCATAGTTGTTCCTATTATAGATTTGTCCGAGAAGTTTCTGTTATGTATTTGTCATAGTAGTTCCTGTTATAGTTTTGTCATAGTGGTTCATGTTATATATTTATAATAGTATAAAGGAAAAGCGAAAGAAAACGGTTGATGAAAAATGTCAGAATAATCTTGAACAAACGTGGACAAAGCAACCGCGGCGACACATTTGTCATTTGGAACGATGACTGAGGCTCCCATCCCTACGCTTAACGGCAAGTGTGAATACTATCAACCATCATTCACCTGGGAATAGACAAAAGTGGTTTTTATTATAGATTTATCATATTGCTTTCTGATATACATTTATCAGTAATGTCTGTTATTGATTTGTTATCATCATCATCAGGTGCCATGCCGGATGGCGTAGGCGGTCATGGCTCTCCACAACTCTCTGTCCACAGTATTATGTATCAAAGTCGTTGTTGTTTCCTTGCCGTGCCAGGTTGTCAAACTGTCTAATATTTTCTCACGTTGTCGCCCTCTGTCTCTGTTGCCTTCAATTTTGATTTGTTATAGTGGTTTTTATTACACATTAATTATTGGTTATTTCTGTAATAGATGTGTGATGGTGGCTTCTGTTATAGATTTATCATAATAGTTTCTATTATAGATTTCTCACTGTTGTTTCTGTCTGGTATACTCTGATATTAGTTGATATTAAAACTGAGATATTGACGATTTTCCGTCTTTCGCATGAATCTATGACATTTATTGTTTTTAGATTTCCTGTGAGGTTGGTTAGCCAAAACTATAAACAACTATCCCAGTCGCTTCTTATGGCATGGTAGTGTGTAAACAATCTCTGGTATGCAGATGACACAGTGCTCTTAAGACGGTGAACATGAACTACGCAGACTAAATATAATAAGTAGTAAAATCAAATAGGGAACATAGATTAGATCATCATCATCAGGTGCCATTTTCACATCGCAAGTTGACTACAACGGACCTATAACATCATGTCTTTTGTCTTGGTGATGCACTCTGCTATATTATATCCTGCCCGTCTTGTAGCGTTTCCCTGACACATGTATCTCTGTCTACTTCTTGCTCACCTCCCCTCAACTCTACCTTCAAGTAGTCTTCAACTAGGTGTCGCTTCTTTTAATATGTTCAAAATATTTGATTTGTTTGATTTTTATTTCCTTTGATCATTCGTTTTCATGCGCAGTTTTGTTAGAACTTCTTTGCTTTCTTCTCTTTCTATGAAGTTCTCCTTATTCTTCTATACATCTACAATTCACAGGCATAAATTATGTCGTCTTGCTATGTGTTCATTATCCGTGTTTCTAAGCCTTGCTTTAATGTAGACTGCATGTAGCAATTCACAAATTTCATTTTTAGTTTGCATATTGTAGTTTCATCATGTAATTTTAACCAATCCTATTCTCCTTTCAACTTCTGTCTCACACTACCATCATGTGCGGTTATGTATCCAAGATACAGAAAATGATCTTCTTGTTGCAGTATCTCTCCATGTTCATTTTTAATGTTTAGTATTTGTTCCTCTATGATTTTGCTTGTTATCATGGTTCTTTTTCCCTTGCTGTTAATGGTGTGTCATGTGACGTATTCCTTCCAGAACGTTGTCTTCCCAATGAACTCTCTGAACCTCTCTCTGTCTTGTGCGATGTGGCTTGCATTTTCTAGCGATGTATTCATGTTATCTTTAATGTCGTCAGTTCATCGTCTTCTCGTCTTCTTGGTCTGCCCTTTCTCCTCTTCCAGGTACTCTTCCCTCCATTATTTGTCTTTCTAAACAGTTATGTCTCTTTATATGACCAAACAGGCGTAGTTTTCTTTTTGTTATTGTGTTTAGTAACCAACATTCTGGAATATTCAGTGTGTTTATAATATCTGAGTTTCTGATTTTATCCTTCCATGATATTCTAAGTATCTTCCTGTAGCATTTCAGCTCGAAGGCGTTGATCCTCTTTGCCGCTGTTTTACTTAGAATCCATGTTTCACAGCCGTATGTTGCAACCGGAAAAATAAAAGTTCGTAACATTAGCACTTTCATTTCTATTTTGTTGTTTTTCCATATGTTTTTCAGCCGTGTTATTTTGCAATATGCCATTGCCCATCTCTTCCTTATTTCTGCCATGCTGTCTCCTGCACCGTTGATGTTTGCTCCTAAGTATTCAAATTTATCCACACATTCTATCTCGGTATTGTCTATTCTGATTTTTGGTCGTTGTGTTGTTATATCAGTTGACATGATTATTGTTTTCTGCGTGTTTAAATACAAATTTTGTGCTTCGCTATATTTCTTTGTGTTCTTGATTAGTTGTTCCAATCCCTTTATATCATTTGAAAGAAGCACTGTGTCGTCTGCGTAGCGTAGTTCCGGGATTAGGAATCCACCTATGTTTAAAGCGTGGTAGTCAGTGTTGTGTATGTCTTCTCTCACATTCCTCATTATACTTTCAGCGTAGATGTTGAACATGTATGGGGAGAGTGTGCATCCTTGCCTTACTCCACTCTATACCTCAAACCACTCTGAGAGATCTCTAACTTCACTGCAGCCTTTTGATCTTGATAAAGTTCCTCTATTAGATGAATCAGATGTCCTGGGAAACCCATGCTGTTCATTATCTCCCATAGTTGCTGGTGTTGGACGCAGTCGAACGCTTTTGAGTAATCTATGAAACACATGTGCAGGTCAGTTGAAAATTCCCTACACTTATGATCTATGATCAATCTCATGTTAAGAATGTGATCTCTTGTTCCTCTGTCCGATCTGAAACCAGCCTGTGTTTCGTTTATCTCCATCTCTAATTTCTGTTTGATTCTTTGCATTATCATGTTTAACATTATCTTACTTGCTTGACTTATAAGAGCTATAGTTCGGTAGTTAGAGCAAATCTGTAGGTAAATGCTGTTAATCTGAATGCTGTTAATATCTAGTCTATATTCTTAGCTTGACATATATCACCCCCTCCCTCCCATTCATCCACCAGCAACACGCTTGTACGGTTTTATAGCTAGAATTAGTGGTAGAGACCGCCAAGTGCAACAAATGAGCAAACAGAATACTTAACTTCCAGTACGATGATGGAGTTGGAAGTAGTTACCTACGCTCTCCGATGGCTCTCTCAGACCCAATTTATCGGGTCTGATACTCAGCCCATGCTTTGAAATATTCCAAATGGTTTATGTGGATTTAAGTGGATGATATACATATCTTCTTCCAGCATCCTGGACATCCCGGACATCCCGGACATCCTGGACATCACCTGGATTTATTGCCATCGACTAGATACACTAAGTTCACTAAAATTAAATTGCGGAAAATTCTTGAATCAAGAAAGAGCGGACAGAGAATCAAATTAAAGTTGGGAAAATAAAACATAATAGCGAATCACACCTCTTTCAGCAGATTTGTATCATTTACTTAGTCTCTAGTTAAATGAATTAACTATGAATACGACGTTATAGATTATGCACCGAGGCGGAGATTGGAAGAGTTTAGCACTAAGTGTGGCGGAAGTAGGATTGGGACACTTGGATGGTTGAATGAGGAAAGTTTTGAACTTGTTAACCTCTACGGGGACATGGGCACGATATCGTGCGAAAGTGGGTCTCTTTAAAAAAATCTTCGACGATCTTTAATTCGATGTTGTAGAAGTGTTTTAGAATAGAAGGCGGGTGCAAGATGCGCATTAATTTGTTTGTTTCGGTTACTTAAATTGGATAACAATCAATATAAGGTAATACTGCGTGAAACGTAACAACAATAGCAGACTCTAATGACAACTTAAAATGAATGAGGAAGTGGAACACTTAAACCCTATCCCTCGTAGCTATGATCCTGGGTCACATAATTTATGACCATAGTTTAAAAAGTACCTGTTGGTTCATTTAAAACCAGCCTTCTAATTGACTCAGTTGACTTTTCTCTCGATTTCCTTTAGTCACTTTGTTTATACTTTGTGTTGATAGCCAATGAAAATCAAGGGGGAATCACTTTATAAAACTGTTTTCCAATTAGCCAACATTTCTTATAATGCCAAGGGTCTCGCATATACCATCAGTATGTTTGCACTTCGACAACTGTTTGAAAAGAGGGAGCACATATGGATCTGCCAATGATTCAGGGGCACATATGGATCTACCAATGATATAGGAGCACATATGGGTCTACCAATGATACGGGAGCACACATGGGTCTGTCATGTATACATGATCACATATGGGTCTGCCACGCCAGGGATGCAGAAGCACATATGGATATGCCAGTAGTATAGGGACACATGTGGATGTGCCAGTGGTACAGGGGCACATATGGGTCTACCAGTGATACAGAAGCACATATGGATCTACCAGTAGTACAGGGGCACATATGGACCTGCCAATGATACAGGAGCACACATGGGTCTGTCATGTGTACAGGAACACTTATGGGTCTACCAGTGATACAGGAGCACATATGGGTCTGCCAGTGGTACATGAATACATATGTGTCTGCTAGTGATACAGGAGCATATAAGAGTCTACCAATGATACAGGGACACATATGGGTCTGCCAGTGGTACAGGAGTACATATGGGTCAGCTAGGCCAGAGATGCAGGACCACATATGGGTCTGCCAAGGATACAATGACATTGGCTCTTAATCAGTAACAAAAATGATGTATTATGTAAAAGGGAATGGATATACCTGTTACCAATGAACTTTTTGCACCTCGTTAACACACGGGCGAGTAAACTGTGTAATTTTACTATGCACGCATCTTTTGAAAATAATATTTAGAAAAACTAAAATTAAGTTAGAAATAACATATATAATTTAAAAAGTTCACACTGTACTTGACATGGCGAAGCCATTAAAACAAAGAAAGAGGTTATAACAAAACTGCGTTTTAACAAGAATTATTAAAGGAAATAGAAATCAGACAAATAAAATATTTTGAACATATAATTGGAGAGAGGTAATAAAGTTTATAGAAAGATAGCATTCGAGAAAGTTCAATATTTTTCAGTTGTGTATACAGAATTTAGAAATTTTGCCATTTTGTAACCAATAATTTGGCCTTGGCAATTCCAACCATGTGGCAACTCTGGGGTGTAACGTCAACATTGTCAGATACATTTTTTTCCTGATAAAGTTGGGGGAATAGCAGGCATACAAGGCAATGTTTATAAATTCATGATACACCAACGATGTACAGTAAACCCTCCCTTTACGGCACCACAGGGACCAGAGGGTTAATGGATAACTATAAATACATAACTACACATTTATTTTTTTCTGGGAGATAAATAACATCGGAGTAAAACACGTATCGGAGTTTAAATATTTGGGTAGTATTTTCACATAAAATGGAAGCCCTTATAGAGAGATAGACGAGGTGTTAGAAGGCAAAGGCAGTAGCTTACCAACTGCAACCACTTCTTCATGCCAAGATCGAAATAGAAGTTAAAAGACAAATGGTTTACAGTATATTCATTCCAACACATTGTTACCAGTGCTAAACCTGATCTCTCTCATCTTCACATTACAGAAAGATAGTGACGTGTGAGAGGAAATGCTTGAGGAAGTCTGCCGGGGTCACCAGGCTTGATAGATTACGAAATGAAGAAATCAGGGAAAGAATATGTATACCACCCTGCATAGAATACATAGAAAGACAGCAGACTACGTGGTTTGGCCACACTAAGAGAATGCATCACGACAAGTTACCCATGAAAGCATATAAACAAATGAGATCAGGGTACAAAGACAGAGTAAGACAAGATGGATAGAAAACGTCAGGGACATCTTGAACAAGCACGGTCATAGTACAGCCGAGACCACACATCTGGTCTTGGATCTCGAACTCCCATCACCCCCTACACTTAACGGCAAGAGTGGATAACAAACACATGGGGAAAGTCACTAGACAATTGTGTTCTTGGTACAGGTTTACTTAAGAGTTCCTGATGCAAGCTGTTCGGCCTCTTCTAATGTCATATTCAGAAAGTCTTTGATATCATGCGTCCATCGTAGTCTTGGTTTTTTTTGTCTGGAATATTTCCCTCCATGATTAATCTTTCTAAATCATTCACTCTTTTTATATGTCCGAAGTATGTTTGCGTTTTTTTTGGTTGATTTTTTTAGGGGGGGGGGGTAGTTTTGCGGAACTAAACTTTTTTTTTATGTTCAGGTATTTTCTCACGTAGTAGTGGGTCGTCTTTCTGTACATGATATTCCTATGACCTTTCTATAAAATGTCATTTCGAATGTTTATATTTTATTTTTCCCTTAAGGATGGCAATTCCCAAGTCTCACAACCATACGTTCATTCATTCATTTTCATTTTGCGCTGAAGATAGTGCATAGGGCAGAGGTCAGATCTCTCCAATTCTGTCTGTTGATAGCTATTCTGTGCAGTTATTGAATAGTATGGATATTGATTTCTTTACTTTCTTTAAGTATTGTTCTTCTGAGTGTTCCTTTTTGTCTACCCCTGGCTCTTTTGTCTGTAGTTATCCATTCAAGAGATTGGTGGTGTATTCTTTTGATGTCTGCGTGTAGAACATTCCCGATGTAGGGCCAACGGCCTTTTCTGATAACATCTGTGATGAAATTGTGATATGTCTCTTCTCTGATTTTATCATTCGAATTGAATTCACTCCAATGGGTGTTAGTTATCATACGAAGACATTTGTTCTCGAAACTCAGTAATTTCTTTTCTGTAAATAAAGAGTTTTTCCAGCTCTCACATCCATATTATAGCACTGGAATAACGCAGGAATTAAATAAGCGCAACCATACGTTACCACTGGAAAAATGTAGTTTCTTTATCATTGTAACTTTGTTTCTCTGTTTGCACATTGGCAAACATTTTTAATTTGTGATTTTTTCTTGTAAGACCTTTGCTGATATCTTTCTGGTCTCTGTTGGACAATCTCATGTGGTGTTGATGTTTGGTCCGAAGTATTCAAAGTTGCTGACATTGTCAAGTTTTTCTTTACCAACTGTATGAGTGAGTTCATTTCTGTTGATATGTATTATTTTTGCCTTCTTTGTATTGAGACAATTTTTTTAACTTCGGTATGTTGTTTGCCTGGCATTATCATGTGTTCTAGACCTGCGTTGTTTCTTTTTATTTGGGGCGGTGTCTTCTGCATACCAAAGTTCTGGAATGTCATAGCCCCGATATTAAGCCGTTGAAATTGTTAATAATGCGAGTTTTCACGTACATTCCGCGTGTTTTCTGCTAATGTTTTGAAAAGATGTGGCGAAATGATGCAGCCCTCTCTGACATCTGTTTGTACCTCGAACCAGTCGAATGTTTCTCCCTCGAGGCGAAACGATATTTGTTGCTCCTGATACATCATTTTATTGAGCGATATATGATAGCATAGATGTCCATTATTTCCATTATGTTCCATAATTTCAGGTATGTCACACAAATATCACTAGATTACGTTGTTTCGACACCATTTTTTGCAATGGAAGTCTATCAATGCAGACCCGAATTTGGGTGCTGAGATGTTATATCGAACCGATTCTTTTTTATGGATGTGAAGCATGGACTATAAACAAGAAAATTCAAAGTGAATTGGAGGCTACAGAAATGTGGTTTCTGAGAAGAATGATGAAAATACCATGGGCAGGCCAAGAAAACTAATGCAAAGGTTCTCATTGATGCTAGCGTAAAAAGATCAATCATATCAAACATTAGAGGCAGACAGTCAAGGTTTCTAGGGAATGTGCTGAGAAGAACACAGCTTGAACATTTAATAACCACTGGAAAGATCAAAGGGAGAAGAGATAGAGGTCGACAAAGAGAAAAGTTACTAGATGGGCTTGTATCGTGGCACGGTAGAAGCTCATCAACCGAGCTTATTGACAACACAAGAGACAGAGAGTCGTGGAGAAACATGATCGCCTACGCCAATCAGCATGGCACTTGATTGATTGATGAAACAGGTGTATATTTCTGCGCTGAATTCTCTATACTTCAGTATTATATTACTCATATTAAAGATATGATTCCTAGAATATTCGTTCCGCCTAAACCCTTTCTGAACCTTTTAAATTTCTCTCTCCATATATTGCTCAATTTCTTTCTTAAAGTTGCTTGCTCGCTGGCTCACGTTAATTCCAAATTTCTTCTGGGTAAATACGTCATCAATTGATGAGCCGTCGCTAAGCAACTTGCTTAACAAATAAATCTCCTTTCTTCTCATCCCCTTATATCCCTCTGTTTCCTTCAATATACGGAAACCAGACAACAAAAGTCGAACAAATAACCGTTTGTCTGAATGTACGCCCAGTCCAGATATAAACTGTTGAAGATTCATTCTTACAGTGTAGATTCATTGCTGAGATGGCACTTTTATCTGATAACCACATTCTGTGTCTGTATTTGTGAGTGCTAACGTGTGCGCACGCAATGGGCCACATATGCCAATGAATCACCAGTCAGATGTACAATTCAACTTGGTGCAAACTTTGCACTATAACTTTCTCTGAATGTTAAAGGTTGGAAGTGACTCATTATTTGAATATTCAAGAAATAAACAAAAGCGCCTTTACCCTGTTCATTCGCTACTTGATTAGTATATCCTAATATTTTGTGTGTGTAAATTATCAAGGGCAATTTTATCAATAGGCCTACCGGTATTCTATCCAACATCTTCTATACCCTCTAACCCAGTGTCTTGATTATACATTGTTCATGATTCACTTTTATATAACAGCATTTTCCTTCTTTGTGTTTTTGTACCCGAATGGAGAGTACAGAATAGCCACTTGTACCCTGTCATGCATGTCGTAAGGAAGTAATTGAGAATGATTTATTTGGGATGTGGTTGTTGTCCCATGCATATATATTCAAAGTAAGGTAGAAGAAATGCTGAAGTCAGATGTGTCGGATCACAAGGCGTGAAAATAGCACCCAGATGTAAACCATGATGCAGATTATTCCGCTAGTTCAACTACATCCCCTGCGAATCTGCAGAAGTTTGACAATTAACATATAAGAATTGTTAAAGGCAAAGCATACGTTATACATTATTGTATAGGCCTATAACTTAGAGTAAACCTATAGGCACGTAGTACTTTCCAGCATATGTAGAAAAAAGGAAGATGAGAAAATAATGTTCGTAGGACAACGTAACCAAAACTACGGTTTTATATCTAGCGCTAGTCATCAATTACAAAAAATTAGCTCAAGTTGAAAAAGTGAAATATCTTGGCACCCTGTTAACATCAGAAGGTAGATCCTCAAGTGAGATAAAGAGCCGAACAGCACAAGCCAAATCAGCATTCCAAAAATGAGAACCGTTTTGTGCAATGGAAGATTATGAATTTAGATCCGAATTCGAGTGCGGAGATGTTATATCGAACCATTTCCTTTTTATGGATGTGAAGCATGTAAACCACAAAAAAAATCAAAACGAATTAGAGGCTACAGAAATGTGGTTTCTGAGAAGAATGATGAAAATACCATGGACATCTAAGAAAACTAATGCAGAAGTTCTCATTGATGCTGGCGTAAAAATATCAATCATATCAAACATTAGGGGCAGCCAGTCAAGGTTTCTAGGGCTTGTGCTGAGAAGAACACAGCTTGAACACTTAATAATCACTGGAAAGATCAAGGGGAGAAGAGATAGGGGACGACAAAGAGAAAAGTTACTAGATGGACTTGTATTGTGGTACGGTAGAAGCTCACCAGCCGAGCTTATTGACAACACAAGAGACAGAGAGTCGGGGAGAAACATGATCGCCTACGCCATTCGACACTTGATTGATTGATTACTAATAATCGTTAAGAGCGGCGGGACATAAAATCCAATTTTATAGAGATGCATAGTGATAAAGGAGAATACAACTTGAATGCAGAATATGATCAGCAAGTTGCGTGGAAATTGTCCTTTCATCTAGAGAGGAATGATAGACTACTTTTAACGTTGGGAGGCTATCGTTCAGGTAAACAGACTTGGCACAACGTCGCCGTATTCGCGCAAGACATTGTCGAAAGTTTTGACGCACGAATGGAGACGTGCGAGGCTGCAATAGACCTGGAAGATGCTTATAACAGAGTGGCATTGGATTTCTTGATGACCATAATGTTCCAACTCCAAGTAAGACCTTTTATTGTCAAGTGGATTGTCTCGGCACTTTTTCAGAGACAGGTTGCTCTTAAGTGTGGAATTTGGTCATCGGCACAAACAGTCTTAAGCCCGGGACTACCACAAGAGTCACCTCTGTCCCCATTATTATTTAATGTGTATACAGTTCAAATTACAAGCTGTCAGATTGCATGACCGGAGAGAACTATGTCCTATGCTGATGACATCTTGCTATATAGGCAGGGAAGAGATAGAGAAATGCGCGCCAGAAATTTGAAGAGGGAGCCTGATCGTATAGGTGGGTGGTGTAGTAATTCTGGAGCTTTTGTTAATACATCAAAAGCATGGATAACATGGTTTTCCCTGAATTATCACATATATTCTACTATTGTAATTTGGAACCCAGAAGCTCCGCCGTGTTCTTGGGTAAATTCAGATATCTTACAGGATCATTCAGTTCACTTTGAGTCAATAAGTCTGGTTTTGTAGATATAGTTTGTTCAAATCCTGGGTCTTTTGAGGTTAATGGCTCAGAAATGTTCTCATCTTCGTCATCGGGAGCAGCAGAAAATTATTCTGACACTCAGAAAACTGGTAGGGCATCGTCGCGCGGCATATGAGGTATTGAAGGGTGGGATGCTTGGATATTGCAGTCCTTTGCTTCTTCTTTGATATTCCTTTCCCAATTGGAGGAACCATGCACAAGTAACAGTGGACTCTCTCCAAATCATTGGAACTGCAAATGGCATAGCTTGCCTTTTGACAACCAACCACAGCTTAAGATGTGCAGCACATGTTTTGAGACGCATGTGTGTTGCCCAACTCCTATCGTAATCTCCTATCCTGCACCAAAAATACAAGTTGTACGATTTCTTAAATCACTGTAGACATATTCCGTCTTTGTGATAGAAAAATCACTTCGCCACATATATAACAAATTATTCGCACTGTTGACAAATATCCTGGACATTTCTAACAAAGACACTTTTGAGAAGGAAAAATGCAATACTAATAAAGAAATTTAATCAGAGATTAAACTATACACAAAGGAGATGTAATACCATGTAGGATTGCATCAGACGCTTCTAGTTACATTTTTATTGGCTAGAATCAGTAATTCAGTCGACCACAGCGGTTGCGTCATATATATATATATATATATATATATATATATATATATATATATATATATATATATATATATAGAGAGAGAGAGAGAGACGGTAATTTTTTTTTTAAAGTTACACATATATCTAAAAAAACTAGAACAAATTAACATTTTTTATTATCATATTAGTTTTCAGCACTCTAAAATTAATTAAGATCAACTTTTTTCATCACTGGTACAATTTTGATGTTTAAAAAAAACTGCCAATACTGCATTTTACCAGTTCAGGTGTTATAGGGAGGGGATTGAATAGATGTGTGATAAAGGCCACGTGCTCTTGCTGTCGCCACGTCATGTACAGGGTGAGTTTTTTTATTTACCCTCCGACAGAAAAAAACCCATGTTAATGTTAACTAGTGTTATTACTAAACAACATTCAGAATTACACTGATGCCAGTTATTTTGCTCGTAATAGATAGCAACAGGGCCGTAGATATTATTAACTTAAACAAGAGGTTTTACCTATAACAAAGAATGTAAAAATGGATCTTTGGTCTATTTGTGTTTGCCTTTTTGCGAAAGATCGCTAAGGAAGGGATATTACCGACCTGTTGGCTAAGTTCCTAGTGCTAAAGGCCATTTTCAGATTTTCTAGAAGGAAGGGTTATTTGAACACCCCAAACTCCACCCACCCCCCCACCCCCCTACATCTACGGGCCTGGATATGACTGATTTAAAAAAATACCTTATGCAGCGTATTCGACAATAAAAGTACATAGATGTAATCATAGCAACAACGGCCTTTTTAGACACATCGAAGCATGCACTGAGGATCCATATAAATTAGGTATGCATGTAATGTGTATTCAAGTTAGCAGTCGTTGAATGTTGAAAAGAATACATTTTTCTGTTGCTGTAAGTTTGTTCAAGTGCTTCTCTAATGTCCATTTCCTGTCTACATCTTGTTATTAGAACAGTGGTTCTCTACCGGGTCGTGGTTGAATTTTCAAGGAGAAAAGGGGGATAGGACTACAGACCCAAACTTTTGAAATATATTAATACTCTAAAAAATGAAACTGGATTCAGCATGAGTATTATAAGAAACAAATAACACAATTATTGAAGTAGTCTACATCGAAACACTGCATATCGAAAAAAAACAACCAAAAAAAAACATCCTATATAACTGGGGAAATTGATTAAAACTTGCGCTCTCAAAATTGATAATATGGACTCACTGAAGCAGAATTGAAAATCTAACAGGTTATACCTTGGAACAGTGTAAGGAAGTTTTGCTAATCACCGGAAACACGCATAATGACACACACATTTACCAGAAGGCCTTCATCAAAAACACATTCATAACAAACTATGACGAGCAAGAACAGCACTATTGACATTCACGTGGCAGGGTTAAATATAGATATAACCCGATAGGGTAAGAACTAGAAGGTTAGAGGTGAAATAACACACTGAAAATAGACAAAACACTCAAATATCAATGTAACAAAATAAGCAGAAAAATGACATAACTACATGAAATCATCTGTGGGATTGGCGAGCATTGATCCCAAAGGGCTTAATCATGACAAAATTATATATATATAATATTATATATATATATAACCGTTCTCAAGCGTGTGTCGGATTTGGTCATGTGGGCGACACGAGTTAATGGCCGTCATATGAATAGCATAGCACCCCGATGGTCCGTGCCATTTATTTGATCAGCAGCAGGAGTACAAGTCTGATTTTTTATGCTGTACAGATGTTGACAGAATCGGTCTGCTAGCCTCCTTCCAGTCTCACTTATGCACACCATGGAGCAACGCTTGCAACTGATAACAGAGATGACCGATGCGGAACACACATGTGAAACTCCTGTCGATAGTGAAGGGGGCTTTGTAGAATGTTACAAACTCCGCATCTGTGGTATATTCACATGTGTAGCATTTACTAAATTTCAAGTGAGGACACTGAAATGACTATGAACGCCATGCATTATATGCCACCGGACCTATATATCGCTGAGGTTCTTGTCACGTCAGTAAGCAACCAGATGAGGTATCAGAACACATCTTGGGATCCGACTGAAGAATAAGAAGGTGTCGTAGTAGGACATGATGGACTTTTGCTCTTAAAATGGTGAAAATTGTGTTGAGAGAAAAAATTGGATAACAGCTTGCTGGAGTTTCACTCACAAACAGTACTACTCAATGAAAAATCAGCGACATGGCCATCGACGTCAAGAAACAAATTGTGCAACAAATCACATTTGTGTTATATCACTTATTTTCTATTCAACTTTTGAAACTACCAAGGTACCTGATATTTTAAGAAAAGTCTCATCCTTCTTTGAGTCTGAAAATATTTTGTTGTACAGTTTATGTGGATGTTACACAGATGGAGCACAACTATAATGAGATTAATCTAAATTTCATACTAGTATGAAGAAAACGAACTTCAAAAATGAAAGTTATTGATTGTATAATCAACTGTCATGCATTAGAAAACACTTCCAGTTCCACTAGGGGAGGTTTTAAATCAAATAATTCAAAGGAGATACTGCAACTTATGGGTTTTCAAACAGTTATGTATTGACACGGATGCATGCTATCTGTCACTTCTGTTCCATACAAATATTTGATATCATTCAAGAGAAAATGTAGTTGAGCACATGTTTGAGCTTAGAGATGAGCTCAATTTATTTGTTGAAAATCGACAAGAATGGTAGGTTGGTTTTAAAAAAAAATGTATTTGGAGATACGGACGGACCGTATGCGTTGGCTATATGGTTGATTATACATGCTATTTTTGTGCAACTGAATAAACTGAACATCCGATGCAGGTAATGAATACAAACAATAAAATGCGTTGATTATTTTAAAGCTTTCATGAGCAAAATAGAAAATTTGAAGGGAAGGGTCTGCTAAAAATGTTGCAATGTTGGAGAAATTATGATGATTAGTGTGATGACCAAGTGCTTGTAGAATGTGTTAAAAGAAATGCAGTATTTGACGGCACTAGAAAGTTTTCCTGTTTAGTAATGTGGAGTTGGAATTAATACGAAATCCATATAAAATGTCAGTTGAAAACGTTCCTGAATATTGTCAGGGTGAATGTTTGGAACTGAAGGCTAATTCGGGTGCTAGAGATGCCTTGATGTGTGATTCCTACCCAAAAGCGGCAGAAAATAACTATCTATGCAATGCATCCATCTGACTCAACATATCTTTGTGAGGCAAGCTTTTTATCTCTGATGTAAGAGAAAACGACATGCGTTGTGCCATTTCAAGCAATCTTCCCTGTATTTAAGAACTTATTTCTATTTATATGCATTTTACTAGAGGAAGAATGTCAATTTCTCATATGGTGAATTAGGGTAAAAGTGGTCAGAAAGGTTGAGAATCACTGTACTTGAGTGTGTCAAGGAATGTCACTACTAAGCATTTGTTTAAAGTTAACGTGTTTCATTTGAATGTTGCACGCCGGGAAATTATGCATAAAAAGGTAACAGTGATGACTTCATATTCTTGTAACTGAGTTCTTGTGTATAATATTTGTATATTTGCTATCTTCTGTATTTCGACTAGCTATAGATTCCATAGTTATGAGAAACAGACGTTTTCCAACGTCCTAGTTTTATGTTATTTGAAAGATTAATTTGTAAACACTGCCTTTTATAGCGAGACAGTGTTATCGACTAGACCTGGTCGATTTCTAATTACTTTATTTATTCAGTTTTACAATTCCTGGAAGTTTCTTGTTTATAATATTGCTTGACCTACAGTTGTATTGCTCACAATTTGTGGTTTCCATGACAACCGTTTAATGTAACTTTTTTACACTTCTCAATGTAAGAATTTGGTTCTCTTTTTTTTCTTCCTAGGTTTTGTGAATTACGTCAAAATTGGTGAGGGTTGGCGGGGGCTTTGGAAAAGTTTGACAGTTATTGACGAGAAAAAGGGAGGGGTTGACAAAAGTTGACGTTAGCAATACTGTTTTTGCGCACCCATTACATTTTATGAATTTGAAACAGTGTTCTTAAAAATGTGAAACATTATTCTTAAAAACGTTAATCAATATATGTTGTTTGTTTCCGTACATTTGTCTTTTTTTATATTTATTTAATTATTATTATTTTTATTTTTGGGGGGGGGTGCTCCCTGAACGCTAGACATATGTTGACGGGGGTGGGGGGTTACAAGTTTTCACAAATAATTGATGTAATTTATTGACAGCCACTTACATCTTCAAATAGAAAGGTTTAAGTTATGTAGAGGATTGACTTCATTGTATTAGGTTTCCCCATAAACCTATGCACCCTGTTCCTCTCAATTAAGCAGCACTTCGCCGGCCGAGAGTACCACTCATAACACGTAGCCCCGTTTCTTCAAGTGATAATCCATGGATATCTCCAAATTTACTCCACTTTATAAACAAGACTGACCTCTTCAGCACAAAGCGAACGACTTAGCCATTGCGCCAGGAGATCATTGTCTTCTTTAAACAGTAGCTCACATCGACTCCTCCCTGGGTCTTATATTGATTTGCTAAATTCCCTTAACAATTTGTTCTACTGCTGGGGACCCAAAATGGGGACCCAAAGCTTTGAGTTTGGAAAGGGGTGGAATTCAGAATTCCACTTACTAGTTTCGAGAACACTCAAATGTATTAGGCTTAAAATTTCACCAACTATTTACAACATATCTTCTTCTGCGTTCATTCTCAAACTCCTACAGATTCACAATATGTAGTCCGGAGAAAGGAATGCGCTGTGTCGTTGTTTACTGTTTCTTTTCGATTTATATCCATGTATGCCTAACAGCGTCAGTGGTAGAAGAGCTCTCTGGGAACGGTCTTTTTGTGCGTTGTATAATATGTTTATTTTAGTTTACTCTTATTTCTGTAATCCGTCGTTTGCACGGTCCGCTCCTGGCTTTATATCCATCGTGTCTGTATAGTAATGCTTTTTGAGGGTCACTGTCTGATGGTAGTCTGGAAGCATGTGAAAACCACTTAATCTGTTGTCTTCTGATGTAATCCAGGGCTGGTACTTTATGTGTTAGTCTTCTGATGTTGTAGATTATGATTTTATCTCTTATTGTTACTCCGAAGATTCTACGTAGACAAGTCATTTCTGTTTTGACAAGTTTTCTTTTGGAATGTGTTGTTAATGTCTACTTTTGACATTGGTAGCATAGTGGTGGTATGATTGTTGTTTTGTATAGTGCAGTTTTGGTGTTCATGTTCACATGTTTGTTTTTTTTAAATTGGAGACATCTGCACTAACATCCGGTATGCTATGTTGCATCTATATTGGATTTCATTGGTATTTTCCTTATTCGAGGAAATGATTTTTCCCAATATAAGTGAATTCTTTCACCTGTTTAAGTTGTTGGCTATTGATTAGAATAGTTGTATTTCTTTCTGTTTTTGCGATTGACATTACTCCTCAATTTTTTTCTGTTTTTATCTTCATGTTAAAGTCCTTACATGTTCTGTGGAGTCCATTTATATGTTTTTGTAGCTGTGTTTTTTAAAATCTTCTGCAAAAAACAAGTTTGTTCAGCAGGTTGTTTAGGTTGTTGTTTTCATGAGAGTTGGCAATTTTACATATACAATCTATATATGCGATGAATAACAAGGGGTATATAGCACATCCTTATCGCACGTCAGAGTGTATGTGGTTTACTGCTTGGCAGCGATATTCGTCTTTTGGCCTGACACATCCGACTTCATCATGCCTGTATTATTTTGACCTTCTGTTATGGAACAGCCAACTCCACCTCCAAAAACCTCTTTAATCGCCTCTTACAGCGTGCATGACAGATAACAGTCCCACTCTTCTTTATTACTTGTTCGGTCAACGGCAATACGCGGCAGCAATATATTATATCCTAACGTAAATCAGCTTATTTTAAACGTTCTGGAATTTTTTCAACGGTCATTCTCAAAATCCCCCTGTATCTCTCTTGTAGCAAGACAATGGTCATAGTAGGGTTTCAGCAAGATATTGTCCACATACTAGAGATGCGTTTTGTCGTCGTTTTATTTGCTCCTACGGCCTGGAACATCCTATTTAGACAATGTTTTACCTGTTAATTTGCAAACGTGCAAACAAAAAAAAAAACAGCGCTGGCCTAGTTTAGCGCACACCATAGCAACACATTCCTAACAGCCGACTCACACCGTGACTAGCAGACACAGCTGTTGGAGGTTCGGCTGAAACTATTCGATGGCTGGTGAGAATGTTTTGTCAGTGGCCGAATATAGATGTCGAGCCATGCATTACATGCAGGTCACAGGATATCAACGTTAGGGCGTGAGCAGATACGTTAATATCTAATATATGTCTGCCCCTTGTCTTTAAATTATTTATCTCTGTGAGTTCGTCCATCTGGCTATTTCTGTATATCTACCTCGTTTTATGATTTTATGTTGTTTGTCGTATTTCTTTCTGTCTAACTTTTTCGTTCATTATCAAACCTATGTCTGTTAACATGATATTATCCGAATAACGAAATGTGTTGTGTCGTAGTTTACAGCTTGGTTTAGCATCCGTACTTTTCGGACATTCACATCTGACTCCAGTACTTGACTTTCTACTGTATGGGCTGCCGTGACTAGTCGCCAATATTTTTTTGCGCTTGTTCTCAAACTCCCACCGGATCTCATTTAGCAGGGCAATGATCCTACTAGATTTCCAGCAGGATGTGGTGCAGAGAACGGAGATGCGTTTTATTTGCGCCAATGGTCCGACACATCTTTGGCGTTCAATCGCCATGGCCGTACCGTGCTACGATACAGAGATGCGGGGGCCATGCCGTGCCGTGATACAGAGATACGGGGCCATGCCGTGCTGTGATACAGAGATACGGGGCAATGCCGTGCTGTGATACAGAGATACGGGGCCGTGCCGTGCTATGATACAGAGATGCCGCCGCATCAGACGAAACCTAAGGAGGCGGCATAAGCAGCGAAATCTACATACAGTTTAAATCATTCAATAATTAGAAGAAGAAAAAACATTTAAGGGGCAGCATTTCGAAGACTTGCATCATACTGAGAAAATCTACCGCACGCCCCTATGCCAATTAAAAAAAACCTACCAGAAGAATAAAAACAAGCCTTACGTCAAGTTTTGGATTATTTCCATGAATTTCGTTGTTCGGCGTTGGCAGGTGACACAGAGTATATAGATAATGACCAACGAAAAACACGGCAATAATCGAAACTACAGAGGCTTGTTTTGATTCTGCTTTTAGGTCTTATAATTAGCGATTGATCACGTGGTCTCTAAATGTTATTTAGTCACATCTTGCAACACGCATAATAATCACAATCTCACTATTATTTGCTTCCTTATCCAACTCTACAACACACAGGAGATATATATGTGTGCGTGCAGGCGAGCGCAAGTACAGTGTGTACACACATATCTTATAATCACAAATCAACAACACAATCGCATCCATCTTTGTGTACCAACAGCTGGCCAAATAATTTATTTCCATGTGTGAGCTACCCAATCTATATCTCTTTCTACTGTGACCACGGACATATATCAGGCCTGCTGATTCATTGTGAATTATCCTTCTAAAGTTATGGAATTTACTTTTCCCGTGATTTTCATTGGTTACTTTGTGTATACTATGCCTCGACAGCCAATGAAAATCATTGTAAATGTCAAATGTATCACTTTAGAAGGAGGATTCCCAATGAGCTAGGAGGTCTTATATTTTCTGAAGTTTCTACGATAGTGTTACCAGAGGCCCGGAAACGGAGCAAAGAATAATAATAATGACTGCTGTGTATATTTTATTATGATAAACAATACATAGGGGACTATATTCCATCTATGGGCTCTATATGTGAGTTGGAAGAAATAGGTAAACACAGTGATCGGTTGAAGGTGGACAAAGAGAAAACGTATCGGTTCTTTCCTAGTAGACGCCAATACACTGTTAAGGTAGTTTGATAGGTAGTTAATGAGTTTGCCTCTTTTTTGGAGAGGAGTGTCCCTTTCAGCCAGCAGACAACAAAGTCAAATTAGGTTATATCAGGACACACTGCCATAAAACATTAGAGGTAACAAAGACCCCAATCTTAATAATCTTATATAGATAAATATGTTTTTAATCCCACTTTTTAGATAGTCACTGCACATGACAATTCGCTGGTATTTGTTGCTACATACAGCTAGTAATAAGCATGACTGCTGCTCACTCAAACATGACGGTTTGAGACACAGCGTATCACATCTCTATAGTATCTTAAAAGTTATCATGCAGAATTTATGTGGACATCAAGCACAACGATCACAGACACCACATTTTACGGCTACTCTCATTCTTATGCAAGATTACTTGTCCCAATAAAACTTGTTGGATTATTTCTAATTGTGTCCCTTGTAATTGTTTATGCCCCTTTGTACAATAGTTACGGGTAAACTTCGTTTCATTAAAGTTTGTTCCATTTAATATGTGTTGGTCTCTACTAAGACAGTACGAAAGTCTCTGACGAATGTAGTAATACAACTGGGGAAAGTGTGTAGGGAATGGACTAGTATCATGATGGAGGTGACGGTGCAAGAGCTTGTCCAGTTGCACTCAAACCGCAAGACAATCATATACATAGATAGTCCTGTTAACAGAGAAACAAAGAAGTTCTGATAAGTGTTTTGTTGCCTATAAGAATGACAGGAAAGTGTTGCCTACCTACTCCATTACAATTTCGAGCACGAAAGTAGAAGTCGTGGCGGCGGCACTCGGTTGGTTTGTTTGTTTTGCGTTCGCTCCATTGTAACCATCACGGATATCCATGCGATTTCCGCCGGGAGCGTGGTTACGTTGTGCCACCGTTAACTCGGTTGGTGACTAGGAAAAACAATCTTTCCTAGTACCAATTGTTTTATCGTAATAGTAACAGACTATGAAACCAGTGAACTCACAACTGAGCTACCTTAACATTGTTAATATCAATCAATCAATCAATAAACCCATAACCCTTCAGGGTCGTAGGGGTACCACATTGGATGCTTCAGCACACAGAGTCCTCCAGCGAATTCTATCCTCAGCGATGCGGATGAGTGTGGAAATATCTAGCCCTGTCCATTCCTTGATGTTGTCTGTCCATGTCTTTATGTGTCCTCCTCTGCTTCTTATGCTTGTTAATATGTGTATGTTGTTAATATGTGTATGTTGTTAATATGTGTATGTGTGTACCTAATAATTCTGATCTAACATTTTCACTATTGACAACACAGACTTCCATTATTTAAACAAATATTTTATTTCTTTCTAATTCAGTTCTGAAGTCCAGACAACATGCCATTTAAACCTCAAGAACAGGCGAAGTGCCCAAAATGTAACAAGTCTGTTTACGCAGCTGAAGAAAAATTGGCTGGCGGTATGAAGTTTCATAAGGGCTGTTTCAAATGCGGTAAGTGGATATGACAATATTAGGTCACACAAATGTAGAAAAGAAGAATGTTTGCAGGTAGTATGTCATCTATATAATTATAGGCCCCCTCTGAGTAAAAGGCTCCTTCAATAGGCATTGCACTAAGCAGAAAGCTGAAGTCTCCTGGGTATGAAAGAAAGCTCAGAAAAACTACCCCACTGCACATAGAAAGAAGTCGTGACACACGCCCTCTTCTTAGGAATATAGCACACAGCATTTTTCACTAAGTAGTAAGTAAAAATAGCATTAAAAATTGTAGCAGTTTTTTTTCAAGCATAACAGTAAAACTCATCAAACGTAACATTACAATCTCTCATACATGTTGTTTGTTTGTTTGTTTGAGAACTCCAAGAATTGCAAGCAATTAGCTCTTACTTTCTATGTGCAGTGGGGTGGTTTTTCTGAGCTTTCTTTCATACCCAGGAGACTTCAGCTTTCTGCTTAGTGCAATGCCTATTGAAGGAGCCTTTTACTCAGAGGGGGCCTATAATTATATAGATGACATACTACCAAGCTTCTATAAGAGAGCCTCAATATAACAGCATGTCATCTACTAAGGTTTTCTGTTGCATGAGTGGTTTGTCTAGTTGTCACTGGTGAGTCCTACAGATGCAACAGCATGCGTATCTTCCATACATAGCACCAATATTTCTTCAAACATAACATTAAAATCCCTCCTCACATAACATTGAAATATCTCCAAACATAACACAAAAATTCACAAAACATAGCACTAAAATTCTCCCCAACAAAACCTCAAAATCCCCCCAAACTTAATACCAAAATTGCCCCCTCCAAAAAAAACACTAAACAAATACAATGTGTATGTTCATAGAATGATAAAAATGAGAGTGACAAAGGAATAAAGAAGAAAGTGACTACTCTCTGAAATTATCAGAAGAGCACACAACCTACAGCTGACAGGTACGCTAAGCTTATAAACTCTATGGTGGCTGATGGATCAGCAAGCTGAGTATTTATGGGAATTTCCCCAGCACTTTGATGCTTGTAATTACTCAAGAATCAAAGACCATATTGCTTGCAAATTATGATCATTAATCGCCCGTGTGTTGTCAGGGCCTGAAAGGAGAGTAAAGAATAGCAACACTGTTTACCTTCCATGCATGTCGTATGAGGCGACTAAGGGGGTTATGGGATGGATTTGGCTGCCCCATCCCATATAGGGTCAGTGACCCAAAGCCATACTGAAGTCAGATGTCTCAGGCCAAAAGGCGCAGATATCGCAGCAATGCTGTAAACCATGACACAATGCATTCCGTTCTCTGGACTACATCCTGCTGATCTGCAGGAGTTTGAAAATTAACGCAGAAGAAGATGATCATTAAAAATATTTATGCGTTATCTTTATAACTCATGTTATTTATTGTTCTAGTAGTTACATTCTTGCGACCCCACCCCAGATTGCTCTTTTTGCCTCCCACAACCACATCTCAATTTTAAAATTTGTCTCTGTGGCCCTTTTTCAAGTCTCTGTGACTCCCAGGGTAGGTACCATATAACCCATGTTGAGAACCATTGGTTTACAATGTCTAAGGTTAAGATACAATTTTCCAAGCAAAGATGTGAGTGTGATATCAGAATCTATCATTTGCTGAAGTTTTTTTTTAAATTATTCTTCAATAAAGAAATAATATCGCTTTGTGAGACATTTCTCTTTCAATCATGAAGCACTTTTGATTTTAGCAGGATCATAAAAAATAGTGCAGGTTAAAATTCAGGTCACAAAAAATATAAAATTTTAATTTTTGATATATTGTGTAAGGATGTCACACTGGATACAGCAGCACAAAAGTTCCTTCCAAATAGCTCTTTCCTCAGTCATTCAGAGAAGTGTAGAAAAATCATGCCCACACCATTCCTTGATGTTATCAATCCAGGATTTTCTCTGCCTTCCTCTTCTCCTTCCATCATCAGCTGTTCCTTGCAAAATATTTTTAGAGTCGTGTCTCATTACATGTTCAAACCAAAAATGTTTACGTCATTTCAGCACTGAATATTATATCCTTGTATCTTGAGATCAATGCAGGACTAAGGCTCTCTCAACTTCATGAAATGCTCCGTATCAAGCCTTACTTTATTGTATTCAGCGTATTAACATTGCTTACTATTTTTAGGTTTATGTTCCAAATTCCTTGAAAGCACAAATGTCACTGAGCACGGTGGAGACATCTACTGTAAGTCATGTCATGGACGCAAGTTTGGTCCAAAGGGTTATGGTTTCGGTAGCGGAGCTGGTGCTCTAGGAATGGATACAGGTGAAAGATTTGGCAACAAAGAATGTGAAATGAGGTATGTATTAGCATTACGATTCTTTCATTCCAAGTAGAGCATAAATTGTCACAGTAATTAGTATTCTTGAAGAAAGCTTACCTGTTATGTTCCTCCAGGCCCATAGGTGGCACATAGGACAGAAACAATAGCTTTCCATTTCTGTCTTTGTGCTGCCAGGTCTTTCAGTTCTTCGTGTTGTTTAGGTTTATTAACATGCCTTCTCTATTCTTCTTCTTCTTCTGCGTTCATTCTTAAATTCCTGCAGATTAGCAGGATGTAGTCTGGAGAACGGAATGCGTTGTGTCATGATTTGCAGCATTGCTGCGATATATGTGCCTTTCGGCAGGACACATCCGACTTCAGCATGGCTTTGGGTCACTGACCCTATATGGGATGGGACAGCCAACTCCATCCCATAACCTCCTTAGTCACCTTTTACGACATGCGTGAAAGGTAAACAGTGTTGCTATTCTTTGCCCCCTTTCGGGCCCGGCAACACACAGGTGCCTTCTCTATTAATGGTTCTTCGTAGAGTTTCTCTAGGTCTCCCTCTTCTTCTTTTTCCCGTGGCACCCAATATAGTTACTGATGGGGTATTCTTAGGCTGTTCAATCTGAGAACATGGCCGATGTAAGTCCATCGCCTTTGTCTAATGAAGGAAGATATATAGGTTTGTTTGCTTTCCTCTCGTATAGTAGTGTTTGATTTAAAGTCACTCCACTTAATGCTCAGAATGGTACATAGGCATGTTCTTTCAAAGGTGTCTAGTCTCTTATCTGTGGCTTTTGTGGCTTTCCAACTTTCACATCCTTATGATAGAATGGGATGATGTTGGAGTTAAACAACCTGAGTTTTGTGGTGTTTCTTAATGTGTTTGACGTCCCGATGTTATGTAGTTTACATTAAGGTTTACTGCATTAATTTGTTATATGTTTTTACATTAATAAAGTGGCTAGCCAATAAAAACTACTATATTTACAATTGTCTTTAACTACAGTGTAGGCCTACATGGTTGTTGAGATGTAATTTGTTAAACACACTGGATTCTATTTCATGACAACATACTTGGTAATGAAGCAGACAGTGAACCCAATGCCAATCCAATTGCAATATACCTTGTGATGGGCAGATAGTGGACCTAATCACATTGCAGCATACCTGGTAGTGGGCAGACAGTTGACTTAATCTCATGGAGGGATTAGATATGGGAATATGCTAGATTATGGGATATGGGACACAGGGAGATTCTAGACCTGTATTATAAGATATGAAAAGATGGTGTTGGTAGGTAGGGAATTAGAGCCTCCTCTTAATGATGCATACTCTGTTCAATTACTAAAGATTGTAAATTTTGTGCAAATATTAGATTATTTAAAACGTGAACTACTAGATTGTGGAAATGATGAAAAAGTAGATTATGAGAAATATGACGTACTAGATTATGAGAAATTGTTAACAAAATTTATTATTGCAGATAATCATCTTCACTGCACTCTGGTCACACCTAAGTCTCTAAGTCATATCTCTCAGTATAATATGATGATTGCTATTGATGAACTAAATAGCTAATTATGATTGTTGTCCTCTTGTGCATTCTTTGTCCTCTGTCAAGACTCTCCTCTAACTTTAATTGGGGAAGAACTATAAACTTAATATCCATATAACTTATACCTGTTGTTAGAACAAATATAAGAAACCATGACTTGATGTCCTAATGACCTATTCTTATGTTAGTATATAGATAAAGAACCATAAACCTAGTGCCCTAATGACCTATTCTTATGTTAGTATATAGATAAAGAACCATAAACCTAGTGCCCTAATTACCTATTCTTACAGAGAGAAGAATATTCTTACATTCTATTACACTCAGAGAGATTCACTGAAGTAGAATTCTGAGCACTTACGGACTAAGCCTATATTTGTGTTAGCATGATGATGATGATGATGAATAAACAATTTAGCTGTGAGCAGGTAGCTCTTGACAGCTCATAGTCTTTCAGGCAAAAGCGCAGATTATTTTCAGTTATGTATCTGAGGTAACGACTAGACTTTGTAAGGTTGTTCCAAAGACATAGCTGTGTAAGGAGGTGTTTATGAATGTATGTTTAGTCTCAGAAGGAAGGCATTCCAGTGTGCCAGTATTTCATGGTTCCCACCTTTTGCCAGGATTACAGCACATACTTCTGAGTCAACTTTATCATCATTTTTCTGTCAGATTTGTTGACCCATCTACAGTAATGGTACACTTTGCATTCATCACCTAGGAATCTGTCATAAAAGGATAAAGGTGCAATGTCATCTTTTTGTCATCCATGGGGATTATTTGATAGAAGTGAAAAAGTAAGTGAGACATGATGTGACATTGATGATTTTTTTCACAAGTAACAGGTAATCAACCTATCCCCCCAACTGTCCTTACTCGCCTCCTACAACATGTCTGGAAAGAAGATAGTGGCCCAACTTTTCGCACCCTGAATTAGAAGTCCAGGTCACAGTTACCACTTTAGTGGGTGTGTTAGCATAAGCATAGACAACTATAAACTTGATGTTCTAATGACCATATTTGCATCAAAATAAAGATACAGAACTATAGATTTGATGACCTAATTACCTATACTTGTGCTTTTGCATACAGCCATTGTAAATTTATGTAATTCTTATCCCATAACAGCAATCGACCAACTGGTGACTCATTTACTGGGTCGAGTGTTGGTGGGGGTAGTGGAAGTACTGGTCCAAAGTGTCCACGCTGTGGCAAGACTGTCTACGATGCTGAACGAGCTATTGGAACCTCTGTGGTAAGATAATGTGTTTCTGAGTGATGGCATCTGTGCCCTTGTTCATGGTAGGATGAAGCAGCCAATAGTCATCATTCTTTATTGTGATTTGTAGCAAGTAATAAACTCTTTGCCCTTTTGTCTTGGTTTATGCCATCCTTTCTAGTGTCCCAGAATTGAATTGAAATCATCCTACATCCTCTATCACCTTCTGATGAAGCAATTTCTCATCACATTTTGTGGTGTATTGTAGGCAGCAACAAACTCTTTTCATATTTATTAGATTGATGATTGCACACAGAGTTTTATAGAACAATCCTATATGATGACTACACACTCGCCCATGTGTTGTCAGGGCCCGAAAGGGGAGCAAAGAATAGCAACACTGTTTACCTTCCATGCATGTCGTGAGGGGCGACTAAGGAGGTTATGGGATGGAGTTGGCTATCCCGTTCCATATAGTGTCAGTGACCCAAAGCCATGCTGAAGTCGGATGTGTCAGGTCGAAAGGCACAGATATCGCAGCAATGCTGTAAACCATGACACAACGCATTCTGTTCTCCGGACTACATCCTGCTAATCTGCAGGAGTTTGAGAACGAACGCAGAAGAAGAAGAAGAGAATGACTACACACAGAGTTTTATAGAACCATCCTATATCTGTAATCATTCTTTGTATTATTTTATCTCTCACTTTTTACATTAAAACTATTACTGGTATGTTGATTTATTGCATATTTATGAAATAATGTTCTAGAATAATCCTAAGTTCTATTCTGCATTTTATGTATTATTCAATTTTGGTTTCTGTTGCACTCTGCGTCGTGCCAGTACTAACTCTGTACACATTCTGTCCAATATTCGATATACCTCATATGCATATGTGCGACTGTATGGGGATGTAGATATTACTTCATTAAAGAGAGAGGCTTTACTTTAGTAAATATAAGGATAATCATTCCAATTTTGTGAGATTTTGATGATTTTTTGGGGGGGAAAACTGCTTTGGGGCAGGGGGTGAATACTGCTATTCCAATAGTATAATAAAACTGTTGGGTTGTTGCAATCTGTTTTTTTCCCTGCTTCTTATTACTTAAAGATTTTGCTTTATTATCTTAAAAATTAATGGAGGAGGGTTTGAACACTACAACCTCCCTGTATCTTCAGGCTTGGCAGTGTCTAGTCACCTGGTGTAGTTTGTATACAACAATAAAATAAATATAGGTCTAGGTATAGACTTATTGAAGATATTATATAGACCTGTTGAAGATATTATATAGACTTGTTGAAGGTATTATATAGACTTGTTGAAGATATTATATAGACTTGTTGAAGATATTATATAGACTTGTTGAAGATATTATATAGACTTGTTGAAGATATTATATAGACTTGTTGAAGATATTATATAGACTTGTTGAAGGTATTATATAGACTTGTTGAAGGTATTATATAGACTTGTTGAAGGTATTATATAGACTTGTTGAAGATATTATATAGACTTGTTGAAGATATTATATAGACTTGTTGAAGATATTATATAGACTTGTTGAAGATATTATATAGACTTACTGAAGATATTATATAGACCTGTTGAAGATATTATATAGACTTGTTGAAGATATTATATAGACTTGTTGAAGGTATTATATAGACTTGTTGAAGGTATTATATAGACTTGTTGAAGATATTATATAGACTTGTTGAAGATATTATATAGACTTGTTGAAGATATTATATAGACTTGTTGAAGGTATTATATAGACTTGTTGAAGGTATTATATAGACTTGTTGAAGATATTATATAGACTTGTTGAAGATATTATATAGACTTGTTGAAGATATTATATAGACTTATTGAAGATATTATATAGACCTGTTGAAGATATTATATAGACTTGTTGAAGATATTATATAGACTTGTTGAAGATATTATATAGACTTATTGAAGATATTATATAGACCTGTTGAAGATATTATATAGACTTATTGAAGATATTATATAGACTTGTTGAGGATTTTATATAGACTTTTTGAAGATATTATATAGGCCCACAAACTTTTAAATTAGACAGAGACAATGCAAACAGATTATTTTTAAAAATAAGACAAGACAGTTTTTAAAGTAAAGCAGGACAGAATACACAGACTTATAGTAACCTATAACTGGACATCATGCACAAATTTGTAAAAATAATAAGGATACATAGACTTTTAAAATAGAACAAGTTAACTTATACAGATACAGTGGAATCCCTCTATAGCATATCCTTTTATAACACATTTCTTTATACAACAACACTTTTCAAAATCTCCGGTTATATTTATTCTATATTGTTTGTACTGTGTATAGCGAATTTTGGTTATTTCATACATATTTTGTCGGTTCGGACCAAGTTGTTGTAACGGGATTCCATTGTATTTATAATAGAACAAGATAGCATGCAGAAAGTGTATACAAATGAGGCTAATGAAAGGTAGAAAAGCAAACTTGGCAAATGAAGATTCAGAAGAATATCACAAGAGGATGGCCTAAAAATATAGTGATAATTATGTTAAACTGTTGTTGCAATCTTTTGTTTTTTTTATGGAAGAAAACAAAGATTTCTTCACAAGTTGTAGCAAGAAACTGCAAAAGTCAGATGTTTCTGGGTGATTGACGCAAATAAAATAATGACACTTTGCATCTCAGTTCTTTTGACTACATATTTTTAAAATATAGTTATTAGTAGGACTATTTGCTTTGTTACAAAATTAAGAAAGTAGAATTTTGTTAAATCTACACTTTTAAAATGACACTGTAAACTGATAATAACTTTAACAATGAAATTTATTCTCACTCAAAACTAGCCTTGGCATAAATCCTGCTTCAACTGCAAGTCTTGTAAGAAATCTGTTGACACTAGCACAATGGCAAAACATGAAGAGGAAGTCTACTGTAAAAGTAAGTATACTATATCAGTCTCCGCTGAAGACAGATGTGTTGGTCCATTGACGCAAATAAAACTGAGACAGAACGCATTTCCATTATCTGGACTACGTCCTGCTGGAAATCTAAGAGGACCATGGTCCTTCTATAAGGGACATCCAGAAGGAGTTTGAGAATGAACGCTGAAGAAGAATTCCATTTCCTTTGTGTGTTGATAGAGCAAAATAATATCACAGAATATTAACACTGTTGCCTGCCATGCATGTCATAAAAGGCAGTTAAGAAGACTTGGCATAGGTTTGAATATACAATCCTCATGGAGGTCCAAGAAACCTACCAATGTTATTTTTTATAGGATGGAACCCTGCAACCAAGCCCTCTTAATTATCTTTTGCATGGCAGTTTTCTTCTTCTTCTTCAGCGTTCATTCTCAAACTCCTTCTGGATCTCTCCTGTAGCAGTACTACTAGATCTCCAGCAGGATGCAGTCCAGAGAATGGAAATGCGTTGTGTCACCATTTTATTTGCACCAATGGCCCGATACATCCGTCTTCGGCAGCTTGCATGGCAGTGAGAGGTTACCATTCTTACAGTTAAGATATCTATCTATTCACTTTTAACTTCAAGCACAACACAAAACTTCAAGAAATCTCTTTCACCGTTTCTGACTTTGACTGCTCTTTCCAGTTCCTTCCACGATGGACCCATCACTTTTATATGTTTATAATTACATTCTCTAGAAGTTTCTCTTACTTTCTCTTTTTCTCTACCTGTTGATTCCAGAACAATGCCCATTTTACAAAACACACTAATCTTTTAAATATTGATTATATCATTGACATCATTCTCTGAGATCTCTATTTACTGGTTTGTGTTTAATTATCATTCATTAATGTCTAAATAACTTGTAATCAAATATTGTCAAATTTTTCCTTTCCAATTTACAGCATGCTACGGAAGGAATTTCGGACCCAAAGGTTTTGGTTTTGGACAAGGTGCTGGCACTCTCTCTATGGGATAAAGATACAATTGCCTCAAATGAATGTGTGTTCAGACAGAAGTGCATCCAGAGATGACAGAACAGTGTTTGATGACTAACTTGTTGTACAGATAATTCAGTTTTAACGTAATTTTTAAGTGAAGGATTTGTCATAGTTGCTTTATAGCTTGGAGATTCATTAGATGCTAAGAATCACACTTTTATTATATTTTTCATGTTTTTTGTTCCTCAGTTACGAAAAGTATTTTGTTATGTTAAGTCATAATTTACAGAGACTGCATCTTCTGACTTCCCACACCCATTATCAGAATGCCATATTTTAAATTGGGTTAGCATTACCTGCTCAATCCATATATTAGTCAGCTCTGAGCCACAAACCCTGGCTGTAACATATTGTCTCTTTTTCATGTTTGAAGTCAATGTTTTATATATAAAAAAGGATCAAGGTATTTTGAAGAGACCTTTTAACAAAACATTTTGAATTCCCTATGTGTATGACTTTTTAACAAGAGTACAGTATTGGATGATACTGTTATTAAGCGATTTAAAGAGTTTGGAATTGCTCTGGAAGATTTGCAGGAGGTTGATTAACTGGTAGGATGAGGAAGATATACAATCAATGAACAAGAGAACTATCAGCATACATACCCTTCAGCATCTGCTGAAAGAGATATAACTCCTATTGGAACACCCAGAGTGTACCAATTGCTTAAGAAAATTACTAATCACATATTGAGGGATAGCTAGTGCTGTTATATAAATAAATAAGGGCATCAGCAAATTAAGTAAAAATATATACTCACCAAAAGATCTTCATCAAGGGTTACATCAAAATATATCACTTGACAATTAAAGAAAATAAATTCATGCCAGTTTGGGCAGAGAAACTTCATAAATACCAAATGCTAGTGTAAAATAATAAATTGTATGTTTGGCACGGTTCTTGTTATGAAAATTTGAAGCATAAAATATGTAGAGGCCTATTTTATAAAGAATCTTGTACCAATTTGGAAAACAGATTACTGCTTTTACATTTTAGGAACATTATTAAATGATCTGGTTAAGCTATAGAAATAGTTAAGCTGAAGCTCTATTGCCCTGTCTAAGTTTCGTTGAAGAAGTCCGGATCAGTTTATGACACAGCAGGAGAATGTAGAAGAAGAACATGTCTCACTGAAATGAAGCTTTAATTCTTCAACTCTAATCGAGAATTGTATTTCATTGCTCTCATGAAAGTATTTTATGAGTTTGATAAGCTTACAATTGTTGGATATAACCCATAAAAATATAATGTTTAGGAAGGTACTAACTTCCCTTACTAGTTTTCTACTAGTGTAGATTATCATGCACTCCTGCACATGTTAGTTTTGATAATTATTAATGCTTATACTGTTTTTAATATAGATCTACCTATTTCTGTTACTAAGTACATTAATTTATCATAACCACCTGTTGTCTTCATTATTATAACACTTCATGTATTCATTTTATCTTGTCAGCCAAAATGGATCAATAAATATTTATTGAACTTAGACCATTGTACCATTCCCTGCCCAGGTTGTTGTGCTTAGATTTTTCACTACTTGTGTAGTTTTATTATATTTTGTAACTAATGAATAAACATTTATAGTATTATCTGGGATTATTTGTAAATAAATTCAGTTCATCTGTTGTTATTTTTGCCAGCAAGGTCACCATTATATGACTATCCTAGGTGACCCACTTCAAAGAACCGTGAGTGTGACCCAAGAAGAGATGATCCATTTTCAGAACTATGGTAGTTCATGCATTGCTATGGAACAATAATTTTTAGAACTATGGTAGTTCATGCATTGCCATGGAACAATAATTTTCAGAACTATGGTAGTTCATGCATTGCCATGGAACAATAATTTTCAGAACTATGGTAGTTCATGCATTGCTATGGAACAATAATTTTCAGAACTATGGTAGTTCATGCATTGCTATGGAACAATAATTTTTAGAACTATAGTAGTTCATGCATTGCTATGGAACAATAATTTTTAGAACTATGGTAGTTCATGCATTGCTATGGAACAATAATTTTCAGAACTATGGTAGTTCATTCATTGCTATGGAACAATAATTTTTAGATTGTTCAGATTTTGCAGTAGTAGGCCTTTATGTCATGATAAAATACAGAGGTGAACTTATGTGTGTGGTTGAAAGCTTGTGCCACATAAAAAAATTAGGCTTTAACCTAAAGAACGCAATGGCTAATTATGAGACTATAAGTCTTCCACTATACTGACCACATTATCCAGTTGTCAAATTTCCTTTATATACCCTTGGTGACCAACTTTGACGATTGTCAAAACAATTGTAATACTTAAGAAATATTGCAACTGTAGTGAAAATATTACTAAGAATAGCCTTCCTAGATAGTACGTCAGTTCAAAATGGTGGCACCCACGAAATAGTCTGTCGACGTTCGTTAAGAGTGTTATTCTTGAGAAAGTCAGAAATTCTGGAAGGAGAGTTTTTGTGATATAGAGTAATGTAAATTGACGTCTAGCATTATAATTAGTCATTCTTGAAACAACTCTAGGGCTTTTAAATTCATTCGGAAGATGCAAACATTCACTACGATACATAACAATTATAAAGCTCTATGTCATGAGTTTGATTTTATATAGATTCTTAAAGACAGCACTGTCAATGTCTCAAAATGTGTGAACACCCTTGGTAATGGGAGATAAGTATGCTCTGGGTTGCTGATCAGTAAAGTGTTAAAACAGCTGCACGAAAATATGGCTGTGACTTGATGACACATCCAAATATACTGGAACAAAAATATGATTATGTTCAATAAACCATGTGTAATGCTCAGTATTCTTGACATTTATTTTCATTGTCATCCCATGTTCCAGATAATAAGCCAACAAGGCAAATATCTATCAATGCAAAATTGTTACCTAGACACAAAAAAACAACTTAAAACAGCATAGTGCTAACAAATACAATAGTCATGCACATTCTACCATGCACAATTGTAGCAATCTAGAAAAGAAAGTTTTTGAGGCAATGAAAGAGTTGAGAACTGGTGTGTAAAACTATATAGTAGGCCTATATGGCAAAGTGATGAGAAGAGACCCGCTGAATTATTTATGGCAGTTATGAATACACTATGAAGCAATGAGGAGAATGAAAAAGAAAATGTACATGTTCAGAGAATGATAGAAATGGGAATGTCCAGGGAAGAAAGTGCACTTGAAAAGACCAGACAAACCAACAGCAAACTGGGACACTGAGCTTATAGACATTTATATGATTGATGAAATGGCAAGCAGATCATTTATGGGAATGCCCCTTATGCAGTGATGCTGGATCCTCATCAAGAACCATTTTTCCCCAGAACTAATAGGCCTATGTGAGATCCCAAATATTGAACAAAAAAGATCTCCAATTAGTCAGAAAATATATGAAAGTTCATCACTATAGGCCCCTACAAGCCCGTAGATTGGGATGGGGGAGGGGGGTTGTAGAAAGGGAAAGGAAATGTAGAATTCAACCCCTCCTTTATAAAACAGAACATGACACTCACCCTCTGAGAAAAAGGTAATATATTTCTCACCCCCTCCTTTATGATAAAACTATTGCAAATAAACTGGTTTTCTAAAAAAAAATAGATCACACAAAATGAAAAGGTTTTTGCTTAATTCCACCCCTAGAAATGTTATAATATGACCCTGTTACTATAAATTATAGTCATATAAACCGCTGATATGAACAAAAATGTATAGGCCTACATTTATGGCTCAGATAACTAAAACTAAAAATATATGAGCTTGGATATTTTTTCACTAAAAAATGTACCGTAGCTTATAATATAACATTTGCAACTGGAAAATACTACTCATTTCAGAGATCAAGCAAAAGTTCTCAGACAGACAACAGACGCTGCAATTAAGCAGATATGCCTATCTCAAGGCGAGAAACAGTTCTTCATATTTACAGATGCTCTATCACTAATCTCAGTACTAAAAAAACAGACCAACTAACAGGGCCAGACTTAGACTTGATAGGACCCTAAGCTATTTGAGATATGAGGCCCTTTAATGATTAAGAATAAATTATAACAACTAATATCTTAAGATGCCTAATAGTTGCTTGAGTAACTTGTCTAATGTTTGAAATAGACAACAATCCAGTGAACCATATGGAAACATAATAAACTAAGTACCGGTAGTGGTCAGGCTGGCCAAGAAAGGTTTTGCAATTGAACTTAATAATATATGAACCATATTTAAAATTGCTAAAACAAACATAACACAAATAACAAAATAATAAAATAAAGCAATAAAAATACAATAAAAATAAAAGATGAAAATACAATAAAAAATATTACAATAAAAAATGAGATAATGAACACTGAGGTCACATAAACTGAGATTCATATTGCTGGCTTTTCTTCTTCTTTTTGTGCTTTGCTATCGTTCTCAAACTCCTTCTCTATCGTTCTCAAAGGGGATGCGTATAACAGAGTGCCATTCAAATACCTCATCAACACGCTCTTGCTCTTTAATGTTGACTCTTTCGTCGTCATTAGGATATCAGCGGTGTTGCTCGAGAGGAAGGTAGCTCTCAGGTGCGGTTGTTGGACATCTAAACCCATGACAATACGCCTAGGCTTTCCACACGGATCTCCCCTCTCACCCGTATTATTCAATGTCTACACTGTGGCAATTACACAGCAGCAGCTCAACGGAAGAGGTAGAAAGAACAGTGTCTTTTGCGGATGATATCCTGGTATACAGACAGAGAAGATATAGAATAGAAACTGTCGGATCACTGCAGAAAGAGATGGACCATATCGCCTCCTGGTGTGATAGTTCAGGGGCACAGATCAACAAAGAGAAGATTGCGGTGACATGGTTCTCTCTTAACAATCACATTGTAAAGTATGTGACAATGACTGTGGAGATAAGAGGTACGATGTAATCAGGACCTCATTTTTACATTATCTGAAAGTGCGATTTTATCGTAGTTTCCGGGAACACTTTGATCATGTTATCAAAGGTCCGCAAAGGACTTTCAGCTCTGAGAATTATGGCAGCGGCTGACACTAAACAACCAAAGCTCGTAATCTTATACGAGGCTCTTATCCGCCCTGTCATTGAATGTGCAGGCGCCACTATCACCGCTAGTCACACACAGATTGAGAGAATTCAAAACGAAACTATGCGGATCCTCCAGCCTGACGGTCCTAATCGTTTTGGCACTATCAGATGCAAACTCAGCAAATGCTACACTTGTGCCTATGTCAACCAGATCCGGTCTGTCACGTTCCCTAAAGCCACCTTCACCATTGAGGAGAGCTTCACATGTATGTCCCGCAACGTCATCTATGACGTCATATGCAAGCGTTGCGCCATGACATATAAAGGTGAAACTGGAAGGAGACTTGCAGACCGATTCTGCGAACATCTGTATAACATAAAAAACCATTCGGACTTGCCTGTTGACGTCCACTTCAATGGTACGAGTCATCGGGGCGCCCAGGACATTCAGGTTATGGCCATTAAGTCGTGCTTCTCTGACGACCGGGCCCGTCTGGCGTTTGAGAACAATACATTTACCAATATGGCACTCTTAAACGCGACGTCATTAATGAGCGCATGTCTCATGTATGACTCTAGTCGATCCATAGTTTCTGTTTGTTTCGTGTCACATGTTTGTTGTAATTTTTGTAGTTTTCTTGTCCGGTGTCATTTCACCTCTTCCGGTCAATCCATACTACTCATACCAATGTGACCGTCGATGTCATTACCTTTCGCTTTCTGTTATATGTTTTAATTTTGTTTCAATTGGTTGTCTTGATAAAGGTCTTTTGGTCGAAACGTCGATTTGTGTGTGTCACTATGTGTGTTGTTAAGTATTAGACAAATTTATTACCCTATTCCTGGATCTACATGTTGGATTTCAGTTTTGCACAGTAAGTACAATTTATCGATTCTTGGATGCACAAGGGACACACCCTGTGTGGCTATGAGATTTCTCCTTGATTTTCCGAGCATATTTCATAGAATAGTGCCAGTGCATACCTTAGAGTGAGTTCTGACATAGACTACACACTACACAGCGAGCTCCCTCTTGTAAAGGGAAGCAGGCTCAAGAGAGACAAATCGTGGATGGGTCGGGTCGAGGATACCGTTAAACATATCTGCACCCCAGAAGACATAGCTCCTGACGAAGAATGGATACCTATTCCTACGGTCTTTCAAGAGGCAGTCAAGACCGTCATTACACTCAACAGAGAGTGCAGGAAACAGAGCCACGTAAGCGTAGATGCCGAGGTCAGTGCATTAAAATGCGAGAATACCGATGACACAGATGTTGTGATTTACACGGACGGATCGGTCATCCGTTACCAGCGGTGCGCATGGGCCTTTACTGTCAGATCAAAAGGGAGAACAGTACACGAAGCCAGTGGTGCCTTTACAGCAACAACGAGCAGTCTAACTATGGAAGTATTCGCCGTAAAGCAGGCAATTTACTGGCTGGAATCGCAAGCCTATTCCCATGCATACATACTAAGTGATTCACTTAATATGACTCAGAAAGTCAAAACAGGTGATGTAGACTATGGAATGGGCGGAGTCTTTGGAGAGGGCTAAAATGCGAGTATCACTACGAAAATTCATGCTTATTTTTGTCCCCAGACATGCGGGCGTGGAGGGAAACGAACGGGCTGACAAATTAGCAGTCTCGCCACAACAACAGACGGCATATGGACCCAGCAGATATACTCACTGCTCTTCAGAGGATTTTGAGATAAGCATGAGTCAATATCGAGAATTGGGAGTGAGGATGGGCGTGACCCGAACAGAACCCATGACAAAGATTTCAAAAAGGGTTGTGAACCAACATAAAATCGAAACCATCAGCGTTATACCCTGATGATAACATACCTAATTCTCCCGCTAAAATTTTAGAAAAGCAGAATTGCTGTTCACGTAACAACACTACACTTTTAAATATAAATAAATGCATCTTGCTTTGATTTACTATATAATCATGATTATATCAAATTATAAGTATTATTAACATTGCTATTTAAAAGATTCATAAATGTTTTGTGCAAATGATAGGGACTGCGATTATTTTATTTTGTTACGACACCAATGAAGGAATTTAGTTTACCAATCATACTCTTAATGCGCATGCGTTGTATATGACATTCCAAAATGTCTGCTTTTAGAATTATATATTTTTTATCTTGTGGGTTTTCATAAATATGACTAATTCGTAGTCTGTTTACTATTTTTATTTTAATTATATGAAGAGAATGTTAGACATTTCTTTATAAACTCATTTATAAATAGATTATTGCTGTAAGATTAGTATTTATTAAAAATATAGTGGCGTTGTCATGGTAAACAGTTTTTATTTAATTATATTTGACATTTGTAACATGGGAATGAGTAGGCTTTTGTAGAAACGAGGAAACTAATATACTCCATTCTATTTTTCTTTGTCAGTTTCAAATTAAGAATACAATGTAAAACCAACCAGTTTCATCTAAGAAAGTTATGTAACATGATTGAAACGTTCAGTAGGCCTACATCTGATACACTGCACGAACTTTCAAGTGTGTGCCATTGCGATTTTGATTTAGTTCACTTAAATGGCTATGTCGACAATTGAAGACTCCCCACTCTGTGGGTATAAGACATTTGATACCAGGCACGTATAGTTCAACTTATTTTTTAGTAAATAGGCTATAAATAGTGTACACACTTATATATTACTCACTGTTCATGAATTGAATCATTTAAAATATTTTTGGACATCACTATTTTATTTGGTGTTTTATTGAAAAATATATTGTGCAATATGACCTTTTCCTTAGAGGTGAGGACGAGAGTTCTGCACTGCTATATAACTCCTACACTAGCGTATGAGTGTGAGTTTTGGACAATAACAAACAGGAAAGTGGGAAATTAGAGCCAGTAAAGATGTGGTTCTACAGAAGAATCTTGAGAATACCATGGACTACAATGAAAACTAATGTGTTGGTGGAAAGTCAAATGTGAGACAATCTTCATTTTTTGGCCATGTTATGAGACAAGGAGGTTTGGAGAACATAGTCACAACAAACAAGATTGAATGCAACAGTGACAGAGGGTGACAATGTGAGAAAATATTAGACTGTTTAACAACCTGGCATGGCAGGGAAACAACAACAATCTTAATACATAATACTGGAGATAAAGAACTCCTGAGAGCCATGATCGCCTACGCCAGCCGGTATGGCACCTGATGATGTTCATTTTTCTGAAATTGGCACCTGATGATGGTGACTTTCCTGAAATACAGGCCCTACTACTTTAATATAACGGTACAATCCCAGAATACCTTTATACGATTTATACAATCTGTGCGGATATGAAATTGTGTAATTTTGAGATGTCACCTTTTGTGAATACCAGTTCAGTCCTGGATACAAAATGGCTACCATTAGTTTGGTGAGTTTACCTACGACTAATAAAGATGCAGTACGCATGTTACAGTCATGAGGACTGCTGCTAGATGCAAAGATGTGCGTACTACCCACTGAGAGGTCCCTCTCCTTTGAGCTCGCTACCCACTTAGAGGCCCACCCGTGTAAATTTCCTAAATGAAATGTTTTGGGCTTTAACTAGTGATTGGGAACTATAGCTAAGGGAAATAATTGTGAAAAAAAATTGTCTTCCCTTTTGATATTTATTTAGTTTTGCTATCCATAAAAACAGTAGACCCTTATTTTGGGATTGAACCAACGAAACTATTACAGATGCATGTAATGTTTAGAAAAAATGAATCAAAATATAATGTATAAGTCAAAGTAAGGGAAGCTAACTTGTACAGGAAAATTAGAGTAGCAGACTCTGGAAACTTCATTATAATATAGATTGTTTACATTATTTGTGTTTGTTAAGAGGAGGGGAGTTACTTTTGGATGGAAGATCTAAGTTTTGGTTTAATCCTTAAGGATTGCATCAGATGGGTCCTTCCCAGCTGATAATCTTATATGCCACATAAACTCAGCAATGTAGTTTTTGAAGTGTTGTTTAGCTGTTCATATATTTGTTATTTCTCCATTTGGCGCTATCCTACATTTTCTCCACCGTTTGCATGTGTAACCCTGTTTCTGGATTGACAAAATTTTATCAGTGGTTTACTCAATAGTGATCAAAGTCTGCTGTCATTCTGCACTCTTGTACCCTTTCCATGAATCGTTAGACCCCACATATGCTTTAGCAATAATGGCTTTCAAGAGAGTTGTAGCGTTCCTGTTCGGCACTGGCTGTGTTTCATGGTACACTCCACTAAAAATCCATTGTTGTGTCAGGACTCTTCTGACATTCATTGTTCTTCCTTTTAAAATAGGCTTTTGTCAATTTTCCTAATTTTATCATCTCCTCCAATGCGACAGCACTGTGGTTCAGAAAGCGTTCCATTCTACAACTGAATTTTTATTCATCTACATCTCTCAGGAACACCACTTTATCCAGCTGGTATCCATAGCCCAACAGTACACAAAGTGGATAATGTCCACTTCGCAATCGTTCTCTGTTGTAAAAACATGCTGCTTCGGACCTCCATGCTTGTGACGGCAACCGGTTGTAGTAAAAACTAGAATTCAGAATGTAAATTATTAAAATAAAAAAGTTTATATATTGAAAATCATTTCTTCCATGGCCCATATTTCAGGAAAGTGTTTTTTATTTCTATTCCATGTAGTATGTAGCAATATTTGCTAATTTAATATGTTTTTTTATATGATAATATTCTATATTTTCTTAGAATTTCACGTTAGTTATATTGTAAATTTAAGAAGCAAGGAATGCAATATTATATAGGTCTACAATTGTTTGATTATTTTTATTAATTCTCTTTGGTCCTTCAGGCAGTACATTATGGATGATGACTTTGAAGATAAGACTTCCTCAAATGAAGAGGTTAGAGGTTGGAGGTCATTTAGCAGGATGATGGACAGTGACTATCGCCCTGACAGTGCTTCAACACGAGGAATCCATATCACTGAATTTTCTGATAGTCGAGTCAATCCTATTCCCCTTTTACTTGAAGAATCGGACATCTTGCTGGAGCAGTACTTGAGTCCAGGAAAGCTTGTGAGTATTTTTCAAAGATGTAAAAGCAAATTATTTGTGATATATAAAATTGCAACATTCAGTGTTATTACAATACTTTCCTGCTGAAGATGGATGTGTCAGGCCATTGGAGCAAATAAAATGGCAACACAACACATTTCCATTCTCTAGACTACATCCTGCTGGAAATCTAGTAGGACCATTGTCCTGCTACAAGAGAAATCCAGCGGGATTTTGAGAAAGAATGCTGAAGAAGAAGAACAACAACAACACTCTCTATACATTTCAGCTCCCTCACCGGCAACTGCACATTTAGATCTGATGTGCTATGTAGGGCTTCCAGTACGGTCAGCTCCACAACACAAACACCTAAACAAAATATTTTTCTTACCATTTATTTTCCGGTTCATATAGGATAATGTGTCCACATACATTCCAACTTTTTAAATATTAGTCTTGATTTCATACAGCTTCCATGGCCGGGAGATAAAAAAAAACATGTAGCGTCTGCTACCGATCATTCAATCTGCACGCAACACACTAAGAGCCCCATCCCTTCCCCGAGGGTCCTCCATGGGAAAGGTGGCCTATCAGTGTTTTGTGTGAATTTAATTGTATGTGCCTTTAGCGAAAGTTCATTTTGTTAAATAATGTATTCTTTGTTTCATTAAAAATGTGGACACATTATTCTGTAAAGTACCTATTTTCCTATACATTTTGTCCTCAAATCAGTGTATTCCTACCCTTTTCTCTCCTTACGTCCCAAAAATTATGACCATCATTACTGGATCTGCATACTTTATTAAGTAATGTTTATAGATAAAAAAAACCAATGCAATCAACATAAAGATAAATGATCAATTACTGAAATAAGTTCCTGAATTTAAGTATCTTGAGAGTATATTTATAGATGACTGAAGAATGAACAGAGATATTGAAACAATAATTCAAAAAGCAAACTACGTAAATTATGAACTTACACCAATCTTGAAACAAACATCTATCCAGATGTAAACCAAAAGATAAATCATAAATTTAATGTTCATACCAACATTATGTTATCAATGTCAGGCATGGACACTAACTAAAGAACAAGAGAGAAAGCTTTCTACATGTGAAGTGAGATGTTTAAGAAAAGCAGTAAACAGCACAAGCAGAGATTATATAAGGAATGAGTAGATTATAAGAGCTGTTGGAATAGGGTCTGCTAATGTGGATGGTTGGTGTTCGAACCAGCTGGTTCAACAAATTGGGTTTGCACGTCATGCTCGCTATTAACTCTGATACTGTGCCACCATTGCAATTTGGATTGTTGTTACAACATCTTTTAGAACTTGAGCTTAGTAGAACTATTTTTTTGAACTTGGTTAAACTGTACATCCCAAACTTTGTTTTGCAGCAACTTTTGACTGGCGTGGATGACTTGAGAACTGTGGAGTTGCTAGAACTTAAGGTGGACTCCAGAGAGACAAGTCTTGGAAACTTTGGATCATTGTTGCCAAATCTAGTAGAACTTAAACTTAATGGAAGCCAAATTGCCTGTGTGAGGTATACCATTTAATATTCAATTGTATGTACCACACTTTATTAAATTCCTTAAAAAAACTAGGTAGTTTTTTTAAACTTGTGTGATGTATGACTTTAGAAATCCTTGTATGAATATTTAATTTCAGTAAAAAGTTTTTAGAAGGGCATTTTTCCCCCATGATTTGTTCATTCTTTGACGTAATAACCAGTTACCCATTCATCTAACTATTACACTTCTCATTTTTTATCAAATAACATTTTATTTTCACCTCAGTTTCCTTCTAGTGTGATTTTCATAAAGTCTGGTTTATTTATCTGTCCACAATTATGTTACTTCTTTATTATATATATCTTTCAAAAAAATTAAATTGTTTCATAATTTTTGGAGTAATTATTTGTTTATTTTCATAAATAACATTTTTGTTATACACCCACCTTTAAATGACTTCTTTTTTTATTCTCTATTTTTTAGTTTTGTTCATATTTCTACATAATATTGTAGAACATGATGATGATGATGTTCCTCTTCACAAATGAGGATGAGCATAGCATTGAAGAAAAGATCAAATTAAGTTTGTTTGTTTGTGAGTCTTCAGATGACTGAAGCGACTTATTTTTCTGCATTCGTTCTCAAACTTCTGCAGATTAGCAGGATGTAGTCCAGAGAACAGTGTGTGCTGTATCATGGTTTACAGCTATTCTGCAATATCTACACCTTTTGGCTTGATTCATGGAAGGTAAACAATGTTGCTATTCTTTGCTCAACTTTTGGGCTCTGAAAAAAATCTGTTGCAATTTTGACAGAAATGGAGTAGGTCTTAAGATGAGGGAAAACAGTCTGAAATTTCTTTTGTTTTTTCTCTTTTGAATCGTTTTCAGTGTTCGACTCTGTTTAAACTTTTAATATGTGCACTGATCTGACTATGCCATGCTAGAATGTCAAAAGCTGTGATTTTCCAATAGCTTGGGTCAGTCCTGCAGTGCTTGAGAGATGTTTTCAAGTAGTCCTTTAAAGAATTTTTTTGGCTTTCACATAAACACTTACTTTCATACAGTTTGCCAAAGAACATTCTGTTTGGAAGACTCTTGTCTGGTATGCGGACAATGTGACTGACACAATGGGGTTGAGACCTGATCAACGAGTAGATAATATGAAGAACATCTGTATCATTTGATGGGATTATCATGGTGTACACATTGTTTTTTTTGTACAGAATGTACTAAGTTTTCATTGAATACACCTGTATATTTAATAATATGCTAGTAATAATTGAACTGTATCCTGTAGAGGAAACTGCTATTCAACTAGTATACTTTCTGCCAAAGATGGATGTGTCTGACCATTGGTGCAAATGAAATGGCAACAACACATTTCCATTCTCTGTACTACATTCAACTGGAAATCTTGTAGGACCATTGTTCTGTTAATAGAAAATAAATCCGTCAGGAGTTTGAGAATGAACGCTGAAGAAGAAGAAATATTATAGTTGAATTTGGAGGAACCACTAATAACATCCAGTTGCATTTTCAGTACATTGTGAATGGTCAGCATTTGAATTTTCTAGCAGTTCAATTAGTTTGGTTTGCATGGCAAGCTCACTATTAACTCTGCTACAATTCTAACACCGATATATCTACACCTTTTGTAAAATAAAGGTTCTTGTTTGGAAATCATGTCCTCCGATGTGATTATTAATTTGATTATTCCCCTTTACAGTGTTTGTCAATTAATATTTATCACTTATTTTTAAGGCTTGGGTTAAGAGAGGTTGTGTTTTACATAACTAACCCTAACACTAAACGTAAATAAATTTATATTAAAATTAATAAAGTTATACATAAACTGACAAACATTGCCAAGGGAAATAATCTTGTCAGGGACACGGTTCCTAACAAGAACCTACATTTTATTAAAATGTAAAATTACTTTTAGTAAAGTAAAGGTAATTTTTATTAACTCTGTGATAGAGCAGTTGTTGGGCCCACCACATAATCACAACTTGGTTAACTTGTTCGCGATTCCAATTTGATTGTTCATGTTGTGTACTGTTATTTGAAGACTGACAATGGCCATAGCTGCCATGACAAGATTAACCATTATTTGGAAAAGCAAGATCACCACCCGTGTTAAAAATAACTTATATCAATCTTTCATTTTGTCAATATTTCTATATGGCTGTGAGACCTGCACTCTAACTATGGATTTAGATAGAAGAATCCAGATGTTTGAAAACAAATGCTAAAGACGAGTGCTGGGTATCTGTTACAGAGAACATAAGACACAATGTATTTGTGCATGATAGAATTAATGTATTAGCGGATCAACTCGCTGCTGTCAGCTGTCAATACTGCATTTTACCAGTTTAGGCATTGCAGGGAGGAGATTGAATAGCTGTGTGATAAAGGCTGCATGCTCTTGCTGTCGCCATGTCATGTACAGGGTGAGTTTTTTTTAAATTTACCCTCCGACATAAAAAAACCCAGTCCTTACAGGGGATCGAATTCTAGACCTCACTCATGTGATACTAGCGTTCTAACCTCACGGTCATGCGCCACACATCAACTAGAACCACTGTTAGCAATTGTGAAACTTCATAAACTCTGGTGGTATGGGGATGTGATGATACATTTCTCACTGACAAAATATGTTTTACAAGTTACTGTAAAAGATGGAAGAAGACAAGGTGGATAGAAGAAGACATGGCTGGATAATATCAAGGACTGGACAGGGTGTAAAGTTTTCAAACATCATCAGGATGGTAGAAGATAGAGATGCATGGAGAACTTTCTGCACCAAATTTCTCATTGTGACACCTTTACGGGTTATGAGTTTTATTATAATTATTATTATTACTATTGTACTGGTGATGTGAGTGGATGTATTGTTGTACTGGGCGATGTGATTGGATGTATTGTTGTACTGGGCGATGTGATTTGATGTATTGTTGCACTGGGCGATGTGATTTGATGTATTGTTGTACTGGGCGATGTGATTGGATGTATTGTTGTACTGGGCAATGTGATTTGATGTATTGTTGTACTGGTGATGTGATTTCATGTATGTATTAGTAGTGGCTAAAATGTCAACAATAATTGAAAAACAATGTCTTCTTCTGCATTTATTCTCAAACTCATGCTGATAAGCAGGATGTAGTCCAAAGAATAGAATGTATTGTGTCATGATTTACAGCTTAGCTGTGATATGTGCCTTTTGACCTCACAAATCCAACTTCACCATGTCTTCTGTGCTATTTGACTCTATATGGGATGGGACAACCAACGTCACCCCAAAACCTCCTTAGTTGCCGCTTACAACATACATGAAAGTTAAGCAGTGTTGCTACTCTTTACTCCTCTTTTTAGCCCTGAAAAATCCTGAATTAGAAATGCCTTATACAGGATATTCATAAATTATATGCAGTTTAAACTGAATTTTGGTTAAATTTGGGGTAAAAAGACATAATTTATGGATTATTGCGGGCTCAAATATAAAGTTATTTTTCTAAAAGTTGATATGTCTGTCCATGATTATTTAAAATTGTTATTCTTTGTTTTTTATATGTTTATATATGTCCTGTGTTCGCTATCAAACAATTCCTCAGAGATCTTGGGTCATCTTTAAGAAAGCTGAAAGTTCTGTGGATGACAAGATGTGGTTTAGAGCAGCTGGATGGAATCTCAGCAATGTCCGAATTAAAAGAACTTTACCTCGAATATAATGAGATCTCTGATATAAGTCCCTTGTCATTGCTAGAACACCTGGAGGTACTAGACTTGGAAGGGTAAGAATATAGTCCAAATCTTGTATATTTTATCAGTCAATGTAAAATGCTCAATATGAAAGCAAGGAAGCATGTGTCAATTTTCAGGCAACAAAAAGATTTATATTATTTAACCATTTTCCTACTAAGTGATTTCCTTATTGTCACAATACTTTCACTAAGATAAGGGAAACAACTCACCAAATTGTTAATATAATGATTTTTATCATATCAGATCATGTACAAGATTATGTACATGCCAATATTTTTTTTACAAAATCCTAAACATCTACTGGAAAAACTATATCAGTCCAGTCAACATTTGTGATGCCACAATTAGTATCACGAACTTCCTCCTCATTGTCTGAAACACTAGGCCTATCAAACAAAGACATTTTAACATCATTTTTCACATCATATTTGTGCGCAAATCACCTACATCGTGCATATTTCCATCATAACTACTGCTTATGTTATCAGTGTACATCATGCCGAAATCGGATGTGCTAGGCCTACAAGGCGCATAACGGCGGCACAACGTAATCATGCTCCAGGCGGAAATCGCACGGATATCAGTGATGGTTACAATGGAGCGAACGAAAAACAAACAAACAAACATCAGTGTACATATGAATAATATCCTCCATTGCAAACAAGTTGTCTCAAACTCCTCAATTTTTTTTAATTGTGTAACAAATTGTTCTGACAGGATATTATCATGATCATAACATGAAATGGAAAGTTTGAACTCTGAACTATGCAAATATCATGGATTTAAATTAACCTGATCATACTCAAAATAGAATATTGATCTTAGCAAAACAAATTTAAAAAATGACTCCTTGCAAATGTAATGTTCTACCAATAAAGACGATGCTTGGTGACTGTAGTTGTCAAATAGTTACAGGTATTACTGAGTCATTAATGATGTATTGTCAACATCATATGCAAATGTTGTACCATGACCTACTTAAGTCAAACTTGGTAGAGACCTTGTACCTGTGACATTCAAGTTATTTCCATTAAATTACACAATTGATAGAACTCTACTGCATGATCTTGAGAACAATTATATCTCTAGGTTTGATACCTTACATCCTCGTAACTGTAACAACCTCCATTTCTACACATAAATACTGTGTCTGTCACTGTCTCATCCCTTCATCTTGTTTCATCTTAACTATTTCCTACATAGTTATTGTACAAGCATTTATCATTTGTTTTCTCTCAGCATTCACCACTCCATCTATGGAAATTTGTCATTCAGTGTTGTGTTTCTTATATAATTTGTTGTATCTTGTGTTCTGTTCTTGATAAAGGCCTTTCCGTTAAAACATTGACTTTTGTGTTTGATTCATGAAACATTACCTTGTGTTTTCACTTTTAGCTAATTGGATCACAGTTTTACTATAGTGCCACCTGTTATCATAATGCATATAATTCTTTTCATCTCAAATGTAGTATAATATATATATATATATATATATAGGCTTATCAAAGAACATAGATTTTGTATAGATTCTGTATAGATTTGTCCATGATATTAAAATGTTAAATTTATAATTTCAGAAATAACATAGAGGACATCACACAGGTTCAGTACTTGTCACTGTGTCCTACATTACAGAAGTTAGCCCTCGATGGAAATCCAATTTGTGTGTGTCCAACACCTGCAGATGACAAGGTATAAGATGAACTTGACAAAATAGCTCCTGTTTTTTAATGCTTTATTCTTCTTCTGTGCTTGCTCTCTGCTAACCAACATGAAATTCATGTGATTTGCGCTGGGGAATGAAGTATGCTGTACTGCTCATTTACAGCTAAGCTGTATTATTTGTGCCTTCCAGCCACGCATATCCAATTTTGGCATGCTTTTACTTAAGGTGAGCTTCCCTAATACCCTTGAGTATTAGGTATTATTAGTTTATTGATTATCCCCCGCATACACCTCACACGTCCATAGGTGCTCAGATCTTATCTTCAGTAAATCTCTCAGGGTATAACGGCTGATGGTTCCAGTTCTATGTTGGTTCACTGCTCTTTTTGAAATCTTTGTCAGGTGTTCTCTACGGACCACGCCCATCTTCACTCCCAAATCGTGCATTCTCTATATTGAGTCATGCTCATTCTTCTCAAAATCCTCTGATCGTGCAGGCTCACGATGAATAATGAGTATGTCCACTTGGTCCATAAGTTGACCATTTGTTATGGTGATGAGGCTAGCTAATTAGTCTGCCCATTCGTTTCCCTCCACGCCCGCGTGACCGGGGACAAAGATAAGTGTTAGTTTCCGTAGTGATGCCCACATTTTAGCTCTCTCTAATAACTACACTCATTCTCTACGTACATCACCTGTTTTGACTTTCTGAATTATATTCATTGAGTCACTTCGTATGCATGCATGGGAATAGGCTTGCGATTCCAGCCTGTTAAGTGCCTGCATTACGGCAAATACTTCTATTGTGAGACTGCTTGTTGTTGCAGTAAAGACTCCATTAGCTGTGTGCACTGTTCTTCCATGTGATCTGGCAGTAAAGGCCCATGCGCATCGGTGATGACTGACCTGTCCATGTAAATCATAACATCTGCGTCGTCTGCATGTTCACAGATGAGTACCCTGACCTCAGCATCCATGTTCACAGATGAGTACCCTGACCTCAGCATCCATGTTCACAGATGAGTACCCTGACCTCAGCATCCATGTTCACAGGACTATGTTCTCTGCACTCTCTATTGAGTGTAATGACGGTCTTGACTGTCTCTTGAAAGATCATAGGAATAGGTATCCATTCCTCATCAGGATTTATATCTTCTGGGGCGCAAATCTATATATAGGTATCCTCTGCACAACCCATCCATGATTTGCCTCTCTTGAACCTTGCTTCCCTTCACATGAGTGAGCTCACTGTGTAGTGGGTGGTCTATGTCAGAACTCACCTTGAGGTATGCATGGGCATGCCAAATATCAATTCTGTGAGATATTCCTTAGCTTTTTGTTGCCTTCCTATCTGTTGCCAGGCAAACAAGTGAGTATCTGCACTAAGCCGTGACGGTTATCACCCACTGTGCCCTTGGGCTTTGCAGAATATAACTTTAATTGTTATGCCTCTTTAATGACCTCAATAGGTTTCCGTAGATTGCTTGACACAATGCACCTAGCCCTAACCTAAAACTTAACCTTATCAACTGAAAGTGGAAGCCCGTTGAGGTCAATAAAGTAAAGCAACAAGTATATTTCTTTCCTTATGGAAGGATTGAGGACAAGTGTCTCTTTTATTACCATATATTTCTCAATATAATTTTGTTCATACTTTTTGTGTTCCTACTTAGACACCCCTGTCTGTTCCTCTGTCTATGTTGCTACCATGATATTTTTCTTCAGCATTCATTCTCAAACTCCTATAGATGTTATCCAGAGAATTAAATCACATCTCAAAATCATTGGGCTGGTTACATATCAGATGAGCATCTTCCAAAGAGACTGTTCTATGGTAAACTGTATGTAGGTAGGCGTTAAAGTGGAGGCCAGAAGAAATGTTTCAAGGACTTCTTGAAGGTATCTCTCAAGGACTACAGGATTGACACAAGCTCTTGGGAAACCACATCTCTTGACTGCCCAGTCTGACATAGCTGCAGGTATTAAAAGTGTGAGCAAAGTAGAACACATCAGACAATTCAAACGAGACAAAAATGAAAGGAGATGTCAGACTATTGTCATTCATCTAAAGACTTACTGCATTCCTGCTCATACTGCAATGGCCTGGATTTGACTCCTCAGTCATCTAAGGATTCACAAACACCTAACCTAATATGTCAACCATCTAAGGATTCACAAACACCTAACCTAATATGCCAACCATCTAAGGATTCACAAACACCTAACTTAATATGTCAACCATCTAAGGATTCACAAACACTGAGAAAATATGATTTTTTTTCAATGTTAAGCTCATTTTCAGTTGCGAAGAAGGAACATCATCTTCATAACTATGGCAGTTATTTTATTTCTTGCATTGAATACTTGTATCTCCCCAGATCGGTTATCAGTCTTGTTATGACTTCAGAGAAACAATTAAAAAGCTGTTACCAAACCTTCTGATCCTTGATGATGAGGCACTTGATGGCACATGCTCCGCATCTGCTAAGCACAGTGAGTTTGATGAGGATTGGGCATATTTGGAGGAGTTACAGGATGAAGCCTTGTTGCAGGATGAGAACCAAGTACAAAGTGAAGTTGCACAAAGTGAAGGTGAGAGAAATGCTAGATGTAAAGTGATACAGTAGTTATAATGTAAATATAAGAAAGGAGTGAACAATCATTAAGGCCTACAATTGTCAGTGATTCTTGATACATTTTGCATTTGAAAGAGAAATTATTGAGTAAATACTATTCCATATTATCCCATCTCATACACAATTACCCAAATCCTTGGCATGCCTATTTTTTTTTTACAGAATTACTACTGCTTCCACTACCGAAATCAGTTGTGTCTGTGATGCAGCGCATCTCCATCTTATGGACTACATCCTGCTAGAAATCTAGCAGACCATTGTCCTGCTATAAGAGAGATCCAGCGGATGTTTTAAAAATGATTACAAATATCTATCTTGTAGGTTAGAACTACAGAAAAACTGTAATCCTGCAGGCAAACATTGGAAACACTGGGAAATTAGGTTTAGCTGATCACTGGAACAGCACAGAAAAACACAGACAAATCTACATTTCAACCAAAAGACTTTATCAATAATACACAAGACTGTGCACTGCTTGCTCAGATTGTGATCTTTGTGTAACACACTGAGAGGCACCACACCCTCAATCAGCTCACCATTCACTATATGATCCACCCATACAAGCCTCCTAAAATAAATATCTCAACCCCAAACCACTGATTGGTAATTATAGATCAATAGACAAGTGAAATAATTTTCGGGGAAAAAAAATTGCCTATATTTTGTATCACGTCATATAATAAGTAGGCCCAGGATATGTGATTGGACTGTATATTTCATAATCTCTCAGATTCTAAAATATTCTGCACAAAAATAAAGTAAGACATAAATTAATCTTTTATCAAAATATTACTGATTTCTCAGAACGACCATCAACTGCAGCACTCAGACCTGCCACTGCATATCGATTAGGTTCTGCATTACGTCCCTCATCAGGTTTTCGTCCATTATCTGCCTCAAGGCAACGACCATCAACTGCAAGTGGTGGCTCAAGTTCATTTGTCCGACCTGGAACAGCAGCCTTAAACAGACCCGTGTCTAGTGGTCAGTATAACAGTATTTTCATGTTATATATGCCACTACTCTAGGTTTGTGTTTGTTTGTGCATGGAGACCATTCATAAATGCGACTGTGTTAAATGGACATTTATAACTGAAGATTTTTATTCGCTCTGCAATTTTGCGGATTTATCTTTTTTAGGTCATATGCTAAATTTAAGTCACTGTTGTGCATGGAGGAAGGGAAAGTTGGTGTGTTATTTTGTCATATGATGTATTTTCTATTGGAGAAAAAAATATACAATCTATTTCAATTTACCTGCAGGTGGTGGGGTGTCCTTATTTTGTCATATGATGTATTTTCTATTGGAGAAAACAGTATACAATCTATTTTAATTTACCTGCAGGGGGTGGGCTGTCCTTATTTTGTTATTGTTATTTACAATTGTTAATGCACGAGCAGGTTTTTAATGGAGATCCTTGAGGTACATCCCAGATGCCACACAACATGATGATGATAAAGTAATACAGTACGTAGATTACTGGAAGTATATCAGGTGGGACCAAACAGTTGTCAGAAACATGCCATAATATTAAACAAAATCTCTTAATCAACCATCTTCTTAGAATATAGAGACAAGATAGAACTTCATTTCATAACTTCCCATTACAGCCTATATACTTTTGTTACCTTACTCCTATTCCACATAAAATTATCCAACCAACAAATGTAGTTTTTGCAAGTTTTAAGTGAGTTGTTAAATCTATACCGGTATTTTTGGTTTCAGATGCAGTTGAGGGGATTGAATCAGTCAGTGAGCTCACCATGGGTAATGTTATTTGTGGGAATCCCTCAAAATCTCTACGTCAGAGAAGACAAGGAAGGCCTGGCTCTAAGGAAGACATTGATAGAAAGTTCAGCAAACTTCTCCAAAAGGTTTATATATCAAATATATCCACACTATTTTAGTTTTATGCTCAAAACTTTGATGTGTATATTTTCTTTACAGTCATTTTCATAAGAAGAATGTAATCCAGAGAACAGAATGTGTTGTGTCATGGTTTACAGCTTTGCTGCGATATCTGTACATTTTGACCTGTGCATTTCTTCAGTATGGTTTCTGGGTAATTTTGACTTTATATGGGATGGGACATCCAACTCCATCCTATAACCCCCTTAGTCGCCTCATACAACATTCATGGATTGTAATTTTGTTGCTATTCTTTGCTCCCCTTTCAAGCCTGGCAACACACCGACATGGATTTTATAAAGAATTAAAAAATGTAAATAGTATAATGAGACTGCCAGCGAGGAACTCATGGAAAGAATTAAACACACGAAAAACAAAAAGAACTCGCTAGAAAGTGCTGGAGATTAATAAAACATACACTAGGAATATCAACAGAAAGCATTGTAAGACAGGGATTGTTCTGGAACCTCATGGAAAGAGGAAGATTATGACATGTGGATGAATAAGACATTGAAAAAAATGTAAGAAGCAATCTTCTTCTGCATCTGTTCTCAAACTCCTGCAACTTAGCAGGATGTAGTTCAGAGAACGGAATGTGTTGTGTCATGGTTTACAACTTTGCTGTGATATCTGAACCTTTCCGCCTGACACATCTGACTTCAGCATGGCTTCTGGGTCATGTTAACCCTTTATTGGATGGGCCAACTCCACTCCATAACTTCCGTAGTCACCTTTTACGACATACATGGAAATGAACAGTGTGGCTTTTCTATGCTCACTTTCACTTGGCACTTCGGGCATGGAATGACCACTGTTTGAGAGCCCCAGAAATTACGAGTGATTAGCTCTTACTTCCTATGTGCAATGGAGAGATTTCTGAGCTTTCATGCCAGAAGACCACTGTCCACTGTAGACGATTTTTGGTTTATCCATGACTTTCTAGCTACCCTCTGCTGTTGCATTTCTCCTGTTTCCAAAGATTATGCGCCATTTTTGACTGTAGAGCACCATGTAGATCTATTTTGTGCAAGTTCTTCCCATGTATCTTGGCCTATTTCAAAGGCTTTCAGTGAGGTCTTTAATGAGTTCTTGCAGCACTTCTTTTGGCCACCTTGAGTACCCTTGTCCAACTCACAATAGAGAAGTATCTTTAGCAGGCGATGATGTGACATATGTACCAATTGACCTGTCCAACGAATTTGTGTCTGCATAATAATATCATCAATGCTAGGGATGCCAGACCTGTCAGACCATAGAGTATCCAGAATCTTGTCTTGCCATCTGATGTTAATAACTTTTCTGAGACGTTGTATGAAAGGTATTGAGTTTCCTCACAGGGCATCTATACACTGTCCATGTTTAAATAGCATATAACAGCACTGGGAGTACCACTGGCATGTGTGTACCCATGTGGTAACTGGAATCTGAACTTCTAGTTCAGTCTTTTTTCCAGGCATATGGTAGGAGGTGACTAAGGAATGTTGGGAATAGGCTGACAGCCTATTACCTGTGAAAAAAACGATTATCACTGGATGCATTTTCTTAATTTCTTACTCTTATCATCTATCTTACTTATTCACCTGCTGCCTAACTGGTAACATAGAGGTGGCTTAGGATAAGGGAGTAAACCCCTACAGAACATCAAGAGGGTAGACCCTAAGGCAGCTGATGGTGTATTAAGCCTTCATTTGGCACCTCCTGCAGTGATGCTTGTTTCCAAGCATAATCAACAGAGTAGAGAGGGGTTAGTGCAAAAGGGCAAGGTACTTTTTGCATAAAACTACCTGGGCAAGCAGTCATGTATGAAACTGTGCGTCTTGGCAATTACATTGACCTTCTGCTTCCTGACCATCTGTAAAGATATTAGTCATGTATATAGTGGTTGTTTGAAGTTGTGGCTTTCTCAAAGTTTGTTTTGCAGAGAAGTTCATGTTGGCCAGACTTTTGTTCTGTGAACAGCGACACTGGGAAATCCTGTAGTATGTGTGCTGGTGTCAGTGTTTTTTCTTCACAGATGCAGACCACAGAGTCACTGATGCTGATTCAGTATAAGTGTGCTTTGAGTTTGTAGTGTCCATTGTCAGTCGAAATATCGTAACTTGTTCATTTCTGTTGATGTTGTCATAAACATCTCAGGTTTGTAGTTTGTTTAGTTCTCTCCTGTAAAGTCTCATAGATTGTTTTAGCACAGACTTAACTTTCATGAAACTTTGGGGTAACTCTGTATCAAGGGAGATTACTTCCTATTTTTTACCAATTTTTTCTGCTTTTTCATTGCCAGGGATGCCACAGTGAGCTGATATCCATTGTAGTACTAGTTTAGTTTTCCTGGATAATTTGTAGATGTTTTATGTGATTTTGTGAATGAGTTTGCCATGTTTGGTATGTTGGATGGCTTACAAAACTAATTTTTAATCATGAAATTGAAACAATAATTAAAAATAGAATAAGATTGAGGAGATTTGTTGAGGACTTATGCTCCTTGGGAGGGGAAAGGTGAATATATATTAACTGAAATGTCCCTATTACCGTATATCTCCGTATTAACTAATATGTCCCAGAAAGGATGCATATAGTGTTGGTAGTGACTCATGATAAAATTTCATCTTTGTTTATATGTTGTTTTTGTTCCCAAAATTTAATAAGCTGTTTATAACACAACTGTCTCAACTCTGTATCAGGGCGCAATCCTCCGCCTCTCTGATGATGTTGATGATATACCTTTGACAGAAGATGGTGCAATGAGCAATATAATTGAAGAGCTAAGGAATTGGAAGCTGGAACATGACAAGTAAGTATGATAGTATTAATACAAATAAGTGCAATAGTACAAATCATCTGTGCAATAAGTAGTTCAGTATTTCTTCTCATTTTATCATTTATTTGTAATGTTTAATTTCAAATGGAGCTTGACAGATCTTGTTTTTCAGGCCCAGATATAGATGTTACTTATGAGTTGCTGACTAATTCAGCTCTGGTGATACTCTGGATCGTGATCCCACATCCATACAGAAATGATGGGGGTTCTATATGGCATTGAGATTAAACTATATGCCTTGTGCTCAAGAGGTTGCGGGTTCAAATCCGGTATATCTACTAAGTGGTTTTTTCAAGGATCCCTGGGAATTATTACTTAAAGCTATAGACTTACATGCTATAGGTGAAACTCTTAGCAGACAACATGCTGTTTTATTGAGAGAGTCAAGAGTATATAATCTATGTTTGTTGAGTCAGATTATATAATCTATGTTTGTTGAGAGTCAGATTATATAATCTATGTTTGTTGAGTCATATTATATAATCTATGTTGAGTCAGAGTATGTAATCTATGTTTGTTGAGTGAGAGTATATAATCTATGTTTGTTGAGAGTCAGATTATATAATCTTTGTTTGTTGAGAGAGTCAGAGTATATAATCTATGTTTGTTGAGAGAGTCAGAGTATATAATCTATGTTTGTTGAGAGAATCAGAGTATATAATCTATGTTTGTTGAGAGAATCAGAGTATATAATCTATGTTTGTTGAGAGGATCAGAATATATAATCTATGTTTGTTGAGAAGATCAGAGTATATAAACTATGTTTGTTGAGAGGATCAGAGTATATAATCTATTCATCCCTGTCTTGGTAAACGCCTTTTGTTGAATGGTTGATCTTGTGTATTGTTCTATGTAAAACTGCTATTTAACACTTTTATATTTTTTTAATTACCATATGGTAAACAGTTTTACTGCAGTCTCCTGCTCAATCAATTCAGAGTATATATGGGGATCCAGAGTACAATGGAGTCAATCCTTTCTGCCTTTTCAGCTTTTTTTTTCTTTCTTGAATAGAAAACACCATTGATTTTAAGTGCAGACAGTTTAAAGTCTGTTGTTGGTAGTGTATCCTATTTAAGTGCAGACAGTTTAAAGTCTGTTTTGGTAGTGTATCCTATTTAAGTACAGACAGTTAAGTCTGTTGTTTATTTAGGTCTGATGTTGGTAGCATATCCTATTGATTTAAGTGCAGACAATTTAAAGTTTGTTATTGGTAGCGTATATTCAGGATTTATTCAGGATGTAGTGATCAATCCAGAATTTTTCTGAACGTTCTGGATGTGCAGTTGCCTGTGGCAGAGTTTGAACCTTGTACCTTGGTCATCGGAGATGAGCTCTTTGCAACTTTGCCCCAGAGCCAGACTTAAAATCGGTAAGACAGAAATCTGACAACATTGTCAGCATTATTTGATCTATTTAAACTGATCATGTGGACATGGTACAGATGACAGATACAATCGGATGACCTTATCAGCAGTGCTTTGACTATATCTGTTTCTCTTTTCTCTATGTGCTTCTGTAGGTCTATTCCTCTTTTGATCTTTCACTGTGGGTTCCAGAACAATACCTGTCTTATGATGCTTTATGCTAGTTTACTTAATGTGGACCCTCTGTAAAAAAACAAATTGGTAGCTTAGTCTACTCAGGACATAGCCATCAACTCCACCTTTTTTTGGCTGTAGTGATTTTCTAAGCAATATAAGTACGTTTTGTAGTTTGCCATTCCTTTCTGAACAGTCTAGATGCAAAATTGTCTGAGGCGGGGATCAAACTCTGTATCTTGGTCATCACAGGCATGCTCTGTACCACCCCACCACAGAGCAGAGTGTACCTTTATTCATAACTGTCATACATAACTTAATTTTTTTAATCAAACTATATCATGTCTATATCTTGTTTGCAGGAAGCGAACAAGAACTACAAGCCCTATTAGATAAAGTAGTGAAGGAAAGTGAAAACAAAGGCCTCAGTTTAAACAAGAAGAAAACAGAAATAATGGTTGTATCAAAGAGACATACACCACCAAGATGCAACATAATAATTAATAACACAAAATTAGCACAAGTTGAAAAAGTGAAATATCTTGGCACCCTGTTAACATCAGAAGGTAGATGCTCAAGTGAGATAAAGAGCCGAACAGCACAAGCCAAATCAGATTTCCAAAAAATGAGAACCATTTTTTGCAATGGAAGTCTATCAATGCAGACCCGAATTCGTGTGCTGAGATGTTATATCGAACCAATTCTTTTTTATGGATGTGAAGCATGGACTATAAACAAGAAAATTCAAAGTGAATTGGAGGCTACAGAAATGTGGTTTCGGAGAAGAATGATGAAAATACCATGGACAGCCAAGAAAACTAATGCAGAGATTCTCATCGATGCTGGCATAAAAAGATCAATCATATCAAACATTAGAGGCAGACAGGCAAGGTTTCTAAGGCATGTGCTGAGAAGAACACAGCTTTAACACTTAATAACAACTGGAAAGATCAAAGGGAGAAGAGATAGAGGTCAACAAAGAGAAAAGTTACAAGATGGGCTTGTATCGTGGCACGGTAGAAGCTCACCAACCGGGCTTATTGACAACACAAGAGATAGAGAGTCATGGAGAAACATGATCGCCTACGCCAGTCGGCATGGCACTTGATTGATTGATATCATGTCTGTTGTCTTATGTTACTGGAAGCGGAAAGAGGAGCAAAGAATAGTAGCACCTCCCCCTGCCATTCAAATCATAAGGGTCAACTACCCCGTCCCTTGATCTCCACTGTTGTGAAGCTTGAAGACCCATGCCTTGACTGCTGGGATGGAATCATTTATCTGCAGCATGCCTCAAAATTACAAGAAACTCAAAGTTGTCTCCAGAACAGAAGACTATCCAGCTCATGGCCTTGCACCTTACAGCCACTGAGTCAAATAGTTATCTGGGACTAGCAAAAACTCTGGAAAACATCACCATAACAAAAAAAATGCCAGATAAATACCAATCTGGCACTGAAACTAAAACTCTACCACTTGGCATAGCGAAAAAGAGTGATAAACTCGTACAGCCTTGGGAGTCTATCATCATCATCATATTGTTTCAACAGAGAAGTGAGATAGTGGAATCCCCCTTTTGTGCATGGATTCCCTCTATAGAGCATCTTGTTATAGCAAATTTTCTTATTTAACAACACTTCAAAATCCTCAAAATGCATTTATTCTTTATTTTATACTATATATGGCTAATTTCTATTATTACATACGTATTTCGTTGGTCTGGACAAAACTGTTATAATGTGATTTGACTGTATATTAAAATATTGTTTTCTTCATCAGGCGAATGGAGCTCATCTATAAATCAAAGGAAGCACAGGTTCTTGTGGTTGATCATAATGAAGATGATGAAATGGATGACTTCAGTGATGAAGATAGCAATGATGATAATGACGAAAGTGATGATTTGGATGAAGAAAACACTCTAAATAATGTGGTGGATAAATATGGCTACAGGCATCCATATCGGAAAGAAATAAATCTAATTGACCTGCAAAATGTAGATATGAGTGATGTGGCTGAAAGAAGCTCAAGAGACATTTACTTTGAAGGAAAAGGAAGGGAAAAGTTATCCTCATTCCCTACTGCTGAAACTGTTGATTTTTCTACTGCTGAAACTGCTAATACTGTTAGTGCTGGAACTGCTGATGTTTCTACTGCTAGAACTACTGATGTTTTTACTACTGAAACAGCTGAGTTTTTAAGTGAACGAACTTCTGTTTATTTCTCACAATATAGCAGATATGATCAGAGCTTTGATGTTGAAGATGACAATTTGGCATCTGGAGGTTTAAACATTGAAGTGTCACCAACTTCATCCTATTTCCCAGTACAGCAACAATCTATATCTCAAAGTGATGTTGTCACAGAGCTTGGTACTACGGTCAAAAGCTCCCTACACCAGATTTCATTGCCAAGAAATAAAAGGGAAGTAGGTTTAGCTCCTTTGCGAGTTCCAAACTCGTCTGCTCAAATCATTAACAAAATACAATATAAGACTCCAAGTTCACCTTCTTCACAGCAAAAAAAGTTTAGGTAAGCAAAAATACTTAGCACTACTTGAATAAAAACATCTTTATCTAACTTAGAATTACTTGAATAAAATCTTTATCTACTTGGAATTTCTTGAATAAAATCTTTATCTACTTAGAATTACTTGAATAAAATCTTTATCTACTTAGAATTTCTTGAATAAAATCTTTAACTACTTAGAATTTCTTGAATAAAATCTTTATCTACTTATATACTTAGTATTACTTCAATAAAGGTGTGGCGCTTGGCTGAGTGGTTAGAGCATTGGTCCACAAGGTCCAGTGTTCAACTCCCAGTATGGACTGGGTTTTTTTCTGTAGGAGGATAAATGAAAAAACTCACCCTGTACATGACCTGGCAACAGCATGCGGCTTTTATCAAACAGCTACAAATACCATCTCCCTGCAACACCCTAATGGGAACATGCTGTATTTGACAGGTTTTGTTTTTTACTTCAATAAAGACATTCTTTTTCCCTTGCCTTCCATGAAGCATAAAATACAGAGACTGGTGTAACATTTCATCTCAAGGTTGTTAAAGAAATAACATTAGTTAAAATGTCATCAGATCTTTTTTTAGTAAACTTGAAACTAAATTACTGACTGTTTTCACCTATTGGTATACAGTTTTACTGCAGTTCTATCTCTACTATTACTTGCTAAGATATCAGTCTTTTCACGATCTATTACTCCACAGTGATCAATATGAATTTTTGGGGGGAAAACCTAAAAATCCTTTACAGGTACATAAATTATTATGAAGCAAGCAAAGACCTCTATATTTTGTAATCAATAGAAGGTGGTACTGCTAGTAGAACATAATTGAAAATAATACTCACGTGGAAGACAGGTAATGAAATCCTACTGAATGACGACTAACACACTACACACTATCACTAACGGATGTAAATATGGTACATACAACAAAACACAGAATATAATCATACAAATGACAATACACAGGACAAAGTCGACGTTTCTGACCAATAGGCCTTTTTCAAGATACGGACATAACATACAAACATAAAAAACCACCACAAGTAAAAATGAATGCGTATCCGAGTGAAATATGGTAGTTAGATAGATACCGGAAGCATACGAACAGGAAGTACACAAAGACGATAATACAGGTGAAATGAGAGGAACAAAACGATGATGTAACAAAGACCAATACGACCGAGAACTAAGCGAAAGAGTGGTCGGAATTGAGTCCAAATGGCTTGATGGTACCCAACTCGAAAATGAGACTATTTTCTAGGGTGTACCTAGATCTATCGTCGGTGGTGCAGGATCTGATGGCAGTGACCTGAATGTCAAGGACACCATGGTGGCCATCGCCGTTGAAGTGATTAGCCACAGGAGTGGGTGTTCTGTGTTTGATAGCATGCAGGTGGTTACAGAAGCGGTCGCTCAGTATTAGACTAGATTACAAACTATTTACTTATAGGTCCTATATTTTGAAATCTTTACTGTGATTATTATTTATATTTAAAAACTGTCTTATGTATGACTGCAACAAAAAACAACATTTATTATTTTTTGGTTACTACCTTTATACAACTTAGTTATTTTGTTCACTATTTTTCAAATTCTATTTTCAGAATTGGACCTACTGGTCTCCCCCTGTCTTCTCAAGTGCAGCAACCAGTGATTCGAAATAATATTGCTGTAATACAGTCAAGGTCAGGTCTGGTCCAAAGTTGTAAGCCAGGAAGTTCACAAACTAATATTGTCTTACTTCCCTCCCAGCCCAGGATTCAACGTCACTTACCAGATCCTCCAACCCTTACTTCACACCCTCCCAGAAATTCATAATTCCTTCATTATATCAAAATGTAAATATCATTGTATGCCATGCCAATGTTTGCTAAAATTAGCACAAGTTAAGTCTGAAACTAATTTCCACAGTAACCAGAATATTATTTCTGCTGTAGATATCCTTCAGAACAATGAGGAATGTTTAGAAATATTTCATGAGTGTTGCATTTTATAGACAAGTTTTGCAAATATTCTCTGGTATTTGTTTTCATGTATTTTTTTAGGCAACCTAGAAAAATTACAAATTTCTCTTGATTGGTAGAGGATTAAAGCCTCTTTTTGATGATACATGCTCCTTTCAACCATGTATATGAGTCCATCTTTTTTATATCAGGGTGCATGAATTATTTTTTTTTTTAAATAAAGGAAATTGAAGTTCATGTAACTGTGTTGCAAGTGAAAAGTATAAAATTCCATATAACATATATTTCCGAATATAATTTGCCGAGAATTTTGTATTTTTTTCTACTATTAATGTAGGGGGTTCTGCTTATATACGAGCACAATAAAAATAGTTTAAAATAATTACCTGTAGAAACACAAAAACAGTAACGTAGAATACAGTCAAATAGGTCTATGGGTAACAGGAAAAAACCTTACCTGTACTAAAAGGCATTAAAATTTAGGGTGGATATCATTAGTCTCCATTTCACTGTCGACAAGTACTAGAACTTTGTCCTCATGGGCATCGTCCTCACTTCCATCCATTGCATTACTGATTGAGCACTTTTTGAAAGATCGGATGATTATTTAAGGCGGAGTATCCATCCATGATCCTTTGACTCACTTAATTATTGTAATGATGTCGGCTTTTTTTACATTGCCATCTTTGTCACAGCTAAATCGGATGACAGTATCACTTCCATTTTGCTGTCTTCCAAGTCTGCTATAAATGATTAAATTAGGAAAGACATCTAGGAACTGCAGGAGGGAGGTAAGGGAATTAGAATTGGATACTAAGGAATTAGATAAACAGCCCCATCTCATGACATCATTTTTCACTTTCTCAGTGAGATGTACTCGAAATGAGTCCCAGTTTCATGTAGGTATATAAAAACACACCACATTAGAATTTCGCTAACTTAGACAGTCTTGCATATAAAAAAACCCAAATGGGGAGAGCATATGTACCCCATCAGCCATGCAACCTAAAACAACAATGAAATGCATCTTCTCATGTCTAGTTGTCTCTACAAAAACCATCTTCACACCTTTTCATTTCACCATACGATGTGAGTGCAAATCACTGCCGACGATGGATGTGTCAGGCCATAGGCACAAATAAAATAGTGACAAAGCTCATTTATGTTCTCTAGACTACACCCTGCTGGACATTTAGTAGGACCATTGTTCTGCTACAAAAGAGATTCATCAGGAGTTTGAGAATGAACGCTGAAGAAGAAGAATGCAAATCAAAAAGTTAATCTCATTCATTTATTGACTTTGAATTTACGATAATGGCTGATGCTAATTTTTGTTGCTGTGACCGCACTGAATGAATAATGAATCCAATATAACTAAATACTCTGGTAGTCAAGAGATATAACTCCGGTGTCTGAAAACAACCCAATACTGGAAATTTTTACCAGTACATTATACCTGGTGGTTTTGGGTTTTATGAAGCTGGCAATGCCTCCAGGGAAAGATTGCACTATGTTTTCCTAGTTGTCGTATTTTATGAGAGTATAAGTAGGCCGTAAATGAAAGAAATTCCCTGCCTGCATCTTATTGTTGCTAAAGTGTGTTATTTTCTTTTTAGCAATATTGTGTGCTTGCCTCTTCATTCTTATAATAACAGATTTCCACAGTATTATTACCAGAATTACTTTTTAAATCTTGGTCTATACATGGGTTTGGTCACATTTTGAACATTAACCCTTTCAATCCCGGCCGTTCATGAAAACTCAGGGCCTAGGGCAAGAGGAATAACTCCACAAAAATAAGAAGTGATGGTGCAAGAAAATTAATATAAAATACAATATGCAATCAATTTGTATGATTCAAAGTCCAATTAACAGATAAATGAAAGAGGTAGTGATCTGTTAACATATCTTTGTGAAAGTCACATAAGACAAGTTTACTTGTCATGTAACATGCGAGAGGAAAAACAAAAATTAGCACTAGTTTCCTGTTGACTTCATTTACTTTTGTCACAATATTTGCTGATAAATATTCAAATGAAAAGCAATTCACCAGTAGACAACATTCTGTAACTTAACTACTCCAAAAATATAAGCCTAGTTCACATAAAGGTAGCCATATAAATCTGTTCAAACTAGTTTACAAAAAGGATTTCATTTTCCTGAAAATTTTTGATACAGTACTAGCATACACACACATTGGTTTGTTTGCATCTACTTCAAAGATTGACTCACGTAGAAATAGTGAAAGATATGCCTAGACATAATCAGAGTAATCTGGATGAGACACTTGCAGGACCAGATTTCTCATGAAATTGATCAATATTGACATAGATCAGCTGTGTTGACTATTCTGTGTCATTACGAAGTCTATGGTGTGCAGAGTGGGGTAGAGCATATCATCACTAGTCCTACACTAAAAGTCGATACTGTTTCCTACTTTCACTACTAAATACTGAACTAATTCCCCTTCAACGTCTGATTCATTCACATTCTCTAAGATTCAATTTAAAGTATTGCCTATGATCAACATCATCTGAATCATGCATAGGTCCATTCTTTCCAAGTTTTGATAAAATTGAAGGTCATATTCGATAACCCACAGCTTCTATATGACAGCAGTTAGAAATGTACAGAAAAATATACTGGAGACTGCCATTACCAGTAATCACGTCAGCATAAATTTAGCATGTCTATTCACAAGGAAACCATGGTGAACAGCAGTTTAGTACCCCATGTATACAGTGGGTGAAGGCAAGTGGGTACGGAGCGTATATATAGTGAGCTGAAGCAAGCAGGTAAGGAGGGAAAGGGTTAAAGTTACATTCTCAGCTTATGAACACATCAGGTTATAATCGGAAATATACAATATTTTACACAAATATTTTGTGAACATTTTTTGAATATTATACTTTACCATAGAAAATGTTATTACTTGATCTTTGACTTGTAACATATCAGTCTGGATAGAACACATATGTAGATATGATTTTACTGTAGGATAGAGAGGAGGGCATGTGCTAAACCATTTTCTAAGACGTTTTATTGCTTGGTTTAGTCGCAATGTGATGGTTTAAAAACACTTTTTATAACTTTTTCTGTGTGTTCTATTGACTTATGGGATGGAAATTTAACATCCCTTTTATTAAGGGCTCTGAAATAGATTCTGTTTATGATGATAATATATTATGATAGCAGCTATCTTTTGCCAGCTTTCGCGGCAGAGAGGCTAGTGAGACAGCCATAGTCCTAACTCATACAGACCTGGTCATGGCTAGAGCTCAGGGAAAATCATGCCATTTCATGTAGCACTGGCAGGTTGTTTTTTAATATATAAGTTGTGCCTAAACAAAAATTAAACAATTGTTGAAAAGCAATTTCCTATACAGAATATGCTTAAATTATGTTATTAATATCTTTTACCAAACATTTTTTTCATAAATAGTTTTAATTTGTTACATCATATCCCAAGTAAACTGAAAGCAAAACAAAGCTATTAAACATTGGTTTTGGATTTTTCTTTACAAGTAAGGGAGGTTGCCCGGAGATTGAGGTTTACACTAGCCGTTTCTTGAGAATGATATGCGTTCTGTTTATCTGTGAAGCGATTCCAGAAAATAATTCATATGAATAGTCTTATCAGAGATGGTCAATGTACTAGGGTATCCAGTGTGTAAGGTATGAACTTTAAACTCTTGGTTTCTCTTGACAGTTCAAAAAACAAGTGTGGGACAAAAATCCACAGTCTGGGTAAACACGTGTAGTACACCAAATTTAAACTCCTACTCACCCTTTTTTTGACAAAAATGGCAAAGAATAGTGACACTGTTGCCTGCCATAAGAAGTGATTAAGGAGGTTTTGGGGATGAGGTTGTGGTTGTCCGACCCTGTAATCTAAAAGCCATGCTGAAATCTAATGTGTCAGGTGGAAGAACACAAATATCACAGTCATGCTATAAACTGTGACAAAATATAGGCTATTCTCTGGACTACATCCTGCTAATCTGCAGGAGTTTGAGAATGAATGCAGAAGAAAACTCCTACAAATAAAATGCCATCTGAAGAAAGACAACATTTACATCAGGGACCCTTTCTATTGCAAGTGCTTGTGCACTGCTGCAGCGATCTTGTTTGAGAAAGAGATCAAACGCAAATAGCTATTGGCCAAAGTGCATGATGGGCCTAGCATGCATAGACACATCATTGAACGAAGTTGGCTCCATTTTAATGTTGAATTTTGTAAAAAGACAAAATTGTGCATGTGGTTGTATATTCTGTTTATATTTTCCAACTTATACCTTTTTGTGGTATGTTTTTGGCAATGTAGTTTATTTCTCATGCACCATCACTATCATGAGCATTTGCTACATAAAGTTGACAGCAGATATCTACCAAACTTAATCCTACACCGGTTTCATATTTTGTTATGAATTATATTTAAAGTTCTGATTAAAAGATTGGTACTTTACGGGATAATGCGTCCACACTTTTAATGAAACAAACCATACATTATTTAATGAAAACAAACTTTCGCTAAAGGAGCATACGACGCAGCATCCATTGATCTGTGCACAATGCACTGAGAGGCCCCCTCTTCCACATCCCCTGGAAGACCCATGGAGGAGAGGGGCTCACAGTGCATTGTGCACAGATCGAATAGTCTGTGGCAGACACTGCATGTTTTTATCTCCACATCATGGAAGCTGTATGAAATCAAGCATAATATTAAAAAGTTGGAATGTATGTGGACACATTATCCCAAATTGAACCAAAAGATTTGTTTTAGTCTTGGATGATGTTGATAAAATAATCACTTTAACTGTGAGCAGGTAGCTTTTAACAGCCATTCTGATAAAAGCCCAGGTGCTGCTTCTCAGTTTAGTAATCAATGCGATATTTGGACTCGTATAAAATTTGTTAAGGCATTGTTTTTATAGAGAGGTTTATGGATGCATGTTTTAGAGGGGTTTATGCATGTTTTAGAGGGGTTTATGGATGTATGTTTTAGAAATGTTTATGAATTATATTTTAGAGAGGTTTATGAATGTATGTTTTAGAGATGTTTATGAATGTATGTTTTGTCCCTGAAGGTAGGCATTCTAGTATTCTAAGATTGTCACCTCCTGCCATGAGTGCAGCATACAATTGAGTGAACTATCTCATAATTTGTCTGTCAGATTTCTTGATTTATCCGCATTGATGGCACATCTAGCATTACCCTTTACCTAGTGCAAAGAACAAAGGTGCAATGTTCGCTGGCCTGCATAATTTTGTCATCCATGGAGATCATTTGATAGAAGAAAAGTCAGAAATTGAGACAAGGCATGCAGTGACAATGATTATTTTTGTACAAGTAACAGGTTGACAGCCTATCCTCCAACTTTCCATAGTTGCCTTCTACAACATACCTGGAAACAAGACAGTGGTTTTATTCTTTGCATCATGAACTAGAGGCCCAGGTCACTGTTGCCACAAGGCACATGGAAAACATGCTGCCTGAAATAACAGAAAAATAAACACGCAAATATCCAACTCTGACTGTACGCATCCAAAATGCAACAGGGAATTCTATGCCAGAATTGGACTTTTCAATCATCTCTGTACACACCAGAGAGATACAAGTCTGAAACGTTTTTCAATCATCTCTGTACACACCAGAGAGATACAAGTCTGAAACATTTTTCCATCATCTCTGTACACACCAGAGAGATACAAGTCTGAAACATTTTTCAATCATCTCTGTACACACCAGAGAGATACAAGTCTGAAACATTTGTCATTATTGCAATGGATAGCTGTTATTATTATTAATGCTTAAAGAAGCAGTTTAATCTTATAATTTCTGATTACACACGAAAATGCAGAATATAATCTATCCCAAGGTGGTTTGTTATCCACTCTTGCCGTTAAGCGTAGGGGTGATTGGAGCTTGAACTTGTGTTTAAAAGCCAGATGTATTGCCTCGACTGTGTTATGACCATGTTTGTTCATGGTTTCCCCGAGATTTTTGATCCATTTTTTTTCTGTGGTTTTCCTCTGGCTTTGTACCCTGATCTCATTTAGTTATATGCTTTCACGGGTAACTTGTCGTGATGCATTCTCATGATGTGGCCAAACCACTTGATATGCTGTCTTTCTATGTATTCTGTGCGAGGTGTTATACCTATTCTTTCCATGATTTCTTCATTTCGTAATCTGTCAAGCCTGGTGACCCCTGTGGCCTTCTCAAGCACTTCATCTCACATGTCACTATCTTTCTGTAGTGTGAAGATGAGAGACCCGGTTTGGCCCTGGTAACACAGTGTTGGTAGGAATATACTGTAAATAATTTGTCTTTTAATTTCCATCTCGATCTTGGGATGAAGAAGTAGTGGTGACGGTATGTTACTGCATTTGCCTTTTGACATCTCATCTCTATTTCTCTATCAAGGCTTCCTTTTTCTGTGAAAATACTACCGAGATATTTTAACTCCGATACTTGTTTTACTCATATGTTATCTATCTGTATGTTTAGTAGGCTTGGTGTTCTACATATTGCCATAGTTTCTGTCTGTTGTGTATTGATCTTCAGGTGTTGTATTTTCTACGTGTTGCAGATAGTCAGTTAATATGATTTTGTAGTTGTTCTTATTGTTCGTACATGAGACTCTGGTCGTCTGCAAAAAGCAGTTCATTTAGTTCATTGTTGAATTACTCTGAGTTATCTTGTTCTGAATCTGTGATGTTGCCTCTACAGTTTTTGCCTCTTTTATTATTCTATGTATATATGAAAAAGCAAGGGTGAGAGCACACAACCCTGATGCACTCCCATTTTGCAGACTAATAATTATTATTCAGATTCGCCTGTGTGTTGACGGGCTTGAAAGGGGAGCAAATAATAGTGATACTGTTCCTTCCCAGATATGTCACAAGAGGCAATTAAAGTGATTTTAGGATGGAGTTGGCTGCCCTATCCCATAGAGGTCACAGTGACTAATAGGCCATGCTGAAGTCAGATGTGCCAGGCTGAAAGGTGCAGATATCGCAGCTAATCTGTAAACCATGACAACCCATTCCATTACCTGGACTAAATTCTGCTAATCTACAGGAGAGAGTGGATCCAAAATAAGATGAGTCAGTTTAATAAAACAATTGATAAAACCATAAGGTCTATTGTGTGGCTTCAATGCACTTTCATGTTCAATGAGTGCTAACTCTTTATCTCCTAAGGATTCTTTCAGAAGTTACTTAAAAAAATTGTAGTTTTATTGATTTTCTGTCTGGTGAGAAACAGAGCACATGTAAAATCCATCACAGACAATTCTGCATCCGGACCATTCAGAAAGTAATGGCAAATTTAAAATTGGTAGCATATCTTATTCAGGACAATGCGATCAACTCAGAATATTTTTGGCTGTAGTCATTTTCTAGGCAATATAAATATGTACAGTAGTTTGCCATTGCTCTTTTAATGGTCCAGATGTACAATTACCTGCATCAGGATTTGAATCTAGTACCTTGGCCATCATAAATGAGCTATGCACCTCTCCACCACAGAGCTAGCTGGACAAGCTATGGCAAACTACTGATGTAAATACTGCTAAGAGAATCACTACAGCCAAAAAATGCTTTTTTGATAGCGATACATTTTTGTAGCGATATAGATGTTACCGATATATTTTTTTAGCGATATAAATGTCACGGATATATTTTTGTAGCGATACAGATGTTACCGATATATTTTATAATTTATTTTCTAGTTCAGCAGGTGTGTGCAGAAGTGTGTGCATGTAAGTGTGATTTTTAAGTGGCGTACTGGAGATAAAGTATTAGACTGGTCAGAATGTGAAAATTAAATAGAAGTGGAGTGGAAATCTAAGAACTGGAAGCTTTTCTGTTGTATAATTTCAAAATATTGGCACTTACTGGCTATTCCAACGTGTCCCTTTTTTCATTATCAGTGAAAGAAAAAAAAATATGTCTATGAAATATATGACTAACATCATGTTTTCTATCCATGTGACTATTCCATGTTTTCTATCCATGTGACTATTAATTCTGTTGCTATTATTGATATTGCCCTTGTGCTACTGCAGAGCTGTAGATATGTCTTTGGTACTTCAGTAAACGGAGAAGGGTTTACCTAAAAATAAAGTCATTTCTTTGTATCCATGAGATTTTGGGTGATATTTTGGGGGGAAACCATATGGAGGAGGGAGTGTTTGTGTGTTTCAAGTCACTTCTTTGGCTTGTTTAATAGTACTATATGTCATGTTCTTATTTTCTAAGAGGGAGGGGTTTGAAAATCCTCTTATCTACAGTCTTGGTTGCTGCGGCTCTACAGGAAGCAAAGAATAGTAACACAGTGACCTGTCATGCATGTAATACGAGACGACTAAGGATGAATAATGTGGATGAACCTACTGAAGACCTGTGCCTAGACAGATGTCAATTAACTCTTTTATATGCAGCATACCTCTAGATTGACAGAAAGTCACTGCACAACCCCCTCCAGAGTAGAAGATTTTCAAGTTCATGGCATTACACCCTACAGCCACATCACACCCTACATCAACATTGAATCAAACAGCCCCATCACACCCTACATCAATATTGAATCAAACAGCCCCATCACACCCTACATCAACATTGAATCAAACAATTATATGAGACTTGCACAAATTCTTGAAACTTCCTCATTAAAAAGAATGCTAGAGACACACCAGTCTGGAACTAAAAGCAAAACTCCAACACTTGACATAGGGAAAAATGAAGTGATAATCTCCCTTAAGACTATCATCAAAATCATGTACTCAGATTTCAGAAATTGAAAATATGAACACTTATACAGTGGTATTCCTCTATAGCATATTCTTTTAAAACAAATTTTATTTGCCTGTATAACAACAATTTTCAAAATCCCCTATTATATTTATTCGATATTGTTTGTATTGCTTGTAGCAAATTTATGTTATTATTACATATATATTTCGTCAGTCAGAACCAAGTTGTTATAATGGGATTCCACTGTAATATCATTTATGAAAAATGTCTAAGTGTAATCTATCTATCTATGTGGTATATATATATATATATATATATATATATATATATATATATATATATATATATATATATATAGATATAATTAAAAAAACTATATAAAAGTGCTAAATAACAGTTTTGCATAAAGCAAATTCAAGATAGAACAAATAAATATTTCGACCAGAAGGTCTTGAACAAGATACGGATAAACAAACACAGAACACTAATATAGCAAAATATTACTATTATGTAGTCTGCTGTAAAAAAACAGAAATGTAAATAGGAATGTAGCAAAGAATAAAAACAAGATAAGTATGGGAAGTTACATAATAAGAAGACACAGAATGTAACAAACTGTGTAATTAAAATCAAAACAATAATTAATAAATGGCAGACTACTGAATGTATTTATATTCCTACAAAATCAAGACAGTCAAAAAATACTGAGTTGATGGCTATATCCTAAATAGGATATGCTACCAATTATATATAATTAATGGGGTGTAAAGGGCCTCATATTGCTCTTGTGCAGACCCAGGGTTAGCAGATAACCAAGATCATAAAAGTACTTCCTCGTGGTGCACCCTGAAAACAGAAATACAGCTGCTCTTGCTGTGTCCATGGATGCTGTAGATGGAATGAGAATTGTTTGCAGAGAGACAGGAACTACCTCTGAAACCTCTACACCATTGCGTCCAACATATGCAAAGCATCAGTGCATTCCGACTTTGCCTGCTTAAAAAGCAGAAACATTGGAGGGGCAACCAATGTCACTAACATACAGTGATCTTACAAGTACACACCGAATCTGGAAAAGGTAACACATGCTAGAGAGCAGCGTAGTGTACATGAATCGTTTCAGTAGCAATGGAGCTACAATGGTCCAGCACAAGACCGACTGGCAGAAGTGCTGCTCATGCTCGCGAATACACAGAAGCCCACATGTCCCATCATAACTGACCCCATTCAAAGTAAGAAGTCATGACCACATGGATATGTCAACTCAATTAATCTACAACATTTTTTTATATATTCGAAAGAAACTGGAAAACTTCATGATAGCAAAAAAATACTGAGGCAAAAGAATTACAAGAAAACATAAATTGTAGATGTAAATGACAAGACAAGATGGTCTTGTTAAATGGAATATTTAAAGTTACAAAACACAGCCAAGTTTATAGAAGAAGAAAAACTTCAGATATATGCACATTCCAAGCAAACGAAGAAGAAGAAGAGTTACCCAGCATAGACAACATCTAATTGAACAGAAAAATGTTACGGATATAGATGAAATGCCAGGACTTGAAATTATTTAGGAAATTAAAACAGTGGTTTCTTCTGATGGTATGTTATTGGCACATCTGGTTGATCACCAGCAACACCATCCTTAGCCAGACTGTCTGCTTTCTAATTTCCAGGTGAGCTTGCTTGCTATCATCTGGTTACAACGTGCAGGGTTTTAAACCACGAACGGACATTAAAAAAATCCGGGTTGTGATTTCTCACTTGACACGACCACTCCTCCAGTCGACTCAGCTGTAAATTAGTACTTGACGCATGAGTTAGGAAAGGTAAAAAAACAGCAAGGAAGGGGAACTGGCCACGCCACCTAATAGTTACTGTGGCTTAGTACATGAAGAGTTATCTTCATCCCCGACGGCAGATGCCATGGGACCTACCTTTACCTTTATTTCCACAATGCAATGGTATTCATTGCATAACTAATTGCGTTGACTGCTGGATGATACAATTCGTCCTTGTGTTATTCCTCTTTTTTATTTCTATGTATGGCGAATAGCTATTCTTTTTATTGATGTGGTTTGTTACCAATATATATTTCTGATTAGTCTGATGTCTTTCTATCTAAGCCTATTTCTTGGAGGTAATCAATTTATTTTTATGTTGGTCAAAGTGCTAACTGTGGTCCATGAGGCATTTGTAGATACTTTTTTCGACATCTTTATATTTATCTATCAAGAGTAGATATAAGTGTTACCAATAATGTGGAAATAACATATTAGCAATGAGACAGAGACAGGTGACGACGTTTCAACTAGAAAGCCTTCATCAGGACCAAAGATAGCTGACAAATAAGAAACTTTACTAGAGTTTTGACATTCCATCTATGACATTGTAATAATCTAATATGTTTCTTCCTAATCTTAAGGTGTTCTTGGTCCACAGCTTGACTTTGGGGTGTATGTGGTTAGGCCCCCAGTCTCTTTCATAGTGGCCAGCTGTAATTCATTTACATGTCCTGAATCTGCCCCTTGTGTGCTAAGTACTTCACTGTTTTGCTATTTAAGCCATTGATCCATATGGACTCTCTGCCTTGTAAACTTTCACATAATTTTTGTATAGGAATGGAGATTCCCTGCTGTTGATTTGGTTGTCTCTTTGTGATGATATTCCACTCTGACAATTAACCGTTAACTAGAGTTATCAAGACAACTTTTTTTTCAGTATCAAAAATAGGTATCTCTCCAATTGGAATGATTTAAATTTCTCATGCGATTGAATTAAAAACAAAAAAATCACAAATCCTAGAGGATGGAAACTAAATTGTTTATCTCTCTGCCTCCATTGTCTATTGTATTTCCCTAGGTAGTTTGTTATCCACTCTTGACATTAAACATATGGGTGATTGGAGCTCAAGCTCATGTTCCATGGCCAGATGTGTTGCCTTTCGGCTGTATTATGACCCTGTTTGTTCAAGATGTCCCTGGCGTTTTCTATTCATCTTTTCTGTGGTCTTCCTCTGGCTTTGTACCCTGATCGCATTTGGTTATATGCTTTCACAGGTAACTTGTCTTGATACATTCTTATAATGTGGCCAAACCACTTGATCTGCTGCCTCTCTATGTATTCTGTGCAAGGTGTTATACATATTCTTTCCCTGGTGTCTTCATTTCATAACCTATCAAGCCTGGTGACAGCATGAACAAGGCATATGTACAAATCAACCCTCTTCTGAAGCCAAATTGCGAGGTTCTCAATAGTGGTTCGACAATGTATCTTGCATGTTGTTCTATTATCTTTGCATAGATTTTCCAGGTGTGGCTTAATAGCGAGATACCTCAATATGTTTCGCATTTTCTTTTGTTGCCCTTGTTTTTCCACAATAATACGATAACTGACTTTTGCCAGTCTCTGCCTCCATTAACAAACAAATTACACCAGGGAACCCATATAATCCAATTGACACAATCATGACACAGAAAAACGTTCATCGCATTTGAAACAGGAAATAAAAATATCAGACCAGTTTTCAAAATATTTAAAATGATTAAAATTCTAAGAGGATACAAAGAAAGATTATCGATAAATAAATGTTATCAAGCTGGGTGCTCGAAACTGAGAGCCAAACTGGCGTCTTTCCTCCAATTTTGGCACAAGGCTCCAGTCAAACATACGGTATAATGCCAAGGACTTTGTTTTCTGGCGATCATAAACAGCTTCCTCTAAAGTTTTATACGGTGGACTGGAAGCAAATTTATGTTTTATTAATACATTTGCTCTTATATACTGTTAAAAAAAATAAACACAACTTTTTGTAGTTATTTTTATAAAATATATTCACTGATTGGACATTATTCAACCTATCGACTGTGTCCACCTGGTCATTAACTTCTCATGTCTACCAAACCAGTTGGAGAAAGACAATAGACTCAAGACAGGTTCATGAGTATCCCATGAAATTTAATGTACACAAAACTCCCTGACAATATTATTGAATAAAATATTGAATAAAAGATTGGCAGTCCTTGAATAAATTCGACTGAAAATTCAATGCGCAAATATGGCTCATCTCACTACAGAACAACAATACACCATCATTGGACACTTAAAGACTGGACAATCACAAAGTGTAGTGGCCAGACAATTCAAAGTGGTTAGAAACATAATTAGTCACTTTTGGATTGGAGGCAATTAAAAAAAACTGGCTCAGTGGCATACTAGCTGTGCAGTAGAAGACCCAGAGTCATAACTCCTGCCTAAATATTGCTTTATGGCTGCGTCACCTGAGGAATCAATTTGCATCTGTGTCCTCCAGCAGCTCATCGAATTTTAGATCGAATGGTCAGGAACTGGCTGCACAATGCTGGTCTTTGGGTTAAGGACCCTACAGAATTCTTGTTCTTACGGACCGGCATCGCTAGAACCAATTGCAGTGGGGGAACCAGCATCGTCAATGGACAGTTGGGAATGACTAGAGATGGGTTTCATCATCATCATCAAGTGCCGTCTCCGCAACGAAGGTTGGCTGCAACGTATCTCCAACATCTCCTGTCTCTTGTCTTGGTGGTGCACTCTGCTAGACTGTAACCTGTCCATCGTGTAATGTTACTCTCCCACTTGTATCTCTGCCTACCTCTTGCTCGCTTCCCTTTGACTTTACCCTCAAGTAAGGTCTTCAATAGGGTGTCATGTCTTTTAATGTGTCCAAAGTATTTTATTTGCCTGATCTTTATTTCTCTTAGTAGTTCTTTCTTCATATTAAGTGTTTTTAGCACCTCTTTATTTGTTTTCTTCTCTTTCCATGATGTTCTCCCTATTCTTCTATATACCCACATCTCAAATGCATCAATTTTGTCTTCTAATTGTTTATTTAGTGTCCATGTTTCTGAGCCATACATTAATATGGAATAGATGTAGCATTTTATAATTCTCATTTTTAACTTGTTTGTAATTTGTTTAGATATTAATAATTTCCTCATGTCATTGAAGGTACTTTTAGCCATTCCTATTCTCCTTTTAACTTCTGTTTCACATCTGCCATCATTTGTGACTATGTGTCCAAGATATTGATACTGTTTTACTTGTTGTAGTTTCTCTCCCTGTATGTTTATGTTTACCTCCTGTTCTTCTGTGTTTTTGCTGATTATCATGGTTTTTGTTTTTTGAATGTTTATATCCAGTCCATATTTATTACTTGATTTATTGACTTGATCTATTAGTCTTTGTAGTTCATGTTCACTTTCTGCTAAAAGAACAGTGTCATCTGCATATCTAATGTTGTTTATTATTTTCCCATTGATCTTGAGTCCTGGTAGAGATGGGTTTAGTTTAGCTAAAGTCTGAAAGTTTCTTCATACAAAGATTGAAACATTAATTCCATAAAATAAAATTTTGATACATGTTTGAAATAATGTTGCGTTGCTTTGAAATAATGTTGCGCTGCTTTTTTTAAAACAGTATATATGTCATGATATGATGAGTAACATGTGATTGCAAACTTATAAAAAATGTGGGTACAAATATTCTAAAAATAACATATGAGTAACCTACAAAAATTGTATACAAAACATATGGGTACAACTATTCTATAACTAACATTGAGTACAAACATTCTATAAATAACATGTGGGTACCAAGATTCTATTAATAACATGCAGACTAACAGTGTGGTAAAGACTGCTTTTCTTCTATAGACATGCAGGTGTGCACCGCATCCCACCTATTTTTATCCACAATTTTTGTCACACAGAGAACTGCTTTGCCATTCAGCCACTGACCAGCAGACACAGGACCAAATCTACTCATTTTATTTGTGGCTTGAAATAAAAATTACTCCCATGGTTGACCCAGCCACCAGGAAGTAGGGTACCAGAGCTTGTTCTCTGGGATTATCAAGAAATGAAACTTTTACTACTAAGCAAGTGCAGTAGGTGATGCTATAGTCCGTTCAGAATCGTTTGCCGAGATGTTATGATTTATAATTCAAAAAGTTCTTGATGATTTCACATGAATTTTTGCATACGTTGTTAAAATGTCCATGTCGCGAAAACATATGTGTTACTTGATGTCTAGCTGTAACGGTTATTTGAAAGCGGCGAATTCTTTTGATGTTTGCCCATGTAAATATTATTTCGACCATAAACAAAATATTTTACAGTAATCTAGTGCAATGATGACCCATAGGCGTGTCCACAAAATTTTACATGGTGGCAGGTGTAAAAAAAATTTAAAATATATCTTTTATTCGTAGAGTCAATTTGATATTGTTCCATGCTCTTGGTGTGAGTTTCACAAATGTTGTCGCTGCCTTTGAAATAAGTACATATATTTCTTCATGTAAGGAAATTTTGTCTGTAATAGTTGATCCAAGATATCTGAACTTCTGTATTGAATCAAGCGGGCTAATTTTTATAAGTAATGGTTGATGGTTTGCTTATAACATTTTTTTGAATTGCTTGGGTGGTATTGAGCAATGAAATGTTTTACAAATCAACTTGTAAATTTTGCAAATCAAACTTTTTTTAGTGTAGAATTAATCAGAGTAATGATCATTCATAATCAGACGAGTCAAATAGGTCGATTACTGTTTTCGGCTGAACAAACAACAAACCTTCCTTTTTCCAATATTCCTCTTCTTGGCGTAACACATGATCCTCACATTTCACCCAGTAGTCTTTATGTATATTTGATAGAGCCTGATTTGTAAGTGTCTCAATATCACATAATTTGAAAGTTGTATTTGTAGATGCTACGTGTCCTTTAACTTTTGCCCAAATTAGCTCTATAGGATTTAAGTGTGCATGATATGGAGGTAGTCTCAAACATCTATGACCATGTTCTTCAATTAACTTGTCTATTTTAAATCTCTTTGTTCGTTGTGTCTGTTTTACAAGGTTAAGCAATTCGGGTTTCAAGTACCTGTCGGTAAATGGTATGTGTTCTTTTATGAGCCACGTTTTGATTGCATCTTTTGTACTTGATGATGTTGGGATTCTATCTTCTACGTTCACTACGTTATGGTATGAAGCATTGTCCATTATCAGACAAGAAGGTCTATCTAATATTGGAAGAATACTTTTTTCGATCCAGTCTTCGAATATATGCCCATTCATTTCGGAGTGGTAGTCTCTATTGTCAATGGATTTTGAAATGAAAATTAGATGAGCATTCTGCAACAACCCATTATGTCTGCTACCTGCATGTGCAACTATCAAACGTTGCCCTTTACTACTTGGTACTGATCTTTTAATACTTCCATCTGCTAACTGCCATTCCTTTTCATTTGTATGATGAGCGTTGATCCAAGTTTCATCTAAATACACAATATCATAACCATTCTCGCGCATTCCCTTCACGTAAATACTTGCTTCTAAGAGCTACCAGATGTGGCTTTTCACAAATAATGTTTTTTCCACCAGCATACTTTCTAAAGGTGAAGCCTGCATTTCTTACAGTTTTCCATAATAAAGTTTTTGATATTTCAATGTCGTTATTAGTTTTCAGCCAAATCTTCAACTTTCTAAGTGTCACTTCTTCGTTTTTCTCAAACATTCTACATATTTCTCTTTTTACTAGGTCCTTATCGAAACTGTCTATCTTTTCTTTCCTTCCTTGCTTTCGTGAATTTGTTGGCAATAAATATCCGCTTGCTTCCACTATTCGATCAAATGAACGTTTACACAAACCTAAAATATGCATTGTTCTCTTCTCAGGATTTGATAAAGAACAATAAAGATGTCCCTTTTTACGCTCTCTGCAGAAGTATTGATAAATCTTTATAGCAATGTTATGCTCAGTAAAATATTTCGCTTTCAGATTCATTCTCACATAGACTTGCAGAAGGTAATATGCTTAGTGCCACCTACATTCTGTAAATATTGAGACGTGCCTCTGACTTGTGACTTGAAATCGAGTCAATATCCGTTTGTGATTTCACATAATTCTAAGTTCAGGAAAAATAATATTTGGTGCTAAACGGGAATTTCCATATGTAACATTGCTTTATACAAATGTACAGTGGAAACAACTACTTTTAGAACGGTGCACATTCTACCGTGAGGGTCATGCCTTTATATTTAATAATCAGATGTGAGATGTAAGCATCTACATAATCCAGCGGTTGTTTATAATTTAGATTAACTTTTTTTTAATATAGGTTAAATAAGGTATCTTTGATACTGGATCACATTTCTTTGATAAAAATATATTTCTATAGCGACATTATTATTCTAAACCTAACTTCAAATGATCAATCCAAATGAACAATACGTTTTTGATAAAAATAATTTAACATCTCGGCAAACGATTCTGAACGGACTATAGTCAGGCAGTTTCTGGTCAATCACTAACTAAGCAGCTGAGCACGTATGGGAAAACTTGTTTTCCGTACTTATTTCTCATCAATACAAAAATGATGAGCTGTTGCACAATTATTGCTTTCTTCGGCATAACTAACTACTTTCAGTTGAAATAATTAATCATAAGCAGATATTGTTCTTTTATGTTGAACTATTTCACTATTTCTTCTTCTTCTTCTGCGATCAGTTTCCTATGCTCATAAGTCTATACAGGAAGGTGGGCCGCCTCCATGAATTCAGTCGTCAGCAGGAGGTCCTCACGGTTGCCCCACAGCTTCACCTATTTCACTATTTATAATATTTCTTACGTTCATTCTTTCATAAACAATGGCGGTAAACATTTGGCAAACGAGTGCTTGTATATGCACAGAAGCAGGAATATATCGGTATGTTAACCCTCCCTATGTGACATCAGAATAACAGTCAGCTTCCTTAAACTATTTTTTTAAATGTCGGCTTTAGAACGAGTATATACAGTAAATCTAAATCTCCTTTATTGTAAAATATGCAACACAAATTATATGTTTGAAATACTTACTTATTCTTCACATAATTATTGGCTGTAGTTTCTGTAAATAGAGGAAGAAAATAAAAGGTAAAGAAAACTAGAATTTATGCAAGTAGAGGCCTATAGTGAATTCTGATGACAATGATGATGAGAACATTGGACTATGAGTTTACTACCCATGTTCCCTTAATGCCAGGCGGTAGAGTTTAACTTGAAGGACTATGAATTTACTACCTATGTTCCCTTAATGCCAGGCAGTAGAGTTTAACTTGAATGACTATGAGTTTACTACCTATGTTCCCTTAATGCCAGGCAGTAGAGTTTAACTTGAAGGACTATGAGTTTACTACCTATGTTCCCTTAATGCAAGGCAGTAGAGTTTAACTTGAAGGACTATGAGTTTACTACCTATGTTCCCTTAATGCCAGGCAGTAGAGTTTAACTTGAATGACTATGAGTTTACTACCTATGTTCCCTTAATGCAAGGCAGTAGAGTTTAACTTGAAGTCTGAGATTTGCATATTTACTGACATTCTTCTTGATGTTTTCCAGAAGAACTATTTTCTGCAAATCCAAGATTCTTCTTCTTCTGTGATCAGTTTCCAATGCTCAGATGTCTATACAGGCAGGGAAAAACCTCCATGAATTAAATCATCAGTAGGAAGTTTTCACGGTTTCCCCACAGCTTCACTTCCAGATCTGCCTCTTAGGGTCAGGTTTTAGTCCTAAATACTCAAGTCACAAAAGGGTGGACATGTATGCAGAAGGTGTTCTGGAGTCTGTGGACCCTTTTTACTTTGGTCACTTTTGACAACTTTTATGTTGTGGAGATGTGCTTGTAGTCTACGGTGTCCTGTATGGAACCTAAAAGTAGCAATTTTCTGTGATACGTTTAGTCTTAGAATGAGATCTTATGGAAAGTATCTGTTTTTTCTCTGGCTCCATATATGTTTGTATTTTTAATGGGAGATTTTGCTTCAGTCAGAGATATTCTATATTCTATGATATCATATGTTGCTTATTTATGTTGCTTAGATATTCTATGTTGCTTTTTTTACATGCTTTTGCCATTCTATTAGCTGTCTTATTTCCTGCAATTCCACAATGTGCAGGAATCCGGGGCAGCACCACCTTGTTGTTAGTAGACAGTTGATTTAAAAGTTCTTACAGTTGTTTTTGTTAGATCTTTAGGTTCATTTTGAATGGCCTGGAGAAATGACATACAGTACACTGACTATGTATGCTCCTTTGAGTCTCTATACCTCTAGTGCTTTTGGTGCTTCTAAGATTACCTGTAGCTCTGCCCTGTAGTTTTGTAGCTCTATCTTCAAAGTTGGATATTTACCACGCAGTGGTTCTACCAATACTGCTGTATGCTGTGTCATCTTGGACTGTCTACGCGAGACACGCTTGACAGCTTAACTCTTTCCACCTTTGGTGCCTATGAAATCTCATGAGAGTATGTTGGCAGGATCAAATACAAGTATGCAAAAGTCCTGTATGCAAAGCATCCATGCCCTGTTGATTAGGTCCCAACTCTACTGGATTGGCCACATCATCTGTATGCCGGACAAAGAGATTATTCTATGGGTAGCTGAGTGATGGTAAATGTTCAAGCACAGAGCAGAAAAAGCACTTCAAGAATTACTAAAAAAACTCCCTCAAACTCTGCAGCATTGATCCCATCCTCTGGGAGACTATGGTTCTTGATAATTCCGTTTGGCACACCCAGATCACCGCTGGCATCACAAAATTTGAACAGAAACGAACACTGTGAGCAATCTACCAGAGACAGAAATAGAAGAAAAGATCTGAAAATGTTCTTACTCAAGACCCTCTGCACACATGCAAGCACTGCACCAAATCTTTCCTGGTATGAATCAGACTCTTCTGGCATCTGCTGACTCAAACCTAAACCAAAATAGACACCAATGTTTTGGGTTTTTTTTCATCATATTTTCGACACATATGTTTGTTCTTTTTCATACCATGCTCATCTTCGCTTGCGAAGGAGAAACATCATCATCATCAGTTTGTTGATAATTTGCCAATAGCAATTGAGAGTTCTGTTTCTGATGTATTTGGTATGAGTATTAGTATCTCAGCTTCTCCTTTCTTTATTGCATCCTCTGATGATCCATCTGTGAGTTGAGGCATTGGATGTATGAAGATCAAGTCATCTACAAGAGATCACGTCATCTAAAATTGATCAAGTCATCTACAAGTGATCAAGTCATCTACAAGTGATCAAGTCATCTACAAGTGATCAAGTCATCTACAAGTGATCAAGTCATCTACAAGGGATCAAGTCATCTACAAGGGATCAAGTCATCTACAAGTGATCAAGTCATCTAAAATTGATCAAGTCATCTACAAGTGATCAAGTCATCTACAAGGAATTTGCTTTTGTATGGTGGTTGGTCTGCTGGAAGATAGGTGAGACCTTGATGTTCTGAATGGGGAGAATGAACTGACAGAATAATGTAACTAAATTTTTAAAACATGGAGAAACAGAAGAGTAGAACAACAATCATAAAAACAAGAATGGACTCTGATGTTATCTCATACCTGGTCGTGTTAGAGCCTTCTTGTGTCTGGCAGGAATGTGCAAATTTGGAAGACCCTGACTTCGCCTTCCAAAAGCAATCCTGTCCTTGACCTTCTCACACTTATGATACATTTGTTGGGTTGCATCCCGTTCAGACTTGCTCACTTCTGAATGACATAATTAGTATAATCATTTTTGAAATTGCTAACTTCTGATTGACAAGATAACTAGAAATTCTAAAAGAATACATGCTTATTGTTCTCTCTTCTTCTGAATTCTGGTCTGTGATAATTTATATCTATAAAACCTGTAACCCATCAGGGTTGTAGGTGTACCACATTGGATGCTTCAGTATACAGAATCCTCCAGCGATTCCTATCTTCAAAGATGCAGATGAGTGAGGAAAAATCTTAACCTGTTCATTCTTTGATGCTGTTTGTCCATGTCTTTATTTGCCCTCCTCTACTTCTCCCCCCTTCGATCATGTTAGATTGTCAATCCAGTTGCCAGGGCAAGGTTCACTGTCTTCTCCAGATCACAATGGCTTCCCCATGGTTTTGAAATTCCTCTGCGTTTGAAGTTCTTATTTGGTAGAGATGGACCAGCAGTCTGTAGCGGTCTATTCTAAGGCAGAATAGTGTGGTTTGTTGATGTTTTTGGAGGAAGTTTCATCCACATCTATGTTTTTCTTCCACTTTGACATGTAGCAATAATAATATAATAAGACCCATAACCCATCAGGGTCATAGGGGTACCACACTGGATATATCAGTACAAAAAAATCTCTCCAAACATCTCTATCCTCAGTCATTTGGAGAGTGCAGAAAAATCATACCTAGATGATTCCTTGATGTTATCAATCCAGGATTTTCTCTGCCCCCCTCTCCTTCTTCCACTCTCAACTGTTCCTTGCAAAATTATTTTAGAAAGTAAGTCATGTCTCATTATATATCCAAACCAAACACGTTTATGCCATTTCACTACTGCCAAAATTGGTTCTTGATAACCTGCAAATTTGTTTATTTTCTGCCTGACAAATATATTTGTCTTATGTCTTATATAGTTAATTTCTTAACAAACATCTCTAGCACTTGTTTTAAAAAGGCTGAATTCTTCTTTCTGTGTCTGCATTGAGTTTCCAACTTTGACATCCATATAAAAGTATATGTAACACCATCGATCCGAATAGATTGATCTTTACTGTAATACTGATCTTACTTTTCCAAATCTTGTTCAACCTTACCATGACAGCCATCACCATCTTGAGTCTTAGCATAATCTTATTTCCCAAGTTGCCATCATTATATATTTGGGACCGGAGATATTTGAAGGTGGTAGCTTCTTAAAGTTTATGACCCTGTAACTGGATATTCGTGGGATCTTGGTATCACTAGTCACAAATATCTTGCTTTTATCAAAGCTAATTTCTATGCCATATTTCTGACTAACATTTCCAACTTTGTAGTGAGTTCCTGGAGTTCAGTTTGGAACCAGCCAAGAGATTGATATCATCAACATAACAAGTTACAAAGTGGTCTACTGTCAACAGTTATTGATTTCTGTAGATCTTGTAATGCATTAAATATTCAAGATACATGTTAAAAAAGTACTGCAGAAAGTATGCAACCCTTAACACTCCTATATCCATCTTGAAAAGTTATGTCATACTTATCATAAAGCTTGTCCATCCAAGTTGTTTCAGATGGCCATAGTTTTATTCTTGTGGTGTGATATAGTATAGGGCCCCATAGGCCTATTTTAAATTTAAAAACACACTGTTTAAAAATTCTCACCTGATCTATCCAGAAGAGTGAGAGATGGTATAGAATCGATTACAAACAAACGATATTCAGGTTCTAGTGCTAGAGGATTGTCATATAGGTCTGAAATTTAGAAATTAAGAGACATATTTGAATATGATATTCACAAGAATTTTATTCTTTAATCTCTCATAAAAATAAAGATTAAAGTGATAAATTATACTTCTTCATTAACTCATTCACAGTTTAACTTGTCTACATAGTAAGTCTGAAAAACAAAAGATAAATAATGTTTAAAATAAAAACATTATCATTCTTACATCCCTGAATGACTATTTTATCATTCTTACATCCCTGAATGACTATTTTATCATTCTTACATCCCTGAATGACTATTTTTTAAGATTGATGCAAGCATTGTTTTGGTATTGTGTGTAGAGTCAAATCTTCTCACAAATTTTTATCTTGAAATATTTTTCACAATCATATCACAATAATTCTGGAACTGTCACTTATTCTTGTTGCAAACTTGAAAAAAAGACCTAGACCTATGTTTTAATAGATTCGCCATAGTCCATAAATTCTCTCTTTATGTGACATGTCCTTTGCAGAACATTGTCTTCATTTTCACTCTGTAGGCCTCATGGTACTCTGTGAGCTATCTAGCTTCTTTCAGTGTCATATTCAGAAGGTCTTCAATGTCATGTGTCATCGTAGTCTTGGTCTGCCTCTTGTTCTCTTTCCTAGAACTTTCCCCTCCATGATTAATCTTTCCAAACTATTGTGTCTTTTTAGATGTCTGAAATATGTAATTCTGTATTTTTTTATAGCTTTGAGGAACCAGTCTTATTCCATGTTCATATTCTTGTGGACATCTGCATTAGTTCTTTTTTCTGTCCAAAATATTTTTAGGACCTTTCTATAACATTTCATTTTGAATGCAGATAAATTATTTTCCATTGTCGATATCATTGCTCATATCTCACAACTGTATGTTGCCACTGGAAAGGAGTAGCTTCTTAGTAGTTGTAACTTTGTTTTTCTGTTTGCTCCTTGCCATAAATTTTTATCTGTGATTTTTTTTTGGTAGTATCATTGTTAATTTCTTTCTTATCTTTACTAAATAACTTCATGTGGTGTTGATGGTTGACCCTAGATATTCATAGTTGTGGGTTTATTTTTACATTTTATTCATACATTTTCTAGTTGCTTTTTGTTAATGACTATTTTAGGTGTAATTTTATCTCTGCATACATTCATTATTTTTGTCTTTTTTGCATTGAGGAAACAGTTTTGTAACTCGCTATGATTCCTGACTGATATAATCATTTGTTCTAAACCTGTGAAGCTCCTTGATATTAGTGTCATCTTCGTACCTAATTTCTTGGATTTCATGTTCCCAGATATTAAGGAATTAAAACTGTTCATAACGTGGGTCTTCTCATAATTTTGCATGATGTTATTTGCATAAATGTTGAACAGGTGTGGTGAGAGGATACATCGCTGTCTTAATTTTTTTTGGATCTCAAACCAGTCAGATTTTTCTCCGTTGAGATGAACAAAATCCTGCTGTTTCTGATAAAACATTTTAATGAGTGATATGAGATGGTATGGGAAGCCAATGTTTCCCATTATGTTCCATAATTTCTGGTGTGCTATGCAGTCAAACTCCTTTGAGTAGTCAATGAAACATGTGTATCTGCATTTAACTCTCTGAATTTCTCAATTATATTTCTCCTATTGAAAATGATCCCTTGTGCCTCTGTTCTGTGTAAAACCTACCTGAACTATATTTATTTCTCTGTTCATATTTTGTTCCATTCTTTTCAGTCCATAAATTACTGCAACAAATTTTGGCCAATTTTCTACCCTCTAAGCCCCCTCAACCCCTTGACAACTGTCAAGAATTCAGGACCCACCCCCAACCCCTGTTTAATTATGTCAAAAAAAATAAACCCACCATTCTCTTCCCCCCCCCCACAAAAATATATTTGCAGCCGAAAAAAACACTCATGTCATATTTCCATGAGTGCCAAACAAATGATGTCCTGTTTCTTATCTGAAACTTTCTCTCATAGTAATGGACTCAGTACATGTGCATGGCACAATGTGATGTAGATTTATATGTTGTAGGTCATGGCAGATCCAGTGACTGGTGATGTTGTGGTGGTGGTAATGATGATGAGCTTCAAGGGAATATGAATTTATCATTCTTGCTCCTTATGCCAGGTTTGAAGTTTTATTTTACGTTCAAGATTGGTGTTTCTCTGGTAGTTTTCCCATGCTTTAGCAAGTACCAGATGACTGTTTGATTCAATATAGCCGTATGGTGCAACGTCTTGAGCTGGACAATGTAGCTGTAGGCTGCAAAGTCTTCAGCTGGACAATGTAGATGGAGGCTGCAAAGTCTTGACCTGGACAATGTAGCTGTAGGCTGCAAAGTCTTGACCTGGACAATGTAGCTGTGTTAGTGCAAAGTCTTGAGCTGGACAATGTAGCTGTAGGCTGCAAAGTCTGGACCTGGACAATGTAACTGTGTTAGTGCAAAGTCTTGAGCTGGACAATCTTCTATGCCAAAAAGAACTTTGACATGACGTTCTTGAAATCTCAAAGTTGTTTTCAGATAAATGGGTTAATTCCCTCCCACAATATGGGTCTTCAGCAGGCTTCATTACAGAATAGATCATGGGTGGGATAGTCAACCCACCAGGCCAACCTAGTTAGCAGTTTCCTATGAAAGGCATGGCATACAGTCTTGTTACTGCTCTTTGCTTCCCTTCTGGGCCCAGATAATACATGGGCATGAGTATAAGTTATATGAAATGTACCTCACATTTGTTTTCTATATCACACAAACTAAACAAACCACACTTACTGAGTACAACCAAAGCGTTCATTCGATCAAATTCTCTTACAACCTTAGCAAGATCAGTCAAATAGTTGTTGTGCAACGTTAGCACCTCCAGACAAGTTAGATGACGCAAAGATCCACTGATATCACTCAGGTGATTACCATGGAGGTGCAACTCACACAGTCTAAAATTTGAACCTAGACAATTTATGCGCCACAGCTGAAAATAATAGGATACATCTAGAATTTATGGTTCTTTCATAGGAGAAGGGTCTACATTTTTAACGAAACAAAATTAGGTTCCGAAATGAAATTAGGTGTTAAATACTAAACACCAACCAGGTGTTTATTACTTACCCCACCAACCTAAATTTGTTGATTCTGCTTTTTAATAGCACTGTTCAAAGTAGTCCTTTCTACAAGGGAATTAGGTTACAATCATATCCTCCATGATTAACTTTACATCTGGGAACACTCCTTTCAATGGTAACAATGACTTTATCGGTCAAACAAAAGCTCAACACAATTCCGGCAGACATTTTGTAACTAGGAATGTAGTGGCAGTACAAATTACTTTAAAATTCGGATCTGCGCAAATTTCTTAAAAAGTGGGAATTGTAGACCGTTCTCCAAGGAATGGACTGAATTTATATATAAAGCATAAATTATGGATAATTTTCAATGGTTTACTTAACAGTTTTATTTAACTGTGTTAGACTAGATAAATTTGCATACTTCTCAGTCTGTAAGTTTTCCCTAAGAGTAAAATCTTGTTAGTCATGTAAACAGTGAATTCCTGACATCCTTAATGTAACCTTTATCAGAATTTTCAGATTTAAGCCTTTCCTGACACTGTATATGTATTCTGTGCAGGATCTTCATCTTCTACTGTTTCATTCTCAAACTCCTGCAGATTAGCAGAATGTAGTCCAGAGAATGCATTGTGTTATGGTTTACAGCCCTTCTGCGATATCTATACCTTTCTGTCTGACACATCCGACTTCAATATGACTTGCTTCTGGGTTGCTTTGACTCTATATGGGATGAAACAGTCAACTCCACCCCATAACCTCCTTAGTTGCCTCTTAAAACATACATGGAAGGTAAATAGTGTTGCTATTCTTTGCTATTCTGTAAAATATGTTTTGAGTTTTCTGCAGATTTGTTAAAGGGGATATGTTACAAATTTTATTCTCAACAGGTTGAGATGTATAGATTCATAATTATTGTGTGTCCACAGCCGAAGTCAGAAGTGCTGGGCCATTGGTGCAACTAAAACCGCAATACAACACATTTCTATTCTTTGGACTACATCCTGCTGGAAATCTAATAGGACCATTGTCCTGGAGACCCAGCAGGAGTTTGAGAATGAACGCTGAAGAAAAAGAAGTGTGTCCAAAATAATGGTGTTGGTGATTAGTTCCCCAATCTTTTGAACATCAGTGCATCAAATGCTTTTTTGTGACCTGTAAAAGAAAGTATAGATAGAAGCAACATCAACTTTCTCAGAATGGAAATACTCTTGTAGAAAGATTTAGTGTCCATCAGTGACACACAGATAGTAAGCAGTAGACAAAAAAGAAATGAGTGCTTCAATGTTGATTTTGTCCAGTTTTCAAGAGATTCTAAAGCACAACAAAATATTTGTCTAAATAAATAATTAAATCATTGCATACATCATTTAAAGACACTTTGTTATGAACTCATACAAAAGAGAGAGAAAAAAGAGCTATAAAGTAGGCATGTTGTAAAAATTGTTGAAATTTTGTAGCCATCTGGTAGTATATAAAGAGTTAATGTAATGTTATATTATTATGTTACGTAAACTAATTTCAAATGGTACGTGTTCAGTACCTTGTTTCCATTTAGCCAAAGTTTCTTCAAGTACCTAAATCTGTGCAAGTTTGCTACTTCAACCAGATTTCTGAGAAGTCAAACATTGTAAATATTTACCTCGATATAAATTTGAAAATATCATCCTGGCATGTGACACAAAATAAGATATGCATAGCACATTACAGTATTGGAATCTTTTAACAATAACAATGCATTACAAATAAATAAATATGTCTTTACACAAATACTCAATCTTCTTCTATATTTGTTCTCAAACTCCTGTAGATTAGCAGGATGTAGTCCAGAGAATAGAATATGTTGTATCATGGTTTAAAGATTGTCTGTGATATCTGCAATTTCAGCCCAATTCATTGAACTTTAACAAAGCTTCTGGATCATAGACTCTGTAGACTCTTAGATCACTTAGACTTGTGGATCACTCTGTAGAATGGGACAGCCAGCCCCACCCCAAAATCTCTTTAGTTGCCTCTTATGACATGCTTGTCAGGTTACTGTGTTGCTATTATTTGTTCCCCTATGGGTGCTGGTAACACATAGGTGAAATATTCAGGAAAAGTAGTTAATTTAAAGAATAACAATTCAAAAAGCACTCTTCAGTCCTGGAAGAAGACTAAACTATTGTGCATTGCTGATTTCTGGGAGTAAATGTGAGATCAAGGTATTTTAGTTACCAGCATCATAGTATATGGGTTTCCTATGAGTGTTCAGCTGCTTTACTAGTTGTTGACCACAAACTGTATGACTAGTGTTACCTTCTGTATGTGTTCAGTAATGATGGTAAAATTTACTATTGTTACCTTATGTATGTGTTCAGTAATGATGGTAACATTTACTAATGTTACCTTCTGTATGTGTTCAGTAGCAATGGTAACATTTACTAGTGTTACCTTCTGTACGTGTTCAGTAACGATGGTAACATTGCTTTAACTTCCTGGAGCATGATCCTTGGCACCCATTTCCTGGTGGTTGAGTGAACCAGTTAGTTAAAAAAAAACATTACAACATGGTATTGAACCCATGAACTTGCTAACACCACAAAAATGGTTTAACATCAGCCAAGAATTAAGAGCTTGGTGTAACCAGCAGGTAAATGTGGTCAGAAAAAGCACAGTGATCCTATTTTTATTGCACTAGCATGCAAAAGCAATCAGAACTAATCTAACCAGTTTGTTAAGAAAAAGATTATCTTCACTGCATATCAAACCATCCGTCCATAAGTGGCCGGACTTCCTCCTCAAGATATCCCTCACAGTGTGGTGACTGACCACACCCACTCTGTGTTGGTTTACCAGTCTCCTCTGGTTATCTGCTTAACATTTTTGTTTAGCCACAACCCTCTTTAAGTAAAATATTTAAGTGATCTACTGTGGGTTTCAAATTTTACAAGAATTTGTTACATCAGCCACTCATCTTATCTCTCTAAGAGCATCCAGAACATTAGCTCAGAGGAGTTGCTTGTCGGTCACCATGATCACTATTCTAGTAAACCTGTCTGCATGTTCATTTCCTCAGACAACTGCATATCCAGGCACAAATATGAAGTTGATTCTTGTCAGATTAGACCTCTTTACCAACTCTCTGCAGTCTCTGGGCTCAGTCCACAGTTGCACAAGTTTGTCTTGCCAATCTTAAGCTTTCGGAACATGTGATTTCTCAGTCTGTAGCCAGTTCGTAGTCTGAAGATGATGGTTTGTTCCTTGCGTGACATTTGATGGTAGGGGTCATTTGGTTCTGCAGTTGGGTGCATCTGCTTCCACTTTTTCCCAAGATTTAGTGACCTCCAGAGATGCAATATGAGATATAACTTCATCATATTTTTTATGAAACATATAAGCAGCCACAGATGGCATGTTGGTACTTCAGGACAGGTGGACCTACCAAAAGAAATTGACAACCACTAAAAATTCTACATATTCTTATTGTGCACTGAGTTCACTTATCATATAAGATCTGCAGCATTGTTGCCAGAATGAAGTATATATTTTCTCTGATCAGTGTGGAAGCCTGTAGTTTCTGTTTCAGCTCTGTGTTTTTTTGCTACATATGACGACATGAGATCTCTATACATTTGACAGTCCTGTAGGATGTGTTCATGATGGTTCTAAATTCCAGATCCACTTAGATATTCTTCTGTGGGAGAATGTGAGTGTTATACATGGTCCCTCAGTTGGCAGTTACTTGTTTCTAAGTGAAAGAAGGTATTTCACTTTTACCACTTGTGCTGGTGGATTGAGTTCTATCCATAGGTCTGTGGATTTACCAAACTAAATGGTGTATCAGCAATGGAGGATAATTTTGCAGTACCTTCCTGTTTAGCAGATGTGCAATTTGTGTTTGTATCTATTTTGATTATAGCAAGCCAAATTTTTCATTTCAAACAGCAACAGAAACCACAAATGTTGTGAGCCTTCCGTGCAAAGAGAAGACTATATTTTTACTTATAGCTAGAAGAATAGACCTGTCCTTGAATTCTTGCAATTTGTATCATCCTATGAAAATTAACTACATGGGCCATTTCCAAAGAGTTGGTAGTTCTCACATGTTGAGAAATAATGACTTACATAAATACAAGACAAAATTAACATTGAAATATTACCTTCCTGACAAATTGAGCTCTTCTACATTTGTGTTGTTTTTAATTCCTTTTAGATGCAGTGTTTCTTTGATGATCTTGGAGATTGGAGAATGGTTAGTGATATGAAAAACTTTATTATAGACATGATATATATTTTAATGTTTTTTGCTTTCTATTTATGTATTATGTTTTTGTTTATTTTTAGTCGCAAATCAATTCATTGTCTTTGGAACACTTAATAAATTTATACTAGCTAAAAGGATTGAAAAGATGTATAGGGCATGACTTCATTGTACTCAGGCTACCCCATACATACTCTGTCCCTCTCAGCAAAGCAGCAGGCCACCTACCAGGAATACAGCACATAACTCCATAGCTTTAAGCGATAATCCATGAGTCTCTTCTAAAAAAAATCCACTGTGTAAATAAGATGCTGTAACCGAGACTTAAACCTGTAGGTCTACCCTCTAGAGCACACAGTGAATGGCTTACACACTATTCCAGTTAAGTTTACATAAGTTGGCATACTGTTAAAAAAAAAAAATACCTCTCATGGTGAGGTAAATTTATGTCCCTTTCAACTTTGGGCAGTAGTTAAATTTGGTTATATCAGAGCTTTGTAGGGCCTACCATAAAAAAAAATGTAGGTTGTGATTCAGCAAAACACAACCCTAGAGTATTATAATGTTTAAATATGTTATAATTATACAATCAGTTGACATACAATATTGGTTTAGTGTTTGTAATAAATATTTTCATTTAAGCTTTAGCAATGCTACTACACATCCACTCAATATTGATGTGGAATATCCCAAAAGGGCTGTGAAAGTTTCAATTTTCCCAAAGAAGCCATTTATCTTTTTTTATTTTGAGATAGCTGGTTTAAAATATAGCAGCGACATATGGTTGACAAGTGCATTTTTGGAAATCCATATAAATTATCAATTGAGCAATAAAGTTGTGTATTCTGTGCGATACTCTAGTGAGTCTAGTCAGTGCTTTTTTTCTGTTGACTCTGAGGTTATTGTGGGTTTTAATAGGTGTTACTGATTACTGCCGGGGGAAAAACATAAGTTATGAAAATGAGCATGTCTGCAACACCAATGGATATAACAAAGCCAAATAATTTACATATCTAGGCAGCATTTCCGAAAATGGAAGACTAGACAGAGAAATAGGAACAAGATGTCAGAAATCAAACACAGTGACTTACCAACTTTCATCATTACTTCTCCACCCAAAGATCAAGATGGAAATCAACAGATAATATCTACAATTTTTATATCAACACCATGTTACCAATGTCAAATATGGTCTTTAACAATCTCGCAGCAGAGTAAAATCGTTACATGTGAAATGGAGTGTAAGAAAAGCTGCAATTGGGCCTATTCAATAGAAAAGCTACAATACCGAAGGTACTTGGACATCCGGGATTCACGCGTACAGAAAATTTTGCTCAAGTTATAAATTTCTTGGACTAATGTTTACATTTAGTATTTTGCCGTTTTTCGTGTCTGCAACCAGATTTATTATGTTCTTTAACCATTTTTCTTTTTATATATGTAACTTTTAAGGATGCAGCTCGATGCTGAAACGGCAGTTAATTTTTTTAAAACATCAACATGCGTTTTATTTATGCAAATTGGCTGTCATTTTGAATATTAATTAGTTGTACATGCCTCTGAGAATCACAGCAATGTGCTCAACAGATGCGTCTTGTCTTTGTGAATACAAAAATTTATAGTTTTTGTGGTATTTTATTATGTTTAATAGATATTTAATTTATTTTCATTATAATTATGCAAATTAGCAGCCATTTTGAATATCAATTAGTTCGGTGTCCATCTGAACATTCCAGAAAGTGATCAACTTAAGCGTCTTGTCTTCACGAACACAAAAATGTATAGTTTGTGTGTTGTATTATTGAAAATAATTAAGATAATTAAGAAATGTCAGCTCAGTTACATTTTTGTGGTCAAGTTTTATTTATATTTTCCTATATGTTTCATGTAAATTATTTTGATGTCAAATTAATTCGAAAAAAATTCACAACTTTTTTCAGGGCTGACGTACAGACTATGTTGATGTGTCGTTGAATTGCAATTTCCAAGAGCTATCTAAATATAGTATTTTTAATGATGTAGCATTATTTTGAAAATTTTGTCCAAGTACCTTCAATAGGGCAATATTCAATATATACTTTATATAGGGTCCTACACTACAACTATCTGATTCATCTAATAGAGAAACTTTACCAAGATCAAAAGGCTGCAGTGAAGTTAGAGGACGATCTCTCCGAGTGGTTTGAGGTACCGAGTGGAGTAAGGCAAGGGTGCACACTCTCCCCATACCTGTTCAACATCTACGCTGAAAGTATAATGAGGAACGTGAGAGAAGACATACACAACACTGACTACCACGCTTTAAATATAGGTGGATTCCTAATCCCGGAACTACGCTACGCAGACGACACAGTACTTCTTTCAAACGATATAAAGGGATTGGAACAACTAATCAAGAACACAAAGAAATATAGCGAAGCACAAAATTTGTATTTAAACACGCAGAAAACAAAAATCATGTCAACAGATATAACAACACAACAACCAAAAATCAGAATAGACAATACCGAGATAGAATGTGTGGATAAATTTGAATACTTAGGAGCAAACATCAACGGTGCAGGAGACTGCATGGCAGAAATAAGGAAGAGATTGGCAATGGCATATTGCAAAATAACACGGCTGAAAAACATATGGAAAAACAACAAAATAGAAACGAAAGTGCTAATGTTACGAACTTTTATTTTTCCGGTTGCAACATACGGCTGTGAAACATGGACTCTAAGTAAAACAGCGGCAAAGAAGATCAATGCCTTCGAGCTGAAATGCTACAGAAAGATACTTAGAATATCATGGAAGGATAAAATCAGAAACTCAGATATTATAAACACATTGAATATTCCAGAGTGTTGGTTAAAGAAAACTACGCCTGTTTGGTCATATAAAGAGACATAACTGTTTAGAAAGACAAATAATGGAGGGAAGAGTACCTGGGAAGAGGAGAAGGGGCAGACCAAGAATACGATGGACTGACGACATTAAAGATAATATGAATACATCGCTAGAAAATGCAAGCCACATCGCCCAAGACAGAGAGAGGTTCAGAGAGCATTGGGAAGACAACGTTCTGGAAGGAATACGTCACATGACACTACAACTAGATAAATAGAAGAAATTATGAAAAGGAGTGGGTTTAATCATGTATTGAACATATCGAAAGATAGCAAGTAAAATGGTTCGGTCACCTTATCATGAGAATGAACCAAAACCAATAGGCCTACTATTTCAAATGCAAGAGTTTGAGAAGTTTGAGACAACTGGGAGAGGGCCCAGCAGAAAAAACAGAAAACAATGAAGTCGATTATCTGTACCTTTTAATCACCTACATTGTTGACAAATATAAATTAATGCAATATTCAATATGTTTTATAATTTTTTGTTTCTATATTTATGTTTACTTTTAGTCACATAAAATTAGAAAACGATGCAAGATATTACAAACCTCCTCACTAGAAGACATATTGTTTGTTGCTACAACTACTCTTACAGAGCTATTATTAATTATAGCTTCGTATTTGTTAAATTTTGTAGAAAACATTAAAATCCACATAAATGCACTGTCAACAGCTTGTAAAAGTATAACATGAAAATCAACATACAATATGCGGAAGTTATGAAATCAGCAAGTCACCTACAACAATAGATATCACATTAGACTTTTCAGCAGTGAAACAAACAAAAGAATTCAAATATTTAGGAAGTGTTTTTTTCTTCTTCAGCAAATGGGGAAACTAGACAGAGAAATAGAATCATGATGTCAGAAAGCAAATGCGGTGACATATCAACTTTCACCATTACTCCAGCATCCAAAGATCAATATAGACATAAAGAGACAGATAATATCTACAATTTTTATACCAACACTTTGTTACCAGTGCCATGCATGGCATTTAACAACCTCGCAGCAGAGAAAAGTCATCACATGTGAGATGAAGCGTTTTTAAAAAGCAGCTATGGTCACCAAACTGGACAGAATAAGAAACGATGATATCAGGAAAAAAGAGTAGAATAATGCCTTGTATCGAGTATAGGATCTATAGAACGTTAGCAGATAAAGTGGTTTGGTCACCTTATGAGAATGGATCCAAGCCAATTGCCCACTGAGAGCTTATAACAAACGATCATCTGGATACAGAGCAAAGGGAAGATCGAGGAAGAGATGGGTCGATAACATGACGACCACCTTCCGCATACATGGACTCAATACGACTCAGGTATCGCATTTGGCCTTGATCAGAAACTTACATCACCCACCCCTACACTTAACGGCAAGTGTAGATTATATCAACCAGCTTCCATCTGGGGAGAGATAAACGACAATAGATGTATTTTGTTTGTTTGTCCTTTGCGTATCTGGTATCCCTAGCTTTGACACTATTCTGATTGCATGATGTGATGCAAGCTAGAGTTCAGGATGATGGAAAGCTGAAACGTTTCCTGTCTCAAATGGAGTTAAACAATGATGTGTATTAGCACCTACCCTATTTAGCATTGACACGATCCTGATGCAGAGACAGATTCGTTGGGCAGGTCATTTGGTGCGCATGCCAGACCATCGTCTGCCAAAGATACTTCTCTATGGTGAGCTAGAGAAGGGTATACGATCTCAAGGTGGCCAAAGGAAGCGCTACAAGGACTCGTTAAAGGACTCACTGAAAGCCTTTGAAATAGACCACGATACATGGGAAGAACTTGCACAAAATAGATCTACATGGCGTTCTAAAATAAAAAAAAGAGCGCATCATCTTGTGAAAAGAAGAGAAATGCAGCAGCTCAACCGCGGAGAGCAGCTAGAAAGTCACGGATAGACCAAGATCCGTCTACAGTCGTTATTCCATGTCCAAACTGTCCAAGAACATTTACAGCTCAAATAGGGCTCATTAGCCATCTACGAACTCATAATCAAGGACATAATTAAAATTGAATTTTCAAAAGTGGATGTAACAAATGGTCATCATCACTTGTGATGGACGAACAACACAACACAACACAGCACACCCTATTTAGCATCATGCTCTCTGCTATGTTGGGTGATGCTTTCAGAGATCTAGACCTGGGAGTAAACATCACATATCGCATAGATGGAAATTGTTCAACCTTCGGCGGCTCCGAGCAAAAACCACAGTTAAATCACATTCACTCGGGGATCTCCTATTTGCTGATGACTGTGCCCTAAATGCCACCCTGATGCTGATCTACAATGTATTATAGACAGATTCTCCAAACCACGTACCAACTTTGGGCCTACTATTAACAGAGAAAACAGAAGTCACGCTACAACCAGCACCTGGCAAAAGCTAACTTGTGAAAAGAGGGAAAATGCAGCAGCTTAACAGCGGAGAGTAGCTAGAAAGTCACGGATAGACCAAGATCCGTCTACAGTGGTCGTTCCATGCCTGAACTGTCCAAGGACATTTACAGCTCGAATAGGGCTCATTAGCCATCTACGACTCATAATCAAGGACATAACTCTAATAGAATTTTCAGTAGTGGATGTAACAAATGGTCATAATCACAAAATATACAAAAATAGGTAGGTGTGTTACCAAAATAAGACATAAAACAACTTAACAACGAGATACAGAGACAGACGACGTTTCAACTATAAAGCCTTCATCAGGACAAACAAATGACCACAATAAAACAAATCTTACATGGATACAAATAAGGTTATAATGAGGAGGACAATAGCAGATAGGTGATGAGGGAAGAAAAGATGTGGAAGCATGACAGGGGAGAAAAACGTATGGGGAGAAGGTAGTAGTAAGTAGGGAGGAGAAAGTAGACTCAAGAAAGTAAAAGATATGATAGCAAGTAAATTCAAAGTTTTACTTTCTTGAGTAAAAGATAGAGATAATAATCATGACAACGAACAATCACTCACTGATATTTTATTGGATTTGTCAGATTGCTTAATCTTTTTAAATTTGGACTTCAGTACTCGTTATAATTGTTAACAATCATTAAAATTGTTTAATTAGTTTTAGTATATATATCTTGGCACATCATAGTAAAGCAACTTTTCGAGGTTATAAGGGATTTTATTATTTAGATGGTAATCTTTTAGGTCATTTCTATGATGGTGACATTTATGACAATGGAGTAGGAAATGGTCAATTGTATTCTCATCTTCACAGTTTTCACAAATTGGTTCGAGTATATTGTGTAAAGAAGGTTCCAGCCTAAGTCGTAGTAATTTCCTATTGGCAGGTATTTTCAGCTCTTCCTTAATTTGAGTGGTTCTAGTAGATCCCTTTAGCAGAGCATGAGGTTGTCTCCCTTTTGCACTGGTGTACTATTTTTCTGTCCATTCCTTTGATATTGAGTTCTTTATTATGCTCCTTGTTTCAGATTTGTCAAGTCATACATTTATCTCTGTTCCATGTTGACGTTCTTTCTTAGCTTCCTTGTCGGCTGCCTCATTTCCTGGTATTCCGGCATGGGCTGGGATCCACATTACATTAATCCTCGTGTCAACTCGATATTTGTTGTTAAGCGTAAGCTATCTACTATATCTGGTATTTGGCTGTAGTTATGCCAGTCCTGGATCCTGACAGAGAACTATAACAAAAACTCGCTTTATGAGAAATGAAGTGTCTGAGAACACTACTGGGGGTAACAGAAAGAATAAACAATGACATTATACGAAATCGGATGAAAACAATATCGTGTAAAGAGTGCATAGACATACAAAAGATCAAACGGTTCGGCCACCTAATCATAAAGGAACCAGATCGCTTTCCATTGATAGCTTTCAATAAACGATCATCTGTAAATAGAAACAAGGGAAGACCCAGACGAAAATGGATAGATGACATCAGGTAAATACTATAACACCAAGGCTGCAATATGGCAGCAGCATCACAGTTAGCTAAAGAAAGAAGACTTCGGCTCCCCATGACGCCCAGTAGCACACACGGATGGGACAAGAAAAGACAAGGCAAGATACATGAGAGAACTTGCACAAAATAGAACTCCACAGTCAAAAACGTCGCAGAGTTTTGTGAAAAGAAGAGAAATGTAGCAGCTCAATAGCGGAGATTAGCTAGGAAGTTATGGGTAGACCAAAAACCATTTACAGCAGGGGTCATCCCATGCCCGAATTGTTATCAAGAATATTTGCGGCCAGAATAGGGCATACTAGATAGTCATCTACGAATTCATAGTCAAGGACATAACTCTAACTGAATTTCAAAAGTGGATGTCACAAATAATCATCACTTGTGATGAACGAACAACAAAATAAAACACATTGTTTGTTGGTTAACTCATTAATAAAGCCTTGTGCGTTTTTTCAACATGAGACCAGCGTCTCGTGTCGCTATATTAGGGCGCATTAGCCTTTTATAAAATTGTGGTCAAGAACTCGTTGCAATTGTTATTGTTTGTGCAATTATTAAATGAATGGAGATAGGCCTATATTGTGCTTGAAGTTAAGTGCCGTTATTTTTCTTTTGGATTTATTTGGGGTGGAAAAAATACGTTAAGGATTTTCTATCTTGCCTACATACACTCATTTGCCTTCCTCTTCCAGCTAACTCAGTGAGGATGATTAGTCCTATATATCATCATCATCATGTGACATATTATTTCAAGAGCGTGGTCTTCATTATAGATTCTTTTAACACTGCGACTCTTGCGAGTTTACCTGCCGTAACTATAAGCATGTTTAAACAATCGGATATATCACTGCACGAACGTCGTCTTGGGCGCCCTCTTCCCCTGTTGCTGAAAACTCTTCCTTCGGCTATTAATCTTTCCATGATGTTATGTTATACAAATTCAGAGCCAGCTCTCTTCTGTGTTTATTGATCTTAACACTTGATTTGTCTTTTTAGCTATCCATAAATTGTTGTATACCAACGTTAATTCACTTCGGGCAAAACCATAGGAGCTCAGTCTCCCTATTGCTGTCGAAAGGTATACATGTTGACTGTTGCTGTGATGCACTGGTTAAACAAACTCCCCATTCTGTCCCGTGTGTTTCCAGTCTTTTCTCAATGCCACACTTAATTTCAAATGTCTTCAATCGTAGTACAAATGTGCATTCAATCACAGAAATGTGATGGCAAAAGTTTGTGCCAACTGTCTTATTCTAAATGTAGGCCTACCATCAATTGCAGTGTTGACATCCAGCATGCATTTGTTAAATAATTGTATAACATCCTCAGTATCCATTATTAGCTCACAAATGATCAGATGTGGGAAGGAGAAGACACGATATGGATCAGTGTAGACAGTCATAAGATCATGAGGAAGATGTGTAGAGTATAGAGTAGGGGGTGTTGTTTGGGTGAAACTACAAGAGATAAGTTGTGTATTTGTGTTTCTCAACATCAAGCCTATTGTTTTGTTGATGCATGTTTGTCCTCAAGAAATCTAAAAGCATTTAGAAGATTTAGCAAAAGTGACATTGTTTTATGCCACAATACTGGTGATTGGTGCTTTATGAACCAATCTTCTGTATACAAGTTATAAATGATTTTTATATGAATTCCTTGAAGTTTCCCATATTTATTATTCATACTCATTATACCATCAAATCCTGTTATAACAAACAACTTGGTCCGAACCAATGAAATATGTATGTAATGATATAAACTCACTATAGTCAATACAAAATAAAGAATACATATAATTGAGATTTTGATAAATAATGTTACATAGGGAATTTGTTATAACAGATTTCCTATAATTTGTTATAGAGGGATTCCACTATATTTGAAGTTAGCTTGCTTATTGTGAAAATTAAAAAAACATTCTTGCATCAACAAGACTTGCCTGGTCAATGCTAGTCATTTCTCAAAGAACCTACAAATTTGTGTATTTGATATCTATCAATGTTCCATGGTGGTGTTGGGTAAATGTGTTGAGAAGACTTGGTATAAGTAACATCCTTTGTTGGTTTCTGATTTTCTCACAATTTCTCAAAGCTTTCTACTTATTGCTCCACAGAATGAATTATCCCCACTATATTGGTTTTTCATGGTATTGTAAACACAATTCTGTAAATAAAATCAATTTTGATTCTTCTGATTTTCATGAAAGTCTTTATAGCATTCATCTTCAAACTCATCTGGATTTCTCTTGTAGCAGGATAATTACTGTACCAAATTTCTAGCAGAATATAGTCCAGGAAATAGGAAGACAGTTATTTGCACTATTGGTCTGACACATCAGACTTTGGAAGTGATACTTAATATGTTTAGTGTTTTAACAATTCCCCTACTCTCCCCATTTGTTGCTGGGGCCAAAAAGTGGAGCAAAGAATAGCAACAATGTTTACCTTCCATGCATGTTGTAAGAGTCAACTAAGAGGGTTATGGGGTGGAGTTGACTGAATCCTGCTGGTCTGCAAGAGTTTAAGATAGATGGCAGAAGAAGAATTTCACTGAACGATGGATATTCATGGTTGTATTGCTAATAGACCAGCCTGGACATGGTAACCTGTGTATCAGCTCGCTCACACAGTATGCAAATATTTTTCTGTTATATAAAAGGAGACCATGTTCTTGCCTTTTCACAGCTGTCTCAGTCATTATCAACTTGACCAGATGTCAAATGAATGTTTATTTAGTCCATGGTTCTGACCATATTTGGCAATTTACAACAGCAGAGCTGATGAAAACTGCATTAATATTTAATTGTCTTCTTCCTGTGGCTATATCGATAGGATGCCAAAAGGTAGAGCATGTTTGACCGTGGTTAGCTTGAGGTTGATGACCAGCATATAATTACAGGAACTAGTTCTCTTGTATGGCTGGCCTATTAGTGAAATGGTTATAGATGTCCATGATTTTGTAGAAGTGGTAAAAAACAATGAATGTACCGGGTATTACCGGTAGTTACTGCTGCCGTCAGGTATTAGTTACTGCTGCCAAAGACAGGTATTAGTAACTGCAGTCAAAGTCAGGTATTAGTTACTGCAGTCAAAGTCAGGTATTAGTTACTGCTGTCAAAATCAGGTATTAGTTACTGCCACCAATATCAGATGTGTCATTGGCACAAATAAAAATGACAACAGTGCATTTCCATTCTCTAGACTACATCCAGCAAGAAATCCTGTAGGGTTACCAATAGGACTATTGCACTGTTGTAAGAGGTCTAGTGGGAGTTTGAGAACATAAAACATATTTTTTTTATAGAATGCCCATTAAAATTGTTTTTCAGATTTTGGTCACTGAGCACATTGTGAAGCAGTTTAAAGCAAAGCTGAAATATTTACACCTTTCTAGATTACATACACCTTTGACATGGCTTCAGTTCCAATCTGTCAACAGGTATGGAGAATATATCAACAATTTGCCTGGACAAATGTCTCTTGATTAGAAACTGGCTTCACAGCACTCGAGACATTCCCATAAGTGCTCCGCCCTCCGCTCCAGCAGCCATCCCAGTGTATGTAGACTCAGAGTTCCGGTCAGGTGTTGCTTGTGTGATATTCTGGATTTTCCAAAAAATTTACTTTTCCTTCCCTCACCTCTAGATACTCCCATTTCTAACATTCTCTGTAATGTGTATGTTCTCAACCTCATTGACATCATCTGCATCTTGAAATGAATTTATTACTGCCTTCATTAAATCTGCTTTATCTCTTCTCATCAATGTGCCGTCTATCACAGCACTGCCTGCCAATAAGTCAGCTCTTTCATTTCCTCTGACCCCAGCATGACCAAGGCAGTATATCCATGTAATGCTCTGGACAACTGAGTTGTTCAATAAGTCCCACCATTTTTCTATCTTGCACAACATGCTTTGAGAGTCTGTGAGTATTACTGAGTGTGTTGATGTATAAGTTACCAACCAATTAAGAGCTGCTGTAACTCACTCTATCTCCATCCTCATGCTTGATGTGACAGTAGAATATGCTGAATATTTCTCAACCAACTTCAGGCCATTTCTGTAGGCAACAAAACCCCAACCGCTTTTATTTGTGTTTCTGTTAACGGAGCCATCTGTGTATATAATTATGTCTTGTGGTTTCGAGTGTAGTTGGGCGAGTTCGTGCACTGTATCCTGAGCCCTGACTTCCATCCATTTTCGACATGCTTTATCTAGTTGTATTATTCCTTTAGTCATAGATTTCTTCTCAGTTTCTACCTCCACCCATTCACTGCTCTTTCCTATTTCTTCCAATTGGACAAATATATCTAATTGTACATATCATTTTTTAATGCAAAATTTGTATGTATTAACACATAAAAATACAAATACACTTTGTAAATAATTGCAGCAGGAATAATTTATTATCTCCAATGACAACTGTTGTAATTTTGTTACATTTTTGTAATAAATTTCTAATGTATACTTTTTCTAACTTTCTATACACTACAAATAAAGTAAAGAATATGCAATTCTACTATTTAAATTCAAAGTGAGAAAATGACGTGTCCAATCTGCAAATGAAATTCAAAGTGAGAAAATGACAAACGTGCAATCTACAAATGAAATTCAAAGGGAGAAAATTACACGTGTGCAATCAAAAATGAAATTCAAAGTGAGAAAATGACACACATGTGCAATCTACAAATGAAATTCAAAGTGAGAAAATGACACACATGTGCAATCAAAAATGAAATTCAAAGTGAGAAAATGAGACCCGTATGAAATCATGCTAATGAAATTCTGTGAGAAAATTACACCTGTGTAGAATCTGCAACTGAAATTATGTGTGAAAGTGACACCTGTGTGCAATCTGCAAATGAAATTCAATCTGTGTGCAATCTGCAAATAAAATTCAGTGAGAAAATGACACCTGCGTTGTGTGAATGCTGGAAAATCTTTAACATCATCGCTGCAAACAATCAAGTCTCTAGTTCTCATAGAAGAATAGGTCACAGATAAATTCTCTTCCATGTAATTAGATTTCCTCTCTAGTTCTTTCCATGTGATATTAATAACACAGATAAATATTTCAGCATTTCTCTTCTCCAAGTTGTTCTACATCTTCTCTATCCCTGTTTGTTGCATGTCAATAACTGTCTTGCAATACACTATACCTTATAGCTCAGTCTCATGTTTTATTATGGTTATTATTACTAATTATTAACAGTTCTTCATGTTCTTCAGTTTATTTATAAGCCAGTCAGATGTCACAAACCAAGGGGTATTTGGTTTGAATACCACCGAAGCTATGAAGCCCATTGATCTGGCAGGTGCTATAACATGAAGGTGAAGGTGGGAAATTGAATTGAATGGTGGCCAATGAAAACCAAGTCGAGAGTCTGCAGCATCCCCACCTTCCTTAACCAAGAATTCCTCTCCAATTGTAATTAGCTTCTTTACCAATTCCACATCCTCAGGCCCTAAATGCTTGGGGTCCACGACATGTTTCTGTGGGACCACCAAGTAATGGTGGGCTGAAGCTGGTTTAATGTCTTTGAAAATAACAATGCCATCTTTATTGTACAGAAGGCGAGAATTTGGTTCTTGGCTGTTTGCTATCCTACAAAATAGGCAATTACTTTGTGCCACTTTAGACTGTGTCACTTCTGCCACTTCAGACTGTGTCACTTCTGCCATCTCATAAAGTTGATGTTCTAATCTGTTGAATGATATAATAAATATTTGATCTTAATACAGTATTTAATAAGTCAGCTAGCTAGTTATTATTTGGTTGGTTAGTTAACTAGCTAGTTAGTTCATTGAGTTTGTTTAGTTAATTGACAATCATCCTCACTGCAAATTGAACTATCCATCATTAAGTGATCAGATATCCCTTAGAGTGTAGCAGCTTACTACACCAACTTTGTGCTGGTTTGCCAATCCTATATGATTACCTGCATATCACTATATTCTTCACGTCATCCTGCATACCTAATTCAACATTTTCTTACCTTCCAACTAAAGACCACAAGTTACTTCTAAAATTATTCTTGCATACTTCTTGTGTGTTGCTGGGGCCAAAAAGGGGAGCAAAGAATATCAACACTGTTTACCTACCATGCATGTCATAAGAGGTAATTAGGAAGTTTCCAGATGGAGTTGGCTATCCCATTCCATATAGGCTCAAAGTGACACAGAGCACGATGAAGTCATATGTGTCTGACCGAAAGGCACAATTATTGCAGTCAAGCTGTAAACCATGACACAACACATTCCGTTCTCCAGATTACATCTTTCTAATCTGCAGGAATTTGAGAACGACTACAAAAGAAGATTCTTGTATGCATGATCAGATGGTGGTTTAGACAACTAATCAACCACATGTGTTTAGCACCCTTCAAGCAGTACATAAACTAGTTTCAAATTATGTGCAGGCATCATTCAATTATGTGTACTACACTCTCCAAAGAAGTGTGCAGTCGCACAGCTTAGATAGAATCTTGCTGTCAAAAATTCTTGTTATCTGGGGTTTTAACGGCAGTCATTATCTGATATACAATATACCTAGAGAGCCGCGTAGCCCAGTGGTTAGCGCACTGGCTTCGCATATGAGTGGTCCTGTGTTCATTCCCCAGTTGAGGCAGAAATGTTTTTAAGATCGCAACGGCTCCCTCATTTTCAGATTGCATCATCCTCATTGTGAATAAGAAGAAGCAAGGAAAATCATCATTGTCAATGGGAGGAAGGAAGATTATCAAATAAATATGAAACAATTGAAGCATATCATGTGCCAAGACATATTTTTTCAACTAATATATTTCTATTTATGTTTCACAAACCTTGTGCCATGACATAGTTTTTCAACTAATATATTTCTATTTATGTTTCACAAACCTTGTGCCATGACATAATTTTTCAACTAATATATTTTTATTTCTGTTTCACAAACCAGTTAAAGTTTTAGGTCTTCAGAGTGTTATAAATAGGAACATGTTTGCATTTTTAACCAGCTGACATCATGGATTTTCGTGGACCAACAATCAAATCAATGGATGCCATGACATCACATCTTCCGATGCATATGAGAATTTGTAGAAAACTTAACATAGGTAGGTTAAATATCACAACTGCTGCACATACTAATCCTACATGAATTCTAAATACTTATTCTAACCCTACCTCAGCGAAAATACAGAATAGTTCTCCGCTGTGCTATAAATAGCACACTGTTAATTTTAACTATCCAATGTCATGGATTCCTGTGTAACACCAATCAAAATAATGGCTGCTGTGATGTCACATCCAACAATCACTTGAGTTAAAATCTAGACATAGACGAACTTATGCATAATCTGTTTGTTTTCCAATTTACACATTTTTTTACAATTTCCTATTATTTGTGGTGAGCGATCAGTATTTCTGCCCGCTACACACGGAGCGAAGTGCGCGCACACATTAGAAATATTATTTCTAATCCTAACCTTACTCTAAGTACTTACCCGTAAGCTTGCCAAATCACACAACAAAGGTCAGGTAACACCTCGAAACTAGAACAAAGGTCACAGCGGAGAACTATAATGTACTTCAGCCCCAACCTCTAACTCAATCACATGCTGCTTCATGCCCAATCACACTGCAAAGGTTAGGTAATACCACTCTGCAGAATAAAACTAGAACAAAGGTCCAACTAGAAGACATAGTCATATTCTCCAACTCAAAATCAGCACTCCAGACCAAGCGAAACACCCCCCACCCCCGGGTGCAATATCAACAGACAGATAGACCAGCAATTAACATCATATGGCACAGAAGTCACCCTCCAATGGACACCTGGCCATGTTGGAATCCCTGGAAACAGAATGGCTGATAAAACTAGCTTAGAGAGGTGCTGCCGCCCCCCAGTGTTCCCAAAAAACCTCCCTACAAACATGCAAATAAATTCTAAGAAACAACTACAGGCAAGAATGGCCACAACAGAAGACTTGACGTTCACTATATGAACACCAACAGAAACCCAACCCAATGGACCCTCTGAAACAACTCAAGCGAGCAAACCAGAGTCTCACATTCCAACTAAGAACAGGCCATGCCCCTCGTTAATAAACACCTGAACAGAATAAATCCATTACAGAAACCAAATTACATCTGTACTGCTGTAACGTACAAGAGGAAACTGCCAAACACTTACTACTGCAGTGCCCAAAACTAACAGTCATCCGACAAGAACTACTGCTACCGCTTCCAGCTATACACAACTGCACCACAGCTGAGGAAAACGTGCATTAGCCAGAAGGTCTATATAGGCTGTCAAGAGTTGCCTGCTCACACAGCGAAAGGCGAGAGATTGATTTGAATTTGATTGAATCATCATCAGAAATTTGTAAAAATAAATCATCACCCTTGAAAAGACTCACTAGGTTTATCCTCTGAGCTGGATCCTGCCGTGACTGATTCAAGTGTGCAAAGTATCGTCTGTTATGAAAATATTAAAGTGAAAAAAATGTGTTCTGGACTTTGCATCTCCGTGAGGTGTGAGCTTCTTACTTGGTTCTGTTGTTTACATCCTTACGTGTAACTCTTCAGGGTATAAGCGTGAAGTCACAAATATCGCGCAAACTCTAATTCAGTTGTATTCGCTTACTTCCCCCTTGCCTTATATTTGTAATTTGTATGTTTTACCATTTGTCTTGGTAGGGAGACCAAAACCGTTTTGGTGTGAACATATTCAGACACGGAGGGTATAGGTAAACTTCATGTGAATTAAATTGTATGACATTTAGACCATGTTTTGTTGGTTAATAGATTTTGGATGTGTGTTAACGCCTAGTCTAATAAGTTGCACAGACATTTATTCAGGTACCTGTCATCGATAATTAATCCACAAAACGAATTGTTGGAATGAGTTCTAGCATTAGCCTAGTAAGAGCTGGGTTGGAGTAAGCATAGAGTATCTAGAATGTCAGACTTGGACGCCAGCGTTTGCAGTTAATTTTACACTTCCACGGGTGTCGGCTTTTTACGGGGATATCCCTCGTGTAATTGTTAAAATGTAATAATAATAATATAATGTTTCGTTTGCTTTGTGTTCAAGAGCGCCATCGAGGCCAGCACCTTGAAGTGGTGATGGGGCTTAGTTATACTAGTAACCAGTCATCAGGTGCTGGAAACTAAGACTGGTCGGGCAGTCCCACTCGAGCAAGACCACAGTCCTGACCAAGTTAGCAGGGTGCTGAAGACAGGCAACCAGCCAAAGGGCGCACAATTAATCAGGATGCCATGTACAAAACACATTGGGAACAAATCTATATCCAATAACAGTTATGGTGCCTGCCCTGTGGTGGACATTCAGGCAGGGATGGTGCCGGGCCCTATACCTTGAAAGGGTTTAACCCCCAATTACTGGAGGTCCTTCTCAATTGCCCCGTGGATGCAGAAGGAATAGAGCTACTGGCCAAACAAACCAAACTGGCGCATCTTTCGTTTCTACGGCTTTTGTTAAAAGGATTAGAATTAGTTTATAGATGTTTTTAGGAGGGGGGGGAGAAGGGTTAAAATCAGTATTTAGAATTAATAGGCAGATTAATGATTGGTTTTCACGTGGAACTCTGTGACGTCGTCTGCTTAAACATGAAAACAGTGTGCTATTTATAGCGCAGTGACCGTAGAAAAGAAAAATTTACCACCAAACTTATGCAGCATTTTCTGCAGGATACACTTTTTAAATTCCAGAAATGAACTTCATGAATATTCCCACTATTGCATATACTAATAATTTACCCCAATTCTAAAAACTAATCCTAACACTAATTCTAATATATATATATCATTTTCAATAAATAATATATCATTCAACCTTACATGCTTTCTTCTCCATATATAAATTTATAAAGAAAGTAAGATCATATCTAACAACACATGCCATGCTTACTGTTCTTTCCATCTGCTACTGTATACTACTGCACATATCCCTGACAAAAATGTCAAATAAAGAGAAGAACTTCCCATATACGTCTGCCTGTTATTTATTTTATGCTAGTTCACTGATGTCATATTCTTTACTCCTTAACATTTATCAATCTCATAAAAGTTAAATATTTGATTTGGAAACAGGTGTGGATTGATGAACTATCACGAAATTTGACAAATAATCTGCTTGGTGCATCAAACAAGCTGACAGGATGACAGCAAAGGGAAAAGTTCCAATCATGTCTACTGCAGGAGCTATACCTGTCAGGAATGAAAAAGGTAAGATCTTATGCTGTCTTATAATTTTCTTCTTCATTTTATTCATTCTTAAACTCCTTCAAATTAGCAGGGTGTAGTTAGGAGAATAGAATGCACTGTGTCATGGTTTACAACTTTGTCGCAATATCTGCACCTTTCAGCCTGACACACTCGACTTCAGCATGGATTATGGGTCACTTTGACCCTATATGGGATGGGACTGCCAACTCCTCAGTCACCTCCTACAACATGCATTGAAGGTAAACAGTGTGGCTATTCTTTGCCACCCTTTCAGGCTAGTAAACACTCTGACTGTCTTTTAGTTTTATTTTGGTTTCGATAAATCATGTTTTAGTGTGTTATATACTGATGGTGTTGCCGGAGTATTTATGAACAATTTATTAAAAACATTTCTATAAAATATGTATTTAAAATGGTGCTAGACGATAGTTGTGTTATTTCTACTTGCCAACAATGAAAGTTTCATATTGGAAACGGGCACTGCTGAGTAAAATTTTTCCCATAAAAATGCTACCATTGGGAATATCTGTATAATATGGATCATGCTTTTTTTTTGTGCTAATGTTTCCAATGTGGCATGCCTACAACTTGTGATGGGCTATTAGCCTTATTATTATTAAAATATGTATTAATGTGAGCCAATAGTTTGTCAGTTTTTGTTTGGTACATTTAATTGGAATTTGGAATGAAGAATAAATTCTGTTAATGTATGAAAATATATATACATGTAAATGGCCTATACACATGAGGATTTAGAAACACATTAGAGTGCCCAAGGGCTTGATTCATGTGTATCCACTGAAGAAGGATGTGTCTGGCCATTGGTGGAAATAAAACAGAGACACAGCGCATTTCCATTCTCTGGATTACATCCTGCTGGAAATCTAGTAGCACAATGATCTTGCTATAAGAGAGATCCAGCAGGAGTTTGAGAATGAACGTTGAAGAAGAAGAAAAGATTAATGTGTATAAGAAATTACAGTGACTGGTGTAAAATTGAAATTTTTGGTTTGTTGATTCTTACAGGTGAGCTCACAATGGAGAAAGTGAAGGTCACAAGGTATATGAGAGGTCAAAGACCAGAATTTGCACCTGATAGCAGCAGTGATGAGGAAGAGGAGGTAGAAGTATCCACAGGTTTCCAGGCTCGTATGAGAGCTGCCCAGGTTGATGAGAAGAAAGAGGAAGAAGAAGAAACTGAAAAAGAGGCACAGGAGGTACAGGATCGCAGACTGCGAAGACTTCAGCAGAGGGTACAACAGGAGGGTAGTGATGAAGAGGAAGCTGGTGATGATGATGATGATGACAGGTAGAGTATGTTATTATAATTTTATTTTAACTCCTGGCTGATTTCAAGCTCTTGGCTGTTCTCAGCTTCTCAAACTCCTGGCTGTCCTCAAGTTCCTAGCTGTTCTCAAGTACTTTGGCAAAGAACTCCTGCTGGTATTTGAGCACAATTTATATCATTAAAAATACTTCAGCTGGATTTACTCCTGCCCCTGAAAATCGCAATTCAATGATAGCTCAACCAAAGCTGTACATCAATCCTAATGAAAGTTATGAATTTAAAAAACATTTTAATTACCGACTAAATAATTTACATGAAAGATATAAGAAAATCTAAACTTGTGACTGACTACACAATAGAGCTGCATTATTAATTCTGAACTGTCTTAGTTATTTTATTAAAACACCACATAAACTACAGATTTTTATATTCATGAAGACAAGGCATCTGTTGTTCACATAGCTATCATTTTCAGATGCATGCAGAATTAATATTTAAAATGGTGGCTAGTAGCATAATTAAAATGAATGTGAATGTTTTTAAACATTTTTAGTCATTTTCATCCATGGCTAAAATTCTTAAAATATATATATATCAAAAGAAAAATGGTTAAAGAAGTTAATAAATCTTGTAACCCATTACAATAATAAAAAAGGATTATAGTGGACGTACTTTGATTAAAGCAATCCCGCTAAAGACGAATGTGTCCGGCCATTGGCACAAATAACACAGTAATATTCTCTGGACTACATTCTGCTGGAAATTTAAGACCATTGTTCTGCTACAAGAGTGATCCAGCAGGAGTTTGAGAATGAGCGCAGAAGATGATAGAAGCATTGCTTCAATATAAGATCATATTTGTCAGACTCGATGACCACCATCTGTAGCATATATATATATATATAAGAATAGACACATTTATTAATGGCAACCAGGGAAGGGGGCGTCCAAGACGACGATAGTGCAGTGATAATTAGATTGCTTAATCGTGTCTCTAGTACGGCAGGTCAACTTGTCCAGAATCACGAAGTGTTCAGAGAATCCATAAGGATTACCACGTTCTGAAAGAATATGTCACATGATCATTCTCAAAATTTCTATTAAAAAGCTGAGTGTGGGTTATGGAGCAATTGTGACAGGATATTTATAGCCTAAACTAACATTTACTGTACATGCGCAGAGAGATGTTCAAGTACCTAATATGATGTGGGTGATTCACAAATTGAAGTTTTTAAACTTCTCTTACAGAAATAAACTTTCACTATTACCTACCATGTAGGTCATAAGAGGCGACAAAGGAGGTTTTGTGGTTGGGTTGGCTGTCAAAAAAAAAGGGACCCAGAAGCCATGTTGAAGTCGAATGTGTTAGACTAAAAGCTGCTGATATTTTAACCAAGCTGTAAACCATGACACACTGCATTTTATTATCTGAATTACATCCTGCAACTCTGCAGGAGTTTGAGAATAAATAGATACAAAAATTATCTTATAACAAATTGTTATATTGTCAGGAGACTTATTTGTCAATTCAAAGTGAGAGGTTTCTTACTGTTAGTCTATTTGTTACTATATTTGGATTTTAATATTTTCATTCTAGGAGAGTGTGATGAAATTTTGACCGTAGTCTGCTAGAATGTTTTGAAGTAAGACTTTAACCCTATGACTGCGCGGAGTAAAAGGGTCCAATCGTAACTACAGTGCTGGGACATTTTAAAGGTTGTTGAATTGTTTTCCCCCCTAACCAATTTGCCCAACACATTCTCATGTTCATGAAATTGAGTGTATTATTGCTGTATACTCTAGTTTACTCTGGACAATAAACAAACTGGAAAGTGGGAGATTGGAGGAAACAGAGATGTGGTTCTACAGAAGAATGCTGAGAATATCATGGACTGTCAGAAAAACTAATGTAGAGGTGTTGAAAGAGTTAAATGCGAATCAGACCTTAATCAACAATATAAGAAAAAGGCAATCTTCTTTTTTTGGCCACTTCATGAGACAGGCAGTTTTAGAGAACATAATCACAACAGGCAAGATTGAAGGCACCAGAGACAGAGGGCGACAATGTGGGAAAATATTAGACAGTTTGACAACCTGGCACGGCAAGGAAACAACAACGACTTTGATACATAATACTTTGGACAGAGAGCTGTAGAGAGCCATGACCGCCTACGCCACCCGGCATGGCACCTGATGATGACTATAGTTTATAAATTTACAAGCATAATGCTTCTTTATATTATGGAGGAGACGTAAAACTTTCATATATATATATTTGTCTCTCAAAATGAAACATTATTTCAAGCAAATAATTATAATAATTCGTTTCATTCTGAATGCAAAGTTTTTGCTATCAGTAATATGCAGGTCAGCATATTTATTTGTCTCATCACAAATATATTGTATAATAGTATCGTGTGATACATATTCAAAGATTCTTAAAATGTTTGCATGAGCAGTGTTTTGAATTATTACACCATTATTGCCAGAAAATGAAAATGTGGACCTTACCTTATCAAATGTCTGACAACGAAATTGAAACGTGCGCTGCAAATATAATCAGAATTATACTATATTCTCCGAATCATTTCTAGAATCACAATGCAAATCAACACTTTCTATATCACTTTCAGAATCAGCTAATGGATGCTAGAATTATCAGAAAAACTTACGTCCAAATGTTTATAAATTCCAGATTTATTGAGTGTATGCTTCAACATAGTTGTAGGTCAAGTAATAATAGCTACACAAAGGCCGACCAGCTGTGTCAACACTTAGAAATTACGCTTACAAACGTGTGCAAATACAGAATCTCAATTGTTAGATGACCCTTAGCCAATCATAGTATTTGAACACTGAGGTTCTTTCAGGGATAAATTATACAAATACATGGCCCATTGCTCCATATGGAGATGTCTGCGAAATATAGATAACTTTTCATCGTATCCTTTAGGATGCCTCCGCAGCCAAGGGGTTAAAAGACTATTTCTTCCTTTGCTTCACTGTCATTGATCTTGGTGGAGAATGAGGGATTGGGGCAGTAGAAAAGTAGTCCTCCGAATTGATTAGCTGGTTATGTTTGAGGTCCTATTCACAGACAGAATACATGTTCATTTGGTTCAAATCCCACTTAGAGCCTTCTTATTATTTCTATAACTCCTTGATACTTCCTATTTATATTGTTAATTTATCAATGGCAGAGTGAGGAGGAGTGTTTTTAAATAACTCACCGTGGGAACTCGGCATATATACCCTTGATATCTAGTGAGTGACTCTAAAACTTGTGTGCCTGACAGGAATCCTTTAACATTTTGCACTTATCCTCAAATCAGACACATATATTTATCATCTCCCCTTTCTGTTTTGGACATGAAGCATAACACACTTACGCAAATATATGCATATATATACACATCCATATATATATTAATGGATGTATTGGTGATTATTTATATAGTATGGATGTATTTATATAGGTTACTGGAAAGCCAATTTTGACACAAAATAACAAATAAAAGTGCCTATTTTTAGGGGAAGTACTAACAAACTGTTATAATGCACAGTTCTGTCTGATGAACACTTATCGCGTTTACTGTAACAGACATGCTTCATCCATATTAGGGTTGCTCGTCACCGTCGAGAGGTTGTGGAACCGGAGGTCTTAGCTGAGGGATCTGATGGTGATGATGACGACAGGCCTGTAAGAAGGAGACGTCCTGAAGAAAGTGACGAAGGAGATGAAGATGAGGAGGAAGAGGAAGAACTAGATGAAGAGGTAAATTTTCTTTCTCTCTCCCTAACTAAATACATAGATCTTCTAATAAAATTAACAGTGAATGGCAAGGACATTGTGTAAATCTGTCATTACTTCTTCTGCGATTGTTCTTAAACTCTTGCATATTAACAGGATGTAGTCCAGAGAATGAAATTTATTGTGTCATGGCTTAGAGCTTATCTACCGTATCTGTGTTTTCTGGCTCAACACATCCGATGCCAGCATCAATTTTGGGTCACTCACCTTCTATGGGATGGAACAGATAAATACCCTTGAAACCTCTTTAGTCACCTCTTACTATCTTAATGGCAGATCATAATGATGCAATTATTTGCTTCTCTTTTGGGTCCTGACTACATACTGGTGTTTCAGTATTAATATTTTAATCCAAAGTTCTACCATAGTTTTCTTAGTCCCCACACAAAATCCCTCACTTAATTTTGAGTTTGTTCCTTTCGTGTCACACAGGGCAGAGGTTTTAATTCTCTGATGCGTTGCGATCCTCTACTTGTACTTTTAGTTCTTGTATGGACTTGTATCCAATTATTTCTCCTTCTTTAAGTATGGTGCTATTTTGGGTCTTCCTCTTTTTCTTTTCCACTCAGGTACCCACATAAGGGTCTGCTGGTTCAGTCTGTTTTCATCTAGTCTAAGAATGTGTCCCAGGTATTTCCATCTGCGTTTTCTTATAACATTTGAAACAAGCTAGTTCTTTGTGTGTTTTATTGCAATATTTACTGTAGGTACTCAATTTCAGTTGTTGTCATTTTGTCTGGTAGTCTTGTATTCATTGTCCAAGTTTCATTTTGTCTGGAAGTCTTGTATTCATTGTCCAAGTGTATCTCCATGATATGGTGGTCACGCCATTTGTCTTGTTTACAGCTGCGTTTTGTGTGCAGGGAGGGGGGGGGGGGTTCCCACTTGAACTGCAGAGTTATGTACTTTGAGTAATATGATCTTGTGAAAGGAGTACAACATATATGAGACTACCTGAATAAGAGTCTCTTATCTGTACCTTTTTAGATTAATTGTCACCACCCATGTATGTATGTGGCCTGAAAGGGGAGTAAAGAATAGCATCACAGTTTACCATCATGCATGTGGTAGGAGCAGACTATGGAGATTGTGAAGTTGGCTGTCCCATCTCTATAGGGTAAAAGTGACCCTGGTGTCAGGCAGAAAGGTGCAGATATCACAGCAAAGCTGTAAACCATGACACAACACCTTCTGTTCTGTCCTGCTAATCTGCAGAAGTCTGAGAATGGAGGTAGGAGATGAGATTCACTGTCCAGTTTTCTATACACCTGGCCATATTGAAGTCATGCAGTTATATAGACTGTGTGGTCACAAGTGATCAACATTATAAATGATTGCAGTCTGTGATGTGGGATCTCTCCATAGAAAGTAGTGTAACATTCCTTCTACAATCACACATACACCTCAGAGTAGGGGGTAAAGGTAGGTCCCATGGCAGCAACCTACCGTCGGGGATGAAGATAACTTTTCATGTACTAAGCCGCATCAACTATTAGGTGGGGTGGCCAGTTCTCTTCCTTGCTATCTTTACCTTCCCTAACTCATGCATCAGGCACTCATTTACAACTGAGTTGACTGGAGGAGTGTACGTGCCAAGCCAGAAATCACAACCTGGATTTTCTTTTTGTGTGTACATGAGCAGGAGGCTGCATCTCAAAACATTTCATACCACCCAGAGTTGACTTTATTTCTCAACTCCACCATCGTTTGAAGCTCTTCTTTGATTCAATACATCTTTGCTCCCTGTCGCACCAGTATGTCTCAATTGTTCATACTGGTGCAGTTCTGCAGAATATGTTCAGAGGTCTGTTCATCTGTTCTATAAGTGCGCGGTCGTGTGGCATCTAAAATTGGCTGTTTTGTATAGTGTATCCATTTCTGCAACTATTTGTAAAGTTTCAAATGTATCTATGCACAAATAAAAGTTCCCTATCGATGCCAACACAGTGAAGTGGTGATGTGGCTTTGTTCAGCCATCAAGGACTGGAAACTAAGACTGGTCGGGCAGTCCCACTCGAGTAGGACCACAGTCTTGCCCAAGTAAGCAGGATGCTGAAGACGGAGGCAGCCAACCAAAAGGCGCACAGTTAATCAGGATGCCACTCACAAAACACAATGGGAACATGTCTATATCTCATAATAGTTCTGTGATGATTTGAATGATTATTTACATATTACGAAAGTTGTTCATTTTTTACCGATCACATGTAGACTACATTTCAACTTACAATTTCATTTGCTCCTGAACTAATATCACAAAATAGCTGACCATAGTCACAACGCAAGACCTTTAGAATTATTGTAATTGGATGAAATACTACAGTATTTTTACAATCTCTTGTGGTGAAAACTCTCGTGACAACATGCCCAAAAGACTGGCCATATTAGGAGGAACTATGAAACATCTTTTAGAAAGATTATCCGTACACTACGAATATATCTGGTTTTTATCACTTGTACAATTTCTAATATTTTACAACGTTCCCATTTCACATCTTCCATTATCTATTGATTGAAAGGGAGATTGCAGTAAAAAATGTACCATATTGCAACTGAAAATGATCCGCGCATAAAAAAAATGGATTCAAATTTTTTGTGTGTGCTTATATTCATCTACTTTGTGTCACATAGCTGCTACTCTGTTTTCAAGATGTTTTATATTGTAACTTATTCCAGGAAATTGAAAAGCGCAGAGCTCAGAGGAGATCCAAGGCAGCACAACAGAGAGATGAAGAGGTAATGTGTCAGCATGTAATGTGTGAAAATATGCACAAGATCTTGAAAGCTATATTAAGGAAGATGTTTCTACTGCTATTACAATTAATGATGATAGTTTTTTTGTGGCGCAACAGTTGGTCTGGAGCAGACAAGAGTAGAAGTTCCATGTGGACTACAATTTTTTCAAATTGCAACCTCTCTGACTGATTTTCAATCTGCAGGTGCAAAAGCAGTATATGCTTAAAAAATGTAATTTGAAGAGTGTTTGTGCCTTTTGTTTCTATTCTTTGTCTGCCTTCTTCTCCCTCATTGTATACCTGTACTTAGCACTATACACCATATGGTGAAATCATCAGCCAATTTCAAGAATTTGGATTTACCATAAAATTGATCAAGGATTTTTTGCAGATGTCCTTACATGTCAACCCCTTTGCCTTCGGCTGGTTGAGAACTTACCAAAGCGTATTAAATTAAAAAAGGTCATTGTTTGACACTAATTTTTTACATGGCCAAGTCATCTTAGGTGTCTATGTCTCAGAGTTGAGTCAAAGGATGGTATCTTAGTTGAGTCAAAGGATGGTATCTTAGTTGAGTCAAAGGATGGTATCTTAGCTACAAGATATCTTGTGTTAGAAGCTTTGTCCTACCATCTGACATTCAATATTTTGTGGAGACTCTATATTTGCTCTCTCTACCAGCTTTCTAAAAGTTATAGATGTTATTCACATTGGTATCCTATTTTAACCTTTAGCACTCGGGAGTTAAAATTACGTAATTTATCCTGTATCACTGAATTATTCTTTGCCATTTTCCGTTGTTATTATTATTATTGTCGCCCCCTTGGATGACCGGGGGGGGGGGGGGCTCAGTAGCGTCAACATCTCAAATGGATGAATGGCACCAAATGGATGAATCCAGCAGCATTCCGAGCAAATGTTATTTGTTTTTCTAGTGACATGATTTCTATGACGACATGAAATCTGTTCAAGCTATAGCACAGTTGTAATCAAACTGCGCATAATATTTAAAAAGTTGGAATGTAGGCACTTCCCGTATTGTACCTCTATTTTATATGCAGTTTGTTTTTTAAACAGTCTTTTTGTAAATTATTTCTAGGAGGTCATGGATGTTGAAGAAGAAAAGAAGGAGGAAGAGGAATCAGAGGAAGAATCATCAGAATATGAGGAATATTCAGACTCTGAGGAGGAAACTGGTCCAAGATTGAAGCCTGTTTTTGTGAGGAAGTAAGTTAGAGAATGTGTGATATTTCTAAACTGAATTATATCAACTTGTTTTGTCAGACAACTTGTATGTCTGTATATGATTGTTGTATTTGTTGGTTTCAATCTGCAGGAATTACTAGCAATGAAACTTTTGTTACTCATGCAATGTGGTGTTTATCCACAGCTTTCTTTAATACCCAGAAGACTTTGACTCTCAGTGGTATGCAATGCTTTGATAAGAATCCTCCCACTCAAAAGGTGTGTTCCACACATGCAGACATCAAATCACATGAAAACCTGCAATAATTTACTGGTATAAAGGATCTGTAGCTTAGATGTGATAACTTTAGTTTCCACTTGTATGCATTCATTGTCAGTTTTTTTATGACAGGAAAGACAGAATAACTGTTCAAGAAAAAGAACGGGAGGAAGCAAAGGCCAAGGAGTTAGAGGCAGAAGCTAAAAGACTCGCAGAGGAAAGGAAGAGACAGACAATTAAGGTAACTTATAATTATTATCTATCATAACATACGGTTCAAACTTTTACAAGTTGCAGGTTCAGAGGGAATCCTTGTTCTCCTATAGACAGGTTGGGGATTGTTACAGAGAAGGGTAATGAACTTTGTCAATAAGCTTGCCAAAATTTTGACGTGCTGTACTAAGGTTCAGACTGTCTAATATCTGGAAGTCAAAGTCAATCAGCACACGCACGAAAATGCGCTTATTTAATTCCTGCGTTATTCCGGTGCTATCATATGGATGTGAGAGCTGGAATAGCTCTTTATCTTCAGAAAAGAAATTACTGAGTTTCGAGAACAAATGTCTTCGTAGGATAACTAACACCCATTGGAATGAATTCAAATCGAATGATAAAATCAGAGAAGACACATCAAAATTTCATCACAGATGTTATCAGAAAACGGCGTTGGTCCTACATCGGGCATGTCCTACGCGCAGACACCAACAGAATACACCACCAATCTCTTGAATGGATACCTACAGGCAAAAGAGCAAGGGGTAGACCAAAAGAAACACTCAGAAGAACAATACTTAGAGAAAGTAAAACAACCAATATTCATACTATTCAAGAACTGCACAGAATAGCTTTGAACAGACAGAATTGGAGAGATCTGACCTCTGCCCTATCTTCAGCGCAAAAGGAAAATGAATGAACTATGGTTCTCTCTATATTAAAAAAGAGTGTGCTCAGCCTCAAATACCTTTGGACCTTTATTTTTATCTCAACAGTTATGGATTTTGTAAGCTGTGTGTTAAATTTCATGGCATTTGGTCCATTTTGAACTGAATTTCTGCATCTCTTCTTATACTTTTTAGATGATATCCCTGAAAGAGGACTAAAGAATAGCAGCACTGTTAATCTACCATAGTCCTTGTCATAAGATGTGACTAAGGAGGTTTTGGAGTAGGATTAACTGTCCAGTTCCATAAATAGTCAGTGACACAAGCCTGGCTGAAGTCAGATGTGTCAGATCAAAAGGCTCAAATACTATAACTAACTTGTAAACCATGGCACAACACATTCCATACTACATTCCGCTAATCTGAAGTAGTTTGAGACTGGCAGCAGAAGAAGAAATACAGAAGGTGGGAGGAAGTGGGTGTTATTTACCAACTGAAATATACTTCAAAAATAATAGATGAATAATTAAGTCATCCACATATAGAATTTATGAAATAGAGTATATATTTGGGTAAAGTTGAGAAATTGTGTTTCCATAGATGGCCAATCAAGATGTGAAAAGGGAGCTGGAAGAAGAAAAAGATGTGCAGCAGGCATACGATGGTCTGGACTCAGATGATGATAATGATGAAGAGGAGTATGAGTTATGGAAACTGAGAGAACTGAAACGTATCAAGCGAGACAGGGAAGAACGAGAATTGTAAGTTTTGATTTTCTCAATCATTTCATTCCAGAAAGGATCTCCGTAGTATAGTGGTTAAGCAGTTCCCTTTGTCGTCAAGATGTTGTGGATTTGAATCCGGCTCATGTTGTCTTGTTTACAAATTATATTTTTTTCGGAGATCCCTAGGAATTATAACTTTAAGCAGAACGCCTTGCTCTCAAACGCGTGGTGTGAGACTCGAACTTGGACAAGGGGTACACGATGTCAGTGAACGACACCTCGGCTAAGAGGGCGAAAGAGCCAGGGTCCAACTCCTCTGTTGAGTTCTTCCCCTTAAGGAACCAGGCTCACGGATGAGAAACGGTTCAGTACCCAATGGGCACAGGCACAGCACGTCCAATTACACGAGGCAAGTTCATAGACAGTGGAATACCTCGTGCGAGTCAGACGAGAGCAAAAATCGTCTGGGCGAAGAGTCGCCACTACGCGTGCCTGGAGACAGATATAGAGGCTGTCACAGGCTAAGGGTAGCTCACCCGAATTGTCAAGGCATGCCGAAATCGGATGTGCTAGGCCTACAATGCGCATAACGGTGGCACAACGTAATCACGCTCCCGGCGGAAATCGCACGGATATCCGTGATGGTTACAATGGAGCGAACGCAAAACAAACAAACAAACATAACTTTAAGCTAAAGAATTCAGTAGCTGTGAGGGGTGAGAACTCTGCAGGTGAGAGCGATGGGGAAATATGGGGAACCTGAGTACGATAAAGTCAATCCTCTGTATTTTTATTTCCTTCCAGAGATACAGGTGCTGTTTTTTTTATATTCTGAAGCATAACAATTCCTTGACTTGACTCATTTCTTGTGTCATATGAATGCTCAAGTCTGTATTCACAACAGGGTTTGTAACTTTTCTACACTTCCATCCATGAGACCAGTTTTACTGATATCATCTGATACTTGTTTATAACCTGTAGCAATCCGAAGTCGATAAATGTCTACATTGAGGTAGTCATGGACAACAATCATTCATGTTTATTTCCCATCATGCTCTTATAGTAAGTGTGTGCTAGAGTTTTTCCACAATTTTCCCTTAATTTTCCACAATGATATAAATATGCAGTCGTAATTTATTCAACTTTTTCCAATACCAGTCTAGACAACAGATGTACAACTCAGAGGACACAACTTATTCAGCAACGAAAAAGAACACCTAACAATCAATAAAAAGTCCTTTTAAGGACTATCAACTTAAACATCCCAACAATAACATGGGAGACAGGCAGAGCCACACCATAGTCCTTTTAACGGCTGCAGCTAGGAGACATGTTGGCAAACTCGGACGAAGAAAAAAAGTACTAGCATCAACCAGGCAGATACGCCACAAACAACAAAGGTCCCCAAATGCTCTGATATAACCATTATGGACACTAGTCCTTGGTTGAAAGGGGCGGGCCTCGACCATATGAGGCATAAACCATTAGTAAACAAACACACAAATTCGACATTTTCACGTTTGCAAGCCGAACTGTGTATGCTTAACTTCAGTGTCATCATTTTTCGCTAATTCTTCATGGATTATGATTCAGGAAAGGACGGATTTTCAAGCTTTAGTGTTGCTGGTACTGTAGATCAACATATGGGGTTTGAGGGAGATGTTGCAGGTACTGTAGATCAACATATGGGGTTTGAGGGAGATGTTGCAGGTACTGTAGATCAACATATGGTGGTTGAGGGAGATGTAACAGGTACTGTAGATCAACATAGGGAGTTGAGGGAGATGTTGCTGGTACTGTAGATCAACATATGGGGTTTGAGGGAGATGTTGCAGGTACTGTAGATCATCATATGGGGTTTGAGGGAGATGTTGCTGGTACTGTAGATCAACATATGGGGTTTGAGGGAGATGTTGCTGGTACTGTAGATCAACATATGGGGTTTGAGGGAGATGTTGCTGGTACTGTAGATCAACATGGGGTTTGAGGGAGATGTTGCTGGTACTGTAGATCATCATATGGGGTTTGAGGGAGATGTTGCTGGTACTGTAGATCAACATATGGGGTTTGAGGGAGATGTTGCTGGTACTGTAGATCAACATATGGGGTTTGAGGGAGATGTTGCAGGTACTGTAGATCAACATGGGGTTTGAGGGAGATGTTGCTGGTACTGTAGATCATCATATGGGGTTTGAGGGAGATGTTGCAGGTACTGTAGATCAACATATGGGGTTTGAGGGAGATGTTGCTGGTACTGTAGATCAACATATGGGGTTGAGGGAGATGTTGCTGGTACTGTAGATCATCATATGGGGTTTGAGGGAGATGTTACAGGTACTGTAGATCAACATATGGGGTTTGAGGGAGATGTTGCAGGTACTGTAGATCAACATGGGGTTTGAGGGAGATGTTGCTGGTACTGTAGATCATCATATGGGGTTTGAGGGAGATGTTGCTGGTACTGTAGATCAACATGGGGTTTGAGGGAGATGTTGCTGGTACTGTAGATCAACATGGGGTTTGAGGGAGATGTTGCTGGTACTGTAGATCAACATATGGGGTTTGAGGGAGATGTTGCTGGTACTTTAGATCAACATATGGGGTTTGAGGGAGATGTTGCAGGTACTGTAGATCAACATATGGGGTTTGAGGGAGATGTTGCTGGTACTGTAGATCAACATGGGGTTTGAGGGAGATGTTGCTGGTACTGTAGATCAACATATGGGGTTTGAGGGAGATGTTGCTGGTACTGTAGATCAACATATGGGGTTTGAGGGAGATGTTGCTGGTACTGTAGATCAACATATGAGGTTTGAGGGAGATGTTGCTGGTACTGTAGATCAACATATGTCTTTTGAGGGAGATGTTGATCATATTTAATAGTGTAGTAAATACATTCATTTACAACGAGTAATTTAAGCAGCTATGTTTTCTACAGCTAGGTCTATGATGACCTTGACAAGGTATGTTCTTTGTGTGCGTTTGACTACATTCTCGATGTTGGTTGTGCACAACATAACACCTTCAACCCATATCCATCATCCATTTATCTCTATTGTCTCCAAATGTGAAATCAATAACTCAATAAATGAAAACGTAGCCCAAAAACAGCAATCACGTGCAGAAAAACCAGACGCAAAAAAAAAAAGTGGCCGGTTGTCAGAGGAAGTATTCATTATTTTTAGCTTGGCTGCTATAGGTTAACAATCTCCACATTACTCTGTTTGCCATGTGGGTTCCAATCTAGCTTAAGACTTAATCTATTTCATGAATGTGTGCGTCTGTCTTGTTCTCAAACTTCTATATTTATTAGCAAGATGCAGTCCGGAGAGCAGAATGTATTTGTCATGGTTTATTGCTTGACTATGTTATTTGTGCCTTTTGGCCAACACATCAGACTTCAGCATTTCTTTTAGTTTACTTTGACCTATGGAATGGCATAGCCAACTGAACTCCAGATCTTCTTAGTTACTGCTTACAACACACATGGCAGGTATTGCTATTGTTACTTCCCTTTTGGACCTCATCAACAGCAGTGATATGTGTGTACCTAAACTGTTTTTCACCAAAGACATATGTGCCAGGCCATTGGCACAATTAAACGAGTAACACACTGCATTTCTATTTTTTTTGGGACTACATGCTACTGGAAATAAAGTAGGACCATTGTCCTGCTATAAGAGAGATTTGGTAGGACCATTGTCCTGCTATAAGAGAGATTTCGTAGGACCATTGTCCTGCTATAAAAGAGATCTGGTTGAAATTTTAGAGCAAATGCAAAAATGAAAAATCACATAAATATATAAATATTCGTGCAAAATGTTGCCAGATAATCGCATAAAATAAAAGATTAATTTACTTGATTTTCGTTACTTAAACTTTGCCTCTAGAATTGAGAAAGAAAAGATGGATGTTGAGAAATTCAGAAATATGACAGAAGAGGAGAGACGACAAGAGCTAAGACAGAACCCAAAACAAGTCACCAACAAAGCTCCAAAAGGAAAATACAAGTTTTTGCAGAAATACTATCACAGAGGTGCTTTCTTCTTGGTAAGTTCTCTTCCTTGTGGTGCTTTCTTTTTAGTAAATATTCTTCACCATCAATGAGGGACTCATGCAAAGGACTAAGCAAATACCAGTAGCATGCTAAAAGCAGATGTTCTAGGTCCACATGATGTAAATTAAACCATGGCACAATGAATTTCACGCTCCCCATTGGAAATTACATGAACATTTGTGCTGGTTATTTAACTCTTTCCCCACTATGAGATTTTCCTATTGTCAATCCCCCATCACTAAGGCAAGCGGCACAACTCCAAATTATGGATATGATGATGATAAAATTGCATTTTCCTCCAAACTATTCATCATATCACACTCAGACTTGGCGGATCAACATAAAAATGAATAGTCTTGAATAAACCTATATCAAAGATAATTTAATACATATATGTTTTAAATAATAAATTGTCAAACTCGACATAATGTGGGGAACATTTTTTTTGCCTTTGGGGTGCTGAGTAGAGGAGACATATTGAGACAAAAATATTGAGATATATTCTCAAATCCCGTTTTTTCCAAACAGGGTGAGATTCCCAAAATGTTGAACCTGTCATCTGTACTCCAGTACATGCCATACTCAAACAGAATACACGGGTCCATCATAATATAAATATAAAAATGACGTTTTATTTCAATGGTAGTTGCAGATGTTCAGCACGTGTCTTCTTTCCTTGTTTGTTCTTTGCGCTATGTTACATTCGAATTTGTCCGATCAGCTGAAAATTGATAAATTCTTCATTGACAATGATCCTAAAGTATTCATAATGTGTGGCAATCTCATCAAGATTATGTACAGACCCAACGTTTTGTACAAAATTCTCAACTTCTACTCAAAAAACTTCATCACTACGCCAAAATTCATGGTGTCATAATTAGTATTACGAATGTCCATCTCTTTGTCGGAAACATTAGTTAGGTCTATCTAACAAGGAACATCACTTTCCACATTATATTTGATATGCAAATTACCTACATCGTGCATATTTCCATCGTAACTACGGATGTCATCATCAGTGTACATATAAATAATGTTTTCCATTTCCAAAACTAGGTCTAATACTTCACTAATTAAAAAAAATTCTTAATTAATCAGTCTTACGTCCAATTGCTTTGATTGAAACATAAATCAGGAGGCTAAACCACAGATCTATGCAATGGTCATGGATTTTAATTGACCCGGTGCAAACTAAAAATGTAATATAGATCGCAACAACACAAGTATAAAAAAAAGTACCCGATGCGACTGTAAGGGGCACGTAATAATGGCAATGTGTGGCAACTCTAATTGGGATCTGGTTAAGAGTGGATGCAAGTAAATAAATCCAATAGAGAATGACACAAAGGAACATTGCTGGAAATCGAAAGAATATACATTAAGAAAACAAACAGAGAGCATTACAATACATGAAATATCTGAAGGAAAGAATTAGATACATATACAAATTAGCTGGGTTAGACATGGAAAAAACTGGAAGTTATAACTCAAGATAGGACATGATGGAAAAGGTTAAGAACCAATGCTCTTTGGGGAGTTGAAGTATGAATAGATTGAAGTATTGTTCTTGCGGTACTTTTTACTTGTTGAGTCCCCGCTGTACTGTTGTGGCTAAATGGCGCACACACTGACTAGACAACCTGGGTTCAATTTCCCAAGACAGCAGTGGTAACGTATATATTTCTTCAAAAAAGTCCTCCATTGGCCACCAGGAAATGGGCCGTCTCTACCATTAGACATGCTGGAGACACTTAGTCATGTGGTCAACTACTGGCTAGGCAGCTCAGCATTTTGGCATAAACAGCACTACTATAATGAAAATTCATAACACAACTTTGGCCATCCAATGGTCAAAAATTCGCAGATATTGCAACGAAGCTGTAAACAATAACATAACACATTCTGTTTTCTGGAAATGGTCAGAGAAACTGTGGACCAGCTCCTTCCTAGACGAGATATGACTAAAGCCACACAGTCAGTATGGTCTCATCACAGACTTATCACCATCCTGTACTGTGGAAAAACATTAAGTGTCCTGATGATACTACTGATACCAGAAGACAAGTGTCCACCTAACACTGCTACACAAACCACCCACAGGTAGTCAAAAGCTAGTGGTGGATGTCTACCAGTAGACCATAGAGTTGATACAAGGATGAATACTGTAAACCAGATATCATCGGTTGGAAAATGGATCGTGTGGATGAGAGGGAGAATTGTGGATAAAATACTAACCCAGTATGGTAAATCTATGGCTGGGACACACAAACAGGAAGCATCCGATGTCCACCAAATTTAGAGCAGCGTACAGAGCCTGTAACTCTAGGGACCCGTGCTTGTTGCTGTCAGTCATCTGAACCCAAGTTTTATGATCGGGTTGTTGCGAGGGTCAATAAGTCACACTAAAATGTGGGAAATAATAAAAATACAATAGATCATTTTTCCAGATCAGATTATGTGTGTATGAGGGTACAACGTCCAGTTATGTGATCAATATGTGGCTGATGAAATGGCACAACCTGTTGTTGTATATGCACATGAAATATGTTGTCTTTGCTCCAAGAGTTTACAAGGAGTAAACAGTGTGTAGTTGGATTTTTTGTGTGTGGAGGAATTTCTGCCAATGACATTCATAAAAAGAGATGAATCCTGTTTATGCTGCGAACCACTTACCCTATAAAGCAGTGTATATCTGATTAAATTTCACAAGGACGTGCATTACTTGTCAATAAAGCGCTACCTTGTTGGCTGTTGAAATTGCAGCAGAAGCAATGTGGGTGGAGGATATGATTTGAGCTGACATAGAACCTAGAGAAAGTATGCACATTAGGGGACATAGAACCTGGAGCAGAGTGGGGAAAATAAGTCTTATCAAGTTCAACTTCCATTGAAGTGGTAATCACAATTTCCAGGAAACATGACGTTTTAGTGCATATAGATTCAGAAGTCCGGGCTCTAATAAATGAGAATTCCTCAGATGGAGAAATTATTCTATATACTGATGGGTCTATGATTTGGCATGTGCGAAGTGCTTGGGCATCATGGCACACTGCAGAGGGAAGTATATTAGGGACGAAAGTGGTGCTTTCTATACATCACTAGCAGTATGACAATGGAGATGAGGGCAATGGTTTGGTTAGGATTCTAGAGTGCTACAGGCGTTTGATTCTGTGAGAATGCTTCAAAAGATTTAGTTAATTACTTTTCAAATTCAGGAAAATTTTGGAGTCAAATTGCAAGATGGAAAGGTTTTCCTGGTTAAAATGCCATCTGCTCTGATTTTTTCAGTCTGTGGAAATGTAACAATATCCATCTAATATTATATAATTTCCATTTTGTTGTATTTTGTATTGTATTGTATTTTATTTATTCTGTATTTTAATTGTTCTCCAGCCATTTATGACTTGACTTATTCTTCTTTCTAACCCTTGCCTAGTACTAACCTTGACATATTTACTCATGAGTCATGTAGTCGTATGTTGTTTACTTTTCAGAATGTTGATGACACTGTATTCAAGCAAGATTTCTCCCAGCCGACTCTGGAAGATCATTTTGACAAAACAGTCTTACCCAAGGTCATGCAGGTATGTCTCTAGCTACTGCAGTCATCAAGTGACGTACTGGTACTTTAGTTCTGCTAATTAGAGAAGATAATGCCTCAATCAACACAAGGCCAATAGCAGTTGGGTTGTAAAATAAATGAATGACTTAGTGGCCTCACATATTCAGGTTATGACATAAGTATATGACATGTCCAGATTGTCTTTAGGATAAATAAAACGATAACATAAAAAGAATTCTGTTCTCTGGACTACATACTGCTGGACAACTAGTATACTTGTCCTGCTATAAGAGATTTCAGTTGGTGTTTTAGAATCAACACAAAACAGTCAGGTTGTGACATAAGTTCAGTGTAATCTACATATGAAAAAGTCAGGTTGTGACATAATTACATATCTAATTGCATTAATTCTTCAAGTATCAACACAACTAAATACATCTAGTGATATTCGTTTTGTGAAATTATGTGACCTCAAGCTGTCAGGTTGTGAAATAGACATCTAGCAACCTCAAGCTTTGGTGTCTTGTTATGCAGGACAAGTCGTTACAGTTGGTTTATAACGTGTATATCACGAGATTGTTCATATATATAGTTATAAAATTATTATTTAATTAATTGTTATTGAAGTGTCACTTCTACTTGTTTGACGGCGGCGCAGTGATATACTGATAATAAGATGTATGGCAAAGGTGAGAAGAATGGTGATCTCATCAGAAAACATGCATAGAAGAGATATGGTAGGTAAGAAGAGAAATTTATGGAAAATCTTGTGATAGAGAGAAAACTAAACAGGTTAGTTGATGGTCTATGCACCAGGAGAGAAAAGGTGAACGACAATGACATTTATAAGTAATGGAAAGTTTGTTTTTGTCTTTAACCCTCCAGAATACTTTCTTTAATTTTGTAATGTTGTATTTGAACTCTCCCATCCTATTTCCAACCTAGGTCAGTATTTCTCCACCTTTTTATGGAACATTCCCCACCCCCAATGTAATTCTCTAGTGACTTCTTAAAACTTTCCTGGTAGGCAGCCTCTCTCAAGCAATCAAGTGCCATGCCAAATGGCCAATCATGTTTCTCCTCGACTCTCTGTCTCTTGTGTTGTCAATAAGCATTGTTGGTGAACTTCTACTATGCTACAATACTAGTCCGTCTAGCAACTTCTCTATTTGTCATCCCCTGTCTCTTCTCTCTTTGATGTTTCCAGTGGAACGATCTTGGCAGCTTCTCTACAAGTTCATTAATAAACCTTTTCTTGACAGTTTTCATATTTTTCTTTAATTAATTGAAACATTTTATCTTCAGGTCAAAAATTTTGGTCGTTCAGGGCGGACCAAGTACACACACTTGCTTGATCAAGATACTACTCAACACGAAGCAGCTTGGATGCAGGACACAGCTCAAAATATCAAGTTTCACACGTCCAGGGGAGGAGGAATGAAGCAGGTCTTTGACAGACCATCCTCTAAAGTTAAAAAATAGAATACATGTTTAATGTGATTTGTTATGTGATTGCAAGAACATATGTTTGCTGATTGTTTTGTACAACTTTCGTTGGCATTAACCATCCGACTAGGGTTGCCCTCATCTGTACAATATGATCTCAGCAGGTTTTGGTTCATTCATTGTGTATAGCATTTTCGTCATTGGGAAGGTGTGTTATATGTTGAAGGGTAAAGGTTTTTTTTGCCCTACTAATGCACCTGCGTAGATTTTTTACCCATGAATTTATTCTCATAATGAAAAAAGGCCAACTCCATAAATATCAAATTTCATATCAGGGATCTAGGTTCTTGTACCAAGGCCAACTGGAAGATCATGCATTTCCTGAAGGAGTACGAATTGGACTGAGACTAGATTAAGTGATAGAATCAGGTGCTCCTGATTTGCGAGCCGATAGAAGTATTGTGCGCAAACATATTTCAAAATGATCTACAGTATATTCCTACCAACACTGTGTTACCAGTGCCAAACCTGGTCTCTCTCATCTTCACATTACAGAAAGATAGTGACATGTGAGATGAAATGCTTGAGGAAAGCTGCCGGGCTCACCAGGCTTGATAGATTGCAAAATGAATATATCAGAGAAAGAATAGGTATAATATCTTGTACAGATTACTTAGAGAGAGAACAGATCAAGTGGTTTGACCACATTATGAGAATGCATCACGAAAAGTTGCCCGTACAAGCATATAACCAAATGAGATTAGGATACAAAGCCAGAGGAAGACCACAGAAAAGATGGATAGAAAACGTCGGGGACATCCTGTACAGACGCGGTCATAACACAGCAGAGACCACACTTCTAGCGATAGAACGCAAGCTTGAGCTCCAATCACCCCTACGCTTAACAGCAAGAGTGGAATACAAACCACCTGGGGAAAGGGATAGACAATCAGGTGCTCCCTCTCTATATTATCTAACTTCCAGGTAATAGAAGTATGCTATAGCATTTTTCATCTTAGTCACTAAGGCAAAAAAAAGTAGCTAGTTAAGAAGTGTCTCTCACAGCTCAACCTTCAATGGGATCAAAGTCATAGCACATTTGTATTGGAGGAGGAAACAGATATAATATATGATAGTTGGAAGAATAAGTAATGATGGGTTCTTAAGTAATTCAAAAGACATAATGATAAGACTATGAGTACATGTAACCAGGTAGTAATGAGACAGAGGTGATTAATATAGTTTTGCCAAAACTAATATCCCAGCACTCTGTTATACACTGGGCTATGAGACATGACCGCTGTGATCTATTTTGTGACTTGCATAGAACATATAATATGGTTCAAAATGTGTGTGTGTGATGTGAATGTCACTGTGATATTTTGAACAATCACAAATTAACAAACCAACAATAGATATCATGCCCATGGTTTAATCAAATATCAACTAGCATTGTCCCTTTACCATAAACCATTACCATAAAATGTGAGATGTCTATATCGCACTCATGATTTATTTGTGATGTAATAGAACTATGAGAGTACGAGCTTTCCACTGTTGTTCTGTGTGCCAGGATTTTTACTGACATAGTTATCATTCTCTGACAGGTCAGACATTATTGTCTGCATCAACTTATTTTCATTTCTGACATCCACAAAGGAATATACATTATCACCACCACCTACCTGGCAGATTTAAAAACAGACATTATCACCACCACCTACCTGGCAGATTTAAAAACAGACATTATCACCACCACCTACCTGGCAGATTTAAAAACAGACATTATCACCACCACCTACCTGGCAGATTTAAAAACAGACATTATCTCCACCCCCTACCTGGCAGATTTAAAAACAGACATTATCTCCACCCCCTACCTGACAGATTTAAAAACAGACATTATCTCCACCACCTACCTGGCAGATTTAAAAACAGACATTATCACCACCACCTACCTGGCAGATTTAAAAACAGACATTATCACCACCACCTACCTGGCAGATTTAAAAACAGACATTATCACCACCACCTACCTGGCAGATTTAAAAACAGACATTATCACCACCACCTACCTGGCAGATTTAAAAACAGACATTATCTCCACCACCTACCTGACAGATTTAAAAACAGACATCATCTCCACCACCTACCTGACAGATTTAGGGGACATATTTGATTTCATTTGAACCCTAAAATTCATTTATTAGGAGGCTATAGTGTATTTATTAGATTGGGTCTACAGTATGTGTTTATCTATTCTAGAACAAAAACTAACTGCAGTAGATGGATGTGTCTGTGCCATTGGCGCACATAAAACGGTGACATAACACATTTCCATTCTCCAGACTACATGCTGCTAAAAATCTAGTAGGATCATTGTCCTGTTACAAGAGAGATCCAGTGGGAGTTTGAGAGTGAATGATGAAGAAGAAACATCATTAATTGTTTGAGACTTCTTGGCAAGGAATAGTCTTGCAAGCTGCTATCACATAATTTGTGTCCACATTACTTTTGTCATCCCTTAGATATGTCTAGTAAATGTGGTTATCATGTATTTTATATTTTCAATAATTTCAAGTGTGCTAGAGGTGTGTATGAAAAGTCATGTAAATAACACTGGATGTGTGTGGCATAACTAAAATAAAACAAAATCAATGAACTGAATGTTTGTGGTTGTATCTTTTATCTCTCATGGAGAGGTGCCAGAACACTTCTATTCCTTTACTAGGAAATTAAAATTAAACCTTCTTGAACATGTACAATGCTTGATTGTTCAACCATACACATTTATTGTGTGTTTGTAAAAGCAGATTTCAAGATCCAAAGATCATATCAACATTTGACTCAGAGCATGATCATGAATAGCTGCTAGAAGGAAAAGAGTACCTAAACACAAGATCGATCAACTTGAAGATGAACACAAACTATAGAGTATGTGTATACAAAAATATACAAATAACAGTGTTCAACCATAGTCTTTTTCAAGAAAATACAAGACAACCTAAAGAATTATGGCATCATGACAAAAGCATTAGACAGCAGACATCCAAGTAACTAATCACAGCAATAATTGTATTATTACCTTGAATATCTGCTGTTAAATGTCTAATGCTTTTATGATAGTCCATTATTTTTACTGATTTTCTTGGGGGAAAAACCTTATGGTTGAAACTGTCTTGTACACTGTCATTTCTATTTTTATACCTATAGTCCGTGCGTTCATTATAAAGCTGATTGACACAATGTCTTACAGAAGTACTATTGTTATGTAGTTTTGCAGCAGCCTCACTTATTTTAGAATGAAGAAAGGAGCACTTATGGGAGTGACCCATGTGTTGTGATGCTGGTTTCTAATAGAGAAATATCAAATCTCTTGTACAAAGTCGTTTCATGACACTGATGCTAGGTTTTATTTTCCGGTAATAATGGCAGACTTTGGTCAGCAGCACAATGGCTGTATTTACGTTTCCAGATTTGTACTGGTACTTATTACGTAAAACTGATCCAACACAGAAACAATGTGTGATATAAAAAATTCCTGTCCAACCACAGGACCAGAAAGCCAGAACACTAGTCACATTGTCAGTCAGCTTCCTTATACAGTGAAATCCTGTTGTAACATCTTGGTCCATCCTGTCAAAATATGGATGTCATTACCAAAATTCGCTATATACAGTACAAATAATAAAGCATAAATATAATTGGGGACTGAAAAGTTGTTATATAGGAAAATTTGTTATAAAAGGATGCGCTATAGAGGGATTCCACTTTTACAAATGTCAGCTTAGATAAATGATGTAACATGTCCTGAGAATTCATACTAATGTCCTGGGAAATTTTCCAGTCTGATGTGATAATTTATTGTCCTATGAAATCAGAATGATGTAGTGACATCATTTACTGATGTCCTAGAAAACCAGTAGGTGTAGTGACATGTCCTGGAAACTGGTCTAGTTAACTGATCATTTCCAACCAGGAAATATGGACTGAAGGAAATATTCTACTCAAATATGCAGCTTTGAGTGTCACATGTGTTCTAGAAGAATCTAGTCACCTACTAACACTAGGTTGTTTAGAAATCTTAATGAAACTTATTGGTCTTTTGTTCAACATCCAGTCCGATATTGGTCATGTATAGAGTGGTTTGTTTTAGGCCATCTTGGGTTCCCAATTTCTTTTGCAGAGAATCTCCTGTGGGCCAGATTGACATTCCATGAACTGCAAAACTAGGATAATCCTGTACGACAATCAATACAAGGTAACTGCGTGAAACGTAACAACAATTGTACTTACGTAAAACAGGTTTATATAATCGCTTCACTCAGACACGACGGACAATAACTAAAACTAGTGAGTAATAATGATGTGCACACAAGAAAACAAATTACAATACATAAATAATTTGTGTATTGTAATTTGTATGTTTTCTTGTGTGATAATCCTGTAGTGTGGTGTTATGGTGTATGTTGCTGCTCTGCAGATGCAGGCCTGAGTTGCTGATTTGATGCATGATTTTAAACAGCAGTGGTCTGCTCACAGTCAAAATATTGTGACATTTATTTATGTTCAATTGATATTAATGTCTTGCTCTGGGTTATAGCTTTTGTTGAATTGTCTCCTCTGAAGTTGCAGATTGTTTTAGTTGAGGAATACTTCCCTGAAGCTTTGAGCTATGTGGCTCTAAGAGATTCTCTTCTATTTTTGTCAATTTATCTGTTTTAATGTTACCAGGCATGCCATGCATGAGCAGATATCCATTATAGTACTAATGTAGTTTTTCTCAATTATAATACATTTTGTTTGATTTTGCAAATGAGGTGGTCTTGTTTGGTATTTTGAATGACTGTAAGACTGATTTTAAATCACTGGAGATTGTGATTTTTGAGGTATGTACTCTTGATTGTTGAGTATTTAACAGCTGTGAGTATGGCCTCTGCCATGAAATTTGTGCAGTTTATTCCTGTTTGTGTATGTAGTATTGTCTATAAATATGATGTATATTTCATTGGCACAATTCATTTTGGCTTCTGTTGCGGATCCATGTATACATGCATCTAAAGTTGGTAGCATACCCTATTCAGAATGTAGCCATCAATCTAGAATTTTTTGGCTGTAGTGTTTTCTATACAATATAAATTAGTTTTATAGTGTGCCCATGCCTTCAGAACGGTCAGGATGCTCAATTGCCTGCAGTGAGATTTGAACCCGGTAGTTTGGCTGCTCCGATCTCGCCACCACAGGGCCAGATTAAAAATATGTTACAGACTTTACAAACCAATAGTAAGTCCCTGAGTAACAGTTCGAGGATAAGAACCCTAGACACTGGAGTTGGGTAAACTATGTCTATCTTGTTTGTACAAGAACATTCTCAGATAGCTAGTCTCGTATAATTAGACAGTCCATTGCCCCCTGTATCTACGGATACAAAACCCTGTGTCATCCAAGAGCCTGGTTCCTCGTGAGATACATGGAAGAAGAAACTCCCTGCAGTAAAAGAACTAATGGTAGAAGTGTTTGGAACTAAGGGTTCTACTTGAAATTAGATTTTATACTTTTAAGATTATATACCATTGAACACATGTTCTTACGCCTCATTGTTTGAGGGAAGACCAAACAAATGAAAAAGTTCATATATTAAATGCCAAATCACTACTTCAAATATTCCCTTCTACATCCATCAAGCCAGGCACATACTTTACAATTGGAGAGTTCTTCAAAACAACTGTGGGAGTTCGACAGGGATGCATAATATCCCCAGTACTTTTTAACATATACTTAGAGCACATCATACAAGAGACATTGCATGACTACAACACGTCTATATCGATCGGAGGTCGCCCTATTTGCAACTTGCGTTTCGCTGATGATATTGATCTTATAGCTGGGTCAGAACAATCATTGCAAGAATTAACATCAAAGTTAGAAAAAGTTACCAGCAAGTACGGAATGGAAATCAATTCAGATAAGAGCAAAATCTTGGTAAACAGCAGAGACACAGAAAACCAGACTAATATCATGATGAATGGACATAAGCTTGAAGAGGTGTATACCTTCAAATACCTCGGATCCAGTATATGCAGCGATGGTAAATGCAAAGCAGAACTAAAAATAAAGCTGGGGATGGCTTTAGCGTCCTTGTCAAGGCTAACTGTGATTTGGAAAAGCAACATCAGTGTTGGAGTGAAAATCAAACTGTATAGGTCGCTGGTGCTTTCCGTTGTGTTGTATGGTTGTGAGAGTTGGACACTCACTGCGGACATGGAGAGAAGATTACAGGCTTTCGAGTATAAATGCTACAGAAGAATTCTACGAATTTCCTATAGGGAACATAAGACCAATGTGTACGTAAGAAATAAAGTAGAGATGTGTGCAGGTGTCCAGGAGCCATTGCTTTCAATAGTGAAACGACGAAAACTAGCATGGTTCGGGCATGTATGCAGGCACGATTCCTTGTCAAAAACAATACTGCAGGGAACTGTCGAGGGTGGAAGAAGCAGAGGAGGTCAAATAAATACATGGACAGACAACATCAAGGAATGGACAGGGCTAGATATTTCCACACTCATCTGCATCGCTGAGGATAGAATTCGCTGGAGGACTCTGTGTGCTGAAGCTTCCAATGTGGTACCCCTACGACCCTGAAGGGTTATGGGTTTTATTGATTGATTGATACTTTACAGCAGCCAACATAAGCACATCATATTTATATATTATTTGAATCTAAAACTGACTACATCTTTCAAATATATTCAGATATAATCTTACCCATATTATTCTGGAAAAGGATCCAGCACTTTGTTATCTCTTTGTGAGGATCCAGTACTTTGTGTTTTCTCTTTATCTCTCTGTGAGGATTCAGCACTTTGTGTTCTCTTTATCTCTCTGTGAGGATTCAGCACTTTGTGTTCTCTTTCTCTGTGAGGATTCAGCACTTTGTGTTCTCTTTCTCTGTGAGGATTCAGCACTTTGTGTTCTCTTTATCTCTCTGTGAGGATCCAGTACTTTGTGTTTTCTCTTTATCTCTCTGTGAGGATTCAGCACTTTGTGTTCTCTTTATCTCTCTGTGAGGATTCAGCACTTTGTATTCTCTTTATCGCTGTGAGGATTCAGCACTTTGTGTTCTCTTTATCTCTTTGTGAGGATTCAGCACTTTGTGTTCTCTTTATCTCTCTGTAAGAATTCAGCACTTTGTTTTCTCTGTGAGGATTCAGCACTTTGTGTTCTCTTTGTCTGTGAGGATTCAGCACTTTGTGTTCTCTTTATCTCTCTGTGAGGATTCAGTACTTTGTGTTTTCTCTTTATCTCTCTGTGAGGATTCAGCACTTTGTGTTCTCTTTATCTCTCTGTAAGGATTCAGCACTTTGTTTTCTCTTTCTCTGTGAGGATTCAGCACTTTGTGTTCTCTTTCTCTGTGAGGATTCAGCACTTTGTGTTCTCTTTATCTCTCTGTGAGGATTCAGTACTTTGTGTTTTCTCTTTATCTCTCTGTGAGGATTCAGCACTTTGTGTTCTCTTTATCTCTCTGTGAGGATTCAGCACTTTGTGTTCTCTTTATCTCTCTGTGAGGATTCAGCACTTTGTGTTCTCTTTCTCTGTGAGGATTCAGCACTTTGTGTTCTCTTTATCTCTCTGTGAGGATCCAGTACTTTGTGTTTTCTCTTTATCTCTCTGTGAGGATTCAGCACTTTGTGTTCTCTTTATCTCTCTGTGAGGATTCAGCACTTTGTATTCTCTTTATCGCAGTGAGGATTCAGCACTTTGTGTTCTCTTTATCTCTTTGTGAGGATTCAGCACTTTGTGTTCTCTGTAAGGATTCAGCACTTTGTTTTCTGTGAGGATTCAGCACTTTGTGTTCTCTTTGTCTGTGAGGATTCAGCACTTTGTGTTCTCTTTATCTCTCTGTGAGGATTCAGTACTTTGTGTTTTCTCTTTATCTCTCTGTGAGGATTCAGCACTTTGTGTTCTCTTTATCTCTCTGTAAGGATTCAGCACTTTGTTTTCTCTTTCTCTGTGAGGATTCAGCACTTTGTGTTCTCTTTCTCTGTGAGGATTCAGCACTTTGTGTTCTCTTTATCTCTCTGTGAGGATTCAGTACTTTGTGTTTTCTCTTTATCTCTCTGTGAGGATTCAGCACTTTGTGTTCTCTTTATCTCTGTGAGGATTCAGCACTTTGTGTTCTCTTTATCTCTCTGTGAGGATTCAGCACTTTGTGTTCTCTTTATCTCTTTGTGAGGATTCAGCACTTTGTGTTCTCTTTATCTCTCTGTAAGGATTCAGCACTTTGTGTTCTCTTTGTCTGTGAGGAATCAGCACTTTGTGTTCTCTTTATCTCTCTGTGAGGATTCAGCACTTTGTGTTCTCTTTATCTCTCTGTGAGGATTCAGCACTTTGTGTTCTTTCTCTGTGAGGATTCAGCACTTTGTGTTCTCTTTCTCTGTGAGGATTCAGCACTTTGTGTTCTCTTTCTCTGTGAGGATTCAGCACTTTATTTTATCTCTTTGTCTTTCTGTGAAGATCCAGCACTTTGTGTTATCTCTTTGTGATAGTTTAATAAAAAATATGAGAGTAGTAATATCACTTAGCAGGGAATGCAGAGAATGGTGTCCCACAGCTGTGGAAAAAGAAGTGCAGGCTTTAATCAGTGAGAATACCAAAGAGGGGGATGTGATTATATACACTGATGGATCTGTAATTAGGCATGTTTGCAGTGCTAGGGCCTTTACAGCTCAGTGCGCAGGTAAAACGATCAAGGAGGAAAATGGTGCCTTTACGGTCACTACGAGTAGTATGACCATGGAGACTATGGCGGTGACCAAGGCATTTGAGTGGCTACGCACACAGAAGGTAACGCAGGTCTGCATCTTGAGTGACTCTATGAGTATGATTAAGAAGGTACAAGTGGGTCTCGTTCGCGAACAGTTGATTGAGGCCTTGAGAAAGTCGAGCTTTAAAGTGGCTACATTTATTTTCGCGCCGGGACATGTGGGTGTTCAAGGCAATGAAAGAGCGGATCAACTGGCATCGTGCGCGATTGTGGCACAAGGCGATGGGGCAGTGGATTGCGCTGACGTTTTGAACTCCTTAAGAGATATAACACGCGAGAGCGAGACTAATTTGGATGATGATTCCTTTTCAATGGCTAGGATTAAAGATCAGGGACTGAAATGCGGTGTTGCTAGAGGTGAACATTTTGGAGGGCGCAGAAGAACGATGGTCAACCAGCATAGGACCGGTACTGTTAGCAGAAGTGTGATGGCGGATACACTCAAGGAGAGATCGAAGCAACTATGGATGTGTCCAGTTTGCAGTGATGATGACTAACGAACTATCTTTGTGAGGATTCAGCACTTTGTGTTATCTCTTTGACTCTGTGATTACATCTTTGTTAAATTGTAGATATCAAGCGGATGTGTTGTGAAGGAAACAGTATCATGTCATGTCTGCAATTTCTGGACCAAGAAGGTTTGACATGGGATTGGTTACTCATCATGTAGGCAGTCAGAGTGACCCAAAAGCTGCATACAGAAGTTGGATGTCTTGGTTTGAAAAGTGCAATATTTACAGCCTAGCTGTAAACCATGACAGGATACATTCTGTTATCTGAACTACATCTTGCCAATTGGTATAGAGTAACGATCTGTAATCAAATGTATTCAGTCAGATGATATTAAATGTTCTCAGACACGAGACTTCTTATTGTGACTCAACCATGATTTACCTGGCACAGTAATTATGCAGTTCGCTTTATGCTAAAGATGTTACAGGTTTAAATCCTGCTCGTGACATGTTTACTACAAAGTATATTTTGTCAGAGATACCTGGGAATAATCGCTTGAACTTACAGAGATAGGCGGGCGCTATGAGTGGTGCTCTTAGCAGGAGGCGGTCTGCTTTAATTGGGAGAGACAAGAGTACCTATTTGGTAACTAGGGTACAATGAAGTCAATTCTCTACACCTTTTCAACCTTCAAGGATGAAGTGATCCAGATTGGAGTCATTTGACATCAAGCACTTGACATTATATCAGAAACAAGTACCACCATACACGCGGGTAATCTGACATAGCAAATGTCACCCACACCAGTAATCTGACAGAGCAAATACTGCATTGAGACACAGTAATCTGACAGAGCAAATACTGCATTGAGACACAGTAATCTGACAAAAATACTGCATACACACAAGTAATCTGACAGGGCAAATACACACACACACACACACAATAACCTCACAAAGCAAATAATGTCACACATAAACGTGTTCAACTCAGTTTATAATGTTATATTTTGATTACATGCAGTGTGATCAGAATAATTTTGTTCAATGTCACAAATACAGCAAATATATGCCCCACAAATCCTTCCAATGTCAACTCAAGGTGACAAATAAATATTAAAAAATGACATACAAATATTCAATTATTTTCTATCAATATTTTTATTTTACAATTACTTGTACAGAGTTGTCAACAGCAGATGTCCACTGATTAGCAGCAAAAGGCAGGTTCGCACAGAAGATATCCAATTTCTCAAATATATCTTCTTTCTCACCCATTCTCAAACTCCTGCAGGATGTAGTCTGGAGATCAGAATGCATTTTGTCATGATTTATTTTACAGCTTGGCTGCAAAATATGTGCCTTGTGTACTGATAATCCAAATTTAACATGGCTTCTGGGCTCACTGATCCTCTATGGAAGGGGACAGTCTTCCCATCCCCTCATACGACATGCAGGTAAATGCTGATATTATTTGTTCCCCTTTCAAGCAACAACAACACATGATACAAATGTATCTGATGGATCATGCTTGAAAGGGAACATAAAGGGGAGCAATGAACATTTACACTGTGCCTGCCATATAGAACATTGAAATCTGTCATAATATATGAGAAAGGTTGGATAGCCTGCCATATAGAACATTGAAACCTGTCATAAGAAATGAGAAAGATTGGATACCCTGTCATATAGAACATTGAAACCTATAATTGTCAAAAATGTGTAAAAGCTGCAGTTAGTGCAGCTCAGTTATGAACTAGTAGCACAGCTTAACTAAAGCATATATACTCATTGATGAATGATAGACTAGGGAGTTGAACTTATGGGAATATCCCCATCATTGTGGTGCTGGTTTCTAATCAAAAATCACAAAGAAAACTTCAGTTTTTCTAGGAAGTAGCACCAATTCAGAAGGACAATGTAATATCCATGTGACCTGGTCACAAATATATAAGACATTCCCACCAAACTGCAGCAGACAATAGAACTCCCAAAGCAGTATGAGCTGGTCACTGATGTTCTTGTGCCAGGAAGTGGAGTTTTTTTTTTAAAATCTGGCATAATATTGAGATTTTCTCCATAACTTACAAATCCCATATGACTGCAATGCCATGAGCTGAATCTCCGTGAGCAAACTTTGCCATGACTTTCTTAGTCTCAAGTCATGCTGGGGATAAGTCACCATGAATGTGGATTTACCACAGCGGAGAGGGGGTTGGGTAGTAAGCACTTCACACTCCTTAGTCTCAACTTGAGACAGAAAGTAGTGTTAATATTCTTTGATCATCTATCAAGCTCTGGCAGATAACTAAAATTCTACATTTAAATGACACATTCTATAACCATATCAGACCCAGCAACTACACATATGTAGACACTGCTCTCATACCAGTCAAACACCACATCCTTATTGACTGCCCACACCTCTGAACTGTAAGGAAAAAAAAAACTTGGATCACTAAGTCAACTTCATTAGACCTGCACTTTTTTTTAAATTAAGAAAAGCTTTGAGCTGCCAAGAGTAGAAGAACTACCCAGCAACAAATGGATATCAACAAATAACACATTCATGACAAACACAAATTGGAACAGACCACAGCACATAACTCTACAGGTGATCTCACAGTAATAAGCTGTAGCACCTCAGGATAAGACAATCAATGTTTGCCTTCACAAAGTTGTATGTGGCAATGGAATGGTTATAATTGTCTGCTATGGACGACATATAGAAGCACAGGTCCTTTCAGCAAGCTAAGCACCAGAAAAATTACAGCTCATAATGATCCTCAATTTTCAGAATATTATTTTTTTAAAAGCAGTAAAAATTTTCAGCTGTGTATACTGGATCATACGGTTACGTCCATGTGTTTCCAAGGCCGAAAAGGAAGTCAAGAGTTGTGACGATAGAGATGCAATATAGCAACACAAGGTCAAGCATCAGCGAGCGTGATTAGATTTGAGCAGGTAGACTCTCTTGTATGGTTGGCCAACTATGCTATCGACAAGGTTACTGACATCCACTTGTAAAAACACAATGTGTTAGTTACTAATGCTGAAATTGGATTTCTTGTTGGGCTATTGGTGCAAATAAAACGACATAACATATTCCAATTCTCTCGACTACACCCTGCTGAAATTCTTGTATGACCATTGTCCTGCTACAAGAGGTTAGGTCACCGTTTAGAATTTTTTATTTTTTATTAAATAAGTCTTTTTTAAAAAAAATTAATAGTGGCACTGTTAATACCATGCAACTAAGGGGTTTCTGGGGGTAGAGTTGGCTGTCCCATAGAGGGTCAACGAGACCCATATCAGATGTGTCAGGACAATAGGCACTGATCTAACAACAATGCTGTAAGATCATTACACAGTATATACTGATCTCTGGACTACATCCTGTTAATCTACTGGAGTTTGAGAACAAACGTGGAAGAAGAAGAACATTGTTAAGTATAGAACATGTCATGTCTCACAGCCCATCTACCGATACTTGGAATGAGCATTAGTGCTTATCACATCACAAGTAGAAAAGTACAAATTATGACATTTAATATCTCAGATGAATTAATGTTGCATCAGATGCATACACACAAACATATCTGCCATAAACAGTGAATGTATTACAAAGTTGTATGTAGTAGTCATTCCCATATGTATAGAACACAAATGGCGAGCATATGTGAATAGAAACTCATATTTCATCAACTACAAAGTGAATATATACAATAATTATTTACATCAGAAGGCACCATGTGGTATGTACACAAATTATATACATTTATTTTGTTCAAGTGCATTCCTGCACTACATTATTTATAAATGGTTGGTTAGTGTGGTTCACGGCAGCAGTTGATGTTTTGGTCTCGCATCCACCAGGGTTCGACTCCCAGTAAATACTGGGCTTTTTCTGTCACAGGATCAATTAAAAACTCACCCTGTATATAATGTGGTGGCAGCATTATTACACAGCCACAAGTACCACTGCCAACCCTACACGAAACATGATGAATTGACAGATGGTTTTCGTGTTCTAGTTAGTTGGGATGATCTTTCCTTCAGTTGATGACTTGGCATACGTTGAAACTTCTCTGCTTATATTAGTACCTTTGGTGTGTTCATTGACTAACTGGGAGATCTCCCTGGTGCAGTGGTTAAGCCATTTGCCATGTGTTGAAGAGGTCATGAGTTTGATCTAAATTACATGTCAGCTTTCCTCAAGTTACTTGTGTTGTTCATAATACATATTTAACTACAGGACACATAGATCTGCAGCCAAACACATCACATATGATGGCTAGCTTTAGCCAACTTTTTGTGCATTGGTACAAGATCAACTAAAACTATTTAAAAACCAGTATACACCAACAGACAACTAGCATGGACAGTTCTAATGAGTTCAAGACCCCCTAGATAGCTCAACTCAATAGATTGACCCAGCCTAACAAAATGGTATAAGAACACCATGGTCAGTCTTTTTGGGGAAGGTAAAAGCAGCTGGTTTAATGCTGGCCACTTCATCCCCAGGTATACCCTGGCCAATGAAAAAAAACAGGCCAACACTATATTCCTCAAAATGCTAGAATGGCCTGGAAAACTTGACTTGTATGTATAGTCACAAGTATTAGCCATAAAATAGACCAAATCATGTCACTATTGTTCAGTGAACAGACAAACAATAAGACACAAAAATAAAAGGATACACAACAACTATGTGAATGTTGAATATCTAAAATTATGTTTATAAAACTTCCAATACTGAAACATAATCAAGAAAATGTTACTTTGTTTTTAAACTTTAGGAAGTTGCATTAAAATTACATAATTTTTCTCCTACCACCGGTTTCTGTTTTTGAAAAAGTGTGTAATTATGGATGTTAGAAAAACACAATAACTGTTTTGTTTTTCTGAGATTTAAAAATAATTTTTGCACATATAAATAAAAATTGCATACGGAAAATATACATGCAATTTTTTAAGTGTGAGGAAGGGGTGAAGATTTTCTTTGCAAAAAAAAAAAAAAACAACAAACAAACCTGGTTGTTTAGAAAACACAAAGTCTACTTAGTTCTTAGAGATTTTTTTCAATAATTTTAGTACCTGTACATAAAGAACTGAATAATGCATATTATGGTCTGTTTTATTTGTGCATGTGGGATACAAGAGGTGTGAGAAAGTTGTAAAGATGGGAAAATATGGAAAAAATCAAAAAGAATATTTTAAAAACTTTTTAATTGCTCACTTTTATTTATTTTCTGAGTTGGCAACCCTGAAAGTATCGTTTTTACACCCTGTAACACACTTAAGTCTATTATATTTCTGTAGTGTCATAACCAAACTAACATAAACTCTGGGGAAATCAATCAATCTTGTAAAAGCAGCATACCACGTAGAAATTTTTTCCCCTGAAAGTTAGATCTAATGTTGTCGGTAAATCTGCTAATCAATACATTAGCTTCATACTTGTCCAATGTCATATCATATTGAAACGTAATTTCCAAGAATTCCTTACTATTAGAATCATAACTCAATAATTCTGCAATTATACATATTGACAGCCATTGTAAACTGCTGATTGATTCCCCACCGGGTGTCCCACAATTTACAACTTCTTGATCTACAAAATTCCAATTCTTCTATCCCCATACTGATATCAGAAGTTGAATACAACTGCTAATTGATTTGCTGATTCCTCCAGTCACATGACATTAACAATCGTGTGATTTTCACTTTACTGAAAGGGGGGGGGGGGTATAGCAAAAGGCAGGTCCACTCACAGGAACTTGTGAACCAGGTAAACCGTTATCGGGCCCACTTGCAGGGTTGCTGCAAAGGTTAAATACAGAACACAACAATCAAATACTGGAACACGGAAGACATTTGTTGTAACTAATGTAAAATATTAACAAAAACTAACCAATAAAAAAAATAATACATAAGAATAGAAGTCAACAAATCTGATATCTAGACCTTTAGCAAGATCCCAAATATGGTCGACAGACATATCCATTCTTGAATGATCGAGACTTGTACTCCATTAGGGCTAGAACAGACATGACTGATAAGAATCATGTGACCATTCTCTCTAGATAACCTCTACATTTCAAGCATAAAAGCAACTAACCAACAAGTTAAATTATATTAACAGAACAAATCAAAACTTGGAGAACACTATGTCACAGATACTTAGGTTCATCAATCTAAGTCATTTAATATATTAGACATCTGTAACAAGCATGTTCTGTATGTATCATTTAAGGCTCAAACAGCGTAGAGGATTGACTTTAATGTACTTGGGTTACCTCATGTATTCTGTTCCTCTCAACAAAGCAGTATGCCACCTGCCAAGATCACCACTCATAGCACTAACTCCGTAGTTTAAAGTGATAATCCACTGGGATCTTAAAAAAAAAATCCACTTTATAAACGAGATGTCACAAATGGGATTCAAACATGCGACCTCTTGAGCCCAAAGCAAACGACTTAACCACTGTGTTAGGGAGATCCCCAACATTAATTAGTTACATATTTGAACTTATGGCATCACATTAGCAATCAATATTGTATTAATACATTGATGTTTATAAAGTAGATCTTGTTTGTTCAACAAATGTACACCAACTACAAAGTTATCTCGCTCATAAAATACAATGTTTTACTTTTCAAATTACGTATAATTACTGTAAAAAGTTCACTTGTTTGTTCCACAATGGAAACTGGACCGTCCGATAGAAATCCCTTGAGTGTAACTGGCCAGGCAAGAAAATATTCATTGATGAATATGATCATCCTAGAGAATAGTTACCTTCTCCTCAGTCTAAAGAACACCATGGTTGAACATGTTCAACCCAGGTCAACCACAGATAAACCTCTCAGTTCAGTTGAGAGAACACCATAGCTGGATCTATTCATCCTAGAACACCATTCCTGAATCTACTCAATCTACAGAATAACCATGGCTGGATCTGTTCAGTCTAAATAATGCTATGGCTGGATCTGTTGTCTAGAGAAAACCCATGGTTGGACCTGGTCAGTCAGTCTTTTCCCGTAATCGTAACCTTCGATAACAGTTATCATGTTGTTCTGACAGGCTGACGTTGTGCTTGAACTTGTTGCGAGCACGGCGTGGGCGGGCGGAACAACAAAGAAGCCTGTCGCAAGGGCCACAGTTGTGCCCTGATGCCGACGTCTGTTTAGGCAGCATTAGACTCGAAAATCCATCGAGTCGGATGGCTGCTGGAACAGAGGGCGGAGCACTTACGGGAATGCCCCACGTGCTGAGGCCAGTTTTTAATCAAGAATCAAGTCTAGAGAACACAGTAGTCAGTCTAAACACCCATTGATCAGCCTAGAACATGCACAATGATAACAAAACAAAGTAGCAAGCATGTATATTTGCTGAAAAGATCAGATCACATATAGAATGTTCTAAGCAACAAGTGTCAATAAAGTGTCATCATCTCACATCTACAATGACTTGTCGTCATCCTCATCACTGGTGGCTGCCTCAAACATGCTTAACAAGTTCTTAGGCTCAATCCCTGGCTTAGGCTCATCCCAGTCCATCTTTAACAAAGGAGGAGTCCCTGGTCGATCGTTCAGATCATGGGAGCTGTGGTGACCACTGCTGGCAGTAGAGTTGTGTGTGGTTGAAGGCGTGCTGGGTGGACTGTCAGCAAAAAGAGTCCTATAAAAGAAAAAAATGTGATATTAAACTTCATTAGAACTATATGATATGTTGAAAATACCTATGTGCTATCATGTTGCAACAAGCAGGCAACCACCTTTCTCAAGAGATAGAGGATGCATTTCAGGATAAGAAACTGGTCCTAGCAGCCTGGATATATAAGAGGAAAGCTTTTGACAAGATTTGGAAAGGAGGACTTCTAAAGAAATTGTAGGGTGAATGGTATGATGTATAAATTGATAAAAGCATACCTACATAACAGAAGAGCTACAGTACAACTAGATGGCTACATAAGCAAGAAAGTCCTACTCTTATGAGGTACCAAAGGGAGAGTATTGCCCTCCACGTTGTTTCTGATCTACATCAATGACCTGGTGGCTGAACTGCCACATGGTACAAGAGTGGAAATGTATGCTAATGACTTGGTAATATGGTGTACGGAAGACCATGCAACAGTGGTTACCAAACCGGCACAGAGAGCTATGGATGATTAACCACATGGTCAAACAGATGGTGTGTCAGCATCGATATAGAAGTGCAGCACTACTCTGTACTCTCACCAAAACAAAAAGCTGGTGACAGGATAAATGGAGAGCTTTTGAAGGAAGACAAACAACCAACATATCTTGGAATCACATTTGTCAGTAGGCTTACTTGGAAGGAACACATCAACAAAGCAACAATAAAGGCCAGAAGAAGGTTAGCAATTGTGAGAAAACTAAGTGGAACTACATGGAGAGGAAATGGGAAAATACTCAGTGATGTTTACCAGCAGGGCATAAGACCACACCTAGAATATGGGTCTACTGCATGGTGTCCAGCATCAAATACATTACATGAGCTAGATAAGGTGCAAAACCAAGCACTTAGGATCATCACGGGGGCAATAAAATCAACACCCATAGTAGAGATGGAGAAAATACAAACACTGGGTGAACACAGAGACACAAAAGTGCTAATACATTCTGAAATTTCACTGTATGCCAATCATCCAATGCAAGAAAGATTTTAAAACTTATCAATGGGGCGACTGAAAAGAAGTAACTTTATCCATCAGTTCAAATGATACCATAGAAATATATCAGACTTGCCGGAAATTGACAGCCTCCTAAAGTCTGTACCAGAACAAACCCCTGATGCCTGTACATGTCAGGCATGTACAGACACACAGTGTATTTCTCACAGCAGTTCTATAGACTGTCCAAAGTGATCAACATTAAATCCACTGTGTGCATTAATTTTTTTATGTGAATGAACACATCTTTTCTGCGTTCATTCCAGCAGATAGTAGGAGGCCATCAGCAAAAAGGGTATGTTGTCATGGTTTACATCGGCTGCAATATCTGTACCTTTCAGCCTGACACATCCAACTTTAGCATGGATTCCTGGGTCACTTTGGCAGTCTATGAGATGGGACAGCCAACTTAAATCACAAAATCTCCTTTTACAACATACAAGGCAGATAACTGTTGTTATACTTTGTTCCCTTATCAGGCCATGGAAACACGGGTGACTCCCCATCTGAATTGGAGTTTCATCTCAGAGCATTGACAGTACGGGAAAATTTATAGTGGGGAAATACCCCACCCCACCTCCCTAAAGGGAACAGTTTTATGACCCATAATTTTTGAAGATCAAAACAAGCAGAACAAACATCTATATACATGCACAAACCTTTTGATTGGAGATCCATTTATAGCAGAAGCTGCAGGTCGTCTGCGCAGTGCAGGTGTAGTAAAGGCACGTCGGCGTGGTGCAGGATTACTACAAGACATGAGAAACAATATTTATTGACCAGAGTGTGCTAAAAAAAATTTAATTGAAAGTAAACCAACTAAAATGCACTTAATGACATGATCAACATTCGATAAGATCATTATAGTCTGTTATTTTTACTCCAATACTTGTGTGTTTGTGTTGTGTTTCTTGATAGAGGCCCCAATGTAGAATGTTTTTATATTTACACTACTTATTATAATTTACATTCATTATTTGTACTTATGTTTTTTGCTTTTTTTAAGTAGAAGTAACATATTTTTATCGTGTCTTAGAGTTTCACAAATATCATAAACAGCTAAGTGATAAGCGCCTTCAATATCAATGTCTGCTTACCTTGGCAGAACAAACTCATCCGATGAGTTCAGCAAATCAGATCTGCATGCTCCGCTATCATCCATATCATCTGAAATTTGACAAAAACAGAATGCAATTAATATGGACAGTATTTTCTAGTAACAAACACAAGTTATTTTCCAGTAACAAACACAATTAAGTTATTTCCAGTAACAAACACAATTAAGTTATTTTCCAGTAACAAACACAATTAAGTTATTTTCCAGTAACAAACACAATTAAGTTATTTTCAGTAATTGCAGACAACAAGGATCTCAATCTCTAACTACTCTTGTCACATGTGCAGAAGTACTTACTATTGACCTACCTGATCGACCATTATTAAACTCTCAGTAGATGACATGCCAATATAGTTGAGGTTTTCCACTTGTGGAAGCCCCACAGCATTTAATCTGTACAATTAGATTTCCCTTTGTGGTGCAACATTCAGTTTAATCTGACATTTCCCGTCACTCTGGTGGAATCAAATGAGTTCCAACCCTGATCATGGTTCTAACTGTCAATGTGTACATGGTCTCTAGACTATGAACAAGTGGAACATCGGGGAGTGTGGTGAAAAGCAGCTCTGTGCACGACATGACAATTCCCTGAATCATGCAAACATGTTATCCCTGCATAATGGTAGAGTCCCCTTGGATTGTGTGGAAAGCAGTTAGGACACCCACTTTCTCTGTTAACTAATTCTGTCTATGCAGCCCATGCAACTGTCACAGAATAGAATAGCAAAACAAGGAAAGCTACAATAGTGAGAGACCTATATCATATCCATGGTATGAAAATGATCATGCGGCTTTTATTGAGTATAATTGACAAGTACTAGGATTCCTGGCTATTCAAAGACACCTGACAATGACAAGGCAAACTAACAAAGGGAGCACAACAGGAATAGCCATATACACAAACGACCTAGCACACAGTTAAAATGCTATTGAAATCTGTGAACAAAGAAAAATTGGTGAACAGATGGGCTATGGAAAACACCGGAAGGGAAATCTATAAATATATGACCAGCTCAAATCCTAAAGACAACATCAACCTCCTGGGAAGGAAAGACCAGATTATCATTTTTGGACTTCGCACACAACATATATAGCGTAACAATCCATTGATTATCAATACACCCACCGAACAGAATTTAACCACAACACACTCCAGGGTGCAGGCTGTGCACTCATCCCTATGAAACTGTTCACCACCACCTTTTGAATGTCTAGCGCTGGATGACATCAGGAAAATGCTTCTCCCTCCAAGGCCAGATATATGGAACAAAATAACAGCTCACAAACACATGTATATATTACACAATGGCATTGGGTTAAAAGACATGAGCCCATTGACTGCTGGATCAGCAACCAACAACCAACCTTGCACTTAGTGCAAGTATTACTCTTAGGGACACAGCTAGAGGGTTGGTGCATAGTGAAAGTGGTATTACTCTTAGGGACACAGCTAGAGGGTGGCAGTTTGCAAGTAGTATTTTCCTTAGGTACAACTAAGTCGTTAATCTAAAGTGAACGCAAATTTAAAAAAAACTATTCTGGCATATACTTTGATTGTGTGTGCTTTCCATCTAAACTTCATTATCTCCAGATGTATAGACTTATTTCATTCTTTTATTAGCCTGCTCTCATATCTGATTATAAGAGACTTCTGATAACAAATCTGCAGTATATGGATTCATATCTGAATTCCATGCTATCATTTCTTCTATAAAAACATGAATAACAGTTGTATATTTTCTTCAACAAAACACTCTTCTTCATCGTTATTAGGTTGCAGAACTAAGAGCTTCAATGAACTGTGCAATTTGCTTCAGGTAATTTATGGAACGCCTCATCAGATTTGGAAGTAATGCCATCGCAGTAAGCCATGTTTTCTCCTCTTGGTAGAGTTGACATGCATGAAGAATGTGTTCTGCAGCCTCTAGGCTCAGTCCCACAGGTCTGTCTTACCAATCTTGAACTTTTTGAATATGTGACTTCTCAGTCTGTTGTGGCCATTTCATAGTCTGAAGATATTGTTCTTTATGTAACATTTGGTGCATCTGATTTCACTTATTAAATTATGCTTTTATCATAGTCTTAGTTTCTTCTTTTTTTTCTTCGTTATTGTCAATTGGATACAAACATCTCATTTGGTGACCTATTCTCGCAGCTGGGGCGGGTTCACTGACCGTGTCAAACTGTTACAGTCGATGTGATATCGGGCGACACACTGTAGCTATTATGGACACTCACAGTGCTAAGAAATAAGCCAACCTAGCATTGTTAACAAAGGCTTTGTCTACATAGGCGTAAAAAGTCTGTTTGCGGCGAAATACTAGGAAGAAGTTGGCAGGTAACTCAACGGGTACATAGGCGCTAACAGCAGAGCTGTGTGGACAGCATAGGGCACAGTTAGACACATAGTACGCTCTGGCCATCCACTGCACCTGATTTTCTCCCAGTTGTCTCGACTTTGTCTTGCCACTGGACCAAGATAAAACTCAGGAGAGAGAGAGTGTGGTTGACGATTAGCGCAACTCTTCCACACTATAAACCAACTTCAGCGATAGTCATTTCTCAACCCATTTTAAAAACGCACTATTAACTTTTATTATTATTTTATTTTATTTTTTATTATTATGGTTGAGTTTTTGGTCATCGTCGATCACGACGGACGAACATCAGTTTCTTCTTCTTCTTCATTGTTCATTCTCAAACTCCTGCTGGATCTCTCTCCCTTGTAGCAAGACCATTGTCCTACTAGATTTATAGCAGGATGTAGTCCAGAGAATGGAAATATGTTGTGTCACTGTTTTATTTGCGCCAATGGCCCGACACATCCGTCTTCGGCGGGGTATCAGTTTCATTTCTGATATTTGATAGCAATATCATTTGTTCTAGTGATCCCCCTTTTCCTTGTTACAGAAGATAAACCTTTTCATTTCCAAGTATGCCACAGTCACCAGGAATCTACTGCAGTACTATTTCTTTGGTGGTACTGCCAAGGTGTAGTAAGCAGGACATGAGCTCAAATGATGCACGTTCTTTGAATCTTTCAGTGTGTGCAACATTGACTTTGCATCAGTTAAAAAATCCTATATGTGTATGTTAGGATGTAAGCAATGTATGTACATTTTGCCTGTGGGTATGAATTTCTCTATTTCTTTTCCATTTGGTGTTCCTGCTCCTCCATACACTTATGAACACAAAATGTATTTATGGAAATTATTAGACAATAAAACGAATCAAACTCACCATCTGAAGAAATGCAATCCTTGTCTACGTGATTTCCTGGGCTGTCTGTGTGCTGTAGAATGAGTGGGTGTAAATTGGGAGCATTTCGAAGATTTCTCATGAATTTCTGGAAAGAAAAAATTAAATTCATAAGCTAACCGGGTATTCACATAAGTTCATAAGCTAACAGGGTATTCACATAAGTTCATAAGCTAAAAACCTAATAGATGGGGTCTTTGTTACCTCTAATATTTTATGGTAGTGTCCTGATATAACCTAATTGGACTTTGTCCGCTGGTTGAAAGGGGCACGCCTCTCCAAAAGAGAGGCAAACTCATTAACTACCTACCTTCATAAGCTAACAGGGTATTCACAAAAAACATATGTCTCTTTCACACAAGTTTGGTTAGTAGCGGTGATGATAGATAGTAGAATCCTGAGTGAACATGATTCTGCGTCACTCCTTTATACAAACGAGTTGAGTCAGTGGTGATAGTAGAACTTGAGTAAATAGGATTTTGTCTCGTGTTTACTATACTAGACAATGGATTTTACTTTCAGCTTCAGACTGGATTTTCTCTGGCGTTATTTTTAATGATGAAGCAATGCATATTTTTAACAGATTCCAGATGACTCACTAGATGCATGGTGTAATATCACGAGATGGGAAGTCTTCCAGCCATTCTTTCTGCAATCGAGGTATGTCACAGTAGAGATTATTTCTTCTTCTTCTTCTTTCGTTCACTTGAAACATGTCTATATCTGTAATTCTGTCTCCTTAATAAAACTCACTGTCTTTTGTAGTTCATACAGTGTCCCATAGAGCTTTGATTCCAGTGTTGTTTCCTCTGGCCAATATGTCTGCCTCAGCATTTCATGCTCAGAACACTCTTGAAGTATATGTTTGGCACTCTGTGCTGCCTGTCCACATGTACACATGGCCGTGTTGCCAATCTTGAACTTTGTATACATGTGACTGCGGAGTCGGTTGTGTCCTGTTCTGAGACGTAGAATTATAACTTGTTCTGATCTGTTCATAATGTGATAGTCATCTTGTGTTGGTGTTTGTGGCTTTCTGATTGACTTTATCATCTGTTTTTTCTGATGGTAGGTGATTGGTATATCTGGTTGGTCTTCGGCAGCACCTTCCTTAGCCAGTTGGTCTGCTTTTTCATTTCCTGGTATTCCACAGTGAGAGGGTATCCACTGCATGGTTACCCTATACTGGTAAGACAATTCGCTAAGTAGTTTTTTTAAGTCTGTTAGTTTTCCAGACTGGAGAGCTTGAAGCACTGACCTTGCATCTGTCAGGAATACCACAGGCTGTAGGCCAGAGTTGGAGTTCAGCAGTTTTTTTGCTGCCACACTAATTGCCTGAGTAGAGATTATGAGATAGTGTATCTAATCATGTGTCCAATCTTCGTAACACTTAACACGCTGCATGGCAGACGAGTTATGATCAGGTGAGCACTGTTTTGGTTTTTCTCCTTCCGAAATCGAGAGGATGGGGAAAAAGAAAGAAATTACCTTTGCGATAGAGTGGGTTTATGAACAAGTATATACAGAAATTGTAAACCATCATAGTCCCCAACAGCTCAATCAAGAGCAACATTGCTGGAAATCATCTAACCTGTCATCTCTATAGCAAACATTTGCAAGACCAGGACAGTAGTCATGTCAGGTAATGGACAATACAGTAGTCATGTCAGGTAATGGACAATACAGTAGTCATGTCAGGTAATGGACAATACAGTAGTCATGTCAGGTAATGGACAATATGATTATCAACATTTATGGTATTGTTTTTTTTACTTTGTCTGCACATTCATTTCCTATAACATCAGTCTGGCCTGACCTCATCCGTAGAGTGTATATACAGACGTCATTTATCAATAACAAAAATTACTACCATAGTTTGTTTTGTTTTTTTTACATAATCTCTTCTTATCCATTAAATGAGTCATGCTAACCTTGTAGATGTCTTACTCCCATATCCACACTGCTGAGTTTATAGAGAAATAATATTGCACTCACATTTATCATTAACCAACATACCTGGGGATGATCTGGCCACCACCAAGCCTGCCGTTTATACTCTCACAGACGATATGGTACCAATTTCTAAACCTAGGTCAATCTAGGAGTCGCTTGTGGCCTAAGTCTATTTTTTTTTACCTATGGTTTACTTTCAAGAAAATTTTCCCCATGTCCTCCCCAACAAAAATTTTTTAAAATCTGCAGTAATTTTCTTTAAGACAAACTCTTACATATATTGTATATATTTATATAAATAAATATTGTCTACCCTTCTGTGCCCTCCACCCACAATAGACGGGTTTGTGGTCCCCCCAATTTCCAATCTTTTCTTTATGGCCTCTCATGGGACCAACCATATGGCCAACACTGAGAACCACTGATCTAAATAATACTTTTAGCTAATATTGGAAAACTCAACCTCAACCGTCCGGCTAGGAAGTCAACAAACTAACTACTGAGATATATCGGCTACCATTTTGAAAATATGTCCAAATCAACATGGACCCATTCTTTCAAACATTAGTGAAGTGGTTATATTTGTCCCATAATTCATCATTATTACCTGATTCTAAAGCTAGGTCAATCTAGGAGTCGCTTGTGGCCTAAGATAATTTTTTACCTGTGGTTCACTTTCAAGAAAATTTTCCCAGTGTCCTTATCTAGATAACATAGATACATTCAGTGGCTTGCCATTTATGAATATTTAACTTAAATATTAAATCAGTGCTGGTTGTATGGATCAGAAACAAAGGAGTACAACGAAAGGGACACCTAGGAAACTACAAATTTTCATCAATGGATGCTTGCATAGAATAGGTTTGAAATAGTATAAGACAACCGCAGAAGAACTCATGCAAATATTGGACAGATCATCAGAAAGTATTGTAAAGCAGACATTGTTCTGGAATCTACAAGGAAAGAGGAAGACTAAGAATGCCTGAAGGAAAGAATTAGTTTCAGAGAAACAAGGGCATAATAAAACATGGAAGTAGCTGGAAGCAATAACTAAAAATTGGACAAGATGGGGGATTATTGAAGACCTATGCCCTGAAGGGAGCCAATGGTGCATAGGTTGCCATTGCTTTGAAATGATTCGGAGGCAGCCGTCCGTATGGACTTTACATATTTAACGGTATATATAATGTATCACTTACGCCACTAGAGCACATGTAACTCCACATCCTATTTTTAAATACCTGTAGATAAAAAAAAACACCAGTTAATGTAGGGAAACAAATAATCAATGTTGACTATTATCATTCACCTTATATATATATATATATATATATATATATATATATATATATATAATAGGTTAATTTATGATGGCAAGACAAGATTCAAAATACCACTGTCCTTGACAGATCTAGTATCCCTGGCATGACAATATTCTGATACAGACACATATTTTGTTGGGCAGGTCATCTGGTACATATGCCAGATCATCATCTACTTTTCTCTATGGCAGACAAAAGGAGTGCTATATGGACTATTTAAACACCTCACTGAAATCCAAATGAACATGGGAAGAATTTGCAGAAAATATAGTTACATGATGTTTACAGTCAAAAAAAGGTGCAGCATCTTGTGAAAAGAGGAGAAATGCAGCAGTTCAACAGTAGAGTGTAGCTAGACAGTTACCGATAGAACACTATCTACAGTGGTTATCCCATGCACCAGCTGTCCATGGACATTTGCTGCCAGAATATGGCTTATTAGCCAACTATGAACTCACAATCAAGGACATTACTGAATTTAAAAATTGGATATAACAAATGATAATCATCATTTGTGATGGACGAACAATATAATCTACTAAACACCTCTTTTACGAACACATTATATGTTCTCTCATAACCACATCTACCCATACACATTTAATGCTGTATTAAGACTGTATTAATATCTACAATTTTTATACCAACACTGTGCTACCAATGTCAAACATGGTCTTTAACAGCTTCACAGAAAAGAAAAATCGTCACGTGAAATGAAGTGTCTGAGAAAAGCTGCAATGGTTACCAAACTAGATAAAGCAAGAAATGAAGAAAAGAGTTGGTATAAGATCATGTATCGAACATATTGAGAGACAGTAAATAAAATGGTTCTGTCACTTTATGAGAATTAAGCCAAACCAAATACCAGTAAGATCATATAATACAAGAATATCCGGGCTTAAGGCCAAAGGCAGACCAAGAAAACAGTGGATAGAAAACATCAAGATAGCCTTGAACAAACATGGACTAAATGCAACCACGGCGACACATCTGGCCTTGGAACGACAGCGTAAGCTCCCACCCCTACGCTTAACGGCAAGTGTGAATGTGATCAACAATCAATCACATGGGGAAAGACAATAGACTTCTTCTGCGTTCGTTCTCAAACTCCTGCAGATTAGCAGGATGTAGTCCGGAGAACGGAATGTGTTGTGTCATTCTTTACAGCATTGCTGCGACATCTGCGCCTTTCGGCCTGACACATCCGACTTCGGTATGGCTTTGAATCACTGAACCTATATGGGATGGGACAGCCAACTCCATCCCATAACCTCCTTAGTCGTCTTTTACGACATGCATGGAAGGTAAACAGTGTTGCTATTCTTTGCTCCCCTTTCAGGCCCCGGCAACACACGGACAAGACAATAGACAATTAAGACTTGTTTCTAATTAAGATTTGTTTGGAAGTCTTTTTGCTCTTATTTACCATTCTGTCAATCATCAGTTCATCCATGGATCACTATTTCATATCTTAATGTGGTAGTCTCATATTTTCTACCCCTCTTCTCCGAGGAGCTGAAATGAATATGACCTAAAGTTGCTGGGATCCAAGTACAAGTCTTTCGCAACAATTTCAAACTTTCTGTCCAGGTGACTTTCTTGGTTGTTGCTGATTCAGCTCATTCCCTTTGACCCAATGTCATTAAAATGACATATTGCTGGGAAGTGGTGACTTTCTTGTGACAGTAGGAAATTTATTCTATGGTTGGTACGTCTGCCTCAAGTGTTGTTTAAGTTCTGCTTTATCATGGGTTTAGATTCGTAATACTAGTGTCATTTTCAATTTCTTCAAATTATTTGTATTTTTTTTAAGTTCTTAAACTGCTGGTGGATCTTTCTTGTAGCTGCTACTTGATTTTCAGCAGGATGTAGTACAGATATATGTTGTGTCACCGTTTTATTTGTGCAAATGGCCAGACACACCAGACTTCTGCGTGAAATTATTATTCCCTGCTAACATGTCAAAAAAATTTTCATTTACGATTATGCCAGTGATTTGGTATCCATTGCAGCCCCTTTTTCTGAGGTGATACAAAGAAGAGTTATGGTAAATAGTACAGTCATTCATGCTAGTGTATTTTCTAGGATATGTATACAAGGTGTGGTTAATTGAAACATGCCTGTGGTGCAGCACATGCGGAGCATGAAGACATCATTATCACTGACAAGTGAACAAATCGGAACCTATGTTTAGTGTCTGTTGCAAGTAGTCAACAACATGGTCGGTATGATAATTAATTCATCTAAATTGGACCAATGAGCAGTGATTCAGATTCTTACAACCAAAGGATCTCAAATAACCAATACTCAGGAAGGGTGAAAGGTAACCAATGAACTTCCACGGCTGGAACAGGCAAATGTGATAGAAGCCATTTCCAAGATGGATTGACAGGTGCCGAAGTTTGCATCCACTAACTCAGGGGTGGGCAAACTTTTTGTGCAGAGGGCCACATTGAAAATTGTAAAGCTATTGGAGGGCCACATATAATATGTATATTTTTGTTTAAAATTCTCGGTAAGTAATCAATTAAATATTTTTATTGTAAAGAAAGGTAGTTTTACATAATGTAGATAACTTCTGAAATAAATTATATTTCTAACAGACTTACACTATAACAGTATATTTTCTAATATGGATAAAAGGTTTTGCAAAAATTTTAAAAATATTTGAAAAATATTATGTTGCATACAGTTACAATATGGGTTCATATCAATAGTTTTAATGAAGATTTATAAAAAAACACCATACACAGTCACAACAGTTACAACTTTATTGATATTAATTTCTAATGAGATGTATGTAATTGCTTGTAAGATTTTATAATTCCTTTGAAATCTGGAACAAGTTTACTTGTAGAAATATGCATGACTACATTTAAGTTGCAATCATATATTAAAGACCGATTCTTAGATTTGTTGATATTTAAGCAAGAAAATGCCTGTTCATAAATATATGTAGATCCAAATAATGATAACAATTTAGCAGCAAAGTTTTTTAAGTTTGGGAATGATTGTTCAGGCAAAGAACCATAGAAATCCTACAAACATTCAGACTTAAACGTTTCCTTCAGGTAATGATTGGCTTGTAATTCAAGCAACTCCAACTGTATGTGCTCTGGGTCTTTATCAGCTTCTGCACTGAGAGGAGAACTGATAACATTAAAGTGCTGCTCAAAGTTCTTGAAATCTTAGAATCTTCTTCCAAATTCTTCAACCAATACATCTAACTAAGCTTTGAATTTTTTACTCATTTCATCAGAAATAGTTTCTTGTTTCAGCAAAGGGAAGTGACAAAACATGTTTTCACTTGCTTGTCTGGAAAACAGTGAGAGTTTGGCTTGAAATGATTTTACATGAACATACATTTCATGTGCAAACAAACCATTGCCCTGAAGTTTAACATTCAGTTCATTTAACTTTTCCATTATTTCAATGGCAAATATAAAGTCAAGCTTCCACTCTGCATCAACAATGTTAGCATTGAAGACACATTATATGCCCTTCATCTCTAGAAACATTACTATTTCTTCTTTAAGATCCCATACTCTCCTTAAAACCTTTCCGAGACTCAACCATCGAACTGAACTGTGGTACAGGACATCAGAATGTTCAGTTTCTAGATCGTCTAGTAATGCTCTGAACTGCCTGTGATTTGGTCCTCTTGATCTGATGAGGTTTATGACACTGACAACTGGGTCAAATAACTTGCTTAATTTTTAAAACAGATTTACACAAACTTTCCTGATGAATCACACAGTGAAGAGATAATATTACGTGATCAGGATATTCTGACTTAATCCTATCATTGATACAATATTTGGTAATCCATTCGTCTTTGAAAACACGACACTCGTCTTCAATCTTACGTTTTTGGATGCACTCATAATAAAAATATCTTAAAATGTTGCAAAATAATATAAAAACAAATGTGCTTCCAGCAGCGCGAATTTAATCATTTAGATTTAGAAAACTTGGTTGCAATATAAATACGGAAATTTATGAATGGAAACTACAAACTTGATGGTTAGTAAAATACACCGGGAATTCCCCAGGCTTAAATAATTGCAAATCAAGTATTTGCGCATTCCATTCGTAGGATATGTGGGGTGGGGGTGGTGGTTTATTTCTGACGATACATTATTAATTATCGCTTTTAGCGATATTCCATTTTATACGAAACATCTTTTTAATATAAAAGAAACATACATCCCGACATAATTTTCAACCTTTATAAAATTATATCATTCGAGTACTTATAATCGTTGAGAAACATTCAGCCAATCAAATTACGTAAATTCTAGTATAGTAAATTACTCAATATTAAACGTAGTAAAATTTCATTGACTATATATATATATATATATATATATATATATATATATATATATATATCAATATTAATATTTAAATGATGTCAAATTGGAAAGAAAATATTGTATATTTAATATATAAGAAAGTCGAATTAAAATTACAATGTATTTCTGCGTAATATTAATGGTGAAAAAATCATTTGTGCCGATCGTTCGTTTATTTAAAAATATGTTTGAGGGCCGCAAAAATATCCAATGGCGGGCCGCAGTTTGCCCACCCCTGCACTAGCTGATGAATTCTTTGTGTTATTAGGGATAGTTCAAATGGTGGTTCAGAGAAACTGAAGTATTGGTGTCTTCAGTGGGAGCCATGGTTATTGACTGACGACTATACAGAAGAACGAATAGGGTGGAGTTTGAATCATTTGTAGAATTACTATGTAGAGGGTAATGAATTTCTGTTGCAAATAGTTACAGGCTACAGATCATTCAGCCAGGATGCAATGGGAACATTTTGGTACAACAAAGAATAACAAAATTCAAAACACAATTTCTGTAAAAAAAAGATTTATGTTCACTGCTTTTCTTGATCAAGGACTCTGTAGGTATTAAGCATAAGTACAGAAATTATGGGAAGTTGTGCCACATCCAGTCTACAGCCCCAAATTATCTCCATGTGATTTTTGTTTGTTTAGATTCTTGAAGAAATCATGAATGGGAGATATATAGTGAGATGTATGTTTAAATGCCTAAGATGAATCTAGATGCATACATGTTCCCTAAGAATTGCTTTATTATAACACAACTGCTTATACACCCTTCATAATCTTGTACACGCCTCGTGTACAATCTTCATTTGAACATGCCTAGTATTACACTGGCATTAGTGCATGATACTTCTATAGCTGTACATGTCTATGTGATTTATAAGCATGTTGTCTCATCTTCTTATGTTAAGCATGTTGTCTCATCTTACACTTTCAGGTCATTACTAATGCATTTTCTAATTTCAATCTGAAATTCCTGTAGATTATTATAAGGATATAGTCCAGAGAATGGAATGCACTGTGTCATGGTTTACAGCTTAGCTGTGATACCTGTGTCTTTTTGCCAGACACATATGACTTCAGTGTGGCTTCTCTGTCATTTTGATTCTATTTGGGATAGTATAAACGGCACTGTAAAATATCTTTAATTGACTCATACAAAATGCACGGAAGGTATACAGTGTTGCAACCCTGTGCTTTCTCGCCCAAGCAACATATTGCAGGTTGCTAATGTTATATCTGAAAATATAACGATAACAAACAATCTGATTCGGATGATTGGCCCTTATACTTTGCCTTCTCCCTGCACTCTTGGCTCAGGATGCTAGGCCACTTTACTTACTCACATATCCAAGCTATATGGATGTCATTTTAGTTCCATACTGACATTAATTTGTCAGTCAACTTAATAATAAAAAATTAACAACTTACATCTCGAACATATGGAAGTGCTAAAATTTGATCAACAGATGGACGTCTTTCATAGTTCAGGTCAAGCATTTTTCCAATCACAGACTTCAAATTGGCACTGCGACCTGCAATAAAGAACATGACAATAGATGACTTACAGAATATTCAAATAACTGAAATATTAGCACCAGGTTGTTCACGGATAAACTGATTCAAATAATCCTGTAACAAACTGTTATGTTGTCAGTTTTATATCAACAATTCAGTTGCAAAAACCTCCAGAAGAATATTTTTGTGTTTATATGATGAGGATAAAGGTGTTCTCCTGGTCTGTCAGCATGCAGTGATCCAGATTTTCACTGTGGTGCATCATTAACACCACACAGAATAACACAGGAAGAATTAAATGACCTGGTTCATAATTTGGACTTATCTAAGAACAAGTCAGAATTGCTTGGATCAAGACTCCAACTATGGAATCTCCTAACAGAAATTGTCCCAATTTTAAATTGAAAGCGCCCCAGCGGTTGAGGCCTCTCTTCAGAAAGGAAAGTAATCTGGTATTGTTCCGATATTGTGGGCCTCATGAACGCTTTAAAAATAAGTCATGACCCACAAGAATGGAGACTGTAGACATGTCGATACTGAGTCTCAAGGCTGTGTATTGCACAATGGAAACTGTCTTCCATCTATTCCAGTAGCACATGTATGTCCACATGGAGGAGACATGCAATAACTTAAAACAGATACTGAATTACATTGAGTATACCAAGCACAGCTGGAACCTATATGGTTATTTGAAGGTAGTTGCCCTTTCAATGGGACTGCAGCAAGGATATACAAATTACATGTGCTGTTTCATGTGAGTGGGATAGCCAAGCAAGGGAACTGCACTACTTGCAGAAGGAATGGATTTGCAGACAAAAGAACAGTTGGAGAGAAGAATTTCCAGCACCCATTTTGTGGTGCAGTCTCACAAAATCCTGCTACCTTCCCTTCACATAAAACTAGGTTTCATGAAGAATTTCGTGAAAGTCATGGACCAGGCTATTCCAGCTTTCTGATATCTCAATGAAAAATTCCCTTGACTCAGTGAAGCAGAGATTAAAGAGGGAATTTTTGTGGGCACTCTGTTTCGAGAGCTCCTAAACGATGACCAGTTCAACAACTTGCTGCAGGGTGTTGCGAAACAAGCATGGAATGCTTTTCGCCTAGTGTCAACCAACTTTCTTCATAATGTTAGGGCAGAAAACTACAAGGAACTAGTAAAAGACATGCTGATGAAGTATCAAATGCTTGGCTGCAATATGTTTCTAAAGATACACTGCCTTCATTTCCATCTGGATTTCTTCCCGAGAACTGTGGCAGGGTTAGTGATGAACATGACAAACTTTTTGATCAAGATGGTCACTCCCCAGAGATGCTTCCAAACAGATGTCCAAAGGACAGGCGCAAAATTTTAAGAAGTAGTCTATGACTTGATTTCTTACAGGTATTAAAAGTTGCATTATTACTATTGGCATGCATTTCATGATGTAGTCATTTTGCAGACTACAAAAACAACAAACTAGTGACAATTTTGAAATTTGACTGCCATATTCGTTCTCAGAACTTCAAAATTGAGAAGAAATGACTAATATCATTTCAGTAACATAACTTTTGTAAAAATTTGTTGACCAGGTCATGTGCATGGCAGAAACATGAGATTTAAATATTTTCATTTGTATTTTTTCTCAAATTCCTGCAGATTATCAGGATATATTTTGAAAAAAATGGAATGTGTTGTCATGGTTTACAGTATGGCCAGGATAGCTGCACCTATCAGACCATACACCCAACATCTACATGAATTTAGGGTCACTTTTCCTACCAACCACACCCAAAAAATATCCTTAGCTGCTCCGAGAGTTGATTCCCCTTTAGGCCCAAGGAAGCATATTTTTAATTCAGGGGCCTAACGGTTAAAACACAACCAACTAAATATATTACTTTTAACATCCAGAAATGCATATTAAAATAAGAATGTGAAAAGAAAAACTCTAGAAATGAAAACATTTCTGGAACATAGTAAACTAACACGACAACTAACATCATTTACTAACCTTCCAGAAATTGTTCTGGCAGAGATCCATTACGAAGGTAATGCCAGCTGTCTCCACTTTTGGGCAGCTCAAGATCACTGGACATCTCCAGCATGAACATTCCGAGCGAGAAAATGTCTGCATGTTTTCCAAACTTTCCTTCCAACAACTCAGGGGCCAGATACTTGGGGTCTCCCTCTATAGCGTCATTCATGTCTCTTTTCTATTAGATGAACAGAAACATCAACTATCATCACATGACATACATTTTGAACACAACATGTGCCCACTCTGTCCCGAAACATTACAGTATTTTAAATAGATTACAGCTGGGAGAGCAGTTAATCTATGATCACCTCAACAAAAATAAAATGTGCAGGGTATTACAAGTTTCACTATCACAATAAAAAAAACCCCACAAAACCTACATTTCTACTAAAATTCCTTTTGTCATAATGACATTAGTAATTTAAGTGCTATGTTCATTTACAGACAAGTCTATAGATTGGAGGGTGTGTGCTCTGGTGTCAAAATCCACCTCTTCCGTGAATAAGAACATGGTTTTAATGATAGGAACTGGACCAAAAAGTGGTTTAACACACACACACAGCTGTTCCATGCACCTCATGATCTGACTTCAGCATTGCTTATATCACTCTGACCATCTAAGGCATGGGATAGACAACTTCGCGCTTAAACCTCCAGTCACCTATTGTGACATGCATGGTAGATAACAATATTGTTATTCTTTCCATCCCTTTAGGATATTACAACACATGGGCAGGATTTGTGACAAAAATTTGTTTCATGTGCTAGGAATCATCTTCTCTCACAAGACTAATAATTATGTACCTAATCACTACAACACTGAACCTAACAATGGGACAGTACTTAATCTCCAGGTTTCTAATGATGCCCATCATGGTAAGCTTTTTTTACCCCTTCGCCATCATATCCCCTAAATATTGTCCAAAATAGTGTCTCCATTACAGCTGATCTTCTTCTGCGTTCGTTCTCAAACTCCTGCAGATTGTAGGATAGCAGGATGTAGTCCGGAGAACGGAAAAGCTGATCTGAAAAGCATCCCAATTCTGATGCAAGTCACTATGTTTTCTAGCTAAAAAAAATGTAAACTCCTTTAACCCTTAGCTGCGCTGAGTTAAAAAGTATATATCGTATCTACAGTGCTGGCAAATTTCAAGGGCTGTTAAATATTTTTCCTCTAACCAATTTGCCCACTACATTCTCACATTAAAGAATTGGAATGTAGACCTATTATTATTGAAGGCATATACACTAGGCCTATACTATATCTTATGAATTTTTGAATAATGTTTCTTTATATATTATGTAGGAGACATGAAAACCTTACTATACATTCGTTCGCAAAATAAACATTATGTAAAACAAATAGACATAATCATAATAACCCGTTTTATTTCAGACGCAAAGTTTTTCCTACCAACGCTTCTCTGTATATTTATTTGTCACATCACAAATATCTTGTATAATAGTATCATGTAATACACATTAAAAGATTCTGAAAATTTTTGCATAATCAATGTTTTGAATCACACTATTATTGACAGAAGACAAAAATGTTTACCTTACCCCGCATCATGAATTTGAAACACGTGGTCTACAGATTACTGAATCTTATTTCTATATCCTCCGAATCACAAATAAATACTATCACAAATCAACTTAACACTTTCTAAATCACTTTCTACATCTGATAAACTAATGCTAGAACTATCAGAAAAACTTTCTCCCAAAAGAGCATAAATCTCTGATTCATTGAATTTTCGCTTCAACATATATGCAGGCCTAGATATTGTGGCTAGAGAAAAAAATTACTGCTCTGTCCACTGACAAAATTTCAAATGAAATGCACACGCATGCTCAATTTCAAAGCCTCGATTTGGAATTGACTTGTAGGTAGCCAATCAGATTATTTATAACATTGGTGGGCTTTCTGGGAGAAAATATACACATACTTAAACACGCGCACCAATTGATGATTACCCAACTCGGCTGGCACTTTTCTTCGTATCCGATCGGATGCTTCCGCAGTTAACAGGTTAAGACATCTGCTATTTCATACCAACCTCCCTATAATAAAAACCATTATAAAATAAGGTCTGTAAGACATATCTATATAGACAGGTGCTGCTAAATCCTACTTTACCTTTGTAAGATCAATGACCAAGCCAAAGTCTCCTAGCTTAGAAATGCCATCAAAGGAAACAAATGCATTTTCTGGTTTGATGTCCATGTGCACCAAGTTGTGATCATGCAAATGTTTCAAGGCCTGAAGAAAACAAAACAAACAATATGAATAGATACAACTGCAATAAAATTCACATAAATAAACATATACAATGGTCAAAAGTGTAGAGAATCAACTTTATTGCACTCTGTCCCTCACAATGGCGGCACAAAGATTACCACAAGTACCAGTGTGCAAATATGTAGCTTTAATCGATAATCCTCGTGGATCTTATAACAAATCACTTGTAAACAAGACATTATGACCCAGGTTTGAACCTGTGTCCTCTTGAGCATGACATATAGCTCCACCGCTGTGTAAGGGAGATCCCCATAGAATAGTCAACACAACGTTTAGCAAGAGATACAAGTTCTAGAATGTTTACAGAGAGGCTGATGTTTAAACCTTTTCCTTCTAAAGAAAGAAATAAAACCAAATGTCCACAACTTTATTTGAGAAATGTTTTTATTAAACTAAGGGACAAGAAGAGAAATAGAGAGGATTGTAAGAATATGCAATACTCATTATTCTACATATGGGTAAAAGGTTTGAACTTTGTATACATGTGACTGCGGAGTCGGTTGTGTCCTGTTCTGTTCATAATATGATAGTCATCTTGTGTTGGTGTTTGTGGCTTTCTTATTGACTTGATCATCTGTTTTTTCTGATGGTAGGTGATTGGTATATCTGGTTGGTCTTCGGCAGCACCTTCCTTAGCCAGTTGGTCTGCTTTTTCATTTCCTGGTATTCCACAGTGGGAGGGTATCCACTGCATGGTTACCCTATACTGGTAAGACAATTCGCTAAGTAGTTTTTTCAAGTCTGTTAGTTTTTCAGACTGGAGAGCTTGAAGCACTGACCTTGCATCTGTCAGGAATACCACAGGCTGTAGGTCAGAGTTGGAGTTCAGCAGTCTTTTTAGCTGCCACACTAATTGCCTGACCATAAGAGGTGACTAAAGAGGTCATGGAGTGGAGTTGGCATTCCATACAGAAGTCACTAGAGTAGTCGAATGTGTCAGGTGGGAAAGGTGTAGATATCACAGCAAAGTTGTAAACAAGACAAAATGCATTATATTCTCCAGACTACATCCTGCTACGCTGCAGGAGTTTGAAAATTTAACATATAATAAATGTGACTAGTGTTGTCCCTAATTACCTCTAAATCCCTGTTTTAATTCCATTACCTGTGAGCAGGTAGCTCTTGACAGTCCATAGCATTTCTTAAAAATTATACCCCACCCCTCTAGTGAGTAACCGAGGTGGTTGTGTTATGGAAATCCCAGGTGTAGAAGAAGGTAACCATAAGAACTACAACTAGTAACAGTCAGTAATGAGACATATCTTACCATGAGTAGGTCCACCATGTAGTTCCAAATAATGACCTCACTGATATTCTGGTTTGTGTGACAGAATTCCTGGAGACTAAAAATAAAAAAACATTATTCTCACAACTATCATGTACAATAACATTCAATCCCTCAAGTCAAAGATTGAATTCAGACCCCGGACCAAGATGAAAAATATAGAAATCACATAAGACTCTAACATCACAGAAAATTGTATTACGGACACCATTTCGCAGAAGTTTTGGCTATGTTCTTCTGCGTTTGTTATCAGACTCTTGCAGGTTGACAGGATGTAGTTTGGATAATGAAATGTGTTGTGTCGTGGTTTACATGGCCATATTAAATGTCAGTGTCTGTTTTAGAAATATTAATGGAAGAAATTGTTCCCACAGAGATAGATGATGAACACACACAATATTAAACAAACCATTGACCTTAAAATTAAAACAAGATATGATGAAAGCAACGTCCTAAATACTAAATGATTTTTCTTCTGTGTTCGATCTCAAACTCCTGCAGGATGTAGTCTAGAATGTTTTGTCATCGTTTACAACCTCCTCTACCTGTAAATTTCAGCCTATATATCAGGACTTCATTCAGCACGGTACTCCTAAAACCTCTTACATCGATATGCATGGAAAGTAACAGTATTATTCTTTGCTCCCCTTTCAAGCCCTTGTAACATGGAACAAATGGTGATAATTTATGTCCAATAGTTGCATGTGTGTGCAACATTATTTTCAGTGGAGTAGACAATTTCGAGATAAAAAATGAGGTTTGACAGGTATGTCTCTTACCATTTCACTTTCTGCCAGATAAAAATTAGATTATAAACGTTAACTACAGCAAACATATTTGGAATTGAATGAGTCCGGCTAAAACAACCAGAAGATCTAACTTTTGCTCCTGGTATTGTATTGCTGTCCCACATATATCCTTATTCATCCTGACAAGATGGTCTGTTGCAAGCTTGTACCAGATGGAGTCAATCAGGCATTAGCCAAACACATCTTTCCATGGCTAAATCTGCCGATACGTGAGCGATTTTGTTTGTAGCAGAATAGGCATAGGAAAATATCATCTCTGGACTGTTGCACCTTATGCCTGACTCATTCTTCTGCTCTGTATTAAATTCTCATGTCTTAGCATCACCTTGCAGGATTGTTCTCTATGTGAATCTTCTGTCAGCCTGTCCCAGCTGTCAGAAAAGTTGACAAAATCAGAAATTGGTGATTTGCATAAATCTGTGTATCGCAACTATATGGTCTTCCTCTTCTTCTAACACCCTGTGAGTGAGAGTTCCCCATATAGTATTTGTTTTGGGAAACTGTTATTGTTCAACCTTTGGGTATGCTGAAGCCACAAGATTCTTCTGTGAGTATGGAAAATCTTGTCAGAAGATTGACTTTCTGCATGGACCTCAATGTTGGTAGCATTCTCAGTCTCATAACCACAGATTAAATTTTTTTTTAAATTCATAAAATATTCTCAATGGTAAGTCACAGCAAACAGGCTTTCATATACAGATGAACAACAAAGATGAAGAGGTTAAGTAATACAAATTAGTTTATATTAGGTGTAGTCCTACAGGTGAAAGGTAAATAATATACACACCGTGGAATGGATAAGCTTTTGTAGAAGACAAAAAAGTCTTCATAAAACGGAATGACACATTTTAGTTCTCTGGACTACATTCTGCTAAAATCTAGCACAACTATTGCCCAGTTACAAAAGAGATCCAACAAAAGAAGGAGTTTGAGAATAAACACAGAAAGAAGTCACTTTTTGTGGTGTATTTTGAGTGATAAGTAGGTTTGACGAGGAAAATGTGGTGTTTGAAATTTATCAGCCAACTTAGATATTTTGTCAATTACACATGAGCATTTATTATTTCTAACACCACTTTTTTTCTGGACAAACCTACTTATCACTCAAATAGCACCACAAATATTGTTTGTTCAGTTTTTTTTTCAGTGTTTGTTCTCAAACTCCTATTTATTCTCATGTTGTATCTCTTTTGTAACAGGGCAATAGTCATGCTAGATTTCCAGCAGAATGTAGTCCAGAGAAGTGAAATGTGTTGTATCGCCATTTTATGAGCTAATGTCCTGACAATTCTGATCAGCAGAATAAGGAGTTGAACTACAAATGGACTATAAATATGCATATCAAATACTGACTTTTTACTAGTTTATTATGCACAAGAGTCTATACAAGAATGAAATGTCTCCATGATTTCAGTAGCTTGAAGAAGGTCCTCAAATGTACAATTTTTTTTATTACAATGTTGTTTCTTGAGGCCAAGTTTGCGCCCTAAAGTCACAAAAGAAAAAAAAGACATGCCTGCAAATGTGTTCAGGAGTATGGAAGCCATTTTTATATGAGCAGTGGTCTGTTTTCTACATTATTTTTTGTTTGAGTGCAAATCTTCATACAAAAAACTATTTTCTTTGAACATGAAGTTCATGTTTGGTCATTCAGAAATTTGCAGACCTCACTATTTTATATAGTTGTAGTTAACAGTTATGACATGACAGAAGGTCACCAACCGAGCTTACTGACAACACAAGAGACAGAGAGTCGTGGAGAAACATGATCACCAATGCCATTTGGCACAGCACTTGATTGAGTTAAGTCTATATATGCTATCTTACCTAAATTTGCAAAGCTCTGTCTGGATGTATAAGTGACCTCTCTCTTCCCATGCTCTGAAGAACCGAATGCAGTTTGGATGCTGTGGCAGTGATTCATGTTTGGCTACTTCTTCCATTTTGCATTTTCTAAATGTAATAATCATGATTTTTGTAAAACGATAAATGATAACCAAACAGCAATCAGTGAGAGATTTTAACTGCAATAGACTTTGTGTCCTTGCTTCAAGTTCTAGAATGTGATAGAACTTGTAAGCTTGAACAAGTTCAAATATATCATATATAAATAACCAAATGGTTATTTATATAACCAAAAAGTGGGGGTGCTGCAGTAACCAAAGTAACAATTAGGAATGCAAAATTAAATATATCACAATGTCAACCAGCATCTCATAAAGTCAGTATTATTATGCAGTGAATTCCTGCCCACATAAGTGCACCTGGCAATGATAAGAACCGCCATATACACAAAAGACAATGCAGTTTAAATGATGTTGAAATCTATGAACAAAGAAACTTGGCTAACAGATGGGACATGAGAAACACTAGGAGAAATCTGCATATGTATGACCAGTCTAAATCTCAAAGACAACATAAACTTCCTGGGAAGGAAAGACCAGACTATCATCTAGCTTCACATACAACATGCACACCGTAATAACTTGAACAGGATTCAACTGTAGCCCATTTCAGGGTGCCGGATATGCATGGATCCCTACTAAACTATCAACAACCACTCTTTTTGAATGTTCAGTGTTGGGTAATGGACAGAAAATGCTTCTCCCTCAGAGGCCAAATAATTAGAGCACCTAATTTTTACAATGGATATTGAGTAACATTAATGCGTATAATTAACATGCAGAAGCCTTATGTCAACGATTATTTTACGTGTATACTCTTTCCATATGTGCTGATGTTGAAATATGTCACCATTGAGATAGCCATTTGTAGTCATGGACAACAATCTCCCATTTAAAAAAAAGCTAATCTGAAGATTTATAGTCATAATTTATTCTACCTTTTCATGTTTGCAAACCAAACTGTTTGGATCCAACTTCAATCACACCATTTTTCAGGAATTCTTCATGGATTCAGACGACGACTTTTCAAGCTTTAGTGTTGCATGTACTGTAGATCAACATATGGGGGTTGAGGAAGATGTCGATAATATTTAATAGTGATGTAAATAATGTTTACGATGAGGAATTTGTGGAACCATGTTTTCTACAGGTAGAGCTATGGATAACTTTGACATGGTAAGTTCTTTGTGTGCGTTTGTCCACACTGTCGATGTCACATACAAGCAAACAATACTTCCAAGGCATATCTTGCATCCACTTACCTCTATTGTCTCCTAATTTGAAATCAATAACCCAATAAATAAAAAAGTTATATAAAAAAAAGCAAACGTGCAGAAAAACCAGAAGCCATTTAAAAAATGGCCATGTTCCAGAGGAAGTTGCATAATTTTTTATCTGGGTAGCTACAGGTTAAACCTTCAGATTAGCTTTTTTGTTGTGCTGCCCATGACCAGCTGTGTATTTCTGCGTACTGCCCTCAGACCAGAAACAGTTGCAGACCCAACTCTATGGAATTACACCACCAAAACCGTAGCTATTTGCTTTGACATGCATTTCTGTTGCTATTCTTTGTTCCCTGTTGGAACTTCATCAACACATGGGCAAATAAATGATTGAAAACACATACCTATCAAACTGTCCCTTGAATGGTTGCCTTGACTTCTTGACTGCATAGTACTTGCCATCATCTTTACTCTTACAACTAAAAACCTAGGGGATTGTACAAATATTTAAAATAATCAATTACTGCAAACTGGAATGAGAGCAAATTATGCAATGTTTGTCCGTCTAGAATAACTTATTGAGACTGAAAAGAAGACTACCACAGAACAAGTGACTAGCCACGATGAAATATTTATTTAACCTTTAGCACGATATGTTTACAATTCGGGTGTTGCATTCCACTGGAATTGTGTCATGTCATGATTTCGGAAGGTGAAATCCACCGCCCGGTTCACTAAACCTGAAACCGAAAGAAAAATTGAGATCTTTAACTTTTTGACAGAATGTTTTGGCAACATTTAGAAAAGAATTTATCTAACATCCCGTTTCTATTGTCAAAATGGCGATAGACGATAGTGTTTGATTATTAAATGGAAATTCGAACAATCTTTAAGCATTTATTTTTTTGCGAAGCGACGTGACAGTGAATTGAGTTTATTATACTTTTCTATCATCGTATATTCAGTGAAATCATTATTTATTCCTGTCTTTATCACATGGCTCGTATCACACACACATACAAACAAAACTTACACCAATATATGCAGAATTTAATTTATTTATATGTGCAAATATTATTTTTAATATCTGTAACAACAAAAAAGTTAACGCTGTTTCAAAACAGCTACCGACGACCGAGTAACATTTTCTAAAACTAATTCCGCAGCAGAAGAAAAATTGCGTAATTGTAAACACAACAAGCCTATGGTTAAAGCTGGACATTCTTCTTCCTGATGTATCCTTTGACCACCATACAATCAACCAGCTAGTGACCATGTTTATGACAGAACCAGAGGGAGTACAGAATTTGTTACTTATTCCATATCAAGTTAAGTATTACTTTCAGCATTGTCCATGTGTTGCTGGGCCCAAAATTAACACAAAGAATAGCAACACTGTCATAAGAGATGACTAAAGGTGTTTGGGGAAGTAGTTGGCAGTTTTATACTATAGGTAAAAATGGTGAAAGATTCATGCTAAAATAGCAGGTGTTAAACTGAAAGATGCAAATATCACAGCCAAGCTATAAACCCTGCAGCACATTCCATTCTATTGATTACAACCTTATAATTAGCATGTGTAAGAACTGCACATGAGAACAAATGCAGGAGAAGCAACAATGTATTATTAGGGTTAGGACATTCATCACACTTTCAGATAACAGGATGTAGTACACAGAGAATGGAATATGTGGATATATTCTAGTCTGTTCTCTAACATTTACATTTTTATATCTGCTTCTCTTGGCCTCATGCATCTGGTTTCAATGTTGCTTTTGAGTAGCTCTATTGAAACGACCAACTCCACACCACTGTAATCTCTTTAGTTGCTTCTTATGAAATTCATGACTGGCTAGTGTTCTACATTCGTTCTCAAACTCTTACAGATTAGCAGGATGTAGTCCAGAGAATGGAATGTGTTGTGCCATGGTTTAAAGCTTAGCTGTGATATTTGTGCCTTTTGTCATGACAAATCTGACTTCTAGCAAGGCATCTGGGTCGCTTTGATACTCTATGGGATGGTATATCCAACTGTACCCCAAAACTTCTAGTCGCCTCTCACGACACGCTGTTGCTATTCTTTGCTCCCTTTTCAGTCCTGGCATAACACATGATATAATTAAACGGCTGACAATCTAATATTTCCTTGATGCAATATATACACTAAAGGAGGGCGTAGTGGCTGGATTACCACGACTGCAACCTCCACTATTTTTATGGTTGTAAAACTCTGAAATAACCAAGTTTGGCTAACATCCTTGGTTGAAAGGACAGAACTTCACAATAAGAGGTACATTATATACATATTTCTTGGATGTCAAATGCCATCAATGTCTGTCATCCATATTATATTATGTTCTGTAGACTGAAATCACAACATACAAGGTTTGCCTCTCCATAGACTGGACTAACAACATACAATACTTACCTCTCCATGGACTGGACTAACATAACAGGTATTACCTCTCCATGGACTGACTAATACACACTGCTTGCCTCTTCATAGACTGGACTAACAACATAAAAATTGTACCTCTCCATAGACTGGACAAAAGGAATAGAGGATTCATTTCATTGTACTCTGGTTTTCCCATATATACACCATCCCTTTCAACGAAGCAATGCACCATTTGTTGAGAGTGTCACTCATAGCGCGTAACTCCATAGCTTCGAGCGATAATCTGAAAGATCTCCGAATAAATCCACTTTGTAAACAAGATGTCACAAGCAGGATTAGAACATATGACCTCTTGAGCACATGGCAAACAGCTTTAACCATTATGTTTCAGAGATCCCCAGACCAGCTCTACCACTATGCTACATAGATACCTCAGATTGGAATAACAACAAACAAGGCTTACATCTCCAAAAGATCCTTGTCCAATTGGTGTGACATCTTCAAACAACTGCTCAAAATATAAATCACTGGATTTCTCATTGTATTTTGGACTCAGAAAAGCTGTACTTTGGTCAAGGAAACTTAGCATAACATTTATTTGTTGCAGACATACTGGCATTCAAAGAAATAGGCTTGGGTCTAATGAACCTAGTCATTGAAATGGGGATACTGAAGTTGTATGGCAAGTGTCTGTTACACATGTACACTGATAGATAATGTATGTACTTGACTTGTCAATTATCAGCCATTTTGAATATTAATTAACTCTACATGTATCTGAGAATACAGAGATGTGATCAACAGATGTGTCTTGTCTTTGCGAACACAAAAATATAGTTTCTGTGGCATTTTTATTATGTTTAATATATATATATATAATTTTTGTTCATTATAATTATGCTAATTAGTCTACATTTTGATTATCATCCTTCTGTATCCATCTAAAAATTCCAGCAATGTAATCAACAGATGCATCTTGTCTTCGTGAACATAAAACTGTTTAGCTTAGAAATTAATATCAGCTCTATTAAAAGTATATTTTCTGGTCATAAGTTCTGTTTATATTTTCCCATGTTTCATGTAAATTATTTTGATGCCAAATTAATTTAGACAAAATTCATTAACTTTTTTCATGATGGACGTACAGACCTGGTTGAGATATAGCTGAATTCAAATTTTTACAGGGCTAGGCTATAGTATTTTTGATATTGTACTATTCTGAAAATTTTGTCCAAGTGCCTAGATAATGCATATAGAATATGCTGATAATTTAGAGAATTTGCCATTAAGTGTGACATGAGCAGATCTGAGCATCAGAAGGGCAAAGTGTTTAAACAGCAAGATGTGTGAACCTGGGCATCAGAGGGGCAATGTGTTTAAACAGCAAGATGTGTGAACCTGGGCACCAGAAGGGCAAAGTGTTTAAACAGCAAGTCGTGTGAACCACCAGTATGCACATACTTCAATATTTAATGAAGGAGACTGAGCACTTATGGGTTTACTCATAGTATGATACAGTAGACTTCATAACCAACAACTAATTATGTGTTCAGTCTCAAACTCCTGCTGGTTAGTAATATGTGCAGGAGCATATTTCTAAATTTGAAACAAAGTTACTGAGGATATACTTCATAGGTAACAACAGACCTTCATCTTTTGACTTCTGCAGACTACAGAACCACCTTTACCAGATCAGAGTGGCCCACACAAATGAATGTACATGCGGAACCAGGAACAGAGACCACCTGAACACATACTCCAAGACTATTCAGATTACAAATAACTACAAGGCAAGTTGTTGCCACACTGAATGGAACTGAGGTAAAAACTTTGGGAAGCTGATATGACCTGGAGAAGACTGGATTGAAAATCTAGCAAGAACAAAAGAATCCTGAATGCAGAAAAAGAAACTGAGGATATTTTTTCTTCCTTTTCATTCTCAAACTCCTGCAGATTAGCAGAAAGTAATGTGTCATGGTTTACAGTTTTGCTACATGTGTGCCTTTTGGGCTGACACATCATTCCTAAGCATGGCTTCTAAGTCACTTTGACCCTATATGGTAAAAATAGTTAACTAATGCCGAAGGGGTGAGAGATAGTGATCTACATTTCAGTAATTGTGCTATATGAGAGCGGTAGCCATCTCCTCTCCCTCAGTCTTTATTTCCTGGATTAATCTGGTACCCAATTAAGGCTGGGTAAAACTGGGAGTTGTTGCAGTCTGAAAAACATTTCCGCTTCAGCTGGGGAATGAACCCAGGGCCTTTCATATGCAACGCCAGTGCACTAACCACTGCGCACTACGCCCCCACCCCACCCCAAGAGTTCCCTGTAGGGTAGGGGTTGAGGAACATTTACCTATATTACCCCAAATTATGTTTGCTACTATGTTACCACCCACTTCCAGAAGGGAAGAAAAGACATTATTTTCCACTTAAATCTGAAGTTTGAGATATCATCGTCCGAAGTAAACACACCAGCAAAATAAAATATTGAAACAAAAGAAATCATGCTTGCACCTCAATTTAATTTATATAAAATGGTATGTGTGTATGCATATATATATATATATTATGTGTGTGTGTATATATATATAAATAACCATATATATATAAAATATATATATATGGTTATTTTTTCACCTTCATTACCCTCAAATTTTCAGTTACCCATTTTGGAGGTCATTTACCTTGGTTCTCCCACCATTGCTCTATATGACAATCAATACAAGGTAACTGCGTGAAACGTAACAACAATTAGACTTACGTAAAACACAGGTTTATATATCGTCTCAATGGGACACCATAGACTATATCTAATACTAGTGGGTAATGATGGGCAATGATGCGCACACAAGAAATCATAAAAATTACAATACACAAATCATATTCAACGTTTCAACCAAAAGGTCTTTATCAAGACACAAACAAAACATTAAAAGACGACGAATAGAAAAATTATCACAACGTCCAACGGAAATGATATGCCGGAAGGTCAGAAAGTACATAAAAGCGTAAATATATGTGGAAACGAAACGAACAAAAAGATGAGTAAATGACGGAACAAAAAGAATAAAGACAAAGACCACACCAAACCAGTACTAGACATAAGAGTGGTCGGAATTGAGTCCAAAAGGCTTGAGTGTACCCATTTCGAAAATGAGACGATTTTCTAGAGCATACCTAGATCTATCATCGGTGGTGCAAGATCTGATGGCGGTGACCTGAATATCCAAAGCACCATGATGACCATTGCCGTTGAAGTGTGTGGCCACAGGAGTGGGTGTTCTGTGCTTGATGGCATGAAGATGGTTACAAAAGCGATCGCTCAATCGTAGGCCGGTTTCCCCGATGTACTGTTTGCCACAGCGTTTACATATGATCACGTAAATGACATTACGGGATTCACATGTAAAGGCCTCATCGATGGCGAAAGTGGCCTTGGGAAATGGAGCGCATCTGAACCACATAAGGACATGTAAAGCAACGGACACGTGAGCAACGAACAGTGCCAAAATTGTCAGGAACAGAAGATTTAAGGTGGCTATGAACCAAGATGTCCCTCAGATTTCTATCACGCCTATAAGCCACCAGAGGTAAGTCATGGAAAGCGTCACGGGTGTCAGGATCAGACTGGAGAAGAGAATAATGTTTGAGCATGATGCGTCGAACAGAAGAGTTATGGGGATGAAAGGTAAGAACAAGTTTAACCCTATCAGAGGAGGAGGAAGAACCCTGAGAGTTAGTCAAGGTATCGAGGCGAGACAAATGGCGCACACGGAGCCAAGCGGAAGAAAGAATGCTGTCAGGGAATGATCGTCTACGGAAAAACTCAATCATCTCAGAGGACGTGTCGAGAAAATCGTCGTAATCGCTACATAAGCGACGCAGGCGAAGAAGCTGGGAGTACGAGAAGAAGTGTAGAGAAGAAAGCCATGTGCATCAGTAGGTTTATAGTAAACGGATGTGCTAAGGTAAGGGGGATGAATGGTGACAATGATGTCAAGGAAGTTGACAGAAGTAGTGGAGATATTAGATGTAAATTGAATAGCAGGGTTACAACTGCTGGTTAAAAATGAAGTTGATGAAACGAGACAATTCAACTTCGGACATGTCGGTGATACCTATCCCATCGTCAATGTATCTATGGAAAAGAGATGGGAACGGGCCATCATAGGTAGACCAAACTAAATGTTCCAGATGTCCCATGAAGAGACACGCATAGCTAGGTCCCATTTTGGTTCCCATGGCAACGCCACTGATCTGATCGAAAAAGTGTCCATCAAATTCAAAAGAGTTGAGCGTAAGCACCAGTTCAGCAAGACGGATAAGAGTAGAAGTGGATACAGAGGGGTGGGACTCTTGTCAAGAAAGAACTGTAGAGCCCTGAGACCATCTGCATGGGGTATAGAAGTGTACAAAGAACAGACATCAAGCAAGAACAGGCGATAGGTACGGTCAGAAGACAACTGGACGGTAGAAAAAATGGTAAGGGCATGCTTAGTGTCTTTCAAGAATGAAGGCAGTTGTTCGACTAACGGCTGAAAAATGCTGTCAAGGAAGTCGGAGATGCGCTCATTCGGACAAGAGCAAGCAGAGACAATAGGTCTACCCGGATTCGATGCCTTATGGATTTTAGGCAGCATATAGAAAACAGGTTTGCCTAAACAACTTTGATCGATGCAAAGATATTTGGCAGTGGTAGGAAGGTCATTGTTAAGGATAAGGGTTTTCACAGTGTTGTTAACAACCTTCTGGTTAGTTACAGTCGTATCAGATGTACGTGCAGTGTAGAAAGAAGGATTGGAGAGTTGTTGGTGGCCCTCCTGCAGGTAAAGGTCCTTACGCCAAACCACAACGGCCCCACCCTTATCTGCTGGTTTGATGACAATATCATCACGGCGACGAAGATGTGCCACGGCGCGAGATTCTTCAAGGGTGATGTTAGAGCGACGAATGCGGTTGTGATGAAGTGACTTAATGTCATGGAGAGTATTCTTGATGTAAAGATCAAGAGCTTGAGATGCACCAGGCTTTGGAGTCCAGGGATATTTCTTCTGTTCATATCTAGAAAACAAATCGTCAGTACAAGATGAAACTTTGCCAAAGAAATGATAATGAAGCCGAAGACGACGATGGTAGCGGTGGATATCCTGAAGAAGAGAGTATTGATCGCATGTAGGACGGAGAGGGACGAACTTGAGGCCCTTGCTAAGAACAGAAATTTCACTATCAGAGAGACTGAGGTCAGGAGGAATGCGAACAACCGGTGCGTTGGAATGACCAGGAAGATGAACAGCAGCATTAGTAGTCAGGTGAGAAGTGGGAATGTCAGAGAGATTAGTGAAACGAGGTAGTAGAGAACTGGCTACAGCAGGGCTAGAACGGGGGAAAACAACGTGAGATGTGGATTGAAGAGAATTGAGTTTATTGTTGTGATGAGTGCACATAAACTGGTACAATTGACCATTGAGGACGTGGATAATACCCCGAAGGAGGGAGTACAGTAGAATGTTGTTGTAAGTAAGGAACTGTAAACGTTTTAAAAGTAAGACTTTAGAAGAGTCGAGATCAGATAAAAGATGAGTATGGTTAGAAGATATAATACGCATGCGTTGAAACGCGCATTTGTCGTCTATGCGTTGGAGTGAGCGCTGCTCACGCGGGTACAAGAAACCGGCAGATGGATGAAATTTGGAGGAAAATCCTTTAGGGATAACATGACGACGGTCACAAGTGACAAGAAAATGGCGGTGACAGAAGAATTTGGTCTTCTTGAACGTAACCAAAGCCAGTTCAGTGGCTGTATTACGGATGTCATGCGGCAAAAGGCTGAAAGAAACAATGGCATAATAGCGCACACAGTTGACGAAGTGTTGAATCATACTCATCTTTTATCTGATCTCGACTCATAAGAGTCGATGCGTATTATATCTTCTAACCATACTCATCTTTTATCTGATCTCGACTCTTCTAAAGTCTTACTTTTAAAACGTTTACAGTTCCTTACTTACAACAACATTCTACTGTACTCCCTCCTTCGGGGTATTATCCAAAATATATGATATTGTCATCAAACCAGCAGATAAGGGTGGGGCCGTTGTGGTTTGGCGTAAGGACCTTTACCTCCAGGAGGGCCACCAACAACTCTCCAATCCTTCTTTCTACACTGCACGTACATCTGATACGACTGTAACTAACCAGAAGGTTGTTAACAACACTGTGAAAACCCTTATCCTTAACAATGACCTTCCTACCACTGCCAAATATCTTTGCATCGATCAAAGTTGTTTAGGCAAACCTGTTTTCTATATGCTGCCTAAAATCCATAAGGCATCGAATCCGGGTAGACCTATTGTCTCTGCTTGCTCTTGTCCGACTGAGCGCATCTCCGACTTCCTTGACAGCATTTTTCAGCCGTTAGTCGAACAACTGCCTTCATTCTTGAAAGACACTAAGCATGCCCTTACCATTTTTTCTACCGTCCAGTTGTCTTCTGACCGTACCTATCGTCTGTTCTTGTTTGATGTCTGTTCTTTGTACACTTCTATACCCCATGCAGATGGTCTCAGGGCTCTACAGTTCTTTCTTGACAAGAGTCCCCACCCCTCTGTATCCACTTCTACTCTTATCCGTCTTGCTGAACTGGTGCTTACGCTCAACTCTTTTGAATTTGATGGACACTTTTTCGATCAGATCAGTGGCGTTGCCATGGGAACCAAAATGGGACCTAGCTATGCGTGTCTCTTCATGGGACATCTGGAACATTTAGTTTGGTCTACCTATGATGGCCCGTTCCCATCTCTTTTCCATAGATACATTGACGATGGGATAGGTATCACCGACATGTCCGAAGTTGAATTGTCTCGTTTCATCAACTTCATTTTTAACCAGCAGTTGTAACCCTGCTATTCAATTTACATCTAATATCTCCACTACTTCTGTCAACTTCCTTGACATCATTGTCACCATTCATCCCCCTTACCTTAGCACATCCGTTTACTATAAACCTACTGATGCACATGGCTTTCTTCTCTACACTTCTTCTCATCCTCCTGCTTGTCGCAACTCTCTACCGTACTCCCAGCTTCTTTTCTCGACAAGTCCTCTGAGATGATTGAGTTTTTCCGTAGACGATCGTTCCCTGACAGCATTCTTTCTTCCGCTTGGCTCCGTGTGCGCCATTTGTCTCGCCTCGATACCTTGACTAACTCTCAGGGTTCTTCCTCCTCCTCTGATAGGGTTAAACTTGTTCTTACCTTTCATCCCCATAACTCTTCTGTTCGACGCATCATGCTCAAACATTATTCTCTTCTCCAGTCTGATCCTGACACCCGTGACGCTTTCCATGACTTACCTCTGGTGGCTTATAGGCGTGATAGAAATCTGAGGGACATCTTGGTTCATAGCCACCTTAAATCTTCTGTTCCTGACCATTTTGGCACTGTTCGTTGCTCACGTGTCCGTTGCTTTACATGTCCTTATGTGGTTCAGATGCGCTCCATTTCCCAAGGCCACTTTCGCCATCGATGAGGCCTTTACATGTGAATCCCGTAATGTCATTTACGTGATCATATGTAAACGCTGTGGCAAACAGTACATCGGGGAAACCGGCCTACGATTGAGCGATCGCTTTTGTAACCATCTTCATGCCATCAAGCACAGAACACCCACTCCTGTGGCCACACACTTCAATGGCAATGGTCATCATGGTGCTTTGGATATTCAGGTCACCGCCATCAGATCTTGCACCACCGATGATAGATCTAGGTATGCTCTAGAAAATCGTCTCATTTTCGAAATGGGTACACTCAAGCCTTTTGGACTCAATTCCGACCACTCTTATGTCTAGTACTGGTTTGGTGTGGTCTTTGTCTTTATTCTTTTTGTTCCGTCATTTACTCATCTTTTTGTTCGTTTAGTTTCCACATATATTTACGTTTTTATGTACTTTCTGACCTTCCGGCATATCATTTCCATATTTCCGTTGGACGTTGTGATAATTTTTCTATTCGTCGTCTTTTAATGTTTTGTTTGTGTCTTGATAAAGACCTTTTGGTTGAAACGTTGAATATGATTTGTGTATTGTAATTTTTATGATTTCTTGTGTGCGCATCATTGCCCATCATTACCCACTAGTGTTAGATATAGTCTATGGTGTCCCATTGAGACGATATATAAACCTGTCTTTTACGTAAGTCTCATTGCTCTATAGGTAGGTAGTCAACCCCACCACCAAAACTTCAGTAGCTTATTACAATATGAATGGTCAATAACAGTGTCTTATTTTTAGCTCCCCTTTCTGACTCTCGCAACAAATATGACAAACCTGATACATCCATGAGATCCCCCAACAGACGGTGTGACATACATGACCCCCACCCCCAACAAACAGAGCGACATGAACATTTTTTTTAAACTTAACTCTGCTAATGACATCCCTAAAAAAGGATGCTATTATTATTTATGCGCATAATTTTATATTAAAAGGATACAGCTCTCAAGATGTCTGAAAGAAACTGGCTGGGCATGCAATGGAGCAATGTTGCGTCGTGGGAAAACTCTACTCAGTGGAGGGCAACTCTTTACTGGAGGTCTTGGTGGAAGACTATCCTTTGGTGTGCCACCTGGCAGCAGCTGGGCAACATAATAAATAAAGAAAAATTATTCAATTATTATGGTACTCTGGCACGCTTCTGTAAACCACAACTCTTTTGCATCTAATTTTCTACTATCCTGTCCATTTAGTCCAAGACTGGCACAAAATCAGTGTTATGTAGCACTGAAGACCTCCCTCACCTGTAATGATAGGGTCATATTACAGTGTATTCTTTATTTTTAGGAATACTTCCTTTGCCTGCCCTACCCCCCCCCTTTGTATCTCTGCTCAAATTATCCCTATCTATCTATACGCTGTGTCCCTTGTTTGCCTTGCAGCGTCAGGGGTGGAAGAGTTCTCTGGAGATGGCCTTCTTGTGCGCTGTTTGTAAGCTTGTTCCTGTGGCTTCTTTGATTTCTGTGATCCATCTTTTACATGGTCTGCCTCTGGCTTTATAACCGTTATGTCTATGTGTCATGGCCATTTGTGGCATGCTATATGTCGGTAGTCTGGAAGCGTGTGAAAACCACTTGATCTGCTGTCTTTTGATGTGTTCCAATACTGGTATTGTTTTGGTTATCTGTCTGATGTTATCGTTTCTAATTCTATCTCTTAATGACACTTGGAGCATTCTTCGTAGACATGTCATTTCTGTTGTCACTATTTTTCTTTTGTCTTGTGCTGTCATTGTCCAGGTTTGGCACTAGTAGCATAGTGATGGAATAATAATAGTCTTGTATAATGCAACTTTAGTGTCTATGTTTACATTTTTGTCCTTGAAAATGCGTGTCATCTGTCCTAGGATCTGGTATGTTTTGTTGCATCTATTTTGTATCTCTTTACTTGTTTTCCCTTCACTCGATATAATGCTTACTAAGTAAGTGAACTCATTTACTTGTTTAAGGTGTTTATCATTGATGGAGATAGTGATATTTCTTTCTTTCTTTGCTATTGCCATTATTTCGGTCTTTTCAATATTGATCTTCATGTTGAATTTTTTACATGTTGTATGGAGTCTGTTCATATGGTCTTGCAATTGTTCTTCTGATGTTGCTATTAGTACTTGGTCGTCTGCAAAGAGTAGTTCGTTCAATTTGTCTTTTATGTTATCTTCTTCGTTGGTACTTGTTAGTTTACAGATGTGGTCGATATATGTTATAAAAAGTAGAGGGGATAGGACACACCCCTGGCGAACTCCTGATTGAATTTGGAACTTATTGGACACACCTGCATTTGTTCTTACTGCACATTGGCTATTTGCATAAATGCCCTTGCATATGTTGATTAAATGTTCTGGTACTCCGTATATTGATAGTGTTTTCCATAGTTGTTGTCCCATTGTTCATCAAATTATCCCATTGGATGTTATTGTTGTACCTAAATGCTTGAATTGGTGGACCTGTTTTAGTATTAAGCTTATATTAGTAACAGTATATATGTTACTGCAATAAACAGACTTGAAACTTCATACAACTTTGTACTGAAGTGAGCTTTCATGGGTCAATGATCAATTCCCAGTTAATTATTAAGTAGGTGACAAAAATCATCAAGAAGTCTAAAATGTAAAGCATCTATGCCTTGTTGATCAGGCCTCAACTTTTTTTTAGATCAAACACATCCAATTCTTTTTTATGGATGCATGGACTGTGAACAAAAAAATTCAAAGTGAAATAGAGACTACATAAATGTGATTTCTGAGAAGAATTAAGAAAATACTGTGGACAGCCAAGAAAACTAATGAAGAGGTTCTCATTGATGCTGGCATAAAAGATAAATTATATGAAACATTAGGGGCAGACAGTCGAGGTTTCTAGGGCATATGCTGAGAAGAACACAGCTTAACAATAACCACTGGAAAGGTCAAGGGGAGAAGAAATAGGGGATGACAAAGAGAAAAGTTGCTAGATGGACTTGTATTGTGGCACGGTAGAAGCTCACCAACCGAGCTTATTGACAACACAAGAGACAGAGTCATGGAGAAACATGATCGTCTATGCCATTCGGCATGGCACTTGATTGACTTTTCTAACGGCATTGCAGAGGGTCTTCTTTTTCATTACTTGAAAGGTAGGCCTATCAATTGTTATCTCTGTATGCTTCTGTGTTTTGCCAATGAATCTTCTTTTTATATTTCTGGTATGCCATTATGAGTTTCCATTGTAGCACAACTTTAAATTTGGTATCCACTTCATTTAGTGCCTAAAGCATTGGCTCCGTTGCAGATTTCATAGTGTCAAATTAACAAATGGTTCTAAAATTATCCCACATTGTAATGGCACGTAATTAAAGTTCAATACTAATTGAATAGCAATATCCTAGACTACAGACTATGCTTTAATATTAATTTTTCTCCAAGTGCTATAGGCCTAACTATAACACGGCCAAGCGGAGCATCAGTACCAGTAGAGTAATATCATTGGTATCATAACCTACAAAATCAATTTGAAAAAAAATTAAGCTATTGCTATTTATTTAAAAAAGGATATTGGGATTTGATTGATATGAATACCTACACTAAAGATCAAAGATTAGGCCTACTTACAAGATAGTAGTTGTACATCAACTGTAATTTAACTTACTTTGTAATTGTAAGCATACTCAGCATAGCTAGTCTAAATATTTCAGAATGTTATGAACATCATAGGTAAATCGGCCTACAAATAAATACAAGTTACTGCCTAAATATTAATATTATTATAATATATGTCATCCACAGCAACAATTAGATTATTTGATGCAAAGTAAATGGAACAAAAATATCCCACTGAGTAGAAAATAGCAAAAGTTGACACTGACAGGATAGTAAAATTAAACCCTAGTGGTCTAGGCTCAGTAGGCAGAGTCTGATCTATCATTAAAAAAGGACTAGACCAATATTTAATAATTATATGCTTAAGAATAACTATAATAATAGTAGGCATTAGGACAAAATTTTCAAAATGGGGTTACATAATTATAAAGACAACAGTTAGATAGCCCTTGAAAATTGCAATCCAACGATGCCTCAACCAAGTCTCTACGTCAATTCTGAAAAAAGTTACGAATTTTTTTCGAATTAATTTTTGCCTCGAGATAATTACATGGAACATATAAGGAAATATGAAATGACAGTTGTCAAAAAGTTGCGGCCCTGCCTTTGAACTGAGCCACTAATTTATAAATATCAACGTTATTTGTACTAAAAAACCTAACAAATTATACATTTTCTTGTTCGGGAAGACAAGACGCACCTGTTGATTACATTGTGTTAATGTTCCGACGCAGGCAGAGTTAATAAATAATTAACAATGGCGTCTAATTAGCATAAATGCAATTGTATGTTTAATATTCATTTCTCACATCTAATAATTATTTGTACTAAAAAACCTAATAAATTATACATTTTCTTGTTCGGGAAGACAAGACGCACCTGTTGATTACATTCTAATAATTTTCCGACGCATCCAGAGTTAATAAATAATTAACAATGGCATCTAATTAGCATAAATGCAATTGTATGTTTAATATATTACATTTTTTAATTATTTAGGATAAAATATATTGCAAACTGTACATTTTTGTGTTTGTGAAGACAAGGCGCATTTGTTGATTATATTGTGTTAATGTTCCGACACAGCCAGAGTTAATAAATAATTAACAATGGCATCTAATTTGCATAATTACATTGAAATATTTAATATATATTTATTGCATTTTTTAATTATTTAGGATAAAATATATTGCAAACTGTACATTTTTGTGTTTGTGAAGACAAGGCGCATTTGTTGATTATATTGTGTTCATGTTCTGATGCAACCAGAGCCATAATAATGGCGTCTAATTAGCATAATTAAAATCTCTTCTTTGCTCCCCTTTATGGCAACACGCATATGGCTGGCAATGTCATCTCAGCCCTCTTTGTATCTGAAATATATTTTATTATTATTATTACTGGCATTTGGTATCACAGGTACATAAACAATTCTATTTCAAAGGTATGGGTGAAATACTAGGTAGGTATGTGCACCAAATTTTCAAAATGGTTTGACATCATTATGAATATTCTTTTTCCTATATTAGTGATATTTAATTAGCTCTATATAATTAAATTCTTTATTATATATGTTTTGTAGTGTGGATATTCTTATGTAGAAAATTTGATGATAAAAAACAAGAGACAAAGATATCAAAAAGAATGAGAAAGTTTGGAAGATGCTGCAGTTGAAGTTCTCTACATTGATGATTTATTATTAGGTCTAATGAAAGGAGAACGCATCTCTCAAATTATAATGAACTTTATGAAATTTCCATGAGAGAATTATAAGAATTGGACTTCATAGAACAATATATATTTAATGTACAATGTGTTTCTTGTATAATTATCTACATTAAACATGACGATTTGACTAAGAAAACACTTAGACTTAGACTTAAGTCTAAGTGTCATGGCGACGGACGCAGGATAGCACACGCATCTATGCATTGTTTTGTACCAATAATTTCAATTATTTTACATATAAATCTTAGATTTTTTACTAGTATCATTTAAAAATGAATTAAAGAAATTAAAAGAGGCAGGAATTGTAGTTGTTAAACGTCAATTTCTTCAAATAAGAGACATTTCAGAATTATCGACGCGGCAGTAAAGATTAGCGGTAAACAAGATGGCCGCTGAGGAATGCGTGACCGATCTGCAGTGCGTGTGTTTAAAATTCGATAATAATTACAGGCAAGTTCCAAAAATAGTGAAATTTCGTATATAAAGAGAAAAATGGTTGTTTCATTTGTTAGACATGGTTACAACATTGTATTTTATTCAAATTAATACATATACGTGTGCAAAGAGAAAAAACACTTACCTAGGCTTATTTAATTGCTTGGTGAAAAATGTACACAGCGTACTTTCAACTTCTGGTTACGTAATTCGATGCACAAATGAATGAGAAAAAATAAACAGTTGCCTTTTATAAACAATAAAGTTGCGTCGCGTTGTCTAAAGACAATTACATTGGTCAGTGTTTCACGTGATGCAAAAAATGGATTCTTGGACGCTACAAAAACAAGGGAAGTAATTTAAGCCACATTCACTTTCACGTCCCCTTACGATTTCCTAATGCCTAATAATAGTACTAGTAGGTCTAATAGTAGTACTAAAGGCAGTAACGGTCACTTAATAACCACTGGAAAGATCAAAGGGAGAAGAGATAAGAGGTCGACAAAGAGAAAAGTTAATCAATGGGCTTGTATCATGGCACGGTAGACAGAAGCTCACCAACCGAGCTTATTGACAACACAAGAGACAGAGAGTCGTGGAAGTATCAGAGTAGGCTAGGCAACAATCAACTTGTCTGAATGTTAAATTCAATCAATGTACAGCTGACGTCTGAAGAAATAATATAATATAGGTCCTAGTAAAATTAACCAAAATAAATTTTAATCTTTAACACTAGAGGCCTATTGACCGTAATTGAATTAGTAAGTATGCCTACTGTATTTTATTTAATAATTCAATTAGAGCCTAACAGTCAATAGGCCCCTAGTCGTTCAAGATTTAAATTGAAGAAGGGTTGATGATTGTTGAAGAAGGGAAGGGCCTAGAATTTTCAAAATATTTTTATTTATCCTATGACAACTAAATCTGTGATAAATATATGCACAATAACATTTTGCAGAAATTGTAAAACGTATTAACTACTGAGATTGTAAATTAGTTGAATTTATGGTGTACACTATAGGCCTAGGTTTTGTGTATGCAGACGTTTGAATGAATATATAATCAATTCAAACTGACAAGAGTAAGTCAAAAGCACACCGCTACAATTGCTAGCTAAGTTTACATCTCAATACCGAGGCTAACATTGCAAGAAATGTTTTCTCACCTTCTTAACTGAAAGCGTCTGAGTCTCTGTATAAAATGTAGGAGTCGGGCGTGGGCTTGGAACTGCTGGTTCACTCATTCTAAGAAAGTAATGATCCAATCTTCCATGAACAAAACAGAAAAATCTCAGTTCAAAACAAACACAATGTCCCCCAACAGGTCCCTGTCTTGCCGTCAGAAAAGCCTTTCGCGGTTTTTTCCGGTCACATAAAACAGGTAATGTCATTGGCTGATATTTATAGAACAGATTCAAATTGAGTGTTTACTATATAACTATATATTTAAATTCTAGTTATATAATTTCTATATTACGAAATTTAAACAAAAATATAAAAACTGTTTGAAATATAAACTACTGACTTCTTCAACATTATCCAATCAATATTTCTGTACCATTTTTACAACGTCCACACCACGTGATAGTTTGTTTGTACGGTCAGTTCTACAATTGTTCAGTCATGACTCACGAAATTATGGTCCATTATTTGAAAAAAAAATTCAAAAGATGAAAAATATTTTATGCAACGGAGTAGTGTAAATGCTGAGCTTCATGACGCGTTACAAGAAAGCAAGGTGACATGTGATGACTCAATAGTAACTCAATAGCGGAGAGTAGCTAGAAAGTCACGTGTGGACCAAGAACCGTCTACAGTTGTCATTCCAGCCGGAACTGTCCAATGACATTTGCGACCAGAATAGGGCTTATTGGCCATCAACAAACTCATAATCAATGACAACTCTAACTGAATTTCAAAAGTAGATGTAACAAATGGTCATTTTCACTTGTGATGGGCGAACGACAGTATCAATGCATACACCAGTTCGAGTGCTAGAATGTCATATTGAGTCAATTCTTCGTTAGGGATGCAAAGCATGTACGGTAAACAAGAGCTCAAAATATCATCATCATTAAGTGCCGTATCCGCAATGATGGTTGACTGCAACAGACCTCCAACAACCCCTGCCACTTGTCTTGGTGGTATACTCTGCTATGCTGTAACCTGGTCACTTCGCGATGTTACTCTCACACTTGTATCTTTGCTTCCCTCTTACTCGCCTATACTCAACTTTACCCTCAAGTAAAGTCTTCAGGTGTTTTGTCTTTTAACATGTCCAAAATAGGCCTGTTTTATTTGCTTGATCTTTATTTCTTTTAATCATTCTTTCTTCATACGAAGTTTTGTTATAACCTTATTGTTGTTTTTTTTCTCTTTCCATGAAGTTCTCCCTATTCTTCTATATATTTAAATCGCAAAGACATCCATTATGCGCATGTCTTCTAGCTGTTTGTTTATTGTCCATACTTCTGAGCCATACATTAATATAGAATAGATATCATCATCAAGTACCGTCTCCGCAACGAAGGTTGTCTGCGATAGACCTCCAACTTGTCTATTATTATGGTGGTGCACTCTGCTAGACTGTAACATGTCCATCTTGTGATGTTAGTTTCCCACTTGTATCTCTTGCTCGCTTCCCTTCGACTTTACCCACAAGTAAGGTCTTCAACAAGGTATCATGTTTTTTTAATGTGTCAAAAATATTTTATTTCCCTGATCTTTATTTCTCTATATAATTACTTCTTCATATTAAGTGTTGTTATCCACGGAGGAGAACCATGTTGAGTTCTGGCAGCAAAATTCTGTCCTTGTTGCAGCCGACTAGCAATACTCTCAGCTGTATCACAACAATTGCTTTGGAGTTTGGCCCTAAATAGTGTCAACCATCTGGAAACCCTGGTGCAACAAACGCCTGATTTGAAATCAATAATAAAGAGAAAGTTTCTTGATAACTGACAACGATGAAGATACATAAATATATTTTTGAGAATACTGTTTTGGATAGGGGAGTAAGGGTTAAGAAAACAAGACCTGTTCTCGATCTCTTGATTTATGGAGCTGACACTGTCGCTCTTCAGGAAACACGATTAGGGAACATTCCGCTCTTCAATTAACACGTTTTCACAGTTTTTCTTGATTCTTGTTTAGAAACTGGCTTCACAGCACGCATGATATTTCTATAAGTGCTCCGCCCTCCGTTTCAGCAACCATCCCAGTGTGTGTAGACTTAGAATCCCAGTCAGATGTTGATTGTGTGATCTTTGGGACTTTCCAAAAAATTTACTTTTCCTACCCTCATCTCTAAATACTCCCATTTCTGACATTCTTTGTATGTGTACGTTCTCAGCGTCATTGACATCATCTTCATCTTGAGATGAATTTATTATTGCCTTGATCAAGTCTGGTTTATCTCTTTTCAGCAATGTGTCGTCTATCTGCCACATTGCCTGCCAATAAGTCGGCTCTCTCGTTTCCTCTGACCCCAGCATGACCAAGGCAGTATGTCCATGTAATGCTCTGGAAATTGAGTTATTCAATGTCCCACCACTCTTTTATTAGCATGAACTTTTTTATCTTGCGCTCACGGTTTTTTTATAATATGAAACACCTAGGATAAATTAATTGTGTGTGTTAATTCATGAGATTGAAATGTCCCCATGTGATTGTCAAGAGCTACAACTTCAAACTGCGAGAATAATGTATGTTTCTGTGAAGGTTGTGAAAGTGTAAACATATTTCGCGATGATGACAAGAAAATAATTGAAATGTTTTTTTACTGTGATTATGTTATACGAAAGTTGTTAATTTTGTGTCGTTGTTAAAGACAAGAGGACATTGTGAGGAAATACTTCTACCACCACTCAAGGCGAGGAACCTGAGGATTTCAAGTTTCTTTGTATAAATATACAAGAACCGACAGGAATGAATAAGTTAACAGTGGGCAGGGAGAACAGTTTGCATCTTAAAATGGTGCAGTCCTCAATGGTTTCTATATGAAAATATGAGAATATTAGTGATTGTGACTGATTATTTCCCATGCTTCATTTTGTTGGAGATGGGCAATACTAGAAAAAAGAAGATGTACAAGTGTTTACTTCTATCCTGACAAGACTGGTAGCGAAAGTGTTTACTTCTGCCACGACAAGACTGGTAGTTACAATGTTTACTTTTGTCACGACAAGACTGGTAGAGACAGTGTTTACTTCTGTCACGACAAGACTGGTAATGGCAGTGATTACTTCTGTCACGACAAGACTGGTAACGACAGTGTTTACTTCTATCACGACAAGACTGGTGGTTACAATGTTTACTTCTGTCACGACAATACTGGTAGCGACCGTGTTTACTTCTGTCACGACAAGACTGGTTGCAATAGTGTTTACTTCTGTCACGACAAGACTGATAGTCTACTTCTTCTTCTGCGTTCGTTCTCAAACTCCTGCAGATTAGCAGGATGTAGTCCGGATAACGGAATGTCATGTGTCATGGTTTACATCATTGCTGCGATATATGCGCCTTTCGGCCTGACACATCCAACTTCAGCATGGCTTTGGGTCACCTACCCTATATGGGATAGCCAACTCCATCCCATATCCGCCTTAGTCGCATGCGTGGAAGGTAAACTGTTGTTATTCTTTGCTATCCTTTCGTGCCCCGGCAACACACGGGCGAAGAATGGTAGTTACAATTTTTACTTCTGTCACGACAAGACTGGTAGCGGCAATATTTACTTCTGTCACAACAAGACTGGTAGCGACAATATTTATTCTGTCCTGACCAGACTGATAGTGACAATGTTTACTTCTGTCACGACAAGACTGATAACGACAATATTTATTCTGTCCTGACCAGACCGATAGTGACAATGTTTACTTCTGTCACGACAAGACTGGTAGCGACAGTGTTTAGTTATGTCACGACAAGACTGATAACGACAATGTTTAGTTATGTCACGACAAGACTGGTAGCGACAATGTTAGCAAATTAGGCAAGATAAGTATCACTATTCTACCAGCACCAGAAAGCAAAGAAACGAATGAAGGAAGGAACGAACAAACGTCAGCACAGGAAATACTCAGCAAATAGTATTTATCTGATCCATTGCGTGTAACCACTTCCTAGTTATTATTGTTTCTTTAAGTATTTGACCTTGTTTTTCAATTCTTCTAATGTACATTTTTCAGACATCAGTTATAATGGAGTTGTCCCATCGACGCCAAATTGTTGAAGGAGAGATGGGGCTTAGTCAGCCAACAGAAGCTGGAAACTACGTTTGGTCGAGCCATCTCCGACATCAAGAATGACCATAGTCCTGCCCAAGAATGCACAGGAGCTGAAGTCGGAGATGCAAGGCCGAGATACGCACCAGCAATAAATCATGGTATCGAGCAACACGATAACATGTTAACCAGTTAAAGAAGCAGCACTGGCCCTAGATAGATATCCACAGAAATATGGACGGGAGCACTAAGACACGATATAGGAAGCTGTGAAGACTAGATATAGGAAGCTGTGAAGACTAGATATAGGAAGGCATGATCGGCTACGCAACCGATACGATACATGATGATGATGATCTATGTACATTATATCCATACATGATGATGATGATCTGTGTACGTTATATCCATACATGTGTCGGATAAAACGTAACTTAGTTGACACCGTGGATCAGAGATCACCAATATAACCATCCTGAGAGAAATAAATGTAAAAAAAAAAATGGTTTCTTTCCAGAAAAACTGAAATATTTAGGCCATATCAAACGCCATGACAGCCTAGAGAACACCATAATCGTGGGAATAAAACAACAGGGAGATGAACAAAAGGCATACCAAGAAGAAGATGGGCATAAAAGACTACCTGAACATGACAGTAACAATAGCAGGAAGACTGGCTGAACATGACAGTAACAGAAGCAGGAAGACTGGCTGAACATGACAGTAACAATAGCAGGAAGACTGGCTGAACATGACAGTAACAATAGCAGGAAGACTGGCTGAATATCGACAGAAGTTTTGAAAGGCTGTGATGACTGCTATCTCCTGTTCAGGATATGCTACTTGATGAGTTGATAACAAATATATTCTTGTGCATTCGCTGTTCATATCCTATCAATTATTATGCGAACAGTGTCGGTACTTTCTCGTCGTGTTTTATATTACTTCTTGATAAAGGTCTGTTTGTTCGCGAAGTCGAATTATATGTATTATTATTTGTGTTACCAGTGATTATCAAAACTTAATTACCCTGTTCCAAATATTGCCTTCAGATTACAGTTTTGCTGCACTTACTACGCATTATCGTTTTACAGAAGATATTTATTATTTTTGTGAATGATGAACGTGTATAAAACTGATGAAGAAATTATGATTATCAGTATTAAGAAAGCAAGGTTGCTGTTTATAGAGATGGCATGTTTAATTTTATGAAGAACGAACAATTATTTTTATTGAGAAATCATAAATATTTTTATGAATAAAAATTCATTATTTGTATTCAGAAAACATGATTATTTTTATGAAGAAAGCATTATTATTTTTATGAAGACAAAAGATATTTTATTTATAACGAAAACATGATTAATTTTTATAAAGAAAACATGATTATTTTTTTAAAGACTGTTTTTATGAGGAAAATATGATTACTATTATTAAGAAATCATGATTAATTTATGAAGGATTTATGATTTTTGTAAATGACGATGGATTATTTTATGAATGAAGGATTTGAGTTCTGTGAATGAAGGAGGGTTATATTTATTAATGACACATTATTTCAGTGGCGTATCCTGGATTTTGACACAGACCATGTATTCATGAATACTTATAATTAGGGCCTTAAATTTGTCTTCGGTAGGAGGTTACCTAAAAATTGTCCCTCTTTAGTCGTGGTCAATTCCGTTTTCCGTGAATTTTAGTGTCCTTGCTTTTGAGAAATTCGTTTATGGCGGAGAAGGTGGGATTTACCCACTATTGTACTTGCTTCCTTGTAATAAACGTTATGTTCTCCTTTTATCTGTCACTGCTATCTCCGTCACTGCCAGGTAAGAGGGTTCTGGAAGTGAGTGATTTTGAAATTATTCTGATGCCATGACTTGGGATAAAATGGAATTAAAGTAAGCGAGAGTTGCACAACGTCGTCAACTTCACCTCCACCCCCTTTTACACACACAGTCTCAGTACCAGAAAAGACAAGACGACGGAGAGTAGCCATGAGCGTGAAGAAGATTTTCTTAGTATGATGCAAGTCTTCGAAGTACCGCCCGTTCAATGATTTTTTTTAAAAATTGTTGAATGCTTCAAATTGTATTTTGATTTCGCTGCTCATGCCGCCTCCTTACGACGTCGCCTGATGCATCCGCATCTCTGCATCGTAACACGGCACGGCACTGCGTGTTGGTCAGGATGAAGTATTTACACAGTTCACACATAAACAATGATTGACAAACATAGGATATTCATAGAATATTGTCACTTTATTTATCTTATTCCTAGTTCCCATTGTCAAATAGACGATGTCTACGTTCTCTTTAGAGCAGGGATCGGGAACCCATTGCTCGCGAGCCAAATGTGGCTCTATTGATGGTTGCATCTGGCTCGCAGGACAAATATTCGATTATAAAAAAAAATGTTTATTTAGACTCCTTTGATCTACATATTAATTGCATATCAATATTTCATTCTACAAATTTGTTAAAGTCTACTGCAGCTCAGCATCAGAAGTCGCATTAATGGTAAGAAATACACATTATTGATTAGCAATAGCATAAAAATGTTATTAAAAAGAATTCAGATACATAATTATTGTACTTTTAGTGTTGAAATTACACAGAATGCACACATTTACTTGAATTTTTAGTTTTAAACATAATGTATTACTCTCACAGAATTCCTTTTCACCATATGTGGTGCCCATGGCTCTTTCAGACAAAAAGGATCCCGGCCCCTGCTTTAGAGCATATGTTATCATACGCTCTAATATCATATACGCGAGTATATGTCAGTATAAAATAAATATCATCATAAGAAGGAAGCAACAGTGTTTTGGGACACTTAAAGCGACGCGATCGTATCGAGCGGCTGATTCTAGAGGGCAGAGTGACAGGCGAGGGGAGAAGAGGAAGACCATGAAGACGATGTACCAGCGACATCGAAGAATGTATACACACTAGTTAGTTATTAGTTTATTTATAATCCTCCTCGCACACCGGAGATGACCACAGGTGCTCAGATCTCTGCTCGAATAAATCTCTCAGGATATAACGGCAGATGGTTCCGATTCTATGTTGGTTCATTATTCTTTTTGAACTCTTTGTCAGGTGTTCTCTACGAATCACGCCTATTTTCACTCCCAATTCGTGCATTCTCGATATTGAGTTATGCTTATTCATCTCAACATAATCTGATTTAGCATGTGTGCACATGTCTCTGGCCAATCTAGGCCTGCTGGTCAGGAACAGAGAGGCGTTCAGAATATCCACGACGAAGAAAACGTTCTGGAAAGAATATGTCATTTGATATATATATATATATATATATATATATATATATATATATATATATATATATATATATATATATATATATATATATATATATATATATATATATATATATATATATATATATATATATATATATATATATATATATATATATATATATATATATATATATATATATATATATATATATATATATATATATATATATATGTAAGTATATGTTAGTATTGCAATAAATTCCCAGAACAGATCATTTTCATACCCATGAGACAAGATTCCAGGTAGCACTGTCCTTGACAGATCTGGTATTCCTAGCCTTGATACTATCCTGGTACAGACATAGAGTCGTTGGGCAGGTCATCTGGTAGTATGCCCGATCATCGGCTGCCAACGATATTTCTCTATGGTGAGTTGAAGAAAGGTACACGATCTCACAGTGTCTAAAAGAAGCGCTACAAGAATTCGTTAAAGACCGCACTGAAAATATTTTGAAATAGACCAAGATACATGGGAAGAGCTTGTAGATGGGAAGAGCTTGTACATGAGAAGAGATTGTACATAGGAAGATCTTGTACATGGGAAGAGTTTGCACACCATTGATCTACATGACATTCTACGGTAAAAAAAAGACCGGCGCATCATCTTGGGAAAAGAGAAGAAATTCAGCAGCTCAACAGCGGAGAGTACCTAGAAGGTCACGACTTAACCACAATCCTTCTACAATGGTCATTCCATACCCGAACTATCCAAGAACATTTGCGGCTCGAATAGGGCTTGTTAGCCATCTACAAACTATTAGGCACGGACATAATTCTAACTTAATTTTCAAAAGTGGCTGTAAAAAATAGTCATCATTTGTGATGGGCGAACTGTTATTATATGTCAGTATATATCAGTACATGTCAGTATATATTAGTATATACTAATTATGTTAGTATATGATGTCAGTATATGTTATTAGCTATATTGTCCGAAATTCAAGGAGAGAAATATTACTGCTTGAATTTTATTATGTAGGTCTTCAGTGTTAGAATCAAACGTGCCATCGTTATGTATGTCTTCAGTGTTACAATCAAACGTGCCATCGTTATGTATATCTTCAGTGTTACAATCAAACGTGCCGTCGGTCTAATCATCATCATGAAGTACCGTCTCTACAACAACGTTTTTTGGCTGCAACTGACCTCCAAAATCCGATGTTCCATGCTTTGGTAGTTCATTATGTTAGACTGTATCCTGTCAGAGACGTTCAAGTATAAAAAAGACAACGCGTAGGCCATAAAAAGTGTTTCAGTGACCACTTTAACACTAATCTCAGGCACTGCAAAAGTGACCAAAGAACGTGTGAAATCCCAAATCTTGACCTCCCAGACAGGTATAGTCAGATCAGTACAGGTAGTACAATTTTAAAACAGAGTAGAACACTGCTGGTGATTCTTCTTCTTCTTCGTCTTCTTCAGCGTTCATTCTCAAACTCCTGCTGGATCTCTGTCCTACTAGATTTCCAAAAGGATGTAGTCCAGAGAATCGAAATGCGTTGTGTCGTAGTTTTATTTACGACAATGGCCCGACACATCCGTCTTTGACAGGGCTGGTGATTCAATAAAGATAAAAAATTAAGTAGAGACAAGGCTGATTTCCCTCATTGCAAGATCTACTACATTCATGGTCACACTGCAGCAAAATTTTGATAGCCTGAATTCGACTCAACACTATCCACCTGGAGACTCACAAATAACCAAACATAACTTGACGTTTTTCTTGTCTTTCAATGCCATGATTATTTTACTTGTGAAGAAGAAACTTCATCTCCCTGTCTATATCATGATGTTTCACTCTTACTTGTATCTTTGCTTGCTTCTAGCTCGTCTTCCCATCAACTCTACCTTCAAGTTACATCTTCAATACCGTACTTGTGTTCTTTCGATAGGTGAATACATATTGTTGTTTGTACTTCTTTAATTTCTTCTATATAGATCTAATAGGTAGACCATTTGCGCATGCGGTTGCGTCTGTGAGTCTCAACAATGGCCCACTAGACAAACCAACCATGCAACAGAAAACCTTAATATATGACATGCCTTTATTTGAGGTTATCTTCTTTAGGAGCTGCATATGACACGTCATCGATACAATCCCGTAGTTGTAACCTTCGATAACAGTTAGCATGTTGTTCCGACAGGCCAATGTTGTGCTTGAACTAGTTACGGGCACGACGTGAGTGGGCGGAACAACAAAGAAACCTGTCGCAAGGGCCAGAGTTGTGCCCTGATGTCGACGTCTGTTTCGGCGGCATTAGACTCGAAACAGCGAGCCGGATGGCTGCTGGAACAGAGGGTGCAGCACTTATGGGAATGCCCCACGTGCTGTGAGGCCAGTTTCTAATCAAGAATCAAGACAATATGAAAGATGACAATAATTAAACCAATACTTAGATATCAATATATGTGGTCTACATTTGTTTAATTATTAGTTCAGAAACACGCCAATACATTTATGGTTTGTTGGTCGGTTTGCTGTTTGGTTGGTTGGATAGTTTGCTATTTGGTTGGTTGGTTGATTGCTTGATTGGTCGGTTGGTTGTTTTTTGGTAGGTTGGTAGGTTGGTTGTTTTTTGGTTGGTTGGTAGATTGGTTTGTTGGTTGGTTTTTTGGTTGGTTGGTTTTTGGTTTGTTAGTTTTTTGTTCGTTGATTTGTGATTGGTTGGTTTGCTGACTGGTTGGTTGATTGATTGGTTGGTTGGTTGACTAGCTGGCTGAATGATTGGTTGGTGGATGTCTGGTTGATTGGTTGGCTGGCTGACTGATTGGCTGGCTGGTTGGTTTGCAGGTTAGTTGGTTTATTGGTTTCTCGTTGGTTTTCGGTTGGTTTTTGACTGGTTTATGGTTGGTTGGTTGATTTGTTGGTTAGTTTGTTGGTTTTCTATTAGTATTTTGCTGGTTTCTGTTGGTTGATTGTTTGGTTGGTTCTTGATTGATTGGTTTGCTGGTTTGTTGTCGATTTTTGGTTGGTAGTTTTGTTGGTGAATTATTTGGCTTTTGTTTGTTTGGTCGCTTTGGTATGTTGGTTGGTTCGTTTTTGGTTAGCTGGTTTTTGGTTGGTTTGATGTTTGGTTTTGGTTGATTAGTTTTTTTTAATTGTTTGGATGGTTGCTTGGTTGGTTGGCTGGCTGGTTTTTGATTTGTTTATTTATTGGATAGCTGGCTGGTTGGTTTTTAAATGGTTGGTTGGTTGTTTGGTTGGTTAATTTATTGGATGCCTGGCTGGTTGGTTTGTTTGTTTTTGGTTAGTTGGTTTGTTTTTTGTTAGTTGGTTGTTTGGTTTATTGTTTGTTTGTTTGGTTGGTTTTTGGTTTGAAGGTTGGTTAGTTGAATGGTTGATTGATGTGTTAGTTTGCTTTTGGTTTGTTGCTTGGTTGATTTTTTGGATGGTTTTTGGTTGGTTGGCTGGTTTTTGACTAGTTTTTTGTTGGTTGGTTAATAGGTTGTTTGGTTGGTTGGTTGGTTGTGTTGTTTGTTAGATTTTGGTTGCTTATTTAGTTTGTTGTTAGGTTTTTCGTTGTTTGGTTTGTTTTCGGGTGGTCGTTGCTGGTTGGTGTGTTAGTATTTGGATGATTTTATCCATGGTTTGTTTTAATTGGTTGGTTAGTTTTTGCTTGTTTGGTTGATTGGTTTGTGTGGTTAGATGGTTGGCTGGTTGGTTGGTGTTTTTGTTGGTTGTTGTTTTTGATGGTTGGATGGTTGATTGGCTTGTTGGTTGGTGTTTTGCTTGGTTTGTTGGTTGGTTGTTGTTTTGGTTGGTTGGATGATTGGTTGGGCTGTTTGTTGGTTGGTGTTGTGGTTGATTGGATAGTTGGTTGGTTTGTTGGTTGGTTGGTTTTTGGTTGTGTGGTTCGTTGGTTGGTTGGTTGGCTTGTTGGTTGCTTTTGAATTCGTTTGTTTGTTGGTTTTCTGTTGATTTCTGGTTCGTAGTTTTGCTGGTTGGTTGGTTGGTGTTTGTTTGGTTGGATGGTTGGATAGTTGCATTTTTATTGGTTGTTTGGTTGGATGATTGGTCGTCGGCAGAAGCATTGTGCAAGCATGATAGATGATATCCACAGTAGTATCCGTCATCAGTCTGATCTGTGTGACCTGAGGACAAACAGAAACTGGTTAAGTGGTTCAGTTTAACATCGCCAGTTTTGTTGTATATGAATGTTTGCTACAACAAATATGACAAGAACAATAACAACGACAACAACTGAAGTAATTGCAATTACTACTACTGCTGCAACAACTACTGCTGCTGCTATATCAGCTATTACGTCTGCTACTACTGATACAAGTACTGGAGAAACTAACAGCATTGAATAGTGTGCGATGTTGACAACAATTTCAGACTTGTCTTTGTTGCAGCTCTCTGATGTTTGTTGCGATAACTGAACTGTCTAATTCTGGTATATAATCCCTGCCACATTTGAGACACGTATGATCAGTATTCTACAACTGTGTATTTACTGTTGTGTATTTGCTGTTGTGTATTTGCTGTTGTGTATTTGCTGTTGTGTATTTACTGTTGTGTATTTGCTGTTGTGTATTTGCTGTTGTGTATTTGCTGTTGTATATTTGCTGTTGTGTATTTGCTGTTGTGTATTTACTGTTGTGTATTTGCTGTTGTGTATTTGCTGTTGTGTATTTGCTGTTGTATATTTACTGTTGTATATTTACTGTTGTATATTTGCTGTTGTGTATTTGCTGTTGTATATTTACTGTTGTATATTTACTGTTGTATATTTACTGTTGTATATTTGCTGTTGTATATTTGCTGTTGTGTATTTGCTGTTGTATATTTGCTGTTGTATATTTGCTGTTGTGTATTTGCTGTTGTATATTTGCTGTTGTATATTTACTGTTGTATATTTACTGTTGTATATTTGCTGTTGTATATTTGCTGTTGTGTATTTGCTGTTGTATATTTGCTGTTGTATATTTACTGTTGTATATTTACTGTTGTATATTTGCTGTTGTATATTTACTGTTGTATATTTGCTGTTGTATATTTACTGTTGTGTATTTGCTGTTGTATATTTGCTGTTGTATATTTGCTGTTGTTTATAGGCTGTTGTGTATTTGCTGTTGTGTATTTGCTGTTGTATATTTGCTGTTGTATATTTGGGGCAGTATGTTTTTCTCTGTGTCTCGGAAATTTGATACTTTTCTGGGATCTGAGCACCTTTGCTGTAGTTGCTGCGCTACACTGTGCGATTCTGAGCGCCATGTTCCTTGTTAGAGACACTTTGAGAGTAATTTATAAGTTCCTACTATCCACCGTTCAGTTGTTTTCCAACAAGGTAGTGACTATGGAGATGATTGTACAAGCAACATGACCATCTCTCTCTCTCTCATCCCTACACATATGGTCTCAGTGGCAAGACGAGTCACGACGACTGAGTGCGTGTCGGGGATGCAGTAGATGACCAGGGTACCCTACTGTCTCATCGTGCTCTTTGACGCTCTACGACACAAGACAGATGACGCCTTTCTGCCCAGGGGCCCATGTTAGTTGAGCTCCTTTGCGCAGTCCGCCGCATCAAGACTTTACATGCTGAGCAGGTCATGAGTCCAAACACCAGAAGCTATGGGCATAGATCCCATTCACTGATTTTACACGCCGAAGCGGTTTCGGAGATGCGGTTGCTGTTGCATGCGGACAGCAATTATGATTCACTAGTGAAAGTTAGTGAAAGATAGAAGAACAGTGAAGGAAGAAAAGTTTGTGGCTATTAGTACTTGTATATCCCGTTCTATCCAAGGGATCAACATGGCCGTTAAATATGACTAGATGTTTCTCCACCCATGCCAAAGTTCTCTGACGGAAGACTCGTGGCGCTGTCTGTGCTCATGTGGTAAGATACATTTAATACCCGTAAAACATAACGGGCATTCTTTGAAGAAGTTTACTCTCCATTTTTCTGGTGCTAAACATAATTATAGCTATCGGGTCTAACTTAACCGGGTGACATCGTTAACATAGTGGTGTGTAGATAGATACCTGTTGACTGGCTTGTGAGCAATTACACTATTGAGGTTACAGAATTTTACTTCGCACGCTTAAGAATACATACAACGACTACTAATATTGTAATCCTTAGCGAATAGAAGTAACATCCATGACTTGGAGAAATACATCACACGGTATAACACATGTTGGAAAGCATAGTTCAGTGTATTTAATCACAATTTGGCTAAAGAAGAGAAATTCGCAGCCATCCCGCCGCCATGGTGTTCACGCCACCATATTAGAATCATACGTCTGCATCCTTAGTGTCTAGATGGGTATAATCAAAACAATACAAATGGGGTGCATTTAAGAACAGTGGCATCGCCCGTGTGTTGCCGAGGTCCGAAAGGGGAGCAAAGAATAGCAACACTGTTTACCTTCCATGCATGTCGTAAGAGGCGACTAAGGGTGTTATGGGATGGAGTTGGCTGTCCCATCCCATATAGGATAAGTTACCCAAAGCCATGCTGAAGTCGGATGTGTCAGACCGAAAGGCGCAGATATCGCGGCAGTGCTGTAAACCATGACACAACGCATTCCGTTCTCCGGACTACATCCTGCTAATCTGCAGGAGTTTGAGAACGAACGCAGAAGAAGAAGAAGAACAGTGACATGAGGCAATCAAGGGGACATAGTTGAACCATTTCACATTCATTTTCGTGATATGTCATGTGGGTATTCAGGGAAACGAACAAACGGATCAGCTGGCTCGCTCTGCTTCTGCGTCTGGCTGTAGATCATTGTATCGCTCCGACATTTTGAACTACTTACGAGAAACAAGACGGGCTAATTAAATTAATAAGTGTGATTATTTATTTTCAGAATAAAAAGAAAGTCACCTGATATGTGGCGCTGCTAGAAAAGAAAGCGAATGTGGGCTTAAAAGAATTTCTGTCAACCAACATACAACTAGAACTGTATTTTATTGTGTAATGTTGGAAACACTCAAGTGGTGATCCGAACAACTATGAAAGTATCTGGAGAACAATGACGATGATCAGACAACTAACTCGCTCACAGAAGCAGGAAGATTAGCTGCAGATCTGCAGGAGTTTTGAAAGAATATGATGAGGTTTTCTTCAAACGTCAAGAGTTCTGCTGGAATGTTATCTCCCTCGGGTGATTTCGTTTATTCAAATTTCGCATTCCCTCTTTTATTTCATCTACATAAATTCCTGTATTTCCTATTCCTCTGGTGTCCAGTTTGGTTTTCTAATATCGTATAGTCATGATTACATTCACATTTATACAGTTGCTTGCAATAATCTGTCCACATTCTTATTATAGCTGTTGTTTTATTGACATCTTTCCGTGCATATCTTATATAGTAGATATCTTTGGGTTTTTTTTTAGATGTGCTATCTTACACATATTACTATATGCAATCTTATAGTTTGTATGGGTTCTTGTTTGAAACGCCTACCTTTCGGTTTATAATATATAAAATAATTAATAATTATAAGATAAGATAATTAATATAAACATATCAATAATTAATGAATAATTAATTTAAATATTATTGTTTTAGGATTAGGATTAGTTATGTTTATATAACTAACCATACTTTAAATGAAATTATATTTAAATTAATAAATGATAAACATGAACTTATAAGCATAGCTAAGGGAAATAATCAAATAGGGAGGAACGCGCACCAAACAATAACCTTTTCATGTGTGCACATTAAGGAGCATAGAACCTAGAGAAGAGTGGGAAAAATAAGCATGTCAGGTTTACAATTTTCATTGAAGTGATCATCACACTTTCTAGGAAATGTGGCGCTCACATTCTACTGCATATATATTCAGAAGTCCAGGTTCTTATCAATGAGAATTCCTCGGCAGAAGATAACATTGTGTACAGTGGTTGGTCCGTGATTCGGCATATACGCAGTGGTAGGGCATTCCCAGATCCATGCTGAGGGAAGTACCTTAGGGAAGAAAGGAATGCCTTCTGTACAACCACTAATCGTATGATGTGTTGGTGGTGTCCATAGAAATGATATGATTCGAGTCTCATAGTTATAAATGTGTCGGCTTTCTTACACATTATATGAGTGTATGCAATATTACAGCAGGGATAATTACGCTGTCAGTAGTTGGAGGCCTTAAGGAAGTTTGTGTTGAAGACAGCTACCTTCATAGTTGTAAATGGACAAGTGGATGTTTCGGAAAGTGAAAGAGCAGACATATTTGGCAACACGGCCATAGTTACTAGCGGTAGCTCAATGCAATGTGCTGATAATTTGAATGCAATCAAAGAGCAGTTGGTGCTGTGGGTATTAATTTCTTCTTCCTCGCCTATGACTAGAATGAAGGACATGCGAGCACAGAGACGATGTCGTGCATGAAACATGCGGCATATAAGAATCAAACGAAGAATTATAAAATAATACAAAACAATAACGGCCAGTTACCACATACTGAATGACATACTGAAGATGAGATAGTTATCACATACTGAATGACATACTGAAGATGAGATAGTTACCACATACTGAATGACATACTGAAGATGAGATAGTTACCACATACTGAATGACATACTGAAGATGAGATAGTTATCACATACTGAATGACATACTGAAGATGAGATAGTTACCACATACTGAATGACATACTGAAAATGAGATAGTTATCACATACTGAATGACATACTGAAGATGAGATAGTTATCACATACTGAATGACATACTGAAGATGAGATAGTTACCACATACTGAATGACATACTGAAGATGAGATAGTTACCACATACTGAATGACATACTGAAGATGAGATAGTTAGTACATGCTGAATGACATACTGAAGATGAGATAGTTACCACATACTGAATGACATACTGAAGATGAGATAGTTACCCCACATACTGAATGACATACTGAAGATGAGATAGTTAGTACATGCTGAATGACATACTGAAGATGAGATAGTTACCACATACTGAATGACATACTGAAGATGAGATAGTTACCCCACATACTGAATGACATACTGAAGATGAGATAGTTAGTACATGCTGAATGACATACTGAAGATGAGATAGTTAGTACATACTGAATGACATACTGAAGATGAGATAGTTAGTACATGCTGAATGACATACTGAAGATGAGATAGTTAGTACATACTGAATGACATACTGAAGATGAGATAGTTACCACATACTGAATGACATACTGAAGATGAGATAGTTACCACATACTGAATGACATACTGAAGATGAGATAGTTATCACATACTGAATGACATACTGAAGATGAGATAGTTATCACATACTGAATGACATACTGAAGATGAGATAGTTATCACATACTGAATGACATACTGAAGATGAGATAGTTATCACATACTGAATGACATACTGAAGATGAGATAGTTATCACATACTGAATGACATACTGAAGATGAGATAGTTACCACATACTGAATGACATACTGAAGATGAGATAGTTACCACATACTGAATGACATACTGAAGATGAGATAGTTACCACATACTGAATGACATACTGAAGATGAGATAGTTACCACATACTGAATGACATACTGAAGATGAGATAGTTACCACATACTGAATGACATACTGAAGATGAGATAGTTACCCCACATACTGAATGACATACTGAAGATGAGATAGTTAGTACATGCTGAATGACATAATGAAGATGAGATAGTTACCACATACTGAATGACATACTGAAGATGAGATAGTTACCCCACATACTGAATGACATACTGAAGATGAGATAGTTAGTACATGCTGAATGACATACTGAAGATGAGATAGTTAGTACATGCTGAATGACATACTGAAGATGAGATAGTTACCACATACTGAATGACATACTGAAGATGAGATAGTTACCACATACTGAATGACATACTGAAGATGAGATAGTTACCCCACATACTGAATGACATACTGAAGATGAGATAGTTACCACATACTGAATGACATACTGAAGATGAGATAGTTAGTACATGCTGAATGACATACTGAAGATGAGATAGTTACCACATACTGAATGACATACTGAAGATGAGATAGTTACCACATACTGAATGACATACTGAAGATGAGATAGTTACCCCACATACTGAATGACATACTGAAGATGAGATAGTTACCACATACTGAATGACATACTGAAGATGAGATAGTTACCACATACTGAATGACATACTGAAGATGAGATAGTTACCACATACTGAATGACATACTGAAGATGATATAGTTACCACATACTGAATGACATACTGAAGATGAGATAGTTACCACATACTGAATGACATACTGAAGATGAGATAGTTACCACATACTGAATGACATACTGAAGATGAGATAGTTACCACATACTGAATCACATACTGAAGATGAGATAGTTACCACATACTGAATGACATACTGAAGATGAGATAGTTACCACATACTGAATGACATACTGAAGATGAGATAGTTACCACATGCTGAATGACATACTGAAGATGAGATAGTTACCACATACTGAATGACATACTGAAGATGAGATAGTTAGTACATGCTGAATGACATACTGAAGATGAGATAGTTACCCCACATACTGAATGACATACTGAAGATGAGATAGTTAGTACATGCTGAATGACATACTGAAGATGAGATAGTTACCACATACTGAATGACATACTGAAGATGAGATAGTTACCACATACTGAATGACATACTGAAGATGAGATAGTTACCACATGCTGAATGACATACTGAAGATGAGATAGTTACCCCACATACTGAATGACATACTGAAGATGAGATAGTTACCACATACTGAATGACATACTGAAGATGAGATAGTTACCACATACTGAATGACATACTGAAGATGAGATAGTTACCACATACTGAATGACATGCTGAAGATAAGATAGTTACCACATACTGAATGACATACTGAAGATAAGATAGTTACCACATACTGAATGACATACTGAAGATGAGATAGTTACCACATACTGAATGACATACTGAAGATGAGATAGTTAGTACATGCTGAATGACATACTGAAGATGAGATAATTACCACATACTGAATGACATACTGAAGATGAGATAGTTACCACATACTGAATGACATACTGAAGATGAGATAGTTACCACATGCTGAATGACATACTGAAGATGAGATAGTTACCCCACATACTGAATGACATACTGAAGATGAGATAGTTACCACATACTGAATGACATACTGAAGATGAGATAGTTACCACATACTGAATGACATACTGAAGATGAGATAGTTACCACATACTGAATGACATGCTGAAGATAAGATAGTTACCACATACTGAATGACATACTGAAGATAAGATAGTTACCACATACTGAATGACATACTGAAGATGAGATAGTTACCACATACTGAATGACATACTGAAGATAAGATAGTTACCACATACTGAATGACATACTGAAGATGAGATAGTTACCACATACTGAATGACATACTGAAGATGAGATAGTTACCCCACATACTGAATGACATACTGAAGATAAGATAGTTACCACATACTGAATGACATACTGAAGATGAGATAGTTACCACATACTGAATGACATACTGAAGATGAGATAGTTACCACATACTGAATGACATACTGAAGATGAGATAGTTACCACATACTGAATGACATACTGAAGATGAGATAGTTACCACATACTGAATGACATACTGAAGATGAGATAGTTACCACATACTGAATGACATACTGAAGATAAGATAGTTACCACATACTGAATGACATACTGAAGATAAGATAGTTACCACATACTGAATGACATACTGAAGATAAGATAGTTACCACATACTGAATGACATACTGAAGATGAGATAGTTACCACATACTGAATGACATACTGAAGATAAGATAGTTACCACATACTGAATGACATACTGAAGATGAGATAGTTACCACATACTGAATGACATACTGAAGATGAGATAGTTACCCCACATACTGAATGACATACTGAAGATAAGATAGTTACCACATACTGAATGACATACTGAAGATGAGATAGTTACCACATACTGAATGACATACTGAAGATGAGATAGTTACCACATACTGAATGACATACTGAAGATGAGATAGTTACCACATACTGAATGACATACTGAAGATAAGATAGTTACCACATACTGAATGACATACTGAAGATAAGATAGTTACCACATACTGAATGACATACTGAAGATGAGATAGTTACCACATACTGAATGACATACTGAAGATGAGATAGTTACCACATACTGAATGGCATACTGAAGATGAGATAGTTACCACATACTGAATGACATACTGAAGATGAGATAGTTACCACATACTGAATGACATACTGAAGATAAGATAGTTACCACATACTGAATGACATACTGAAGATGAGATAGTTACCACATACTGAATGACATACTGAAGATGAGATAGTTACCACATACTGAATGACATACTGAAGATAAGATAGTTACCACATACTGAATGACATACTGAAGATAAGATAGTTACCACATACTGAATGACATACTGAAGATGAGATAGTTACCACATACTGAATGACATACTGAAGATGAGATAGTTACCACATACTGAATGACATACTGAAGATGAGATAGTTACCCCACATACTGAATGACATACTGAAGATGAGATAGTTACCCCACATACTGAATGACATACTGAAGATGAGATAGTTACCACATACTGAATGACATACTGAAGATAAGATAGTTACCACATACTGAATGACATACTGAAGATGAGATAGTTACCACATACTGAATGACATACTGAAGATAAGATAGTTACCACATACTGAATGACATACTGAAGATAAGATAGTTACCACATACTGAATGACATACTGAAGATGAGATAGTTACCCCACATACTGAATGACATACTGAAGATGAGATAGTTACCACATACTGAATGACATAATGAAGATGAGATAGTTACCACATACTGAATGACATACTGAAGATAAGATAGTTACCACATACTGAATGACACACTGAAGATGAGATAGTTATTCCACATACTGAATGACATACTGAAGATGAGATAGTTACCCCACATACTGAATGACATACTGAAGATGAGATAGTTACCACATACTGAATGACATACTGAAGATGAGATAGTTACCACATACTGAATGACATACTGAAGATGAGATAGTTACCACATACTGAATGACATACCGAAGATAAGATAGTTACCACATACTGAATGACATACTGAAGATGAGATAGTTACCACATACTGAATGACATACTGAAGATGAGATAGTTACCACATACTGAATGACATACTGAAGATGAGATAGTTACCCCACATACTGAATGACATACTGAAGATGAGATAGTTACCACATACTGAATGACATACTGAAGATAAGATAGTTACCACATACTGAATGACATACTGAAGATAAGATAGTTACCACATACTGAATGACATACTGAAGATGAGATAGTTACCCCACATACTGAATGACATACTGAAGATGAGATAGTTACCACATACTGAATGACATACTGAAGATGAGATAGTTACCACATACTGAATGACATACTGAAGATGAGATAGTTACCCCACATACTGAATGACATACTGAAGATGAGATAGTTACCCCACATACTGAATGACATACTGAAGATGAGATAGTTACCACATACTGAATGACATACTGAAGATGAGATAGTTACCACATACTGAATGACATACTGAAGATGAGATAGTTACCACATACTGAATGACATACTGAAGATGAGATAGTTACCACATGCTGAATGACATACTGAAGATGAGATAGTTACCCCACATACTGAATGACATACTGAAGATGAGATAGTTACCACATACTGAATGACATACTGAAGATAAGATAGTTACCACATACTGAATGACATACTGAAGATGAGATAGTTACCCCACATACTGAATGACATACTGAAGATGAGATAGTTAGTACATGCTGAATGACATACTGAAGATGAGATAGTTACCACATGCTGAATGACATACTGAAGATGAGATAGTTACCACATACTGAATGACATACTGAAGATGAGATAGTTACCACATACTGAATGACATACTGAAGATAAGATAGTTACCACATACTGAATGACATACTGAAGATGAGATAGTTACCCCACATACTGAATGACATACTGAAGATAAGATAGTTACCACATACTGAATGACATACTGAAGATGAGATAGTTACCACATACTGAATGACATACTGAAGATGAGATAGTTACCACATGCTGAATGACATACTGAAGATGAGATAGGAATAACTATTAACGTGTCCGGATGTATAATGATGATCTGACGATTAATTAACCAATGTGTACATTTCTTATTGAAATATTTCCTTCCATCTCACTGACGCATTTATTGTTTTCTCACTTAAACATCAAAGTTTACTCTTTATTCTATACCAGGGTTAATTTCTGTCAAGGAATATGCCGTGACAATTTTGACTTAGCCAGACGCAGACCGAATGATGTAATAAGATCCTGAACGAGGAGATGCGTATTATGCTTTTGTGCATAATCTGTACAAACAGTCGGATTCTTCTTCCTTGACTGTTCAGCATGGACATAAATTACCGATTGATTAAAAGTCAACCTACAAAGATGAGGTTTGACCACATGATACGGCACGGTTCCTTTCCATAACTATCCTACATGGGACTTTCGAGTGGACAAGAAGAAAAGGGAGAAAAATGAGGGTATGGATTGGTAATATTAAAGTCAGAACATTATTATGATACTCCACACTTAAACAAGGAACCAAGAACAGTGAGTCATGGCCGGATTTTTAATTGATGTTTCCAGAGTTGTGTCACTACGAAAACGAAGGATAGGCATATTAAGTAAAGCGTAGAGCTGCGTTATTGTATATTATATAGGGCCTATCATAAAGACAGATCGTTAACCATATAAAGAAAACGGATTTTATATTTTACAAGCATTAAATATTTTTATTTCATACAATAAAATATAAGTCTATTGTCTATTATCTATCCCAAGGTGAATAATGGTTCATACGTGCCGTTGAACGTAGAGGTGGGAGCTTAAGCTGTCGTTCCAAGGCCAGGTGTGTCGTCGTGGTTGCATTTAGTCCATGTTTGTTCAAGGCTATCCTGATGTTTTTTATCCACCGTTTTCTTGGTCTACCTTTGACTTTACTCCCGGATATTCTTTTGTTATATGCTCTTATTGGTATTTGGTTTGGGTTCATTCTCATAAGGTGACCGAACCATTTGACTTTCTGTCTGTCAATATGTTCAATACATGATATTATACCAACTCTTTTCCTAATTTCTTCGTTTCTTATTTTATCTAGATTGGTAACCATTGCAGCTTTTCTCAGACTCTTCATTTCACATGTAACAATTTTCCTTTGCTATGAGGCTGCTAAAGACCATGTTTGACATTGCTAGCGGAATGTAGATATAAAAAATGGAGATATTATCTGTTTTTTTTATTTCCATCTTGATTTGTGGGTGAAGAAGTAATGGTGATAGTTGGTAGGTCACTGTGTTTGCTTTTTGGCACCTTGTTTCTATTTCTCTGTCTAGTCTTCCATTTTCGGAAAAAATGCTGCATAGATATTTAATTTCTTTGGCCTGTTTCACTTTAGTGTTATCTAAATATAAGTATTTTTTAATAATAGACTTGAATTTGAGAGAATTTTAAAGCTACAAAAACCAAAGATGGTACAGATCAGTGGTGTACAAGTTACCTTGGCAACTGAAGATACATGCTACAAGCACGAAGCTCAGTATGAATGTTAGTTTGGTGTCCATCATTATTAACACTGTTCTGTCTTTAGCTGTTAAATATACGCTGTGTAAGAAAGTCAATAATACTTTTATATAAGACATCAAACTCTACATTTGTATAACTAAAACAAAATATACATTAGTATAACTAAAACAAAATATACCATTACATAAGAGCAGACAAGGTGTTATTGTTCTGATCTCAGACGTCCAGGATCTATACACCAGAGCGACTTTTCTACAGATTAGCACATTTGCTATCCAGCGTATGATCCAGGGGTGAATATTTTGTTCCTTTAGCATGTCGAGAAGATGGATGTAGCTAACTCTATTGTATGCATCTTCCGGGTATATCGCTGCAACTGCAGATTCTTCTTTGTTCTGAAAACCTTCATAAACTTCATATGCAAGAACTGCTGCATTTGTGACAGTGTCTCTTCTAGGTCTGTATGCACCTAGGTTATTTGGGAGAACGCCTTTTATCTCTAGTTCCCTGGTTATGCGTCTAGCCACAATTCGCTCCAGAATCTTACCGTACACATTCTGCAGTGTGATGATACGATAACCTTTTATGTCCGTAGAATCTTTGCCTGGTTTTGGCACTGGTATAAGATAGCTATGTAGCCACTCCTCTGGTACTACTCCTGTTTTCAGACTCGCATTATAATGATTTGTTATTTTAGCTAGCATATTCTCCCCAATGTCCTTGAGTAAGCTGTACCTGATTCCATCCGGACCTGGAGCGCCATCGGATGCATTCTTAATAGCCAGTTGCACTTCTTTAACATCTGCAAGCTGTTCTTCTTTGGCCCTAAAATCCGTGATGGATGTAAAGATATGCAGTATTTCTTTGCGCTGATCTAAGTCACCCTGATTAGTTTGTTGAAGATATCTATCAAAGAAAGCTCTGCCTTTCATATCATCTGATATCAATGTCTTCCCTGTGTCGTCCCTCACGCTTGTACTGGGTTTCGATTCTATTCTCCGCTTCATTGACCTATGTAGTTTACAAAACTTGTGTAATGCTTTGTCCGCCGTGACCTCCTCAGTGAAATTTTTTCCAACACATCTTCTTTGCTACTTCGGCAACTTGTTTAAAAGACTCTATTGTCTTCTTCATTGCACTCTGTGCCTCCAGTCTATCACTGAGTGTGATGTTTGCCTGTTTCCTAATGCGTTGCCAATCCTTTATCGCTTGCTTTTTGAGTAGCCATATTGCCTCTGTCTCTTTATTCCACCATGGGGGCTGTTGGATCTTAGGTCTTATCCACTTGCGTTCCCAGGCCTTCTTTCTCAAGCTGCTAAGCACATATTCTTTATAACAATATATCTAAAAGGGTGGTGAATCTTGATAAATCTGTCTTGACGCCCTATCGAGAAGCTTATGGCGCATGGCAAATGGTCGCTACCATGATATTTGAGAGTTGTCCATCTCGCATCTGTCGTTCCATGACCGGAGATCAGTGCGAGGTCAATGTTGGAATCGGAGTCTGTTTCTTTGGTTGCTAATCTAGTCATGCTCATGCAGTTCAGAAGAGATAGATCAGTCTCGAGTAGCGCTTCATTTAAAGCCAGTCCTTGAGGGTTGTTGTTTGGGTTTCCCCAGGAGACATTTCGTGCATTCAAATCTCCACAAACCAGCAGCATTTCTCCAGGGAGATGCTCAAGTTCGCTGATGAACTCCCAGTCGTCAGACTTAATATGGGAACAATTTCCCATGTAGACGTTGATGATGTTCCACCTTCTACTCTGGAATGTTATCTGCACCCCCTGCAGCTCTCTGTTCTCTCTATCCCACGCTGATAAATTCAATAGTATGTGTGGTATTCCTTGCCTAACGAGAATGGCTTTCCCGTGGTGTGTTGGGCTTACAGCATTGAATCCTGTAATTCTGTATTCTGAATCCGTATTCTTCTTTTACCTGGAGACAGATAGGTAGGTTGTAACAGGCTAAAAAAGGTCACCTGAAATAAAAGCATGTCGAAAACGAATGTGCTGAGCCGGGAGATACAAAATAATGTAGCTTATCTGTGAAACCAGCAAGACAACATATTTCATACTTCCGGTGTTGGTTATCAGAGAGCGAACGCAGAAGAAAAAGAATTAATGAAGATAAAATATAACTTACATAGTTCGCAGACTGAGATCCAATCAGAGAGCGAGCGCAGAAGAAGAAGAATTAGTAAAGATAAAATATAACTTACATAGTTCGCAGACTGAGATCCAATCAGAGATGATTTATTTGGAAAAATCACAGGAATAGGAGAAATTAACGTAACTTATAGTTATATTGGGTTCGTCATGTGATCACTCGTGCAACGTGGACTAGGAATGTTCAATAAACACGGTTGTCTAGAGATGATGATATGCTACTGGAGTTCAACGTCACGGTACCAGTTGGTTGTAAATAAGAATTTATAGGAGTTCATTAATATGTAAATTCCAGCAAAACTACAATTTCACAGACGACAATTGTAAACACTGGGATTACAGGGTAATGAGGATTTTCGAAGCGATGGAAACATACAGAAAAATATATACAAATCTACGTTTCCACCAAAAGATCTTTATCAAGAACACAACACATCCATAGATAACGAAACTGTCTATCATCAATCCACAATAATAACTGAATATATAAATGTTGGAAGAGCATGCATAATAACTGGTAATACAGAAACGAGAAGGACATAGCGAAAACAAGAGGAGCCAAGCAATCAAACAAATACAAATATCCGTGCATATGTTATAGCAGATGATTGACAGATGAACCTATGTTGTGAAATTGTCCAACTTGAGAACAACAACAAAATAGTCATCATGTCCTGTCTCCTTGAACGAAATAAAACCTATAATAAAAGAACAGATTCTTGTTTCTCCGTCAGAGATCGACTATTTCAGCGATCTTATCACGTTTTCATCCAAGCTGTCGAGATGTTATATCTATCCTTCTTATTCTCTAAATAATCTTTCAGAAAAATATCGACTATTGAGATTACACCACTCCCAAACCTAAGGGGTTCCATGTATGACTTGAAACGAATTACATAATTCAATGAAGCTATTGTGATAGAACCTGATAAAAAATGATATTTCCTAGTTATACTTTTCGCCTCTGTCTTGTATGATAGAAGAATATTGAGTTGTAAAACAGTTGTGAGGAAAAAAAGACAAGTGAGAAAATAATAATATAATGTCGCGGAGTAGCAAACATTCAGCAGTGGTCTGATTACAAGATACAGTGGAATCCCGTTATAATAACTTGGTCTGGACCGACAAAATATGCATGTAATAATATAAGTTCATTTTTGTGGCAAAGTGGTACAGAGCGCGTCTGTGACGGCAAAGGTACCGAGTTCGATCCTCAACACAGGCAATTGTGCATCCGGACCGTTCAGAAAGCAATGGCAACCTACTGACAGTATTTATATTGCCTAGAAAATCACCACAGCCAACAAATGCTGGGTTGATAGCTACGTCCTGGATAGGATATGCTACCAATTTTTTATATTTTTATATACAGTATAGTATAGAATAAATATAATTGGGGATTTTGAAAAGTGTTGTTATCAAGACCGGATTTACGTATAAGCTAGACAAGCTATAGCTTAGGGCTCCCACTGTTTTGGGGGGCCCCCAAAAAAATCATATTTGGCACTGACATATAATATCTGGACTTATAAAGGGTCCCATATCTCAAATAGCTTATGGTCTAATCTAGTCTAAATACGGCACTGGTTGTTATATAAATCAATTTGTTATAAAAGAATGAGCTATAAAGAGATTCCACTGTACTAAGGTTATAAAGTTGTGGAGATGCATGCTGGGCTACTATACCTGACATGGTACATGATGATGATGATATGTTTACATTATATCCAAACATCTAAATGTACTTGTTACCGAGTCACGTTTTATATGACATATGTTAGTTAAAACGTGACTTAGTCCATAACAAATATATTCTGGTACATTCCCTGCTCATATCCTAGACACTATTATGTAAACCGTGCCGGTCTTTACTCTTCGTGTGTTCTGTTAGTTCTTGATAAAGACATTTTGTTCGACACATTGACTTGCGTATGTTATTATTTGTGTTACCAGTAATTATCAAAACTTAATTACCCTGTTCCAAGTATTGCCTGTTGGATTACAGTTTTCCTGCAATTACTACTCATAATCGCTTTACAGAAAACATTGATTATTTTTGTGAAGGATGAACGTTTAAAAAGCTGATTATGAAGAAATTATGATTATCTGTATTAAGAAAGCAAGGTTGCTGTTATAGAGAAGGCATGCTTATTTTTATAATGAAAACATGATTATTTTTATGAAGAACGAATAATTATTTTTTTTATAAAAAAAGGGAGCATATTTTCTTAAAACGTATATCTATTCTATTCGTTAAACCTTTTATTGCCTTTCGGCGTCAGGGGTATGAGGGTTCTCTGGAGATGTCCCTCGTGTGTGCTGGGTATATTGTGGAATTTGTCGCCTCTTTTATATCGGTGGTCCATCGTTTTCGAGGTCGGCCTCTAGGTCTGCCTTCGCTGTATCTGTGTAGCATAGCTTGCTGTGGTATGCTGTCTGGTGGTAGTATGCTGATGTGTGCAAACCATTTCATCTGTTGGCTCTTAATATATTCCAAGGTTGGGACGGTGCCGGTTCTTTGTCCAATGTCTTCATTTCTCTGTCTCTTAGCGATATTTCTAGGATTCTGCGTAAGCATGCCATTTCAGCTGTCACAAGTTTACGTTTGTCTTGTGCTGTCCTTGTCCATGTTTGGCTTTGGTAGCACAGTGTTGGCATAATAATCGTTTTGAATAGTGTTATTTTGGTGTTTAAATATACATTTTGTTCTTTACTGCTCCTGCCGTCTGTTGTTATATTGCTTCCTAGATATGTGAATTCTGTCACTTGTTTAAGTCTGTTGTTTCCAATATATATATATATATTGGTGTTTCTTTCTATTCTTCCTGTCTTCATTACTTCAGTCTTTTCTATGTTTATCTTCATGTTAAAGGTTTGGCATGTTTGATGTAATCTGTCTATTTGTCGTTGTAGTTGCTCTTCTGATGATGCTACTAGTGCTTGGTCGCCTGCAAATAGTAATTTGTTTAAATTATCCTTCAGATTGTTTTCTTCCGTTGTCTTTGCTACTTTGCAGATGTGATCTATGTATGTTATAAACAATAAGGGGAATATTACACATCCCTGCCTCACTCCCGAGTGGATTTGAAAATAATCGAATATGCCTGGGCTCGTTCTTACTGCGCATTGACTATTGGCGTATATGCTCTGACATAGGCTTATCAGATGTTGGGGAACTCCATATGCCTGTAATGGTATCCATAATTGTGCTCTGTCCACTCTGTCAAAAGCTTTCTCTTGGTCAACGAAAGCCAAATATAAATCTTGGTTATGTTCCGTCGTTCTTTCTGCAAGTTGTTTGAGGGCGAAGATTGCATCTGTACAGCTTTTATTTAAAAAAAAAAATCCATTTGCGTGTTGTTGAGCTGTGGTTCTATATATGTGCGCATCCTCTACTCTAGCATCTTGCTAAAGATTTTTCCTATGTGGCTTAAGAGTGATGCCTCTATAGTTAGTGCAGTCCCTCTTAGTGCCTTTTTTTCTTCCAGATGGGAACAGTCACCGCTGTATTCCACTCTTGCGGTGTCCTTTGTGTCTTCGATATCACATTGAACAATCTGTGTAACCACTTTATACATGTCACTGTTAGCATTTTTATTAGTTCTATAGGTATACCGCATATTCCTGGTTCTTTGCTGTTTGGTGCATGTTTAATTGCGTCTTAAATTTGGAATTTCGGATGTATGGTTCTAGGTCTTCTTCAATTGTATTTATTGTTGTGATCTCTTCTCCTTCCTTTAAGTTTAACAGTTGCTTGAAGTAATTTTTCCATCTTTCCATGATTTCTTGAGGGCTTTTTAGTATGTTTCCATGTTCATCGTTGATTATTTCTGTTGGTTCATAGATGTTTTTTTTACTTCTCCTGTTTTGTACTTTCTCTCTTGAGAACTCTTCATTGTTTCCTACAAGCGATATTACTTAGTACTATTTCTACACTGTCGGGTCGCTAATCCAGTCACAGTTTCGTTAAAGTGACTCTAAATGGTTAAGCCGTGTTCTAATCTATCCCATTCAGAAAAGAAATCACAAAGTCCATCTCTAAAAACACTGAAACACAGAAACGTTGCTTTCTTTTCGGCAAGCAGAGATGGCAAATCGCCATCTCCCGCCATTGACCGAAAGCACATCAAATTTAAAATCGTAATTTTGTGTATTCAGAATTCAGAAAACATGATTTCTTTAACCAAGGGAACGCTTATTTTTGTGAGAAAACATTATTATATTATGAGGAAAGAAATATTACTCGTCGTCTATTATGTTAGTTCTTGATAAAGGTCTGTAGTTTGAAACGTCCACTTGTGCATGTAATTATTTGTGTTACTAGGGATTAGCAAAGCTTATATATTACTAGTCTTAATTATTACATTGTGAAGAAAAGATTATTAATTTTACGAAAAAAGCAGGATAATTTTTATGAAAAAATGAAATTATTTTCCGAAGCATTTTAAAATAAATGAATGAAGTAGAATTAGTTTATTAATTACATATTATTTCAATGGCTTATCCTGGATTTTGACAGAGACATGCATTCATGAATACAGATAATCAGGGCCTTAAATGCATCTTCTGTGGGAGGTGAGGGTAAAAATAGCCTTTCTGTTATTCGTGGTCATTCGTGGCATCCTTGTAATAAACGTTAGATTCTGATATTCTTGGCGTGGGGTTCAACCCTCAAATCCTTCTCCTTATCTACATGGCTGGTGATATTTCAGTTGGATTAAACTTTAGCTAATTAATTACATGTTTTTTAAATATTTAGTTAAATTGTACTATGCTGCTCTTCATGCTTAAATTTTTGTTATTTTGTTATATTCTGTTAATTTGCTTTCATTTACTACATCTAGTTTTCCATTTAATATACTCATTTGAAACGGTCGGTCACCCACCGAAGACGGATAGTCGGGCCATTGGCGCAATTAAAGCGGCGACACAACGCATTTCCATTCTCTGGACTACATCCTGCTGGAAATCTAGTAGGATCATGGTCCTGCTACAAGGGAGATCCAGCGGGAGTTTGAGAATGAATGCTGAAGATGAAGAAACTGTTGGTATAATAAATTCACAATATCATCATTTTCTGAATCACCCATGTTTAGCATTAGCATAAATACCAAATTCACTGAATATATAAATATCAAATACAATACGTGAGAAAATACAGACGTACAAATCATTGACTGGAATATAGTAAGAAAATACATAAAGATTGAACTGAGAATAAGGCATGAACGGGTGACAATTGCATGTTAGGAAAGTGTGTTTGCATGTCGGTGGAAAATAATTTTACACAAAAAAAGTTGTACCTCCGAGTTTATTCAACTTCTTATCGATGTATTTTATTATATACCAAAATTGACGTTAAAACTTGTTCAACAACAATTAAGATCAACAGTTTGTTATTTTGAAAAAAAAAAAAAAATTTGTTTCATTGTAAGGTTTAAAAGATATAGGCCTATATAGTTGGCACCCTAAATGTATTCCTCCGCAGAGCTAGTGGAGCAGCAAGTTATACTCTGTTCATTCTAAGAATGAAGTCGGTCAAAACACACCCACATATTACTCCGCGACAAAAGGTGATTTTATACAGTTGATGACATTTTTAAAAAAAACATAATTAATTTATTCAGAACTTTTTACATTGTGTAAGGAACTATAATGGTTGCCCCTCCCCCCACAACCTCTTTTTCGCCGTTATATAACAGCAGGTATAGTAATTTATCATGGAATGTTAAAGATATATTATATGAAAATTTATTGTAAAACGTACATTACTGTTGTGATAGACATGTTTCATTTAACAACAATTGATTTAAGTTAAAAATGGTATTATGATATAATGAACTATATTATTGCGCACTTAAAATTCCATTTATGCGTTCGACGTCCAACAACCAAAATTCATTCTTAGAATGAACGGAGTTTTATATCATTGAGGCATTTCTGTTTTGAAGTTGCATGAGTTGAAACTACTTTCATTTGGTAATCTCTTGTATCCTTCTGAATATATCGATCACTGATTCGATCTTTCTGTCTTTTGTAAAGTCGCTAGACAACAATCACAGAAAGAGAGAGAGAGAGAGAGAGAGAGAGAGAGAATGACCGTATCGAGACCATCACTTCTTGATTTTTGATTATGACACCAATCTTGAGAAACACAAATGTAGATTTAAATACCAAAATAACACTATTCAAAACAATTATTATACCAACGCTGTGTTACCAAAGCCCAACATGGACAACGACAACACAAGATAAATGTAAACTTGTGACAGCTGAAATGGCATACTTGCGCGGAATCATAGGAATATCACGAAGAGACTGAGAAATGAAGATATTAGATAAAGAACCGGTACCACTCCAATCTTGAAATATATTAAGAAACAACATATAAAATGGTCTGAACACATCAGCAGACTACCATCAGACAGCATACCACAGCAAGCTATGCTACACAGATACAGGGAAGCCAGACTTAGAGGCCGACCACGAAAATGACGGACCACCGAAATAAAAGAGGCGACAAATTCCACAATATACTCAGCATACAAGAGGGCCATCTCCAGAAAACTCTTCTACCCCTGACGATGAAAGGCAACAAAGGGTTTAGCGAATAGATTTATTACAATCGAAAATTATACAGCATGCAGCTCATAGGTAGCATGGATGGGTGATATGATATAGTATTATTATTTGTATGAATGATGCGTTATTATTTTGATAAATTAACCATGATTGATTGTATGAAGTAAACAGTCTGTTTAGGTAAGGTCTAATATACACACAGTTTGATATCTGATATAGCTTTAATAGTTCAAAGGTTCCATTGAACAGCACGGCCACTGTCAACTCTGCATAAATATATTCCTTGGGTTATGTCACGGGCGAATTGACAAGACTTTCCTAAGCTACCTAAGCTAGGTTATTTGCTTGTGTCTTTCAGTTCTCATTATTGTGTTAATGATATGCATAATTGGTTCGCGTTTTTAATTCTGTGTCTGAGAGAGTTCTTAATACTGTCTTATTGTGTACACAACAAATACATTTCATTGTGTGTGGCGCAGTAATACATCTGTTACATTCCTGACTCATTTGGAAATTCTAGGACAGCGTTTCTCAAACTGGGCTCATCGAAACGAAGCTAGGGCATCAGTGAGAACTGATAATGAAACATAAACATAATTAAAGTTATATTTGGATCGGCTTATTCTTCTGCAATTAATTGTTAAACATCCAGTCCAAAATTGACCAGGTATAAAGCGATTTAGTTTAGGTCGTAGTGGGTTCCCACAAATTGTCTTACAGATAAGTTCCTGTAGGTCAGAATATAACTGAATTTCTGCGTATAATTTCATTTCATAATTTGAGCACACGCGACAGCTCTACATGTTTTGGGTAGTATAATAAAGTTATCAGACATAAAGTAATCATTTTGGTATAATTTGTAAGAAATACATTTTGAGATGGGATTTATTGACGTATGCCTGGGCATGCTTTGGGTTTCTGTAAGAGAAGAAGTATCCCACAATTCATGTGAATGTAATGAATATATTGCAGCAGTTCTCAACTTCTTACATTTATAATCAAGCATTGTCCTGTTTAATAAGTATCAACAAGGCAAATCTTTACTTTCAATTGAAGATGACAAATCACACTCTCGCTTGTTTATCTCAAGTAAGAATACAAATCAAGTATTTGTGCATCAAAACAACACTCATATGTGCCGCACTAGAAAAGACAATTTTATTATAAAATTGATATCAGAAATGACTATGCTGTCCCTTCTTCGTAAGCAAAAACGAGCACAACATCAGGATAGATCAAGTTCGCGATGAGTCTAATTTGAACTCTGAAAGAAATGTTACAATGTGATCAGGATGGTAGTCGGTCTTCTGATGTCAGAAAACACTCTGATCTTTCATTTTGCATTTATATATTTTAAATCGCCTATAATGTCAATTCTACTCTGTTGGAAAGATTGAGTAACACTTCTGATATGATGGTTACGTGCTGGATGGCCAAGAGATGAACTCCCATGATCATGGGTTAATCATGCATTGATTGAGAGATGCCTTCAAGTAGTTTTTTATTCTGGCCTCCGCTTGAACAACGCTTAACTGCACACAGTAGAACAGCTTATTTTGAAGAAGTTCGTCTGGCATACCGGCGATGTGTCGGGCCCTACGACATTAAGTCGTAGATGCCTTCTATCTTTTTTTCTTTGAGAATCTCAGTTTCAGGGATGTGATCCTAACAACATACACCAAGAAGTCGAAGTATTCTCGTGTACCACATGTCAAAAGAGATCAGATGCCTTGCATGTCTAGAAATTGAGGGGATTCGGCTGTATATATCATCGATACCAGAACGACTGCGCTATATATATATATATATATATATATATATATAATTTCTAAGATCTAGTCAAGCCAGAGATAGACACTCACACGAAGACCAGAAACTGATGCACTTTAGATTGCAATGGGCAGGGCGACATCCTCGTCGATTGTTGTATTATTTGACCACATGTTGCCGAGGTACACAAGTTCATTTGCATTGTTCCATTTCTTTTTTTTTATAGCTTAAACGGTGATGGAGATATCTGACTGTGATGGGACTGCTAGTGCTGGTGGGTGCATCATGACTATTTTTGATGTAAGTATGATGATACTACCATATGGCGAAGAGGCCCATTATTTCCTGCATGTAATTCATTCTAGTTGCGTTGAGCGCACATGTTTCAGGTAGCAAGAAGTCGTGAACGATGTCCGCCTGGCTTTTCATCTTTGCATTCAGTCTGCGAAGACTGAACACAGTCCACCATCGGTACGGAAGGCAAAGTTTATTCCTGCGCTTTTGTTGCGTATATCATCACATAGAATGGTATAGAAAATTATGTTCAAGAATGTCGGAGCCAGGACACATCTCTGTTAAACGATGTTGGTTATTGGAAATGATTTTGGATGTTTGCCGCCAACTTGCACACTTGATTTCAGATCGTCATATAATGTGAACCATAGAAATAAATTTATCTGGACATTCAAATTTGGATATACTTTTCCAAAGGCCCTCGACGTAGACGATATTTAGGGCCTTGTTCAGAACAACGATTGTGGTGTTTATGCCTATACTCTGCTCGATGCACTTGTCCTATAGTTGTCTGGCATTAAAATATTAAAAAAACTATGTCCATTGTTCCTCTTCATTGTCTGAATCCATACTGACATTCATGAAGGAAACCATCTTCAATGTTTAATTGCACTCTACTTAACCAAACTCTAGCTAGAATTCCGTAACTATATTTAACCAAACTCTAGCTAGAATTCATTAACTTTATTTAACAGAACTGCCCGTGTGTTGACGGGCCCGAAAGGGGAGCAAAGAATAGCAACACTGTTTACCTTCCACGCATGTCGTAAAAGGCGACTAAGGAGGTTATGGGATGGAGTTGGCTGTCCCATCCCATATAGGGTCAGTGACCCAAAGTCATGCTGAAGTCGGATGTGTCAGGCCGAAAGGCGCTGATATCGCAGCAGTGCTGTAAACTATGACACAACACATTCCGTTCTCCGGACTACATCCTGCTAATCTGCAGGAGTTTGAGAACGAACGCAGAAGAATTTAACAAAACTCTAGCTAGAAACCCTTAACTCTACTCAATCAAACTCTAGCTAGAATCCATTAACTCTATATGATTGGTTATGAACGGCAATCATTTAATTCTGGATAAACCCGTTGGTGCTCAGTTGCTGCCTCTTTTAGCATTTGTCCAAGGGTATAGATGATAATAGTTTCTGTTACTCACTGGTTACTGGTTAAAAACTCCATTTTGTGCCTCATAAATTCCCATATATATTCGCACCAATCACAAATCTACAAAATCGAACTTGAACCATCTATGTCGCGTGCTCATATTCAGCAGGAGTTCAAAACCAGAAACTTTGTTATGTTTTACTTAGTCATCTTCACAATTCATGTTTCTCATTCCCACAAACACCAGCATGCACAATGCCGTAGATATGCTGGGGTAGTAAGTAAAGTAACCCATAGCATTTATTAATGCCGTAGGGGTGTGAGATGTTAGCGATCTCACATTTCACAGGCTCTGCAAATGAGGGCGGTAGCCATCTCCTCTCCCTCGCAGTCTTTACTTCCCGGATTAATCCGGTACCCATTTAAGGCTGGGTCGACCTGGGAGCCGTTGCGATCTGAAAACATTTCCGCCTCAGTTGGGGAAATGAACCCAGGACCACTCATATGCGAAGCCAGTGCGCTAACCACTGCGCTAACGCGGCTCAAGAAGAGCTGGGATATGCTGGGGTAGAAGAGCTGGGATATACTGTAGATATGCTGGGGTAGAAGAGCTGGGATATGCTGGGATAGTCCTCCAAAATGTAACCAGGCGACAACAAGAGTATCAACTCTGTGCCATCACGATTTATCTGCCACTGTGTCCTTGGACTTTGCAGGATAAAACATTTTCCTGAGAGGAAATTTCCAGGAGATTGTAAGGAGATATAGATTTTTCTTGTTGGAGATGTTCCCCTGTCAATGAACTTTTCTCATGTAATTAGACAGTTATTTGCCCTCTGTTGCGGAACCTTTTTTCATCTGTGAGCCTGGTTCTGATACATATATACAGACATACTTCTTCTTCCATGTCTATGACTATAGAATGTGGGACCTTGGAATGAGGCGTCGTGTCGCAAGAAACAAGCAGCATATAGGAATCAAAAGAAACAATCGACCAACACAGAATAGAAACAGTCAGTGACCACAAGCTGAAGTACATAGTAAATATGAGATCAGAGTACTGGTACTTATAGACATCTCCAGAGTGTCATGATGATGATCTGCCGACCAACTATTCATGCTCCCCTTTTGGTCCCCCCACAGGACCACACTAACTATTCATGCTCCCATTTTGGGGTCCCCAGGAACACATAGGAGGCTTAATGACATAATTAAATACAAAATAATCAAGCAAAAACATCTTTCTTTTAGATGGATGCTAAAAAGCGACTCCATTATTTTTATTTCATCTTGATCCAAAGGTCTTTCTGCTAGGAAATAATACAGACTAGGGTATACAAGATTACGGAATTCATGAACCTATCCAGGGAACATAGCAACTATATATATGTAAAAGACTAAATAGTCGGTCAGGACTAGCAGGGACATATGCAAGTACATGCTTGTTCAAACAGTTTTCTCTCTTCATCTACAAATACTTGGTTAGTTATGTATCTATTCTACAACAAGCATAAACATCTACATGAGAGGTGGGCAACATCTTTGTGTTGGTCTGCCTAATTCAGCATTCTTTTTGGGTGAAGGGGTCAATAAAAATTGTGTTTAATCCTTTGGAATTCCAAAAGGATGGGTAGCAAAGCTGTTATTGCAAATTGTCAAAAATATTCTTTACAATACGACACTTGCCGTATTTGAAGTCTTCAATGTTGAACAGCTCATAAAAAGTCACACTGCACTCCACAGGAAAACGTGATGAAAGTTGATGTTTCTTTTAATGTTGAACATCCACATTTTGCAGCAGACGGTACTGTTTTCAATTTGTATTAGAGGAATTTCCTCATTATCTCTGTTTATCATATTTTGCAGTTTGGCTGACAGCTTATGATTTGATAGTTTCTGAGCTCAGAGGCCAGTCTGGTAATTTTAAATCAGCCCACAGGCCAGTAAAAATGACTTTAGGCCATTTTTATTGGCAGAATTTTGCCCAACTCTGATCTACACAATAATTTTGGGGATTATAGTCTTGGTGTCTGGGAGAGGTCAGCTCCGTACTCATAAACTGGCAGCATATTACAAGAACAGGTAAGCAACAAGATGAATGTACTCTAGCAAATGTTTGTCTATTCCTTCCTTTTAAAGCTACAGATTCTTATGAATATGTGCATACTCCTTGCAGCCAACTCAAATGTGAAAATGGCAGAGAACCTACATTGTTTAACGTGATGTTTCCTAATTCCCCACTCTACAACTTTAAGTCACCCCATTTTTAGTAGAGTAGACTAGAGAATTGACTGTATCTGGAATTCCATCCATCAAGAATGTTTACTGATACTGTATTATATCCAAGTTATGACATGTCTGAAATCACACATCTGTCTTTATGTCTATATACACAATAACTGTACGAGTCCATGATCATATTTAATCACACACCTATCTTTCACAATTTATATACACAATAATTGTGTAGCATTGGTCATATTGACAAATATAATTACATCTGTCTATATACACAATCATTGTATGTGTAATCATGGCCATATTCAATCTTACAACACATCTGTGTATATACAATATTTGTGTGTTTAATATTATATATAACTAAATCACAGAAATAAAATACCTCTATATGTATATATATATATATTTATACTATGTGTCTGTGCATAGCCTTGGTCATGTAAGTGAATAGAATGAGAACAGTTATGTAACATCAAGAACAAAACAAAGCTCTTCTTGTTATACTAAAACTCAACATATCTTATTTCACTAAACCTTTTGTTGCCTTTCAGAGTCAGGAGTAGACGTCAGGGGTAAAACCAAACCTGATATCTTATAATGTTATTATAAAATACAACTTCATTTTAAGACAATGTAGGTAGGTACCAGAGGGACCCAACATTGTTGACTTTATCTAGGAAGGAATCAGAGGGACCCAACATTGTTGACTTTATCTAGGAAGGAACCAGAGGGACATAACATTGCTGATATTATGTAGGGAGGTATCCGAGTCACACACAACATTGATATTATGTAGGAAAGTATCCGAGTCACACACAACTTTGTTGATATGTAGGAAGGTACCTGAGCCACACACAATATTCCTGATTTTATATGTAGTGTTGACTGTGTTTTATACAGAAAGGGAAGCAAAGAATAGCAACAATGTTACTTGTGATACTAGTAAAAGGAGGCTAAGGTTTGGGGATTGGTTGTTCTGTCCATGTTAAAGTAGTAGCAAGTACCTTACCATCTTGTCAGACAATGGTGTTATTACTATCCTATAAGAAATATAATCAATGATCCATGTCGATGGTGGATGTGACTCACAAGATCAATCTGAGCCCCAAAAAAAGTTTTCCAAAGTATGTACAAGAAATCACGGACCCATTTGTTCCATCCTGTGCTGTTGTGTGTATTCTAAGCTTGCAGCTTTTCAATTAACTGCTATCAAAGTTAAAATAATCCAAAGCCATACTGAAGTCACATGTATTAAACCAGAAGATGCAATTATTGTCACCAAGCTGTAAACTATGCTGCAAACAACATGTTCTGTTCCCTGGATTATATTCTGCAAACCAGAAGGAATTTGAACAAGAATGCATACGAAGACATGCTTTGTTACTTACTTGGATACTGTATGATAGTACCCAAAGGGATTACAATTTCTACTTTCAGATCTAGACCTCTGTCATTTTTCTTGATGGAAATGTTTACCAAATCTATTGCAAGTCTTAGATAATTATTTGATGTATGTGACTGAAGGGTGCAAAGCCATAAACTGGGTAGGCTTCTTTTCCCAGAGTGTATAGGGTACCTTGTCACAATATCTCATGTTGCGCATTGTCCCAGCCTGACAAATATAGATGTGTCTGGCCATTGGTGCAAATAAAATGGCGAAAATGCATTTCCATTATCTGGACTACATCCTGCTGGAAATCTAATAGGACCATGGTCCTGCTACAAGAGAGATCCATCAGAAGTTTGAGAATGAACGCTGATGAAGAACATTGTCACAGAAACAAAATTTTCCCAATTGCCAATGAATGTTGATGTGTTATGACTATATACAAAACTTCATTCCCTTAACAATACAGAATGAATAATAGAAACCAGAGAGAAAACATGTGAATATTTCACTGTAAAACAATGTTCTGGCAATTTTACGTTGTAAAACTATACCAATGTAATACAACTGAATGACAATCACCTATTCTGAGAAATAAAAATATCAGATGGTGTTTTGCAGAGCCTTCTTTCATACTCAGGAGACTTCAGCTTTCAGCAATGCCTACTATTGAAGAAGCCTTCTACACATAGGGGGTCTATCAGATGGTAATAAATGAGATTTAAACCAGATCCATTTATCTTACACCAATTTGCTTTGCATCTTGCCAGCATGTTTTCTGAATTTGGCCAATTTGCATCAAAAAGATGCAATTTTAGCCAAGTTATTTAAGATATTTAAATTCATTGAAGCCTGAAACATTGAAGTAAACACGGACCATTACGCTAACGTGCTGCACCAACCATTAGATAAATACACTTCTCAAATAGACTGGATCCACTGGAAATTGTTGATGATTGAAGAAAGTTGAGAAATGTAGACCAATTTGTTTTTAATAAAAACAATTTAAAACTGTGACAAAGTGATGGGTTATATAAGATCATCATCATGGCAGTCCGGACAAATCCATAGGTGCTGATTTCATATTTAGTTTGTCCTTAAGCATTTGGTAACTGATTGTTCTGGTTCTGTGTTGGTTGATTAACTCCTTTTCATTCCTATATGCCACTCATTTCTTGAAACACCACAACTCCTGCATTCTAGTCATATGGGTTATTGGTTCAAAGACCTCTCTTGACTACAGTCCAGATGATCTAATAGGTTCTTACTCTTTCAAGAAAGGGCTCAAAAACATAATGGATTGACTTCATTGTACACATATTTCCCTATATGTATTCTGCATCTCTCAACAAAGCAGAAAGCCATTTGAGAGTAGCACTAACAATATGTAGCTTTAAACAACAACCTGTCATTTTGTCCTGTCATCAAACCAGCAAAATCATGATCACAAGACAAATGATTTAACCACATTATGCAATAGAAATTCACTTTCACTCTTTTAGCATATCATGAAGGTTGTGCCAGCTGATGGTCCCTATTAATGACTGACCAAAACTTTGAATGAAAATAAAAATATGATGTTTTAATGTCCCATATATTTAATGGATGATTTTCTAGTATTTGTTGAAGAATTTAAAAAATATTTTTTTCATGTATGTACTTCAATGTTAATAAATATCTTCATCTAGAGAATAGAATGTGTTGTATCATGACTTACAAAATGCTTCTGATATCTCCATCTTTTAGCCCAAAACATTTAATTTCAGCATGACATTTTTCAGTCACTGACCTTTATGGGTTGATGTTATTAAGTCCCACTCTCCTTAGTGATTTCTAATGATAAGAATAGCAGATTCATGTTACCACATTTTTTTCCTCCTCTTTCAGGCTCATTTTAACTATTGTCTTTCCTTATTAATGATTCACTTCCAATGCTGTTTCATCATGTTAGACAAGTTTTATTGGTAGTAGTTAGATTAGGACAGATGACAACTTATGATGTTGCCTGTACACTTTTATCTGCACAAACTGTATTGTCATTGTTAAAAAAAACCCTACATACTAGTTGTTGCTGCTTCACAGGCATTCCCTTGCACTATGGTCATTGATTCCTTCATCAGTCAAGGGTGAAATATACTCACATGCCAGTTACCTAATAGAGCTGGGTCAAAGGAGCTGTGGGAGATTACCCCTTTCCTGTTTGCAGAGCACATACTCTAACTACTGAACCACTCAATCACTACATATGTAAACATGGTCAAGCAAACAGCTACAGAAGACAGCAAATTAAAAAAAAAGTTTAGTTTCTCAAACCAATTAGGCAACTGTAACAATGTATGAAAGTGAGAAAAAATGTAACAATGTACATGAGAAATCTATGTACAATCTTCATAGTTTATTTTTCTATACATGATTAATACACATCCTAGGTACAAACCTCCATAGTTTATTTTCTGTACATGAATAATACATAGATTATGTCACAATTTTTCATACATTTATTTTCTATACATGAATAATACATAAATAGTTAATATACCACTAAGTCACACACACACACACGTGAAGTCAATATATCAATAGAAAACATGAAAATATATATGGCATTATGAGACAACTAATGACAACAGTCAAATAACCAGAATTTCAGAGAAAATGAGACGGGGGAGAGATGAGAGGGAGGGTAACATATCCAATATATGACAATGTGCGATGTCTCTGAAGAAGATAAGAGAGAGGATGAGACTGCACTTGCTATCAAAATAATGATCGAGTTACAATTTCAAAATATACAAATATCCACCTCAAATATACTTGGTTTTAAATATAAAAATACATACGAATAAAATCTATTTGTAAAAAGTAGAGTATGTGAAACACTCTTACAAGAGTTTTAAAACATGAGTTATTTCTCTTGACATGTTTGTTGTAGCAACCAAGAACACAAAACCAGGGGGCACACAATGATTTGTTAATCACCTGTGTAATAGTAGATCAAGCATGAACAGACTAGAACAATGCTGAGTAAAATAAGTTGAATAATAAATATAGATTCACATGAGACTCAACACTTCATGTACAATGGTAACTAGATACAGGAATGATTAAACTGCATACAGTTTATGTAGAAGATGGCTATACTGGAAATATCCTCATGGGGAATGCTTCAAAAAATATACCCAAATAAATTGCATTCAGATATACCTTCAGGATTAATCTATATTGACAAGTGTGTCATGTACAGTATAACATAGATGGCATAAATTTCATAGTTGATATTTCTATTTCACAGTTGATATTTTTAGTTCATTGATCAATCTTGGCTTTCTGAAATAAAACTTGTTTTTAAAAGTCCACGGAGAAAGTTTTATGGCAAGTTTCTGATCAATAACATCTCAAACTCATCTACGAACAAGTTCCATGTGAGTCACACTGCATAGATATCTCACTAAGACATGTTGATGAAGTGACAACTCACTAAGACATGTTGATGAAGTGACAACTCACTAAGACATGTTGATGAAGTGACAACTCACTAAGACATGTTGATGAAGTGACAGCTCACTAAGACATGTTGATGAAGTGACAACTCACTAAGACATGTTGATGAAGTGACAGCTCACTAAGACATGTTGATGAAGTGACAACTCACTAAGACATGTTGATGAAGTGACAACTCACTAAGACATGTTGATGAAGTGACAACTCACTAAGACATGTTGATGAAGTGACAACTCACTAAGACATGTTGATGAAGTGACAGCTCACTAAGACATGTTGATGAAGTGACAACTCACTAAGACATGTTGATGAAGTGACAACTCACTAAGACATGTTGATGAAGTGACAATAGTATCAATTATTAGTACAAGTAAACATACATGTTACTTTCCCAGATTTTATCTGGTGCCCTTTGTTAAAGCTGCCACAACCCAGGAACCATATGTGGTCTAAAAATGTCCAATCATGACTGAGAATTGAACTATGATTGATACAAGACATGGCCACATTGGACTGAGCTGAGGCAAAAAAAAACTTTGCAGCAGTCACTCCAACCTATAAAAAGACTGGAGGATGTTCTCCTGGTGACTGGCATGAAGCTGAAGATCTAGCAAGACCAAAAAGAATCCTGAATGTATAACTATCAGACTATGCCTGTTTACTAAAGACTAAGCCACTATGATTCTTCTCCTACAAGCAGACATCTCAAACATTACGTCCAGGGAGCATATATTTGTAAAACCCACATGAACAAACCAAATCAACAAAGAGGACATAAGTTATCATTATAACACAAGAAATCAAGCAGGTCCACTAACAAAAGATCTGGGCTGGTAAAAATAGTATGAGATTGGCAACAATGAGGTATATTGGGAATTCAGCGTTAGGTCTGCATATTTCATGACGTAGCACATCTAAGGATGATATGTTTAGCATCATGCCTACTTTTACTTTTCCCAGAAGATCTGGTACCAATTTCTTAAGGTTGGGTTGATATAAGACCCACTGGTGGTCTAAATATTTTGTCAGCTTAAACAAAAAAAATCAAAGATGGACCACACGATTAGGAAGTCAGTGTACTAACATCTAAGCCACAGTAGATCCTGAAAGAGCTAGAAACCTGTCAATATTTTTTTAACATCAAAATTTCATGTTACACAATCTAAATAAGACGTGTCCAAATGACTTGTCAATTGGCAGTAACAGCAAGCAGACTATGAAAACAGTGCAAAAACAATGGTATGACAACTATGGTAGAAATATCAGGAGTATATTTTGTGAAAACCACACAAACTTTCATCTGCCAGCTCTAACTTCTGGACAGATAATATCACAGATTGATAATTAGTTCTAACCTTGGTAAGGACGAAAATTCAAAATACCAAGATTAGAATCAGGGCTTGAACGCTGAAAATCAGTGGATTCTTGAACACAAGTGGTGCCACTCTTAATCCACATCCACGAGTATAATATTAGATGTAAAGTATATATTTCTATGTTGTGCAACCTCTACAGTGTACAGCAATTACATTTACACTAATCAGGTCAATGATGCAAATTACTGGCACTTAGAAATTAATAAAATGTAAATTATACAAATTACCTGTGCATAGAATTAAAAACAAAACAGGTAAATTATACAAATTACCCGCACTAAAAAGTAAAACTGTGAATTATTTGGTGAGTCACTTAGAAGCAGCCCCAGAGTAATATTCAAAGGATCGCTACATAAAATATTTTAAATCACTCTTTCTCAAACTCCCGCTGGATCTCTCTTGTAACAGGACAATGGTTCTTACTAGATTTCCAGCAATATGCAGTGTACATAACGGAGATGCATTGTGCCATCATTTTATTTGCACAAATGGTCAGATACATCCAACTTCTGCTGTACTGTGCACAATTGGGTATTACAAAATGCACTTTAGATTTCAAACTGGCTTGTTTCACTTGAGCATGGAGGTGTCTAAATTCATAGTAGGTGTATGGGCAAAGTATGGAGGTGTTTACATCCACAAAATCTCATGTGAGACCAAATATTGGATAATAAAAAATACAGGGAGCACAGAATTGTGTATATAAACAGCATGTAATCAAGTCAAGGTATGCTTCAGTTAAATATTGGTCATATAGGCAATGAAGACAGCTTTATATGACGAATACACAAGAACCTTCTTCAGAGATCTATTCTTTCCAGATGTTGGAAAAAAATCAGGGTTATATGTGAAAATATCATCGTTATGGAGCCTGAAAAACCTCAGCACTTTCTACCTCTCATGCATATTGTAAGAGGCAACTAAGGAGGTTTTGGGGTGGCATTAGAAATCCCATTCCATATAAGGTCAAAGTGATCCAAGAGTCATACTGAAGTTTGATGTCATCGACCAAAAGGTGCAGATATTGCAGCCAAGCTATAAACCATGACACAATGCATTCCAATCTCCAGACTACATCCTGCTAATCTGCAGGAGTATGAGAACAAATGTAGAAGAAGAATGTAAAAATACTCAACAATATCTTCTTGTTTACCTTTCCTGAAATTATTTCAATCCTAAATTTTGCTTGAGAACCAAGCCATAACAGATTCTGAAAAATGGACGAAAAAAAGGTCAACTTGGCATTTAGGATCATTATCATGTCTTGATTGGGGCTACTTTTAAATGGTTCATAATGTAAAAATTACTGGCACCAAATACAAAATTAAATTTGTTTTTACTGACATGTAAAATCTAAATAAGTATATTAATTACAAAAGAAGCCTGATAAAAACACCAAACAATAATTTTAGGTGCATAATAGTAAGTTTGATATCAAACATTTACTGTTTGGGTCGTAGTGTAGAATATTAGCCCACATCAGAAAGATATATAACTGCCAGTGTTACTAAAACATGTCTGTATTTGTGGTTGTTAATATACTGATATCTTCTAGAACAGTACAATTCTAGGATACACAAAGCCACCACCAGGGATACACAAAGCCACACATAAACTACATGCTGCTACCACATGAAGTAAACGAAGCCACCACCATTTAGTACACAAAACCATAACAAACTGTACACAAGTGCCTCACAAACTCAACTCATCCAACTATATGGTTTGAACCTGGTTTGTGGTGGCGATACGATTGGGTGTATTAGTGGCACCTCAAAATTCAACAATGGTTGAATAGCAATGTCCTATACATGATACAATTTAATCAATATTTATTGTTAAAACAAACTTATCCACTTAAAAAACTACTATTTATCAGCCTAAAATAAAAACACTAAAATCTTGTATGTTGAGACATTCTCTATGAACAGTTGTCCACTATGGGAAAATCCATAAAACTAGAGAAAATTCTGTCAAAAATACAGAAATTCTGTACAAGATAAGTATGCCCTTAATTAAGAATACAAGGAAATGTCTAGCAGAAAAATAGATGCCTAAAACTATATTCATTATATAGTATGAGGACATACCTCAGTGGTGAGGAAAGGTTCTTTGCTGACTCAGGATGGTGCTAAGACATGTACTACTCAACACATATGTGAACTAATATGATGCAACTCTCTACTCAACACATATATGTGAACTAATGTGATGCAACTCTACTCAACACATATATGTGAACTAATGTGATGCAACTATCTTCTCAACACATATATGTGAACTAATGTGATGCAACACTCCCTAATCAACACATATTTGTAAACTATTGTAACACGACACTATTCAACACATACATGTAAACTTAAGTGATGCAACTCTCTACTCAACACATAAATGTGGACTAATGTGACAAAATACTCTACTCAACACATATATGTTAATTAATGTGATAAAAATACTCTAATCAACACATATATGTTAATTAATGTGATAAAAATACTCTACCCAACACATATATGTGGACCACCTATACTCAACATATGTTATGTTGACTAAGTAAAGTTAGAAAACCGCAACCAACGATGTCTCACTATTTCATTAAATTTTGCCATTAGACTATAATCTAATCAAAGTAATCAAAGATAAGTAAATCAAATGGCCGGATAAGTCAATGCTATGACGGCAGTTATGTGTCCTTGTTGTGACATGTGTCTATGTATGATAGGATGTATCTTTATATATACAAACTTATAAAAGTAAGCAGCAGTGGCTGTCATCACAAAACAATAGAACATGTAACACCCAGTATGTCTTCAATGGTCTACATCATGCCACCACCTGTACAGACCTACAATCTATTGTATTAACCTGCAACTTTCACACTTGTGTGGTTCAATATTTATACACTGGATTATTTTTTCCCACACTATTTCTATCTGCCATACACATGCACTCAACAAAGCTCCTTTTTTTTATGCTACACGGGGGATGGGAAACTTTGTAAGTTCTAGTGTCTTGCAGGATTATTCAATCTACCACAAGTCATTCTGCTATACTGCGGATGGGAAACTTTGTTGGTTCTAGTATCTGTTGCAAGATTATTCAATCTACCACAAGCCATTTCTGTCATGAGAGATTTCATGATTGAAAAAAAAAACTGCCTAAGTAACACTTGTATGAAAGAAAGGTGGTGCATTGTTCTGCTGATGTCAACCGTTTGTGCTTTCACTAAATGGTTACTTTTGTTTTTTGATAAAAATACTTGCCCATCAGAGACAAAGCGTTTGTCACTTCATATTCTCAAGTTGCTTACAGAAAACCCCCCAGCCCTACAGTTTGTCTCTGGTAACAAGCTGTTTGTCTGTCAAGAAAAAAGGTTGAGAGCTGATATTGTCATCAGTCAATTTGACTTCTCTTTTAGTTGGTCTCCCTGAAGAAGTAATCATCTATATTTTTACTTTGTTTTGGAATTATTAGTTTCCACTATGTCAACTACTCTCATTGTTTATATGTGGAGTGGCCCAAAATGGGAAAATGTATAGCAATGTTGTAACCTGTCATAAAAGGGAAGTAAGGATGTTTTATAATGAAGTTGTCTGCCCCATCTCATAAGTCAACCTGATTCAAAATCCATTCTAAAGTCAGATGTGTCAGGTTGAATCTAAAGTCAGATGTGTCAGGTTGAAAGGCTAAAATAATGCAGCCAAGCTGTAAACCATGACAACACATTTGGTTCTCTAAACTGCATCCTGCTAACCAGTGTGAGAACTAACACAAAAGAAGACTACTCCCATATCCCCCATTTCTTAGTGTGAGTAGGTATGCACTGAACTATCTTTCCATCTCTTGAGAAATTGTAATATTTCACTGTTTGGACAAAACCGTGAAATTGTTCTCCATACATTTTATCTACAGAATTTGTGTACATTGGAGATGTCACAGAGACTTGCTCTCTTTTCAACTACATACAGACATAAGTAGTAGTATCATATATTTACATGAAACTGCGTCAGATGACTATATTATCAGCGCACACCATACAAGTCCATAGGTGCTCCAATCCTCATCTCAATAAATCAAGAGTGTAGCAGCTGACAGTTCCAGTTTCATGTTGATTTATCAATCTCTTTGTATATCCAATATTTCGCCAGTCTATCAACTTGCTCATTACTCTTGATGCCCAGATTATTTCAGCTCATTTCTTGTTTCTTCTATGACTGACATTTAACAATCTCTGACATACTGGTACAGTACCTCCCCCTACAGTAAACCTCTGACAAGCTGGTATACTGCTCCCCCTACAGTAAACCTCTGACAAGCTGGTATATTGCCTATCCCTACAGTAAGCCTCTGACTCGTTGATACACCAGCCTCCCTTCAGTAAAACCACACATATATACACACACACAAGGCAACTGCTACTACACAACAAGAAATTATTGGGATATAAACATAATATATTCAGTGATGAGATTCACTATGGAAGTGGTACGTTGTAATGTCTGTTGTCCTCGACAATCAAATTCACTTGCGGCCAGTCCAAAGGCACATCATCAGGAAAAACACACTCAAAATCATCTTGTCCACAGTGTGCCAGGTGTAAGACATGGATTCTTATCCCGAGTGAGTACCCCAGCAAGCACATTTCAACCTGAAGAAAGCCACAATACAAATATTTCAAAAGAATGTTTTTTTGCATTACTGTTAGTTAACATAAAATTTCACAAAACAAACAACAACAACTCTGATCTGTTCTACCAAAATCATGATTACTACATGGATCAGAATGTTGGAGAATGTTCAAGACCTTCAATATACATGTCTATAGCAGATGATGTTAGTAGTCTCATGGAGAACACCGCCCGTGTGTTGCCTGGGCCCGAAAGGGGAGCAAAGAATAGCAACACTGTTTACCTTCCACGCATGTCGTAAAAGGCGACTAAGGAGGTTATGGGATGGAGTTGGCTGTCCCATCCCATATAGGGTCAGTGACACAAAGCCATGCTGAAGTCGGATGTGTCAGGTCAAAAGGCGCAGATATCGCAGCAATGCTGTAAACCATGACACAACACATTCCGTTCTCCGGACTACATCCTGCTAATCTGCAGGAGTTTGAGAACGAACGCAGAAGAAGAATGGAGAACACTAGCTATTTAAGACAGTACTTCTTGCAGAGTTCCAGTCCAGCAAGATGATATGAACAGTATCATTGCCTGCATATCACAGCCAGGTAGTCAACCTAGCTTACAACTCTATGGATTAAATCCTGCTAATCAGCAGGAGTTTGAGAACAAATGCAGAAGAAGAAGCAGCACTATAGATGTCATGCAGAGTTCCATCAAGATTTCCATTATTAAATAAGACACCTGTAACAAATTGTACATGAAGACGTTTATGTTTTCTGACTGACTCTCTGAGTAAATTTAGAATAATTAAGTCATGCTATCTATGTTGGCAGTAGCTAGAATTAATAATGAAGTCGCCGCTGAAAAATGTTACTTTTATATTTGTACCTGGACACATGGGTCAATTAAAGAGTAGAGTCATGCCAGCATGGTTGCAATAATAAAGTAAACAGTCTGGTCGTAGTCGTAGTTGGATGGAATGTGTGGATATGTTTTGAATGCAATCAAGGAGTTAGGAGAGCTAGAAGTCGTAGTTGGATGGAATGTGTGGATATGTTTTGAATGCAATCAAGAAGTTAGGAGAGCTAGAAGATTCAGAATGTGTTTCTTTCTCTGTATCTATGACCAGAATGCAGGACATGGGTGTGTGACGATTGGAGTTACAAGAAATGAGCAGATATAGGAATCAAAAGAAGAGTAACAAGCTCTCGGTACAGAGAACCGAAATATTCAGTTAACATATTCTGAAGAACACACTAAGTAGATGATTCACATATGGACATGTTCAGTATGCCATCATGGCGATCTGACAACTAGCTATTACAAATATGATCTAAGATGGATACATGCAGAAAAAAAACATGTAAACAGACATGGAAGACTTAGATATATCTTCAGAAGAAGAACAATAGAATTGGAACTGAAAGAAAGTAGCCACAGTACATAAAATATACAGTGAATATGAAAATGATATATTGTTGGTGTTGCCTATAGCATCAAGTACTCTCAAAGCATGACCAGAATGAAAGACATATTTATAATTTTCAGGTCTTTAACAACCCACCAAGTGCATGTTTAATCTTTTCTGCTTCTTGCAGGCATTTTACAAGTATCAGAAGATGTACAATGTAGGAACAGTGGCAAAACAAAAAATGTGCACATTATAAAAATAGTGCACAGTTTGAGAATATTGTAAAATCTCACCTGTTCCAAACCTCCTGAGTCTCCAACACAATTAAGGTGATTTCTCAAAAAACCAGAAATTGTCTGAGATGTATCTCTGGCAAACAGAAGGTGCCCAAATAATGGTACATCCTCTCCATCATCCATCTGTTTCTTCAAGTTCACCAATGTCAATAACATCATGATCTTTAACCCCTCCATGAGTTCAACATCAAAGGTGGTACTTGTGTTGAATAAACCAATGGTGCGGTTTTCTCGTTCCTCTCTTGAAGGAAGATTGCATACTTCTTCTATCTAAAGAATATCAGAAACAAACACACAGTTAGTTGTTGGTCACAGTTATATATCTGCTCAATGTTTATTTTTATACTTCAGTTCCATACAGAAAGTCATATTTATTTTTCCACATTGATTTCAGAAAACAAAAATAGATGTTTTCTCACTTATTGTCTAAGCTTGTCACAGAAACGCTATACAACTTTTGATTTAATATTTTCTCTGATAATTGTGTGTCTCAATTTACTGTACAAGTTTCATAAAATCCTATGGTCACGTTCATTTATTAACCAAGTGTCATAACGTCATATGGTTATGATCATTTATTCATGTATTGTCCAAGTGTCATAAAGTCATATGGTTATGATAACTTATTGTCCAAGTGTCATAAAATCATATGGTTTATGATAAAAGGCATGGCCATTTATTATCCAAGTGGATAATCTCTTATAGGATCTTAATAAATCATATATATTTCAGATGCCATTGAGGCAGCTCCTTGAAACAGATGGGTTTAGTTTAGCCAACAGAAGCTGAAAACTAATATTTGCCAGGCCCTCCTATAATTTTTGATGCCATGTACATATGTAATGGAAATACAGTGTATGAAAGAAGAAAAAAATCAAATAGCTATACTTACTGTTAGGAAGAAAAAAATCAAAAACAATACTTACTGTTGCATAAAGGGAGAGAGCACACTTGGACAGTGAAGCCAATCTGTCTTTACAGTGGCTTGGGAGTCTGTTAGCGAATGTCCATTCTGAGAGGTCAGCCTTCGGGTCATTGTAGAGATCATGAAGACTGTCCATGATTCGAATAACTCCTGACCAGCTTTGATTAGCCCGTAGTCCATTCATGAGAACCTGAAATAGAACACTCCTCAAGCCGCAGTAGTTGTCTCCCCTAATAACACAGATTCTATGGCATGCTAACATCTGTTGGATTCTGCTATAGCCCTGAAAAAAATTAAACAAAATATGTTGATGTTGACAAAATCTGATCATGAGCTATCTGAAATCTTGAAATCGGAAATCTGTCCATTCTGGATGTTTACAACCCTTCATTTCCTATATTATGTTGGCGTGTCATAATTCTACCTTCAAATATCTTTAGAAACATGATATAATTTATTTAACAAAATAATAATGTTATTTCTCAACACTATTATATAGAATGGAATAAAATCAGATGACAGCAGATGGGATGTGAACTAGATTGATCCATTCAGCTGGCACCTATTTGCCTCACAATTTCCTAATTTGACCAATCTGCATCCCTTTTAAAGATGTGCTTTTAGTCAAGACTTCCAATGTGTACCGGTATATTCTCAAGTTATAATGAATATGAACTGGTTGATCGACACACAAACAATTAAACAGACTGAACATGTATGCAAATTCTTAGAGGACACTAATATTTAACACTAGTATGCAACATGAGGCTACACTATTACAAGGAACATTAGACCTACTTGGAAATATAAATAACAAATAAACAAGGTTGCTTTAGGTACAACATAGGCGAATGAATAATATTATCATTAGGAAGCATCAAGGATGTCTAGAACAAATCAGAAGGCAGCAGATGGGATTTGAACTAGGTCCATTCAGCTTGCACCTATTCATCTCACAACTTGAGCATATAGACTGGAATATTGGTAAGTGACAGAACAAGAATTGTCCTCTTCTTCTTCTTCAGCGTTCATTCTCAAACTCCCGTCGGATATATCTTGTAGCAGGACCATGGTCCTATTAGATTTCCAGCAGGATGTAGTCCAGAGAATGGAAATGCGCTGTGTCGTCGTTTTATTTGCGCCAATGGCCCGACACATCCATCTTCGGCGAAAAGAGATGTCCAGACTCTCATATTTTCATACTACATTGTAGAGAAAAATCCTGCTTGTGTTTTGATCAGTGCTTCTTCTTCAGATGGAATGTGCCTATACCTGCATATTTGTTTCTTCTATAAACTTGACTGTGTTTTGTAACATATACTGGTAGATGTTTTTCTCTGGGCTAGTGTGTTTGCCTCAACATTTTCATACTTGGGACATTTAGAAGTATGTACACTGCAGTCTGAGGTGTCTGTCCCCATATACATATGGCTGTGATGCCAATCTTGAATTATGTATACATCACCATCATCCATCATCAAGTGCTGTCTCTGCAATGAAGGTTGGCTGCAACAGATCTCCAACATTCCCTGTCTCTTGTTTTGGTGGTGCACTCTGCTAGACTGTAACATGTCCATCTTGTGATGTTACTCTCTCACCTGTATCTGTCTACCTCTTGCTTGCTTGTATACATGTGAATGCAAAAGCATTTTTTTCTGTTCTGAAGTGTAGAATGCCAACTTGTTGAGGCCTGCACATTATGAGGTAGTCATTCGGTGTTGGTGACTTTCTAGTTTCCGTAATCACTTGTTTCTTTTGAAATTAGTCAAGGGTCTTCTTCTTCTTCATCCATTCTCAAACTCCTAAAGTTTAGCAGGATTTATTCCGGATAACAGAATTCGCTGTGTCATGGTGTAGAGTTTTGCTGTGATGCAGTTTCGTTAGGCCTGACACATCTTACTTTAACATGGCTGCTAGGTCACTTTGACCGTATGTGGGATAGGACAGCCAACTTTACCCCAGAACCTCGTTAATCACCTACTGACATGCTTGGAAGGTATTAACAAGTTGCTATTGTTTGCTCCCCTTATAGGCCCAGGCAATAAACGAGCAATCATTATGCAATATTTTGAGGAGTAACCTCCTATTCAGAGAGAGTAAATACATACTTATATAGCTGAAAATATATGGAGCTTCCACAAGATGAAAACCTTCCTATCTATTCATGGCATCTACCAGACTTGTTTCTTCTATTATATAGCAGTTGATCTTATGGAACATTGGCGAAACCTTCAGACCTTTTGTATGTAGACAATGTGGCAGTAAGATTCAACACAACTTCATCATGAGGTCAGGGAATAATATCAAATAATTTCTACGACATCTGCACCATGAGCAAGAAAATCATCTCGTTTGCCAACAACAATTAAGATGATTCCTTCATGAGTTGGATATTTTCCCCAATATTCCTTTATATGAATACCTGGAGTAAGAAGAAGAGGGAGACCTAGAGAAACTCTACGAAGAACCATTAATAGAGAAGGCATGTCAATGAACCTAAACAACACGCAACAATTGAAAGACCTGGCAACACAAAGACAGAAATGGAAAACTATGGTTTCTGCCCTATGCGCCGCCTATGGCCCTGGAGGAACATAACATAACATTCCTTTATAACTCAGGAAATATCCCAGCTGTACTCTATTAAAGACATCATCTCACCTGTCCGACTTTGCAAGCTAATACAAAATAAAAACAGGTGACTCACCTCTCGGATGGTCCTAGACTTTTCTGTATCTCCCTTCCACTCCTGTTCATAATAGTCAGAAATAAGTACAGGAAGACCAATGTTGATTGTTCCAGCTCCTGAAATGAATATCAAGATCACAGTGATCCATTGGCCAAATATCATCCAGCAGAGACTAATGTTTGCATTCATGATTTTGTGAGTCTTCAGATGGAATGCATCAGCATGGGCGATACTGGGATGACTATTATAAACATGGGATAATGGGATGACTAGTATAAACATGGGATAATGGGATGACTAGTATAAACATGGGATACTGGGATGACTAGTATAAACATGGGATACTGGGATGACTAGTATAAACATGGGCTAATGGGATGACTAGTATAAACATGGGATACTGGGATGACTAGTATAAACATGGGCTAATGGGATGACTAGTATAAACATGGGATAATGGGATGACTAGTATAAACATGGGATAATGGGATGACTAGTATAAACATGGGATAATGGGATGACTAGTATAAACATGGGATAATGGGATGACTAGTATAAACATGGGCGATAATGGGATGACTAGTATAAACATGGGATACTGGGATGACTAGTATAAACATGGGCTAATGGGATGACTAGTATAAACATGGGATACTGGGATGACTAGTATAAACATGGGCTAATGGGATGACTAGTATAAACATGGGATAATGGGATGACTAGTATAAACATGGGATAATGGGATGACTAGTATAAACATGGGATAATGGGATGACTAGTATAAACATGGGATAATGGGATGACTAGTATAAACATGGGATAATGGGATGACTAGTATAAACATGGGATAATGGGATGACTAGTATAAACATGGGATAATGGGATGACTAGTATAAACATGGGCAATAATGGGATGACTAGTATAAACATGGGATAATGGGATGACTAGTATAAACATGGGATACTGGGATGACTAGTATAAACATGGGATACTGGGATGACTAGTATAAACATGGGATACTGGGATGACTAGTATAAACATGGGATACTGGGATGACTAGTATAAACATGGGATACTGGGATGACTAGTATAAACATGGGATAATGGGATGGAAGCTAGATGGGTGCTATAGTGATGGAGGTTATTAATATGCTATAGGGATGGGGGTTACAGGAATGTGTGGATATAGGGGTGGGATCTAGGTATGGAGATCACAGGGATTAGGCTATAAGGGCGGAGCTATAGGCATAGAGGATATAAAGATGGAGATTATAGAATGAGGGCTATAAGGATATGTTTTATTTATTCTTTGTTTTCATTTCTATTTTGATAAAGACCTGCTGGTCAAAACATTCAATTTCACCATTTGTGCTGTGGTTGTTCATATTCTTTTACCATACATTACAGTTTTAATGCAGCCTCCTTTTCATTCAATTCTTGCTAGAGCAGTCAATAGTGTTCCTGTTTGTCCTATTCCAGCTAACACCTTGGCTATCTAAACCATTAATCCAGTGCAGATTTTGATAGATTTGATGAGGTACAGAATGATGTGCTGCATATCACTCTTGATGACCCAGAGATAGTAATAGCAGCGCTTTTTTCTGGATTATCTTATCATGATGCAACGAGCCGGTATTTGCAGTACTCGTTCATCAGTGCTGACAAGAATCATCGACTATATCATGATATTGAAGAGATCACAGAAAACACAGATTGGGAAGAAAGTGGTTCCATCATACAATCATTAGTAGTATGTTGATGAAGGCAATGGCAGTGAAGAGGGCAATGATATGGCTAGTCTCAGAGTGCTACAGGAGTCTGTTTTCTTACTTATTCTATGAGTATGCTTGGAAAGATTCAGTTGGGCTATTTATGCCATCAGTGGCTGCAATTGATAGATGAAGTATGTACTGATGATAGATACCTTCATTTTTGTACCTGGACACCTGGGTGTTGCTGGAAATGATAAAGCAGACATACATACAGGAGTGGCCACAGTGACTAGTGGTAGTGTAATGGCCCTTGCCAATATTTTGAATGCAATCGAGAAGTAAGATCAGTTGGAACATATGGGGGGTGTATTACTTCTTCCATGTCAATGACTAAAATGCAGGACCTGAGAGCAAAGCGTGGTGTTGCATGAAATGAGTGGCATATAGGAATTAAATGAAGAGTATCAACCAACACAGAATCGGAACAGCCAGTTACCACATGCTAAAGGATATACTGGTTATGAGACAGGAGCACTTATAGATGTGCATGGAGTACTATGATGATGATCTGACTAACTAGAAAGTGCTCTTGCTTGGATGTGTTAAGCTTGGCCAGCCTTAATTTTTCAGACTGCATACTTGAGCTTCATCTCAATGGCAAGGGTGTGGTTCAATCTAACAATTAGCTGAAACCCTTTGTTGCCTTATGTCGTCAGGGGTAGAAGAGTACAGCCACATCATGTCAAACAGTCATTGCAACCTACAGCCACATCATGTCCAACAGTCATTGCACCTTACAACAACATCGTGTCCAACAGTCATTGCACCATACAGCCACATCACAACAAACAGTCATTCCACCATACAGCCACATCACATCAAACAGTCATTCCACCCTACAGCCACATCATATGTCAGTCATTACACCCTACAGTCACATTATATTTCAAACAGTCATTGCACCCTACAGTCACATCATGTCAAACAATCATTGTACCCTACAGCCACATTATGTCCAAAACAGTCTTTGCACCCTACAGCCACATCATATCAAACAGTCATTGCATCCTACAGCCACATCATGGCCAACAGTCATTGCACCATACAACATCGTGTCCAACAGTCATTGCACCCTACAGCCACATCACATCAAAAATGTCATTGCACCCTACAGCCACATCATGTCAAACAATCATTGTACCCTACAGCCACAATATGTCCAAAACAGTCATTGCACCCTACAGCCACATCATGTCCAACAGTCATTGCACCTTACAACAACATCGTGTCCAACAGTCATTGCACCTTACAGCCACATCACAACAAACAGTCATTCCACCATACAGCCACATCACATCAAACAGTCATTCCACCCTACAGCCACATCATATGTCAGTCATTACACCCTACAGTCACATTATATTTCAAACAGTCATTGCACCCTACAATCACATCATGTCAAACAGTCATTGTACCCTACAGCCACATTATGTCCAAAACAGTCATTGCACCCTACAACCACATCATATCAAACAGTCATTGCATCCTACAGCCACATCATGGCCAACAGTCATTGCACCGTACAACATCGTGTCCAAGTCATTGCACCCTACAGCCACATCATATCAAAAATGTCATTGATGTCAACATCACATCAAACAGTCATTGCACCATACAGCCACATCATGTCAAACAGTCTTTGCACCCTACAGTCACATCATGTCAAACAATCATTGTACACTACAGCCACATTATGTTCAGCAGTTATTGCACCCTACAGCCACATTATATTTCAAACAGTCATTGCACCCTACAGCCACATTATATTTCAAACAGTCATTGCACCCTACAGCCACATTATATTTCAAACAGTCATTGCATCCTACAGCCACATTATATTTCAAACAGTCATTGCACCCTACAGCCACATGACATCAAACAGTCATTGCACCCTACAACCAATTCATGTCAAACAGTCATTCACCCTACAGCCACATTGAGTCGAACACACATTGCACCCTACAGCCACATCAAGTCTGTCATTCAGAACTTGCAAACGTTCTGGAAAACTTCCCCATCAAATGTAATTATCTGAGTAACCATCCACCAAATGTATTAATGTCACATTTTGCATAGGATATATTTGGTTAGACCCAACAAATTTATACTTTATATTTGTACATCATGACAAATTTTTATGCACGAATGAAAACCTTTGATCTTTGTCGGCTTACTAATTATTGTTTCTCAAGAAAAGACGTTTTACCTCTTCAGACATTACACTGGATACAATATTAAGCCCTATCTCCCTATCAAGGCCAGCTCCTTGGCAAGGAAATGGGGCTTAGTCCAGCCAGCAGAGGCAGGAAACTAAGACTGGCCGGGTCTCCCACATTACTGTATTGCGAGTAAAGATGCTGAAGTCAGCGACATTTGGCCAGAAGGCACCCCACAACAACCAGAATGTTATTCATTATCACAAGCGAATGAAAGAAGAAACACCCCCTCCCTCCCGTGGTGTTCCTGAGTACAAAATAGTCACATTTTACCTTAAATAATAATGCTAAATAAATCATTTTATAAATGACTTCATATAATTGATTGTAAACACCCTAATTTTTGTGTGGTGACAAGTAGACTTTTAATCTATATCGCAAATAACCAAAAATTGAAACTAAGAAATGCAATTTCATGAAAAAAATCACCATTTTCAATTCACACATTCAATTTTAATTAAATGAAAATTCAGAACTTGCAGAAGTTCAAGAAAAACAGAAGTTCTGATTCTGGCCAAATCATTTGGGGATCATGTCCGAGAATGTGGAGGTAGCAGATGGAAAGAGATTTGACTGCCAAAGAGACAGACAATATCTCAGACACCATTAGCATCACCACATACAGCGACGCTGTCGATATACAGTGACGCCTGTTAGTCCAGTCAGAACATTGGAGGAGCGGCCAATGTAAAAGGCACGTAAAGGTGGATGCATGGCGAGAAACAAATATATGTCATAATGAGTACAATGACACAAGGAAAGGGCAGAACAGCGCCAGAGGGCAGCACGAACTGCAAATAGAAAGTGAAAAGTTCCTAGAAAAGGGGAACTACAAGCTCTGTTAGCTCGAGACAAGCTTCTAGTTACCTGTACTCCTCATAGGAAGAGACCAAGACCCAATCACGGGCGTTCGGAAAATCAAGAAGACCTAACCCAACTCTAAACCGGAAATATGCTCGCAAAGAGAAATGTGTCGTACCCGATGGGCTTAGGCAAAAAAGGGACAACGATGGCACTCCTGGCCCAACTCTACTGTCAAGATTTCCTTTACCAGAAATACACTTGCAGAGAGAAAGGGTTCAGTACCTGATGGGCTCGGCACAAAAGGGACAACGATTTAGCCCTGGCCCAACTCTACTGTCAAGCTTTCCTATACCGGAAACACACTTGCAGAGAGAAAGGGTTCAGTACCTGATGGGCTCAGGCGCTTTTGGGACAAGGTCGCTCAGCTCGAGAACGCCTTGCTCTCAAACACGTGGTGTGAGACTCGAACTTGGACGAGGGGTTCGCGATGTCGGTGAACGACGCCTCGGGTAGGAGGGCGAACGGGCCAGGGTCCAACTCTTCTGGCGAGTTCTTCCTCATACGGAACCAGGCTCGCGGATGAGAAACGGTTCAGTACCCGATGGGCACAGGTACAGTACGCCCAACTGCGCGGGATGAGTTCATAGATGGTAGAACACCTCGTGCAAGATAGACGCACTACACACCAGCGTGCCCGGCGACAGACATAGGATATCACGGACTAGGGACCAAACCCGAAATAAAGGAATGACGAAAACGGATGTGCTGTACCTCGGACGTCCAGGTCACAGAGTGGCCAACCGGGGTGCAAATAATCACAGTTCTACTGTGGAACTTGCAGCACAACATACTTCACGCTCCCCGGCAGAAATCACACGATAAACTCGGTGTGGTTACATGAGAGCAAACACTGAAGAAGAATTAAATGTGTTATATATTTGCTGAGATACATGATTTAAAGTTGGGCCGCTGGTGAAACGCATACTATAAAATACGGAGGGGAGGCCAATTCAACAAATTCTATCATTAAGGGCAGCAATGAAAAAAAATTAGAATTAAAATTCGATATTGGTGATTCATGTTCTATTGTGAGAGAAAAGATTAGCTAATCCTCACAGATGCCTTTCAAGATTAGCTTGTGTACACTATTTAAATGTTATATGGTAACCTGGGCCTGGACTTCTAGCTCAGGATGAAAGGAATATGACCAGCGCCTTCACTTCTAGCTCAGGATGAAAGGAATATGACCAGCGCCTTCTTTCTAGACATATCATAGGAGGCAACTAAAGAAAGTCGGGGGATAGGCTGACAACCAGTGAAAAAAATCATCATCATAGTTTGTCTCAATTTCTTATTTTTGTCTTCTATCAAATAATCCCCATGATGACAAAGAAATTTAGGCCAGCTGATATTACACTAGACTCCTAGGGGACAGGGAATTCTAGATGTGTCATCACTACAGATATTGTAGAAGAATCTGATGTGTCATCACTACAGATATTGTAGAAGAATCTGATGTGTCATCACTACAGATATGGTAGAAGAATCTGATGTGTCATCACTACAGATATGGTAGAAGAATCTGATATGGTAAAAGAATAAATCTGACAGAAGAATGAGATTGTTGACCCAGAAATGTGTGCTGAGCTCCTGGCAGGATGTGGTAATCCTGGGATACTTTTGCACTGGAATGTCTCTCATTGGGGACTAAACCTGCATACATAATCCCCCCCCCCCACATCCATAGCATTTAGATCTCATATAAGTCATGGTGTCGTCTCAGTTACACAACTGAGAACAGTCTCACTTATTATGCTTTTGTCAGAAAGGCTATGGGTTGTCAAGAGCTACCTGCTCACAACTAAAGAGATTATTTCATTATTATCATTTGAATATCAATTTTAATTTTCAATTGAATGTCAGTTAAATTGTCTTACCATATGAAGTCTGATTTGAAGAATCATCTACATGTGTTCCCCTGCTTACTGGATTAAGCAAATCTATCATTTCAGATCGACTTCCAGCTCGTGGTCTTTCTCCAGCAGCATTGACTGTAAGGTTGCTCTTGTAGTCTCCAAGATCCCATGCGTACTCCACACTGCTAGCACGTGAGCTCCGGCTCGAGTCTGAACATGCTGAACTAGACACATGATCCCACTGTGTTCTCATCTTCCCCAATTGTTTGGTCTCAATTGTTCGAGGTGCACTAACTGCACGCTGCCCTCTGCTCAATGCAGAAGTACACTGTTTGGAAGACTTTGGAGACACAGTTTCATTATCATTGCCCTGCTCAATCAGCTCATGCAGCTTAGAAGTAATGGATTCAAACTCCCCCTGAATATCATGCAGTTCATATTCAAGTGTTTCTAGATTCCTCTCAACCGTTGGCTCAATCTCTATTGGTTTTGATTCTGCGGGATCACTGACCAGAATTAGAGATGGGTCCCCTATATGTCGGTCAAGGCTGCGGCTTCTGCGAACAAATCTGACAGGGTAACAGTCTGGAGTTGGTGATCTCGATTTGTTGTACTCCTCTGCAAAACTGGACCACTCATGAATTCGTTGCATCAACGACTGTTTAAATTGAAGGTCTGAAAGTGACTGCTGGAACTGAGGTATTGTTGACATTCTGTCTCGGTTATCCTCCTCACAATCCCAATCTATTTCATCTGCACTAGAGTTAAAGCTACGTATAGATTCTGATACATCAAGGGAAGGGTCGTACTCCATGTTAGGGTCATCAGCATAAGACAAATCTGGTGGTCTGTTGCAGATTTGGTGGTGTTGAATTACACGAAAAGGAGAGTTACCTCGTCCTCTGTGCTGTGTATGTCTGTGTCGCTGTGTCTGTTCACCTGACATCAGCTTTGGAGAAAATACACCTGGTTCTGTGACAGAAGTCAACAATACACCATTACTCTCAGCAGAACTCTCACTGCGACGATTTGGAAGACCTTGACTAGATTTACTATGAGAATTCTGACTACTTCTAGAAACAGTTCTTGTACTGAAACCATGTTTTTCTGAAGCTAGTTTTTCCACTAAGGGATCAATATTGGTCCTAACATGAACACTTGTACTCGAGTCTCCATCGCAACTACCTCTATACCCTCTACTGGACAAAATACCACTCTTCTCACTACTGCAATCGGATAAGGTCTCAAGTCCAGGTTTAACACTACGTCCAATGCTGTTGAGACCGGCATCATGCCCATGATGAGCTCTGTACAACATTTGAAGATTACGTTCAATCAATGAGCTAGGGCTGCAGTTTTCCTTCAAAGACCCACTCAATTTTGAGTTTTTCAAGTTATCCAAACACCCAAAATCATCAAAACCGCTCTCTGCAGTGCAAGTGGAGTAGAATGAGTCACGATTAGCGCTGATCTCACTATAGAAACTCTGACTCATTTCTGAACCCCCAATTCCAATAGCTGAATCTTTATCAGAAGCTGGAGAAGGGGATTTTGTACGTGGTTGAAATGGTTTCCTTGGTCGTAATCTAACACCTTTATCATACAATTTTTCATCATTATCCACATCAGCAAGGGATGATGGTCTGGACCCAACGGCTACTCCATATCCTGGCGAGTAATAAACTGATGGTGTGGACTTCTTGCTGTTAGAGTTACCCATCTTGTCATCTACATCACTGTCAGACTCCTGCAACAAGTACAAACATTCTATAAATACAAGATGATATTCTATTTAATAGTATCTGAACTCTGTCATAACAGACATGAGAAAATTGGATGATAGACCAGTCTTGTTATTTTTTTCTCCCCTTGTGAGCCTCGGCAATCCCCAGGAAAGTTAACAATCAAACCACTAGACAGATAGTATTATCAATTCAATAGAATCTAGCTGTAAATTAACTTGTTTATGCCTAAAAGCCACCAGTGCTCTGCCGAGGTCGAAAAAAAGAAGCAAAGACTAGCTTGCCATGCATATAGTACAGGTAACTAAGAAGATATGAAGAAGAGTCTGAATGTCCTACTCCATAGTGACCAAAAGCCATGCTTAGGTTAGATATGTCCGACCGAATGATGCAGTCAAGCTGTAAACCATGACCCAACACATTCTGTTCTTTGGACTACATCCTGATAACCAGCAGGAGTTTGCAAACCAACACAGAAAATATCCAAATGTGAAAGTTTAATAGACGTACATTTTAAAAGAACCTGATAGCTTTTTGACAGTTATGTTCAGCACACACAGAGCTGCTTTTATGTGGCGCACAAGTGCACTATAAAACCAAGATCAACTAAAACATATAATCGCTATGAATAGTATACCTCGGAGGTTGTAATTCGCCAAATCACAACCTCTATTATTTTTTATGGTAACTCTCTGATATAATCAAATTGGACTAACTCAGGAGTTGAAAGCAGCGTAACTCACCATAAGAGGTACTGTTATATTTTAATAATAATAATAAAACCTTCAGCAGCTAATATTGACAACTTTAATGGTCAAACAATAATTACAAAAAATATAGCATCTAATATTGACAACTAATGGCTAAACAATAATAATAATAATAAAACATATAGCATCTAATATTGGCAACCTTAATGACCAAACAATAATAATAAAACATATAGTAGCTAATACTGGCAACTTTGATGGACAAACAATAATAATAATAACAACAATAACACATATATTAGCTAATACTGGCAACTTTGATGGACAAACAACAACAATAATAACAACAAAACATATATTAGCTAATATTGGCAACTTTGATTATCAAACAATTTTAATGTTCGCTCACCCTGATATAAGCAAAGGGGGCTTGGTATCTATTATTGAATGGAAAAGAGGCTGCCTCATAAAAAATGAAATCCCCAATTGCGCCTTCCCTGAACATGGACATTGCAAAAACAAACACTACAGTATAACATGTTCCACAATTACCTTCAGTCTGTTGTTCACTGCTAGACTCTTCAGAATTCTTTCATAATGCCTCACTTTCATTCTAAGCGTATGCGGAGATGGTAGAGTCGTCAATGGTGACATTGTGGAAACTACTGCCTTGTATTTGTAATTAAGATCTGCGAATCCTAGCCTAGACCAGAACAATGTCTTTTAAATGTGGAATAACACGACTATTTACCAGCTGGAACTTTTCTGTGCAATTGTCAGCATTTTGCCATTAAGCTATATATAATTACCACATACCGGTAGTCAGAAAAGACAAAAATCAGGTATGAGCCGTAATTGAATAACCCCCTCTTCCATCTAATCTAACCTATCTTGTCATCCAGTAACATATAGTAAGTACATTTTGGTCATATTTCTGCTCAAATAATGACAATCAGTATCTGATACCCTTTTCTGTTTATTAATTTTTAAAGGAAATTTCAATTGACTTTAACAAAAATAGAATTTGTTGGATTATATAAAATAATTGATTTTCTGTGTATAATTTGTCTCTGAACCATATATAGATACTATCTTCCACGTGTAATGGTTACGCCGTTCGTATTGCGCTCAAGGGGTTGTGGGTTCCGGCTCGTGACGTCTTGTTTACAATATGCATTTTTCTGAGGTCCCTGGGAATGATTTCTTGAAGCTACGGTATATATCATCTTCTATAAGAAGATCCGGATACAAAGCCAGAGGAGACCTAGAAAAAGATGGATAGATAACATGAAGACAACCCTGAACAACTACGGATTCAACACAACCAAAGCGACATATCTAAACAATCTTGGAGTGTGGATATTCTGACCATCATCTACCTGGGAATAGACAATAGCTAGGAACGCAGTCCTATCAGTGATACTCGGTTGGGATACCGCACCCCACCCCGCCTACAGGCTTAACTTCATGCAAACATAATGAAGAGAATCACTACAACCCCGAAAAGTCTACAGTATACGACATACTGGCTAATTGGAAATCCAGCCTAGGTAAATGACTAATTTGACTATTCCCGTCATTTTCATTGATCATTAGTAATAACATACATTGTGTGACAACCAATGAAAATAATGGGAATAGTCAAAGAGTCAGTTTAAACGCTGTTTTCCAACTAGCCCACGTGTCTTATAAATACAGATGATCAATGCTAATGGCCACATTATGAATGTGGCTATTCTCTGAGTCATACACTGCCCCCCCCCAATACTTTTAAACGGTTTATATTAAACCGTGTATAAATCGATAAAACTGTGTAAAAAAAAAAGGCCAGGAATATTTGGAAAAAGAAAAGAAATTTCATCATGCCCAGAATCAAGATTAACATAAATTGTAAATATTACTTCTGAGGCATTAACAGGCATTCCCCATAAACGAAAGTGGACTAGGCTAAATAAATGCTATACTCTGTTCACTCTAAGAAAGAAGTGGGTCATTGCTTCTGATTGGTTTTTGGACGCAGAACGCATTGATCGATTGTTAAGTGCATAATAATATTGTTTTTAAATGTTTTAAATAATATTGTTTTTAATATGTCATCAGCTGTTTAAAAATCACCTGTTGTCGTAGAGTAATGTGGGGGTGTGTTTTGACCCACTTCATTCTTAAAGTGAACAGAGTATATACTATGTTCATTCTAAGAATGACGTAGGTCAGTGCTTATGATTGGTTGTTGGACGCAGGACGCATAAATCGAATGTTAAGTGCGCAATAGTATAGTTCATTTGAACATAATACTGTTGTTAATTTAAATCAATTATTGCGAAATGAAACATGTCTATCACAATAGTAATGTATGTGTTAAAATACATTTTCATATAATATATGTTTATCATTCCATGCTAAATTACTATACCCGCTGTTATATCGTAGAGCAGTGGCCAAGAGGTCAGGGGGCAACCATTATAGTTTTTAGTTTATAGCCTACCCCCAGGTGGAAGCTGGTTGAAAGCATCCACACTTACCGTTAAGTGTAGGGGTGGGAGCTGTAAGCTTATGTTCAAGGCCAGCTGTGACGCCTGAGTCGTACAGAGTCTGTGTTTGTGGAGAGTGGTCATGATGTTATCGATCCATCTCTTTCTCGGGTTTCCCCTGACTCTGTATCGAGATGATCGTTTGTTATAAGCTCTCAGTGATATTTGGGAGGGGGCAGTGTTGCTATGACGAAGTTCTGAATAATTAATGATGTTATTGTTTTTATATGTCATCAGCTGTATAAGAAAATCACATATTGTCGCGGAGTAATATATGGCTGTTTTTTTACCCACTTCATTCTTAAAGTGAACAGAGTATAACGCACATTGCTATGAACGGCCGTTGATATCACAACTTACAAGTCAGCAATGCTACGGTTACAGTTGATAATGTACGCACTTGCATTTGGTAGGTACATGTGAGTTATCTCCACGTCCTACTAAATAAAAGTCTTAACAGGATATTGTAAGCATTCGCTTAGGAGTCCTTTTTTTAACCCATCAACAGAAAGACACCATAAAGATGCCTGATTAATTTTTGTGTGTCACTACGCCTTGATAGACATTAGACTTTTCATTGGCTATCGACTCGTGGTTAGTGACCTCTGCAGTTCTACGATTCTATTCAAAACGTAGCGATAAACCGTGACTGTCTGGAAATAAGACTTGGCTAATTGTGAAAAAAAAATAATTCTAAAATAACTCCTTTGACTTTTCCCGTGATTTTCATTTGTCTCGGATAAAATTAGCATTGTTTGGCTTTAGTAATTCTCTTGAACAGACTGTTACCACCACAACCATTAAAATAAGTACCAGATGACAAAAGAAAAAGAGCAAGACCAAGAGAGACTCTTCGCAGAACAACCATCAAAAAAGGTATGACTATTAGTCTCAACAACATACAAGAATAACACACAGTATCACTATATCGATCGGAACTGGAGAGTTCTAGTTTCTGATTATGCACCGTATTGAACAATGAATGAACATATATAGATTATGTTGGTCATCATGTTTACATTCACTAGTTTGACACCACTTTCTGAACGATCCCAACATAGGGTAGTTTTATGACGCATTTCTGTTGATAGTTAAAAGAAAGTTCTCCGCTGAGCGGATGTTTACATTGACTAGTTACGGCTTTCATGTAGACGGACATAGTTGTCTCTATCTGCTGTTGACCTATATTCGGTTCTAATGTATCTATGATAGTCATAAGGGAAACACCCAACATGGTATGCTATTAGTGCCTTTGAACTAAGTCTACCAAGGGTTTTCTAGATCTTGTCAAATGCTTTAAGCACTATTACAATGTATGTTTGATAGGTTTACCGACAGGACGGGAAGATCTGATAGCAGTTGCCGGAGACAACGATTTACGATAGAAAACGTCACTGCTGTGAATTTCCAAAGATTTGGTTTCTTGTACGTTCGCCGTAGTCCAAATTAAATGTACACATTTCTTAGCCTCATATCGTGTCTTTCATCAATGACACATCATGAAATGAAAGAACACTGGTTTATCGGGAATCATACTTCTAACGTGACGTATTTGAGTTTCCGTGATTTTCATTTGTCATTGTGTATATTTTGTGTGTCGAAAGACAATGCAACTCATCATGAAATGTTGATAGATCACTATAGAAGGACGATTTCCAAATTAGCGCATATGCTTTATACTGTAGATGGTCAGGGTCATATAGTCCAGCAGTCACTAATATATAATTTTGTCAGATATGGTTGATATATAAGCAGGTTTCTCTTGAGTGATAGGCCAAGTCACAAGACACAACTCAATATTTCTTTCACAGAAGTCACACCGACTAGCGTAGGCGACCACGCGTCTTCAATTCTTTCACAGAAGTCACACCGACTAGCGTAGGCGACCACGCGTCTTCAATTCTTTCACAGAAGTCACACCGACTAGCGTAGGCGACCACGTGTCTTCAATTCTTTCTCAGTGAAACAATTGTTTAAAAAGTCGCCAACTCTTGAATAGTTAGTTCTATAATCATTCTTCAATAAACAATTTATTTCGTAAATCATTTTCTCCATCACATTTTCGTAACTCGCAAAATGATACATAAAACTTCGCATTAACTGTTTATAAAATACCACACAATATTTTGTATTTCGTAAACTGTCATATAATCTTCGTAAACTGCTACTTAATCTTCGTATTTCAAAAACTGCAACATAATTTTCCCATTTGAGAAACTACCACACAATCTTCGTATTTCATAAACCTACCACACAATCTTCGTATTTCATAAACTACCACACAATCTTCGTATTTCATAAATTGAAATGTGTATTCAATAAGAATTAACCAAAAACAATCACTGTCAAGTATGTTATAAAAAACAAGAACTAACAAAACTAATGTTAGCGGCATCTCTCATTGTGTAAACTACTATTTTCAGTTATCTTCCCTGTTACCCCGTCAATTTTATAAGGCAGCTTTCCATTACGATGTGGAATCCCACAAGCCAAATTTAGTTATTATATTAAAAGGAAATTTAAAAACAGACAAAACGGTACAGGATTGAAAAGGATGAAATAACCATTGTTGAACAAAAACTAGAATAGAATAATAATTCTAAAAATATAAGCCAGCAAAAATTCATTAAAAACCATTTTAAGATTGGGAGCCAGCAATCTTTATGTGAAGTTATTTATAGCCTGCGGAAACTCAAAACAGGAAGTAGAAATTAAATAATGTAATTGAAATTATTTACATGTTCATCACTGTTTCTGAAACAGTGCGTCTCAACATTGATCATATAGCACTATAGGGTAACAGAAAAATGTAAATGGGGATGGCGGCCACAGCAACAACAACATTTAAATCGATAGTGAGGAGTTTTTAGGGTTAATTTTTTTATTTAATCACCAGAGGTGGGCCACACACATGACAGAAAATTTGTCACAAAAGGGGGCTACGGACTAAAAAGGTTGATAACCACTGATCTAGAGGATTAAATATGGTTGTAAAAATACTGAATATCTGTTGCCAACAGTAAGTTATATACATTAAAATCCAGATGGATAAATTATACAAAACTGAAGAAGGGTTGCACAATGTACGTCAGATTAGTTTTGTATACCTCAATTATTTGTGATTTTATATTTGTGCAGGACGCTGTAACATTCCGTGTACCACCAAGCAAGCTAAGTTCCTCTTGCTGAGTCATTCTATTGGCGCAAGTCCTTCTTGCTGAATCATTCTATTGGCGCAAGTCACGTCTTAAGCAAGTCCTTCTTGCTGAGTCATTCTATTGGCTCATGTCATATCTTAAGCAAGTCCTTCTCCAAAATAATCTTAAGTGTATATTTCCAGTCACACTTATTTTACTGATTTGACGTTTCCCGTACTTTTCATTGTCTGCTAACACAAAATATATACAAAAGCCTATGAACCGTGACCAACCAGTAATATAAGACCTGCTGGCTCATTTGGCCTTTCCGTGTTTTCATTGGTCACTTTGCTCATGGTCATCTGCGGTATAGAAGACTAACTGCAGAGAGTAAACAAGACTTCGTTTCTTACGTTTTTTCTTATTGTACTTCAGCTGGTCATTATTTATATACTTGGAGTCGCCCAACGAAAAATGAAACGCACAGAAATAATTTTTAAAAAATAGGTCATGAGCGCACAGGTCTGTAGTACTCTTCCAGTGGTCTCGCTGTATGTATACTTTGTGTTTCGACAGAAAATGAAAATCACAAGAAAAGTCAGCCACTTTGGAAAGTTGTTTCCCAATGAGACCACAATTCTTATACTTTTAATTGGTCACGAATCAACAGTCGCGTCGGCTCAGATGAAAAACCCAAACACATAGTACGCGAATGATCAGCAAAAATAAGTTACGCAATTCGGCATCTGCACGCATGACTTCTGTAGAACGATTTGGCTCTCGTGTCATGTGTTACAATTGACAATGAAAAATCAAAGGAACATTTAAATGCATCACTTTAGAAGGACTATGTCCCGATGAACCAGCATGACTGCACAATTGACGAAGCACGTGTCAAGAGTCACGATCCGTTGTGTACATGTGACGTCAGGCAAGGAATCCCACAACTAAAATAGAAAGCGAACGTTTTTATTTTTTAAGGAAAACATCCGGTTCTATATTACCAACATGTCGGGCAGGGAGAAACGTCGCAATTGTGTGCGGTTTGGCAACTTTGGCTACATTATTTGGCCCGATGCCTTTTCCAAAATTATCCTGCAAGGAAGACTTGAGGGTGGAAGAAGAAGAGAAAAATAAAGTAGAGATTGATAATATAAAAGACTGAACAAGGTTACAATTCTCCACACTTAAACAAGGAACTGAGAAAGAAATATGGCTGGATTTTTGTGTTGATGTTTTCAGTGTGACACCGCTACGACACTGACGGGTAATGGGTTTTACCGACACCGTTGGAGGTATAGAAGACCCAACAATAGGAAAGGTGATTCCAAGTATATAAATAATAACCAAATAAAAAGCAAACAATAATTAAAACACGTAACGAATTGGGTGCAACTTAGTTTAGCGAACGGGTCTTCTACTGTAGCCTGATCATGGGTTGACGGTGTTGATCAACCTTTTTCATTCTGTACAACTTGGATAATGACTGTCTAAGGCAGTGTTTCACAACCTTTCTTTTCTATGCCCCACTAAGCCCTAAAATTCTGACCCCGCCCCCCCCCGTATCATATACATATCTTTTATGTTCATAAATTGAATTATTCACTAAATGAAACATAATTAGAACTTGTTCAGGACACAAGACTTAGGTTTTAGGAAGAAATCCCTAGGAAATTATTAAGAAAAAAAACCAGTAAATACATTTTCAAAAAATTGCAACTTGGAAAAATATTTTTCTTGTGGAAAAAAAACAAGGCTCAGTAGTAGTAGTAACAAAAGTAGTGTATGTGTAGTAATATAATATTATAAGATATATTATAGTAATAAAAGTAGTAACTGGCCACCCCACTTAATAGTTGCTGCGGCTAAGTACATGAAGAGCTATCTTCATTCCCAACGGCAAGTTGCTGCTATGGAACCCACTTTTAACAGTAGTAGTATGAGTATTAAATGTAGTATGAATAGTTGTAGTATGAATAGTAGTATTATGAGTAGTAGTTATCTTCTCGTTCGCAGTTTAACATGTCTACATGGCAAGTCCGATTTTCTTGATACATGCTGCAGTATTTGAAAGCTTCACAATAGTACTTACGTAGAACACAGGTTTTTGATGTTTCACTTGAACACAACAGATGGACTATCAGCAAGACTAAGGGGTTATGAGGTGTAAAAACATACAAATTACAATACACAAGCCATTTTCAACGTTTTAAAAAGGAAAACAATTTTAAAAACCTTATATTGATTGAAAGCTTGATGGTATTCACTGTAAAACTACCCTTCTTTGGATGCTCACTTCTCGTATGGCTTCCTTCAGGTCTGGCAGTTTATCGCAGTCAAGGACTTGTAGGATAGACATTACATCAGTAAGAATCATCACTGCTTATCATCACTGCTTAGGGCCTGTACTTCCGCAGAGTAGTTAGAGCAGAAGATTCCAGATGGTGAACATATGGATTCATTTTTTCTTTCTGAATATTTTATGTAGACTCTAGCACCTCCATTCTTCTCTGCTCTGGTTGCTGATCCATCAGTATATGCTTGTATCCATGCTTCTCTGGGGTACATATAATCATGTTGCATGCTATTGTTTTCTTTTGGAGAGTATTCACTTCTTTCTTATTGTAGTTGTTATTTATGGTGGTTCTGATAGTGCGATTTTAATACTGCTCCCACAGAACTGGCAAAAGTGTTGGTGTTATTTTTTATGTCTGGTGGTTTATCTTTGTATTCTGTTAAAAAATTTTTTTAAATGTGTAAATGAAACTGCTTCTCTTCAGCTTATCACTGGCTAGTTCATCAAATCTGGTCTTTATTGTATTGGGTGTTCTGACATTCTCTTGTACTTTTCTGCATGGATCATAGTCTTAGTGCCCTGCCAGTATGGTAAGGGGATGACCCCTGCATTTTTTTCCATTTTATTTATAGGAGAGGTCTTCATGGTACATGTGATATGACGAAGTGCTTGATTTTGTACCTTGTCCAGAGCTTGTAGGTGGGAATTGGTTGCTGAAGTCCTTGTTGTTGATCCATATTCTAGTACTGGTCTAACTATTGCACCTGTATATACTTTCTTTAAATTTTATTTCAATGGCGCCCCCCCCCCCAAGCTTGTTCCTGCTAATTTCCTCAGCATGCCAAGTTTCTTTCTTGACGTTGCTACTATTTGTTCAAGTAAGGATTTCGTGTCATCTCTTATCAAGTGTGGTGCCCAGTTATATCGGCTCCTTTTCTGTTTGGATACGTGCATTTCCAAGTTGTATCTCTCCTTATTTGTCCTTATTTGAGAGCGTGACTAGTGTTGTTGATGATTTTTTAGCATTGATCTTTACCATCCATTACACTGCCCATGCTGCTATGTTGATTGCTGCCTTTGTGCGATCTTTAGATGTTCTACACAGCACACTACCAGTTACCAGCATACATGGTTGCTCTTACAACTTTTGGCAGTTCGTAGGTTAGATCATTTATGAGCACAAGAAACAAGATTTGAAGACAGTACTGAGCCTTAAGGAACTCCATGGTTCAGGATAACTTATTTTTTTGTCGTGACCTTTCATAGTAACTCTTGCTTTCCGGTCGTGTGGGATAAATCTTATTCACTTACTCATGTTGCCCATGTTCCGTATCTTTGCAGCTTTAGTATCAGTTCATCTTACCAGATTTTGTTCAAAGCTTTTTGGAGAACTTGGAAATGCGTGTATCCAAACAGAAGAGGAGCCGATGTACCTGTGTATCACACTTGATGAGATTGACACGAAGACCTTAATTGAAAAAAATAGAAGCAACGGCAAGAAAGAAACTTGGCATCCTGAGGAAATTGGCAGGAGCAAGCTTGGGGTGGGGGGCCGCTAATGAGACACAATTTAAAGAAGGTATATACAAGTACAATAGTTAAAAGTCTTTTTGGAGATCTATACATAGGGTTAAAACTTGATTCTTTTCTTGAAATGCACCTTCAATTATCTAAGACAGGAATGCTATTTGGTTGTCTGTGCTCTAGCATTCTCTAAATCCAGCGTATTCTGGTATCAATAGACTATCCTATTCTGATGTGCAGTAGTAGTAGTATAAGTAGCAATAGTAGTAGTATAACATTAGTAATATCCGTAGTAATAGTAGCAAGTAGTAATTGTATCAGTAATGGTAGTAGTATAAATAGGAATAGTAATAGTATGAATAGTAATAATAGTAGCATGAGTAATAATTGTAACTGCAGTTGAATAGTAGTAGTGTGAGCAGTAATAGTAGCAGTGTGAACAGTAATAGTAGCAGTGTGAGCAGTAATAGTAGTAGTGTGAGCAGTAATAGTAGTAGTGTGAGCAGTAATAGTAGTAGTGTGTAGTGTGAACAGTAATAGTAGTAGTGTGAGCAGTAATAGTAGTAGTGTGAGCAGTAATAGTAGTAGTGTGAACAGTAATAGTAGTAGTGTGAACAGTAATAGTAGCAGTGTGAGTAGTAATAGTAGTAGTGTGAGCAGTAATAGTAGTAGTGTGTAGTGTGAACAGTAATAGTAGTAGTGTGAGCAGTAATAGTAGTAGTGTGAGCAGTAATAGTAGTAGTGTGAACAGTAATAGTAGTAGTGTGTAGTGTGAACAGTAATAGTAGTAGTGTGAGCAGTAATAGTAGTAGTGTGAACAGTAATAGTAGTAGTGTGAGCAGTAATAGTAGTAGTGTGAGCAGTAATAGTAGCAGTGTGAGCAGTAATAGTAGTAGTGTGAACAGTAATAGTAGTAGTGTGAACAGTAATAGTAGTAGTGTGTAGTGTGAACAGTAATAGTAGTAGTGTGAGCAGTAATAGTAGTAGTGTGAACAGTAATAGTAGTAGTGTGAACAGTAATAGTAGTAGTGTGTAGTGTGAACAGTAATAGTAGTAGTGTGAGCAGTAATAGTAGTAATGTGAACAGTAATAGTAGTAATGTGAACAGTAATAGTAGCAGTGTGAGCAGTAATAGTAGTAGTAGAAGCAGTAGTAGTATGAATGGCAATAGAAATAGTATAAATAGTAGTAATAATAATAATTGTAGTAATTAATAATAGTAATAAGAGTAGTAGTAGTAGTCATAGTAATAGTAGTATGAAAAGTAATAGCATAAATAGTAGTAGTGATAGTAATAGCCTAATAGTAATCGTAGTAGTAATAGTAGTATGAAAAATAATAGTGTAAATAGTAGTAATTGTAGCAGTAGTAGCAATAGTTAGTAAAGGAGCGAAAGTTACTACCCTAGACTGCATTAGTTATCAAACACATGCAGATTTGCAAACTATAATCAGGAGAACAGCAATGTGTTCTGTTATGGTTTACACCGTGGTTACGGCATCTGCGCCTTTCAGCCCGATATATCAGACTTCAGCATATAATCCGTGTTGCTTTGAAATCAAAGGTGTACAATATCGTGCATGCTACACGCGTAACATACTGGAAGTAGAAGAGTATGGATTTGGTGACAATAACATTGAAATACAACGTTTAAAGTTAAAAAAAAAACATGTGAGAAAGACAGTTGGGGGGGGGGGGTGCTGTACAAATGTGTAGAGAAAGAAAATCGCTAGATATGGACGAAGGAAAACACACGACGCCTGGGAAATGTTGATAATACTGCCCAGGTGAATATAACTGGTGGGCATACTCGTAGGCAACCAGCAAGGGACAAAGAGAGACAACAACAAGAAATCTGAATGTTATTGTCTTCGCAGACGAGTCTAGCAGTGACGTAAACGTCCGGTCTACTTTAACATCTTAGCCCCGCCCACAACAATCTTCTACAAAATCAATGCCTCAGTTGGTGCCCACAGAAGACCAGAACTGTCAGCACTCGTCATCAGTCTGTCAGCATATCAATCAGTGTTCTATATTCATTCTCAGATTACATTATTCCCCGAATGTATGCGATAATTTAGCCTGTTAAAAGACTTACTACTGTCATATTACTGTACTGGCGATCCATGAGATTAGTATGCCATTTCTTGCTGGTAGTATTTCGAGACTTTCTGGTACTGAAGTTTGTGTGATCTTATTTGCCTGTGTAATGCCAAGGCCTGCAAGCAACAGCAATACTGTGACCTGTCACGTATGTCGTAATAGACGACAAAGGAAATTTCGGTTACAGTTGAGTGTCCCATCATATATGTCAGTGATGAAAATGACGTGCTGATGTCGGATGAGTCATGCATAAAGGAGTATATATATCGTTAACAACAAATACAATATATCTGCCTCCACCTGTATTTAACTACTATAAGGCACCTGTTGCGTAGCTGCCCATCTGTCATACGCTAGCGATAAAGTGCTTACATAGTGATTTTAACATTATACCGTAAACGTTAACAAATGTACACAAGCCTAAGACATGCAGTTGTGAATGTCCCTCATCGTCTATTTATAGGGTGTCAATAAAGTGATGTGCGCTGATGTCACACACTAAATATTCACAATTCATGATCTAGCGTCATCATCAATGTAAAAATAGTGCACGGTGACTTTGTAGACACCCTTATCAGTTAACAAATAGTTAATAGGGAATATGAGAGAGAATTTTGGCAGAGAGAGAGAGAGAGAGACAGAGAGAGAAAGGTGCCGTCAAATGTTCACATGGATTAAGAAAGTTTAGTAGCTGTGTCATGTGACGTATTCCTTCCAGAACGTTGTCTTCCCAATGAACTCTCTGAACCTCTCTCTGTCTTGGGCGATGTGGCTTGCATTTTCTAGCGATGTATTCCGTGGAGTAGTAGCGATTAATAGTGGAGTAGTAGTAGTTGTTGTTGTAGCAGTAGCAGGGGTAGTAGTAATAATAGTAGTAGTAATATTAGTAGTAGCAACAGTAGTGGTGGTGGTAGTAATAGTAGTAGTAATATTAGTAGTAGCAACAGTAGTGGTAGTAATAGTAGTAGTAATATTAGTAGTAGCAACAGTAGTGGTAGTAATAGTAGTAGTAATATTAGTAGTAGCAACAGTAGTGGTGGTGGTAGTAATAGTAGTAGTAATATTAGTAGTAGCAACAGTAGTGGTAGTAATAGTAGTAGTAATATTAGTAGTAGCAACAGTAGTGGTAGTAATAGTAGTAGTAATATTAGTAGTAGCAACAGTAGTGGTAGTAATAGTAGTAGTAATATTAGTAGTAGCAACAGTAGTGGTGGTGGTAGTAATAGTAGTAGTAATATTAGTAGTAGCAACAGTAGTGGTAGTAATAGTAGTAGTAATATTAGTAGTAGCAACAGTAGTGGTAGTAATAGTAGTAGTAATATTAGTAGTAGCAACAGTAGTGGTAGTAATAGTAGTAGTAATATTAGTAGTAGCAACAGTAGTGGTGGTGGTAGTAATAGTATTAGTTGCAGCAGCAGCAGTGTAATTTACAAAATAATCAATTACAAATTCAAAAACAATAACAATGATGTCTAAAATGTCCAGATGAATCATGTGAACGATAAAATAAGAACTGTACATTGAGACGATGCATTATTTCCCCCCAAGGTACCAGATCGGCAATCTGTGTTAAAACCTACTGTTAGGAATGAAATATGATGATAATGGACCCCCAAGGATGTATGAGCGTAGCACTCTTGTTCTCTATGCCAGGTGGTATAGTTTCACTTTCAGCACCATATTAGTATATATTTCTCTATTCCTGATTGATGGGAAAGTTTTCTTGAGTTTTTGCAAATCACAAGTGCCTGTTCAACACAATGTGGATGTCATGTCGTAAGCTGAACACTCTTCTAACCTGGACAGGACAATATTCAATTTGTAATATTCGAGAATGATGCAGGTCAAATAGTTATTTTCTCCATTCATGGATTATCAGCAGATTTCATGAGGTCACCTAGTCAATCCCACGCTTAATATCTTTAGTTGTCTCTTACTCCATGCATGGTGGCAGTATTACTAATCTTCGCTTCCCATCAGAACCGCTGTAAAACACAGGCAATGAAAGAAAAGTTTTGGACACACTTATATCAGATCGTCAACGGATTTCTAGATACAAGGACATGATATGGAATGGGTCATGTCACGGTAAGAGTTGGTTGCAAACAATCATTTCTGGAATACCTTTACATGAATATGATTAATATCTACAATATCAAGGACTAGGTTAAGACATCTCTCTAGCACTGCAGGATTGACTCTTGGGAAACCACAGTTCTTGACCGTTCAGCCTGGAACAGTGTGAACAGAGCTGCCATTAAAAGTTTTGAACAGGGTAGAACATTGCAGGTGATTCTAAAGAGACAAAAACGAAAGGAGAGATCAGACTGTTTTTAATTATCTCACGACCTGCTACATTTCAGCTCTGCAAGATGTATTTTAGAGCCCGCACACTGGACTCAACGGCCATATGTGAACTCACAAATAGTTAAACCAAACAACCAAACGTGACCCTTCTTAATGCCGTGCTAATTTTCCCTTGTAAAGAAGGAACATCGTCACTATGATGAACATGAGTTTCTCTTATACGTTTATGAGTAGCACTGATGGGGAACAAAAATGGTGTAACATCATGGAGACAAATTGCTAACAGTATAGTTAAAAAAAATAATATGTATAAACTGTAAAGGAAATCCTAGCAATGTTTGTGCTACTACAACCAACTGTTACCATGACGTAGTCCCGCAGCATATTCTTGTATCAAGAGATCTGTGAATCGTGCCATTCACAAATCGAAGTACTACAACTGTCTTATAGATGTCTAACATTGACTGCCTAGTGTTGTAGTGATAGAGTCCTGTTAAACTGTTCTCTGTCCATTAATTACAGTGATTGCCTGACATGGTCTTCTTCTATCTTTATGTGACGTGTTCAGGGCTGAATGTTGTCTTCGCGCCAGTCTGGAAGTCTCACAGTTATGTGCAAGTTGTCCAGTCTCTGCCGGTGTCATAATATTCAGAAAGTCTTTGATAACATGCGTCCATCGTCGCCCTGGTTTGCCACTTATACTCTTTCCTGAAATTCTACACACAATGATCAATCTTTCCAACCAAATTGTGGTTTTGTGTGTGTGGTGAAACCAAAGGTAGCCGACCTTTATCACAAATATCCACTCGAATACTCCCTGTAACTCCCTAATGAGAAAAATACAGTATGGCAGTTTTGTGTTTTTTATTTATATTTGGGCTTGGTAATCAGTTATAAAATCCTGTCAACCTGTTCTATGTCCATTCATTAAAGTGATTCTCTGAGATGGTTATATTCTTAGGATCTTCAAGAATTTCTTCTATTAATAAATTCACTGTATGACTCACCAACAAAAATCAATGCAAGATTCTAGTTATTACAGAATAATAGGGAGGAACACATCAATCAATGTTTCAGTACACAGGGCAACTTATTTAGGCGTTGGATCTCTTTATGCTAGCTTAAAATGTCAGCAACAGAGCACTGACACAGTAGCCTGCAATGATCCATAATTTTCTCTTAACTAATAAAGTACCAATGTTCTTAGTACTGCAAGCCATACATGATACATCTAATGTGGTACTGTAAGACACTGTATGCTGACACATCTAATGTGGTACTGTAAGACACTGTATGCTGACACATCTAATGTGGTACTGTAAGACACTGTATGCTGACACATCTAATGTGGTACTGTAAGACACTGTATGTTGACACATCTAATGTGGTACTGTAAGACACTGTATGTTGACACATCTAATGTGGTACTGTAAGACACTGTATGTTGACACATCTAATGTGGTACTGTAAGACACTGTATGCTGACACATGTATATCTAATGTAGTGCACATAAAGCTATGAGTTGCAATACACCATGCGTATAAAGATGGATCTGGAACAAATACTATACAAAGCAGACAGGGGGATATACATAAATGGAAAAGGCGAAGAAATAGAGATATGAATAGCGGCATAAAATTCTTATAAAAATTCAGAGCAGAGCAGGGCAATAAAAAATAGCTGTAACAATCATCCTAAAGAATAAGTAATACATCAACGACAGTATGGTATTATGTACAAGAAAATGCTGACAAACCATTCTATACAAACTAATGATCACAAATCATTCCGTACAAATGAAGGCTGACAAACCATTTGTAGAAACTAATGATAACAAACAATTATGTACAAGCGAATACTGGCAAACCATTCTGTACAAGCTAATGATGACAAACCATTCTTGGACAAGCTAATGATGATAAACCATTCAGCACAAGCTACTGATGACAATCCATTATGTACAAGCGAATACGGGCAAACCATTCTGTACAAGCTAATGATGACAATCCATTATGTACAAGCGAATACGGGCAAACCATTCTGTACAAGCTAATGATGACAAACCATTCTGTACAAGCTACTGATTTCAAATCATTCTGGGCAAGCTAATAATGACAAACCATTTTGTATAAGCTAATGATGACAAACCATTCTGTACAAGCTAATGATGACAAACCATTCTGTACAAGCTAATGATGACAAACCATTCTGTACAAGCTACTGATGACAAACCATTCTGTACAAGCTACTGATGACAAACCATTCTGCACAAGCTACTGATGACAACCCATTATGTACAAGCAATTCTGTACAGGCTAATAATGACAAACCATTATGTACAAGCTACTCATGTCCAATCATTCTGGAAAACCTCTGGTGACTAATCATTTTGGATACATTACTGACAACTATCCTAGATACTGCTAACCATAATGGACCAGCTATTCTGAAGCACAAAGACTTGACATGTGAACAGGACAACGAACACATTTGTGATCACAATAAGAAATATACATGTCAACTCTCATCAACAGAGGAGCACTAGATAACTTACTAGTTCCAACTCACAGCAACCAACTATATGTTAACAGAGCCACTAAGGAACTTAACCAGTCTTTCAACATACAACAAAAAACATGTTAAAAGAACAACTAAACCATTCACTCACAAAAAACCTACTAAATGTCAACAGAACCACAACAGAACTAAAACTCTTCACTCAATAAACAACCAATTCATTGTCTACAGAACCATTAAAGAACTAAACCATTCACACAACAACTAACTAAATGTCAACACAACCATCAAAAGACTAACATTTTTCAACACATGACTACCAAAACCTATAGAGCTGAAAGTGACATACAGGCATCAATGCTACAACACAATAGCTGTACATACCAACACAACAACCTGTCCTGCATCTGATTATGACATGTTATATCATTATCATGTAAACACATTACAAAAGAATTCAAAATTGAATATATCGACAAATTGGCAGACTTACACATTCATATACTTATCGAGCGGTATATTTTCCCCATGTATCGTCCACTGATTCACAGCTTGAATTTCGCTGATTTGACCAGAACTCTCGAGAATGCACACGGAATCGGTTCAAACATTACAGACTAGAATGATGGAATAGATTAAAATATTTATCCCAGACATTCTGAATCCGTGTTTTCGCTAACATCCTTAAAGACGCCATGACTAGTGATTAACTTATACTTCCTGGCAAACTAGGAAAGGCAGCATCGTTCATGTCCGCCACACCAACATCGTTACACAGCATCCTTAGGTCACAGGGATGGAGAGAGGGGTAGTCAGACAAGCTCCACTGTCTCTCGGTTCCACACCATCCTATGTCAACTGCGCGGTGAGGTTATCGATTAAAAAAACAGCCTAGCGATACCCGCGGACCGATCTGTGTCAGTCAACGGCTAGCGTCATCATTACACGGGCTGGTGCGATCTCAGCGCGGGGTGAGCACATACGATATACCAACCGCGGGTAAACAGTTAAAAAATTATTGTTTGCACACAACTACTGGTCAGTCTGAATAAATTAACAACGCGATTCCCCTCTTCTTCCCCCTTACAGATATTCATCTATCTCATGGTGGCTTCTATTTATTTTATGTCTGTTTTGAAAGTTTTGCCACTAGCTGAAAGTATTCCAAAAAGAGGAATGCACTGCGTCATCTTCTTCTCCTTCTCGAATCCCATGAATTGCGAGCGATTAACTCTTACTTCATATGTACAGTGGGGAGGTTTTTTTCGAGTTTTCTTTCCTACCCAGGAAGTGCAGAAATTACAGATTGGGTGGGATATCTACGTGTTTCTTGGCTAGATATATCCAACTTCAGCATGAACTCCGATGTTGGGAAACAACTCGATATACTGGAAAGGAGAAGGCTGGGGTAATACACAAAGAAAATATAAAAATTAACGAAAATAGGTACCAGTATGACAGTATTTATAAACAAACAGTAAATATTGGTGTTTCAACGAGACAGCGACATACGACGTTTCGACTAAAAAGCCGTAACCGGGGCGAAAGACAACATACACAACAAGCAATTTATAAGAAAGCACAAATGGTGTGACCATGGTAGAGATTACAGCGTGGTATGAAACAAGTTATATGGTATGAAGCAAAATTAAACCATTTTAACTTCAGATTCCAGGTGCTCCTATGACACCAAGAACAGAATAGCACAGTCCAAATCAACATTTAAAAAAAAAGAGACATTCTATGCAATGGGGTAATATTAATGCATACACGAGTTCGAATTCTATGATGTTATTTTGAGCCAATCATTAAAAAAATTATAAACAATCAAGATTTTTATGGCATGTGATAAGAAAAGTAAAACTTGAACATTTAGTAACCACCAGAAAGATGAAGGGGAGAAGAGAAAGAAGACAAAGAGACAAATTTCTGGATGGGTTGTCACTGTGGCACAAAAAGAAGTCACCAACTGAACTTATTAACAACACAAGATACAGAGTTGTGGAGAAGCATGATCGCCTACGACACTCGACCTAACACTTGACTGATTGATGAAACATGTAGGGATGATCAAACTTGGAAGGGTCCAGTAAGGTAAGAGGAGACAGACAGCATGTGTCGGCTTATCATCTCCCATCAATAATTCTTGTCTGCTCGTCAAGTGATGCAGTATGGAGACTGTATGCGGCGTCCCCGGGCGCCGCGGCGCACACTTAGGGAACCGCTGACGTATGCGATCGTGTTTCTCCACGATTCTCTGTCTCTTGTGATGTCTTTAAGCTCGGTTGGTGAACTTCTACCGTGCCACAATACTAGTCCATCTAGCAGCTTTTCTTTTTGTAGTCCTCTATCTCTTCTCCCCTTGATCTTTCCAGTGGTTATTAAGTGTTCAAGCTGTGATCTTCTCCACATGCCTTAGAAACCTTGGCTGTCTGCCCCTAATGTTTGATATGATTGATCTTTTTACGCCAGCATTAATGAGAACCTCTGCGTTAGTTTTCTTAGCTGTCTATGACAATCATCAATACAAAGTGACTGCGTGAAACGTAACAACAATTAGACTTACGTAAAACACAGGTTTATATTTCGTTTCAATGGGACACGACAGACTATATCTAAAACTAGTGGGTAATGATGGGCAATGATGAGCACACACGAAATCATAAAAATTACAATACACAAATCACATTCAACGTTTCAACCAAAAGGTCTTTTATCAAGACACAAACAAAACATCAAAAGACGACGAATGGAAAAATTATCACAACGTCCAACGGAAATATGGAAATGATATGCCGGAAGGTCAGAAAGTACATAAAAACGTAAATATATGTGGAAACGAAACGAACAAAAAGATGAGTAAATGACGGAACAAAAAGAATAAAGACAAAGACCACACCAACCCAGTACTAGACATAAGAGTGGTCGGAATTGAGTCCAAAAGGCTTGAGTGTACCCAATTCAAAAATGAGACGATTTTCTAGAGCATACCTAGATCTATCATCGGTGGTGCAAGATCTGATCGCGGTGACCTGAATATCCAACGCACCATCGCCGTTGAAGTGTGTGGCCACGGGAGTGGGTGTTCTGTGCTTGATGGCATGAAGATGGTTACAAAAACGATCGCTCAATCGTAGGCCGGTTTCCCCGATGTACTGTTTGCCACAGCGTTTACATATGATCACGTAAATGACATTACGTGATTCACATGTAAAGGCCTCATCGATGGAGAAAGTGGCCTTGGGAAATGAAATGGAAGAACAACAAACACTGCCATTTCATTTCCCAAAGCCACTTTTGGACTCAATTCCGACCACTCTTATGTCTAGTACTGGGTTGGTGTGGTCTTTTGTCTTTATTCTTTGTGTTCCGTCATTTACTCATCCTTTTGTTCGTTTCGTTTCCACATATATTTACGTTTTTATGTACTTTCTGACCTTCCGGCATATCATTTCCATATTTCCGTTGGACGTTGTGTTAATTTTTCCATTCGTCGTCTTTTGATGTTTTGTTTGTATCTTGATAAAGACCTTTTGGTTGAAACGTTGAATGTGATTTGTGTATTGTAATTGTTATGATTTCTTGTTTGCTCATCATTGCCCATCATTACCCACTAGTTTTAGATATAGTCTGTCGTGTCCCATTGAAACGAAATATAAACCTGTGTTTTACGTAAGTCTAATTAGCTGTCTATGGTATTATGATGTCCAGTATATATAACCTTTCACTAATGAGTGAATGTATTAGTTTATACAACTAAAAGCTAATGACTTCTAAAACCTGCTGTTGAAATCAAACTTTTTTTTTTTTAGAAGCCAGCTTCAAGGTCTCTTGGGGTTCAAAATATGGATGCATCGTCTTGTTTACAAGTGCATTCCCCCCCCCCCCCCCCGAAGTTCCTGTATATCTTCAGGTGCTTGAGTTATGAAGCTACGTGCTCTGAGCGCAACTTTCTGAAGACATCATGATGTTCTGTTGAGAATGATGGATATGATAATATTATTTCTACGTAAGCGAAGATGAGCATGGCATTGACCAAGGTGAAATTAAGTTTGGTAGTGTGACCTCGGGTGGCTGATGAATCTAATCCGGTCTCTGAAGCACATGTTGCAGTGTGAGTAGGAATGTAGTAGGCTTGAGATGTGAGGACAAAAGTCTGATCTGAATTTTAGCTTAGACTTTTCCCTATCACCTGCAGTGTTCTACTCTGTTCAAAACTTGTAATATCCGCACTGATCTGAACATGACGGGAAGGTGCACAAATCCGAATACAATGAGAAAGAACATTTATTTACATCTTGTGAGACCTTTGAAAAGTAAATGCATTGCTTGAAAACCTATGTTATACTAAATACAAGAACTGAAAACAGAACACACTGATGCAGAGGGTTAGATGCTCTCACTTGCTGAAATATTGTAATAAATTATGCAATTTTCATTCACGCTGGTACATTACAGACTCTTCAACCGATACATACAAGACAAGGCTACATCACTGTTTAGATTTTCGACTTCTCGTGGCATCACTTCTGTCATCATCTAATTACCCGACAGACACTGCTGTAACAGGAAGAAAGTGGAGGAGTCGCTAGACCAGCCTTATTTGATGTTCGGTGTTATTACATTTCACTCGTGAGTGAATAAATACGGTGTAACAATAGTACTTACGTAGAACACAGGTTTTTTATGTTTCACTTGAACACGACAGACGGACTATCTATGCACTAAGGGGTTATGAGGTGTAAACACGAAAACATACACATTACAATACACAAAACATTTTCAACGTTTCGAACCGTTAGGTCTTTCTCACGAATATATCAAATAACAAACAGTGAAAAACAATGAAAACAGTAAAAACAATATTTTCATCACAATGCACTTGATACACTATTGACATGTAAACAAAACAAAGTTCAAGGTGACAAATGTTTCGCGGGCCAGTTTTAATCTACGGGCCATACGTGACAGCAAATCACTGCTACATATGAATACATATTGATGTAAAGTTCAGATGGTACTGTTCCTGTGTTGCATTACTGGATGTCTGATTGTCTTGCGAAAACTGCAACTACAACAAATATCTACTAAATAGTATTGTTTCCAACAGAAAATAAAGCCGAGATATACTCTGTTCACTCTAAGAATGAAGTGGGTCAGTGCTTCTGATTGGTTGTTGGGCGCAGAACGCATTAATCGATTGTTAAGTGCCCAATAATATTGTTTTTATATTTCGTTTTTAACTTTTTTTAAATGTTGTTTAAATATTGTTTTTAAATGGTTTAAATAATATGTTGTTTAAAATTACCTGTTGTCGCGGAGTAATGTGGGTGTGTGTGTGTTTTTTGAACCACTTCATTCTTAAAGTGGACAGAGTTTATAACAGCCCCACTTCGTCAAATTACCTTGGAATTTCATTTTCAAATTCTCTAACAAGATAAAACGTGACCGGATGCCAAATAGAAGACATGTGAACTCTATTATTGGTCGGCCGTGGCTGTTTTTTGCATGCGACTCTAAGTATATAAATACTGACCAACGAGAATGACTAGAATAATCATAATCTTCATTTGTGATCTTCATTTGATGCTTCTGCAGAGGTGAATTTCTTTCTTTGAGTCTGCTTCTTTAGTTTCTGTCCATGTATGTTACGAACAGAAGTGGTGAAAGTATGCAACCTTGTCTAACGCCTGTTTTTATTTCAAATAGGTCTGTTGTGCCCTCAATAGTTCTGATTACCTTCTGGCAGTTTTTGTATAAAGCTCTTATGTTGTTTAGTAATCACCCCACGTACTCCATAGTCCTCCAATATTATCCAGTTTTTCTCTGTCAACTCTGTCAAATGTCTCTGTCTTGTCTTGGTCGATGAAGGCGATGTTTAGTTGTAGGTCGTATTCAAGTGGTTTTTTTTCCGCTCATCTGACGTAGCGCAAAAATAGCATCTGTGAATCCCATACCTTTCCTGAAATCAAATTGTGTCGCATTTAGCTGGGATTCTAATATCGGTCTTACCCTCTTTTCTATAATTTTTTAGTATATCTTCCCTGTGTTCCTGAGCAGAGATATGCCTCTGTACGTCTCACACTCTCTTTTGTTGCCCATGTTTTTCCATATAGGTATAATTATTGCTCTCTCTATATATTGGTCATGATTCTGACCATGCTGCTGTGAATATTCTCTTTAGTCAAGGTACACCAACGTCCTACAGTTGTTATGCCATCCACGACAGGTTATTTGTTTCGCATGTTGTTCTTAATATGTTCCTCTATTTCACGGACTAGCATTTCTGGTTCTAGAACATGTGAATGTCTTGGAGTGAAAGGATAGTTTCTTGTGTTGGTTGGTTCTTTAAAATACTCTAGTCACCTTATTTACCTGTCTTTTCCGTTGTATATGGGGGTATCGTTTCTGCTGTTTATGATTGTCGTTGGGTTATAACTCTCATCTCTTACTTTTAATGGTTATATACTTTTGAAGAAGTCTCTTGGTCTTTTGGTGCTTATGTCAGACAGGTATTCACCATATTCTTTCCATGCATTTTCTTTTACTTGTTTGATTACTCGTTTGGCATTTATTCTCTCTAAACGATACTGAACATAATCCTTTTGATTACCTGTTGTTACCCATATTTTTAATGTTTGTTTCTTTTTTATTGATTGCTGGTTTGATTTTCTGATTCCACCAAGCAGTTCTTTTACACCCCTTCGTTTTCTTTTGGCGCATTATATGGTTTTTATATTATTTGTCACCGACACTTTGAATTTTTTTTTCAAGTTAGTAGTTTTTCATAAACTTTAGTCATTGCTTAGTGCAGGTTGTCTCTTATTGTTTCTCGTCCTGTAGTTTACAAAGGTTCACACCTAGGTCTTGTATTTGTCTAGTTGTTTTTTTTTCTCAAGTACTATGCCTGTCTTGTTGGCGTTCCTTCTGTCAGTATGACAGGTCTGCGGTCTGTATCTATTTCGATGTTAGGGAGTATTCTTGCATCTATGGTGTATCTTTTTTGTTTGTGCTCAAAAATTATGAAATATATTTGTGATGCTTGATTTAAGTTGTCCCACTTGTACCAAGCGATGCTTGAATTAAGTTGTCCACTTTGTATCAAGTTTTGATATGGCTTTTTCTATGCTGGAAAAATGTGTTTGTTATTAATCCGTACTCTAGACATTGGTTGATCATTCCTTCGCCGTGTTTGTTGCGTTCTGTTGTTAGATCGCCAAAGCTGCAAAGACATTTTGTGCCGTGATTTTTTGTTTCCTACTCTGCCATTGAAGTCTCCCATAGCATACAGTTTTTCTCTGTCGTTGACTTTGTTTATGGAATGAGATAGGTTGTTGAGAAATGATGTTATTTCTTCCTCTTTATTGTTGTCATTACATGGCGTGTATATCGTTATTATGTTGGTCGTTCTCATTCAACTATATGCGGATGATTTTCTTTGATACATACTCTATATCTATAGGGAGCCGCGTTAGCGCACTGGCTTCGCATATGAGTGGTCCTGGGTTCATTCCCCAGCTGAGGCGGAAATGTTTTCAGATCGCAACGGCTCCCAGGTCGACACAGCCTTAAATGGGTACCGGATTAATCCGGGAAGTAAAGACTGCGAGGGAGAGGAGATGGCTACCGCCCTCATTTGCAGAGCCTGTGAAATGTGAGATCGCTAACATCTCACACCCCTACGGCATTAATAAATGCTATGGGTTACTTTACTTTTTTTACTCTATATCTACAATATTTTTTGTATCAAAAATCCTTCCCCGTGTATTGCTCTCTCTTTTGTATCCAATCCGCTCAATACCAGTGCATAGCGGTTATCCACTTCCTGGATATTTACACCTTTTATCCTGGTGTCTGATAATCCTAAAATTTCCATTTTACTTCTTTCCATAAAGAAAATTAGTTCTACCGCCGTCACCGAAACCGCACACATTTAAAGTAGCAGTGTTGACTCGTTATTTTTTTAACTCAATTTCTATTTTCACCACACATTCACACTGCCGGATTGATAATCCAGTCGCAGCGGGGATAGATTTCACTGACTAATTAGCCATTAGTTAGTAGTAAATTAACGTTTACACTTCTAGTTTTTATCCATCACTGTCCTTGAGTTTTTCAGTTTAATTTACACATGTTTTCAATTTAATCATATCTATTCTGAAACTACAAATGACCGTGTTAATGCGCAAGGTTAACTCGAGATTTCCCAGTAAATCGTCAGTCTCTGACACAACTAAGTATATCAGCAGTAAGTCTCTGACACAACTAAGTATATGAGCAGCAATTCTCTGACACAACTAAGTATATGAGCAGCAATTCTCTGACACAACTACGTATATGAGCAGCAATTCTCTGACACAACTAAGTATATGAGCAGCAATTCTCTGATACAACTAAGTATATGAGCAGCAAGTCTCTGACACAACTAAGTATATCAGCAGCAAGTCTCTGACACAACTAAGTATATCAGCAGCAATTCTCTGACACAACTAAGTATATGAGCAGCAATTCTCTGACACAACTAAGTATATGAGCAGCAAGTCTCTGACACAACTAAGTATATGAGCAGCAAGTCTCTGACACAACTAAGTATATGAGCAGCAAGTCTCTGACACAACTAAGTATATGAGCAGCAAGTCTCTGACACAACTAAGTATATGAGCAGCAAGTCTCTGACACAACTAAGCATATCAGCAGCAAGTCTCTGACACAACTAAGTATATGAGCAGCAATTCTCTGACACAACTAAGTATATGCGCAGCAAGTCTCTGACACAACTAAGTATATGAGCAGCAAGTCTCTGACACAACTAAGTATATGAGCAGCAAGTCTCTGACACAACTAAGTACATGAGCAGCAATTCTCTGACACAACTAAGTACATGAGCAGCAATTCTCTGACACAACTAAGTATATGAGCAGCAAGTCTATGACACAACTAAGTATATGAGCAGCAATTCTCTGACACAAATAAGTATATGAGCAGCAATTCTCTGACACAACTAAGTATATGAGCAGCAATTCTCTGACACAACTAAGTATATCAGCAGCAAGTCTCTGACACAACTAAGTATATCAGCAGCAAGTCTCTGACACAACTAAGTATATGAGCAGCAATTCTCTGACACAACTAAGTATATGAGCAGCAATTCTCTGACACAACTAAGTATATGAGCAGCAATTCTCTGACACAACTAAGTATATGAGCAGCAATTCTCTGACACAACTAAGTATATGAGCAGCAAGTCTCTGACACAACTAAGTATATGAGCAGCAATTCTCTGACACAACTAAGTATATGAGCAGTAATTCTCTGACACAACTAAGTATATGAGCAGCAATTCTCTGACACAACTAAGTATATGAGCAGCAATTCTCTGACACAACTAAGTATATGAGCAGCAAGTCTCTGACACAACTAAGTATATGAGCAGCAATTCTCTGACACAACTAAGTATATGAGCAGTAATTCTCTGACACAACTAAGTTTGTTTGTTTGTTTGTTTGTTTGTTTTGCGTTCGCTCCATTGTAACCATCACGGATATCCGTGAGATTTCCGCCGGGAGCGTGATTACGTTGTGCCACCGTTATGCGCCTTGAAGGCCTAGCACATCCGATTCCTGGCATGACAACTAGGTATATGAGCAGCAATCCTCTGACACAACTAAGTATATGAGCAGCAATTTGTGTCTGACGTTTTCAGAATATTTTCAAGGATGAAAAAAAAAAAAAAAAAAAAAAAAAACCCCAATACATTCCGATGAAAGTTGGTGCTCAAACTCAGCGCCCCCACCCCTCTCCAAACTGACAAAGCATTATAGAAAATTACAGGTTATTTACTTGGCTATTTTTGACATGCGATTCCAAGTATATAAATAATAACCAACTAAAATGCAAACAATAATCCAAACACGTAGCGAACTGGGTTCGAATTAATTCAGCTATGAAGCCTATATTATCGAGAGCCACGTACAAGACAGTTATGTGAGCACTCAAGCACGACTAAACTTGTCTGGTAATCATAAGGAAAATCACGACGAAGTGTCTCACAACAGTCAGAAAAGGAAAAGAATCAAGGAGATACAACCCTCCAGTGTACCCCCGTACGACTATACATGTTTGTGATTGTATCAACAGAGATCGTTGGGGCATGCCTTATCTCAATACCTTCAGATTTACATGAATTTCGTTTCATTTTTGTCTTTTCAATGGGGTCACACCTTGAAAAAACCAAAGTCACTCTCGCGCATGGTTGAGAGTGATGTGCCTCACTATAAACAATGCTTTTATCCCCTAGACCAGGGGTGAGCAAACTACGGCCCGCGGACCGCATGCGTCTCGCCATTGGATATTTTGCGGCCCTCAAACACATTTTTAACGAACATTGTTAAAATATTTGCAAAACCTTTTATCCATATTAGAAAATATACTGTTATAGTGTAAGTCTGTTAGAAATGTAATTTATTTCAGAAGTTATCTACATTATGTAAAACTACCTTTCTTTACAATAAAAATATTTAATTGATTACTTACCGAGAATTTTAAACAAAAACATACATAATATTATATGCGGCCCTTCAATCGACCCTTTACAATTTTCAATGCGGCCCTCTGCACAAAAGTTTGCCCACCCCTGCCCTAAACCCTACCTCACAGCAATTTATTTTTGTGACTCCTACTCAAATAGGGCTCAAACGGCGTAGATGATTGACTTCATCGTATTCAGGTTACTCAATATGTACTCCCACTGACACTACAGAAGTGGTAGGAGAACTGAAGGAAGTGCTCCTGTGCTACCGACACCCGAAAGGAAGCAAAGAATAGGGACACTGTGACCTGACATTAAGAGGCAACTAAAGAGATTCGGGACCGGTATACCAAAGGTCACATTGACTCAAAAGCAAGGCTGAAGTATTATCACGGATTTGTGTTTGTTAAATATGAGGCTAAAACTACTACTTGCTGAGGCATGAGACTTTCAACCTAAGATCGGGGTGTTTTTTGGGTTATATCAGGCTGTGTTCGCTTTTATCTTTTTGCGACTTTATGATCCGGACCAAAATTTGATTATAGCGCACGCAAAATTTGCGAAAGAAACGGATTGTTTTTTCCAGTTGTCCTGGCAATCTTTTCTCACCACTGCCAGGGGCACATCTTGGAGGTGGAGTGTGTCTAACTCACCAGGGCCCATCAAGCATCACATATTTTAAAATCAGTCTTCGGATAACAGCTGAAAGCATAAGACACACATGAGCGAACCAAGAGAAACATACGCGTAAGACTTCTCGTTCATTGGAAGCGACTTCGCGCGATAAAGGGGACGACTGATTCAATAATGGGACGACTGATTGAAATGCAAAGGGTGCGATGGAGTCCTTTGCTAGTGCCTTTGAGGAACCGATTTATTACGCTTGGAAATTACACGGTTACCAACACCCCCCCCCCCCCCTTGCATGTGGATTAGTCGCGAGATTATGAACGTAATCGCGAGCTCTTGTAGTCGCATCCAATGAATGGGAGTCCTAATGTACAAGCTATGACTTACCAAGTAGAGTGTGTACTCATCGTCAAGCAGAGAGTTCTTGCCCTTGGCGGACCAGACGTTGTGCAGGAATGGCACTATAATGCGGAAGTAGAGCCGGTACAGCAGAAGTGTGCCCAGACTGAGACCAAGTCCAATCAGGCATACAACGCCGGCAGCTTTCACTGTGAACATAGTAAGATAAACTGTTGGTATGACATTATGTTATGGGTATTCATATATGATACAGCCAAGGAAATGAAGCAGTCACTGAACAGAGAGAGAGAGAGAGAGAGAGAGAGAGAGAGAACATACATGTGAAATTTCAACAGGAGCTTTCTATATCTCAGAACGACATAGTCTCTGTATCAATTCTAAAAAAACTCCCAATTATATGTATTCTGTATTGTTTGTACTGCTACTAGGGAATTTCTGTTATTACAGAACTATTCTGCCAGTTCGAAACTGTCGTTATCACGGGATTTGACTCGATTTTTGACTCGTTAAGTCCACATTTTTAATAAGGAGTAGTTAACTAAAGCTAAATATTACAATATATTAAAGATTAATGCGGCGTATTGACAGAACCTGCGTATAATATGTACACATTATTGACATGCTGCGCATATTTGACAGGTATGGAACAATATATTCGGAATAATTGTAAATAGTGAGGTAACCAGCGTCCAGTAGGATACGTGTTATTAAAAACCAAATTGAGAATGGTCTTCGTGTTTAGCTTATTATACACATACGCAAACAAAGTTTTCTTGTTACAATACTGAAAGTGGTCATTTTTGTCAGTACACTGCACACTGCCGTGTAACCGGTATTGTTCAGGGAAACTAGTTTATGTTGTCCATGTTATCACTTCTTTGTTGGTGGCTTCTTCTCAAGGGGAACAAGTTTATGTTGGCCATATTACTCTCATTTGTGTATGTGGCTTCTCAAGAGAAAACAGTTTATGTTGGCCATATTACTCTCATTTGTGTATGTGGCTTCTCAAGAGAGAACAGTTTATGTTGGCCATATTACTCTCATTTGTGTATGTGGCTTCTCAAGAGAGAACAGTTTATGTTGGCCATATTACTCTCATTTGTGTATGTGGCTTCTCAAGAGAGAACAGTTTATGTTGGCCATATTACTCTCATTTGTGTATGTGGCTTCTCAAGAGAGAACAGTTTATGTTGGCCATATTACTCTCATTTGTGTATGTGGCTTCTCAAGAGAGAACAGTTTATGTTGGACATATTACTCTCATTTGTGTATGTGGCTTCTCAAGAGAGAACAGTTTATGTTGGACATATTACTCTCATTTGTGTATGTGGCTTCTCAAGAGAGAACAGTTTATGTTGGCCATATTACTCTCATTTGTGTATGTGGCTTCTCAAGAGAGAACAGTTTATGTTGGCCATATTACTCTCATTTGTGTATGTGGCTTCTCAAGAGAGAACAGTTTATGTTGGCCATATTACTCTCATTTGTGTATGTGGCTTCTCAAGAGAAAACAGTTTATGTTGGCCATATTATCTCATTTGATCACAGTAGGTATTTTCTTCTAAAGGGAAACGAGTATATATATATATATATATATATATATATATATATATATATATATATATATATATATATATATATATATATATATATATATATATATATATATATATATATAGGTCATATTACTCCATCTGAGAAAAAGACTTCTCAATGGAAACGAATGGGGTACAAAGGGTGCCGCACTGTTCTCGGCAGACCCAGGGTTAGCAGATAACCAAGATCCTAAAAGTACATCATCGTGGTGCGCCATTTGAAACAAAAATACAGCTTTTTTTGCTGTATTCCTGGCCAACACTTTTAGGTTCGTTTCTGTGGTTGTGTAGGTTCTAGACGGAATGAATATTGCTTTTATAGAGACATGTAAAATGTCTCAGAGACCTCTACGTCAACACACTAAGCAGCACTGTCGCCACAGAGTGACGTAAGGCATCTGTGCATCTTGTCTCAGTCAGTCATAAAGGCAGAAACATTGGAGGGGCGTCCAGTGTTCCCATATATGTAGATCTCTCTAAGATATGGTGATCCTAAGAGTACACGTTGCATCTGGATACGGCAACACAGGCCAGCGTTGTGTATGTGAGACGATATGGCGGCAACGAAGCTACAATTGACAATCACGAGACCAAATGACGGAAGTGCTGTTTATACTCGAGAACAAATGTCAAACAGAGACCACCTCTACTGTCGAGTTTTTCTTGTACCGGAATCTTGCTCGCGGAGAGAAAAGGTTCAGTACCCGATAGGCACAATTTGTCTAAGGAGACGTGTTTTGTTGAGAACGAACTCCTGGTCCCCGGTGCTCCTAAATAGACTCTTACTAAATATGGCGTTCTTACTAAAACCGGAACCAAGCTTGTGGATGAAAAAAGTTCAGCACCTGGTGGGCACAGGCACAATAGATCTAATTACATGAGAAAAGTTCACTGGCTGCGGAGCGCCTCGTGCAACATAGACGTGAAGGCGAAGATAGGAAGTCTGTCACAGGCTAGAGTACGCCCACCCGAAATGTCTAAGCATTCCAAAATCGAATGTGACATAACATGGTGCACAACCTACCTACGATCCCGGTGGAAATCGCACGAATCTTCGTGTTGATTAAGGAGAGAAAGACAAAAAGTGAAAAAGTTTATATTAGCCATATTACCCCATCTGAGGAAGTGACATTTTTTTTCCAAAAAGAAACCAGTTTATGTTGGTCATATTACACCATATAAGTAGGTGGAGTCTAGCCAAAGCATTGCACATTTTTGAACCTAAAAGGTAAGGATGTTATCTTTTATAGTATCGTTCTTTTGATCTGTCCGACTAGTTGAACACTAAAATATGCTGCCGCTGACACTACACTCGGGTAGAGCCTATTTAAGATATAGGGCCTGCACAATGCATCATTTATCTTGGCTGATCAAATTGGTAAATCCGGGGCAGTCTAGGTCTCAAGGTCAATGAAACCATCTTCAAACAACTATATTCGGTTCATTCCAAGATTGAAGCGGGTAAAAAAACACACCCATATATTACTCCGCAACAATATGTGATTTTCTTATACAGCTGATGACATATAAAAACAATAACATCATTAATTATTCAGAACTTCGTCATAGCAACACTGCCCCCTCCCAAATATCACTGAGAGCTTATAACAACCGATCATCTCGATACAGAGTCAAGGGAAGCCCGAGAAAGAGATGGATCGATAAATACCACCTCCACAAATACGGACTCAGTACGACTCGGGCGTCAAAACTGGCCTTGAACAGAAACTTACAGCTTCCACCCCAACGCTTAACGGTAAGTGTGGATGCTATCAACCAGCTTCCATCTCGGAATAGAAAATGAATTAATGGTTGCCCCCTGACCTCTTGGCGCCTGCGCAACGATATAACAGCGGGTATAGTAATTTATCATGGAATGATAAAACATATATTATATGAAAATGTATTTGAACACATACATTACTATTGTGATAGACATTTTTCATTTAGCAACAATTGATTTAAATTAACAACAGTATTATGTTCTAATGAACTATACTATTGCGCACTTAACGTTCGATTCGATTTATGCGTTCTGCGTCCAACAGCTAATCATAGGTGCTGACCTACTTCATTCTTATAATGAACAGAGTATACACCAGAGATTTGCTTTATGCGCCCCCCCCCCGATATAAAACAATGTGTTTACTTTCAACGAGGCTTGCTATTATACATTAAATATCGCACAAATAACTTCAAATAGTTGTCTTTCTGTTGTGTTCATAGACCGGCACGTACTCTTATCTTCCGCGATAGTTTCTCTTCATTGATCGTGTTGAGAACCCCTGAACAATCAATGTCGGCCACGATTACAATACACCATGTGAATACAACATGTATGCAGGCCTATTCCCCATGTAACACACCAAAGAACGAAAACAAAAGAGATGAATATTTTGAGGATGTAAACAGATTAATAACACTAACTAAACACCAAAATAACACTTTTCAAAATGATTATTATGTCAACGCTTGTGCTACCAATGCCAAACATGGACAACGACAGTACAAGACAAACGTAAACTTGTGACAGCTGAAATGACATGCTTACTCAGAATCCTAGAAATATCGCTAAAAGACAGAGTGAGGAATGAGGACATTAGACAAAGAACCGGCACCATCCCAATCTAGAAATATATTAAGATCAAATGGTTTGCACACATCAGCAGACTACCATCAGACAGCATACCACATCAAGATATGGTACACAGATACAGTGACGGCAGACATAGAGGCCAGTCACGAAAATGATGGACCACCGAAATAAAAAGAGGCAACAAATTTCACAATATACTCAGCACACACGGGGACCATCTCCAGAAAACTCTTCTACCTCTGACGCTAAAAGGCAGCAAAGGGTTTAGCGAATAGATAGATAGAACAGAGAACTACTGAACTACACTATAACAGCTTGATCCACAATTCAAATTCGAACTAGTTCAATTTTTTTCATATAAAATATTACAGATATATCTATCCAGAATTCATATCCAACTAATTCTATATTTACATGTGATATGATACATGTGCAACCAGATACTATCACATGCATATCTATCAGTGATTCATATATCAACTAATTTGACATTTGCATTTGATATTTTACAAGTACAGTTATTGATATTTCAAAAGAAATAATCGATACTGTTATCTAAGAGCGAAGGAAGACTAACATTCTGACAGTATCAGCATTGAGGAAGTTGGAAGAGCTTGACGATAAAGTTCATAATTACAATAATACAAGCAGACATTACCTGGACCTCCAGATGCGAAATCCAATACTCGTACACATGTCACTGTTGAGCACGTCTCGCACACACAAAACAACAGCACACGGTTCGAATCCAACCTCATAGGTATCAATGATGACTTCATTGTTCTTACGTCTGGATTACACAAACTAATAACCAACTGCTTCCACTCTAATACTTGCAACTGTCAAACACTCAGAATATTTTCTAATTACAAATCTCCCAATGTTAGATGCTACATTCTTAGAAAGTTTACAGAGTGTTGACGTCAGCTACTCTGCAAATGATCATTTAAATTGAGAACTCACGACAGTTCTTAATATCGATGGTATAATTACAGTTTATCTACAATATGCACACAGAGAAATCATGTCTGGTTTCACAATATAAAACTACGCTCAAATTTCAGCACTGTACAACTTTAGGCATGCGATAATTAGAACATTTACGGAGGGAGGGGAAGTGACAACATCAGTTGTTTTTTTTAAATTTCTCATGTACTAAGATTTATCGGATAGAAATGGCATCATAGGGAAAATCTGAATATTTCATCAGACCAATCTTCATGCACAGAATAAAGCATTAGTAAATGGCATGTCTATATAAAGAAGACTTTCTCTTGTGGAAGTACCACATCACTTCAACTGTACACTTACACTTTCAGAATAGAAGGCTACTTTAAAAAAAGTTAACTTTTGGGAGTTTTCCTGGTTTGAAATAATTAAATAAAGTTTTGAAAGAAACACACCCCCACACATAACCACCATTACAAGAAGAAGAAAAAACCCATCACAATTGCACATAAGTGATCTTATAATTTCTGAGATCCAAACCAACTCGGATATAACAAAGCTGCTACTGAGATCACACAATTAGCATGTTATCAAACATCATTACTGTGACTAAAGAGTGGCATGTTATCGCATTTATTTGATATGGCAAACTGACGACAAATTTATGATGAAAAACGACCCCCCAAAAAACTATGTAAAGCTGATATATATTTAGATGTAAATATGGCCGACTTCCGTGGTGGAAATATTAGTGGGACAGTCTTATCAGCCCCACCTCGCGTGAACGTATCCGTTGTTTGAGCTCAGCGAAAGTCAGTCTTACATTTGTACGTAACACTGGCAGCGTTATTTAAATGTATAGCGTTGACTAAACATTCAACAATAGTAGACAAGCAATGTCATATACCTGATACGTTTCAACTATTTCAAGTTGATCTAACCAACATGCACTCGGTGATGCTGAAACGTATCCAGAAGATGAGTATATTCTGTATAGAGGGTCAGTGGTGTAGCGAGGGGGGCGGACGTGCTGACCGCCCCGGGCGGCATCATCGGGAGGGCGGCAAATTTATTTTCGTCCAGTCTTTCACAATCACTACTGACATATTGTTTTAATGTCACAAGGGCGGAATCATAATTTTCCGCCCTTGTGACATTAAAACAATATGTCATGATTCCGCCCCGGGCGCCATTAACCCACACTACGCCACTGTAGAGGGCACTGATATTCAACTATTGATGAAATTTTCAGGAACAACTAAAACATCGACTAGTATCGCCAGTACAATGTGGACGATCAACCACGAGCAAGTTCAACGAGTTGTGTTTGTGAAGTGGGTTAAATAACCCTTCTGCCACCGAGCCAACAATCTAAAAATACACCATCATGGACATCGACAGAGAACGTACAGATACGGAACAAACGTTTTCGATCTCAAATTCATGTTGCTTTTAAACAAAAACAAACCAGCCACTTGCATTTTAAGCCCCGCGAACTGACCTCACACAGTGTCACTCATCTTGACGGATGCGACTGATCATTGGTCACTGCATATACTTTATGTCAGCCGATAAACAAAACACGGACAACTCAGCCAAGATATCAGACAAGATAAATAACTATGCGAGATCAGCGCGCAGGACATATTTTATGAGGATATGTTCGAGTAAAATTTAGTCCGGAGAATGGAATGCATTGTGACTGAATAAATAGTTTGTAATTTGGCTACTGTATCTGCGCCTTTCTGTTCGACACATCCGACTTCAGTATTATATTTTTGGGTCACTGACCATTTGCGAGTAGGATTTGCCACTTTCTGACTCTACGTGGCTGTAGGGTGCAATACCACGGGATAATCAGAATTTATATTTCAGAGGGAACTTTGCCCCTCTTGAGAATATTCATGCTAGCTGATCCCAAACAGCGTCTACCATAGTTGGTGCGACTTTTCCCGTGATTTTCATTGACTGGCGATAAAGTGATACGCAAAGTGAGCAATGATCAGTCTCATTAGCTAAGATACGTCAAGTTATTTGATATCTTCTTCCTCCTTGTTCTCCAGTCGAAGGTATGCTGATATGAATTTCATTAGCGAACTGGACTGTGGTCACCAGCCCCAAAACAGGGCCGTAGAGCTTGTCCTTCAGAGCTGTTTTATGTCCATTCGCAAGACTATTCTGAAGACTAGTCTTTTATTAATCAAATTCCACAATTTGTCCCATTGTCTTTTTCATGAATCCCTCATTTTATCATAAAAGGTGGTATTGCGGTAGCACGAATACTAATAGCGAACTATGGAAACACAATATCACATCGATTAACCAATGAACCGTTTCATATCAAGTCAATACTTCTAGACTCTGCTATACCACGTTACACCAGCTTTGCCCAACTACAAAATGATGTATCTCAACAAATATATAACGCATATAATTGAAATTGTGTGTGTCAATTTGAAATGGTATAGACCCAATGAATCAAAGTTTTCATTGAAACGCAGTGACTTCAATTTTCGTTTCTTTGCAATATATATCAAAAGTCTACTTGTGCAATATATATCAAAAGTCTACTTGTCAACAAAAATATCACACAAATTTTAAAGATGTTTACAGTCAATTATAAGACCCCATTTACACATGATTGTTTATCATATAATTGACATGATTTCAGCGTGAAATTGCACTATTTTGTACTCTTGAACACCAGACATCCGGTGTAATGTCTGAAGTTGTAAAATTTCATTTCTGGATAATACATAATAATTAGTATGCCGACAAAGATTAAAGGATTTCATTTGTTTTTAAAAACTGGACATGATGCACAAATATAAAGTATGTATTTATTGAGTCTAACTAAATATAACATGCGCAAAAAAATGGCATAAATACGTTAGACAATTAGAAAATTACATTTGTTTGAGGGTAAAGTTAATGAAATAGATATTGTTTACAGAAGTACATTCTAGCAAATGAACTTATAACTCTAATAACACAGCGGAATAAACATGAAGTAATTTATTAAATAACTTTAGTACACAATAGAAATTAAAATGACACATAGACGTTTTTTTAAAAAATGAGAATCAAAACACAGTCGATGGAGTAGAAGTCAAACAGCAAGTGAGAATTTTTTCAAGGTTCTATCGACCTTTTAATGCGATCTTCCCTTCTAAAGGTCTCACAGCTACACCAAAATTTGCTTAAGGTTTCAAGTCAGTATTTGTCCCCTGCTGTGACCTTCCGTGCAGTGAAGTGTATTTCCGTTTTGGGTAGCAACAACTTAAATTATGCATGCAGCACTTTTTGGAATCAAGATTTGCTTTTTTTTTTATTTAATAGACAAAATTGTTTGAAGGTGAAATATTGAATGTCTTTCCATGAGGGAGAGAGAGAGAGAGAGAGAGAGAGAGAGAGATTTGGACAAACTGAGAAAGTCAACTATAATGATTGTTCACAACTGAAACCATGCATTGATTTGGTTCTTGATTAGAAGCTAGCAACATAGAACATGAAACATTCCTATAAGTACAGTTCTCTCAACAATATTGAAGTCCATGTCTAAGTGTCAAGAAGCAGACTATGTCAACAATATTGAAGTCCATATCTAAGTGTCAAAGAAGCAGATGTGTCAACATTATTGAAGTCCATGTCTAAGTGTCAAGAAGCAGATGTGTCAACATTATTGAAGTCCATGTCTAAGTGTCAAGAAGCAGACTATGTCAACAATATTGAAGTCTATGTCTAAGTGTCAATAAGCAGATGTGTCAACATTATTGAAGTCCATGTCTAAGTGTCAAGAAGCAGATGTGTCAACAATATTGAAGTCCATGTCTAAGTGTCAAGAAGCAGATGTGTCAACAATATTGAAGTCCATGTCTAAGTGTCACAAATAAGACTGTGTCAACAGATCACAATATGACAGATTTCATTTTCGTAGTCATACGTGATTTCAATGTGTTGTGGCATACGTGATTTCAATGTGTTGTGGCATACGTGATTTCAATGTGTTGTGGCATGCGTGATTTCAACTTGGTGTAGCATACGTGATTTCAACTTGGTGTAGCATACGTGATTTCAACTTGGTGTAGCATACGTGATTTCAATGTTGTGGCATAGGTGATTTCAACTTGGTGTAGCATACGTGATTTCAACTTGTGGCATACGTGATTTAAACTTGGTGTAGCATACGTGATTTCAACTTGGTGTAGCATACGTGATTTCAATGTTGTGGCATAAGTGATTTCAACTTGGTGTAGCATACGTGATTTCAACTTGTGGCATACGTGATTTAAACTTGGTGTGGCATACGTGATTTCAACTTGATGTAGCATATGTGATTTCAACGTGTACATACGTTTGGACGTTGTGGGATATGTGATTTCAATCTGGTGTGGTATACATAATTTCACCCTCACGTGGCTTGCGTTAATTCAACCTTCAGATGATATCCATTATTTCACCTTCACATCGCATACGTAATTTCATATCCAAAGCGACAACGTTTTGCACATGTGGCATGCACTTTTTCACCTTCATGGCATGCGGTCTTTCACCTTCACATGACATGCATTATTTCACCTTCATATGACATGCATTATTTCACCTTCACATGACATGCTTCATTTCACCTTCACATGACATGCATTATTTCACCTTCACATGACATGCATTATTTCACCTTCACATGACATGCATTATTTCACCTTCACATGACATGCTTCATTTCACCTTCACATGGAACATACATCACCTCGCACGTAGTATTCATGCTCCAACGTGACTATTTCAGTATGACAAGACTGACTTTATTTTACCTTGAAGATTATCTCGATGTAACATGCGCAATTTCAACGTGATATGTCTTACAGGAAAAACAACTGCCACGCTACTATGACATCAACGTGGCATTGATAACACGGATGTGACGTTGATTTCAGTTTGACTGGCCTTGTTTCAAAAGTGACAGACATACTTTCATGCCACAGTAAATAAAGTGAAAGTAAAGCTAGCCTATCATCATCATCATGTCCCATATTCTTTCCATGACGTGGTCTTCCTTATGTATTTTCTGAACATTCTGCGATCTGGACCATTTGACCTGGCGCAGCTAGAGACATCTTAAATCAATCTAATATTTCACTGCACCATCGTCGTCTTGGGCGCCGCTTTACCATGTTAATTATGTTTTAGCTATTAATCTTTCCATGATGTTTGTTGTCTCTTAATATACCCCCCCCCCAACAAAAACCTCAGTTTCTTGTTATAATGCTATTAAGGAGACCGTCCTCTTAGATGTTTAATTATTTTAACATTTCTTGATTTGCCTTTTTAATCACGCTGGAGTTAACCCATAACGTTTATTAATGCCGTCGGGGAGTGAAATGTTAGCGATCTCACATTTCAGTGGTTCTGATATATGAGGACGGTAGCCATCTCCTCTTCCTCGCAGTCTTTACTTCTCGGATTAATCCAGTACCCAATTAAGGTGGGTCGACCCGAGAGCAATTGGGATCTGAAAAACATTTCCGTCTCAACTGGTAAATGAACACATCCCACTCACATGCAAAGCCAGTGCGCTAACACAGCGCTACGCGGCCCCATGCAGTAGACTCACAATGGAATCACCATCATCATCCTCAAGTACCGTCTCCTCAACATAGGTTGGCTGCAACATACCTCCAACATTCTCATGTTTTTGGTGATGCACTCTGCTAGACTGTAACCTGTTCATCTTGTGATGTTACTCTCCCACTTGTATCTCTGCCTACCTCTTGCTCGCCTCCCTTTGACTTTACCCTCTAGTAAGGTCTTCAATAAGGTGTCATGTCTTTTAGTGTGTCCAAAATATTTTATTTGTCTGATCTTTATATCTCTTAGTAATTCTTTCTCCATATTAAGTGTTTTAGCACCTCTTTGTTTGTTTACTTCTCTTTTCATGATGTTCTCCCTATTCTTCTATATATCCACATTTCAAAAGCATCAATTGTCTTCTGATAGTTTTTTTTCTGTCCATGTTTCTGAGCCATACATTAATATAGAATAGATGTAGCATTTTATAATTCTCATTTTTAACTTGTTTGTAATTTGTTTAGATGTTAATATTTACCATTTGTCATTGAAGGTACTTTTAACCATTCCTATTCTCCTTTTAACTTCTGTTTCACATCTGCCATCATTTGTGACTATGTGTCCAAGATATTGATACTGTTTTACTTGTAGTTTCTCTCCCTGTATGTTTATGTAAACCTCGTGTTCTGTGTCTTTGCTGATTATCATGGTTTTTGTTTTTTGAATATTTATATCCAGCCCATATTCATTACTTGATTTATTGACTTGATCTATTAGTCTTTGTAGTTCATGTTCACTTTCTGCTAAAAGAACAGTGTCATCTGCATATCTAATGTTGTTTATTATTTTCCCATTGATCTTGAGTCCTGGTATTTCTTCTATATTTTAAAGATATTCTCTGTGTAGATATTAAATAGGCTTGGTGATAAAATGCATCCTTGTCTTACACGTCTTCTTATTTCTATGTATGGAGAGTAGCTGTTTTCACACCTTATTGATGCAGTTTTTCCCAGTATATATTTCTAATCAGTCTGATGTCTTTTCCATCTATGCCTATTTCTTGAAGACATTCGATTAATTTTTCATGTTGGACTATGTCAAAGGTCTTGCTGTAGTCTATGAAGTAAATATAGATACTTCACACAATGAAATATATTGACGCAAATTGCGTCTTCTTTCAATGCTTCCCGACACTAGTATATACGCACCACAACAGTTCGCTTTAAACTGCGGAGGGTTTCTTTTCTACTTAAAGCAAATAAAAAAAGCCAGAAACACACCTGAGGTCCTTGGTCAAATATGAGTATGGAGTGCAGGCCGAGATAGCGGCAGGGTTGCACGATATGAAACGAGTACAACTCAGACTTATAACTGACATGGTTATTGATTATGAAACAACATCACTGCACTCCAGGCAGACCCATATTGGTGCTCAGTCTTCTCCACTAGCAGATGACGAAGGGCAGGCATACTAACGACTCCCGTGGCAAGGTATATTCCTCTTCTTTTGCGTTCGGTCTCAAACTCATGCAGTAGAATGATGCAGTCTGGGAAATGGAATGCGTTATCTCGTGATTTACAGCTTTGCTGTGATATCTGAGCATTTAAGCATGACAAATCCGACTTTAGCATGGCTGCTGGGCGACTTTGGCAGTCTATGTGATAGGACGGCCAACTCTCGCAGTAAATCTCCTTAGCCGCATATTACAGCGTGCATGGCAGATAACAATGTCGCATTTCTTTGCTCTCCTTTCGGGGCCCGAAATCTCACGGGTATCAATGTGTATTATATTATTAATATTTGCTTAAGGAATAGTAATTCGTTGTGAATAACGATTAGGGTTGTAGAGTAGAGAAGGTAATTGATGTTGCAACTAATGCAAAATATTGATGAAGTAGAATCTGGAGTACTAGTGTTGTACTAGTGGTAGATGTTATCACTGTTGTTGAAGTGGTATCTGAAGTACTAGTGTTGAAGTAGTATCTGGAGTACTAGTGTTGTACTAGTGGTAGATGTTATCACTGTTGTTGAAGTAGTATCTGGAGTACTAGTGTTGTACTAGTGGTAGATGTTATCACTGTTGTTGAAGTAGTATCTGGAGTACTAGTGTTGTACTAGTGGTAGATGTTATCACTGTTGTTGAAGTGGTATCTGGAGTACTAGTGTTGTACTAGTGGTAGATGTTATCACTGTTGTTGAAGTAGTATCTGGAGTACTAGTATTGTGCTAATGGTAGATGTTATCGTAGATGTTAAAAGTAGATTTAATAATAGTGGTAGTTATTACTGTTGTGACAAGTAGATGCAGTAGTTTCTGTAGTAGTAGTGGTAGATGATACCGCTTGTGTAACAAGTAGATGCATTAACGCGTAGGGTGTTAATAGTAGATGATACCGCTTGTGTAACAAGTAGATGCATTAACGCGTAGGGTGCTAATAGTAGATGATACCGCTTGTGTAACAAGTAGATGCATTAGCATGTAGAAGAGTGCTAGTGGTAGATGATATCCAACAAATGTATTGAAAAATATATATAAAATCTCCGGGGGAAATACATATCCTGTGTCGACTAACCCTGTGTATGTATACAAACGCAGCGACGCCTACCCATAAAAACGGAGATCTGGCGAATAATAAATACAAGGGGTCATATAACCAATCCCCGCTATTTACAATGCTAAATGATAGCCTCTTTGTTGTGAGACAGAAAACCACAGTGGAGTATGCCCTGCATTTGGGATAGAATATTTTCGATCGATACTGCATACTGTAAAACGCATAGACTGTAAACATCGATAAACGGTAATAACTGCATCAAAACTGATATCCAACAGACGAAACTAGAAAACAGGATGGTGAAGTTTTGCTGATCACACAGTACACACATACCCAAAATTGACGCTTCTACCAAAAGTTCTTTATCAAGAATACCATTCACAGCATAACAAAAGACGAGTCAGGACGTTACTGTCCCCGTTCACATGACAGTGCTTAAAATGGTATTGATATGTATCTATCTCATGTGAACGTAGACAGTGCCGCTCTTACTTGCCGTTGGTTATGTTGTGAATGTGTTTTTGATAAAGAACTTTTGGTAGAAAAGTCAATTTTCGTGTGCATCCAGCTCAGTGGCGAATAGATGCAGATAGCGTCTGTGACGGCCAATGTACAGGGTTCAAACCCTGTCGCAGGCAATTGTGCATCCGGATCGTTCACAAGGCCATGGAAAACTACCGAACGTATTTATATTGCCTAGAAAATCATCGTAGCCAAAAAAGGTTGGGTTGATAGCTATATCCTGAATAGGATATGCTACCGATTTACCCAGCACAACTTGCAAAACTTCATCGCTCTGTTTCCTAATTACATTGTATGCAACAAGTAAGCATAAACAAATACCCCTACCAGGAAGATAAGAAGATGAGACCAAGTACCATCAATAGAAGAATGAACTCCATCACTTGTCTAATAATTAGAATGTCATAAAAGATGTGATAAACATGCGCTGATCAATGTAAGAGATAGAATGCGATATTAGCCTGCATAACTACATATGTAAGGATGTGCTACAAGTGATAGGAAAACCACTTTCAAACCGGATATTAGCCTGCATAACTACATATGTAAGGATGTGCTACAAGTGATAGGAAAACCACTTTCAAACCGGATATTAGCCTGCATAACTACATATGTAAGGATGTGCTACAAGTGATAGGAAAACCACTTTCAAACCGGATATTAGCCTGCATAACTACATATGTAAGGATGTGCTACAAGTGATAGGAAAACCACTTTCAAACCGGATATTAGCCTGCATAACTACATATGTAAGGATCTACTACAAGTGATAGGAAAACCACATTCAAACCGGATATTAGCCTGCATAACTACATATGTAAGGATGTGCTACAAGTGATAGGAAAACCACTTTCAAAACGGATATTAGCCTGCATAACTACATATGTAAGGATGTGCTACAAGTGATAGGAAAACCACTTTCAAACCGGATATTAGCCTGCATAACTACATATGTAAGGATGTGCTACAAGTGATAGGAAAACCACTTTCAAACCGGATATTAGCCTGCATAACTACATATGTAAGGATGTGCTACAAGTGATAGGAAAACCACTTTCAAACCGGATATTAGCCTGCATAACTACATATGTAAGGATGTGCTACAAGTGATAGGAAAACCACTTTCAAACCGGATATTAGCCTGCATAACTACATATGTAAGGATCTACTACAAGTGATAGGAAAACCACATTCAAACCGGATATTAGCCTGCATAACTACATATGTAAGGATGTGCTACAAGTGATAGGAAAACCACTTTCAAAACGGATATTAGCCTGCATAACTACATATGTAAGGATGTGCTACAAGTGATAGGAAAACCACTTTCAAACCGGATATTAGCCTGCATAACTACATATGTAAGGATGTGCTACAAGTGATAGGAAAACCACTTTCAAACCGGATATTAGCCTGCATAACTACATATGTAAGGATGTGCTACAAGTGATAGGAAAACCACTTTCAAACCGGATATTAGCCTGCATAACTACATATGTAAGGATCTACTACAAGTGATAGGAAAACCACATTCAAACCGGATATTAGCCTGCATAACTACATATGTAAGGATGTGCTACAAGTGATAGGAAAACCACTTTCAAAACGGATATTAGCCTGCATAACTACATATGTAAGGATGTGCTACAAGTGATAGGAAAACCACTTTCAAAACGGACCGACATGTTTGTTGAGTACTCCTTGTCGTACTTATAACACATTTGTTATTTATTTCTGTGATCCTTTCTTCCTCATTCATACTCGAATATCCCCAACGTACGTCATTCTCAACGAAGCGGTATGCAATCTACCACGAGTACCACTCACAGCACGTCACTCCATGACTTCAAGCGATACTTTCAAATAACTCTGAACCGGCATTATTTTTTCCCCGTGATGAGGCAATGATCTCTAGATACACGGGCATGCTGAGGTGTTTGTGACGACATAACAAGGGCTGGTTGTAAACACAAACATTGCTTTATGTTTATTAAAGCAATATGACTTTTATTTGTTTCTCTCGGCCTTTATGGCATACGCGCAGAATCAAAACAAGCCTATATACATGATGTTTTGGATTATTTCCGTGTATTTCGTTGGTTGAGGCTGGTAGGCGACACAGAATATATGCATAGTGACTAAAACATGGAAATAATCAACAGCATCACGCATGAAGGCTTGTAGGCCATAAGACAAAGAGAGAAATTTCTAGATGGGTTATCACTGTGGCACAATAAGAAGTCCACCAAGTGAGCTTATTAACAGCGCAAGAGACAGCGTTGCAGAGAAGCGTGATCGCAAACGTCACTCGTCATGCTCTTAATTGACTGTAGGCCTTTACTGTCGAGAGTTAAACAGTTTGTTTGTTTGTTTGAGAACCCCAGGAATCACGAGCGATTAGCTCTTATTTCCTATGTGCAGTTGGGTGGTTTTTCTGAGCTTCCTTTCATGCCCAAAAGAGTTCTGCTTCCGGTTTAGTGTAATGCCTATTGAAGGACCCTTCTACTCAGAGGGGGTATATAATTGTATAGATGACATGCTACAAAGCTTCGATAAGAGAGCCTCAATATAACGGCATGTCATCTACTACGTTTTTCTGTTGCATGTGTGGATTGTCTAGTGAGCCATTGATGAAACCCACAGACGCAACTTAAATGTATAGAGCATGCGTAGAGTTGAACGGTTTTCGAGCTACATTCTGGAAACTGTTTATATCGTCGTGAAGACAATGTTCATCAATCTAGCTAAATAATGTATTGTCTGTTCTTTCATCGGAGTCGATGACCATTTAGCTCAACCAGGATAATGTCTGCTGTGTTTCTATATGTGACTAATGAGTTTTTATAAACCGGGAATTGTATACTACACTCTGCTCTTGATTCTGTGACGATAGTCGGATATGCCTTGTGCAAGATTCTCCCATGAATATGTCTTGTGCAAGATTCTCCCATGAATATGTCTTGTGCAAGATTCTCCCATGAATATGTATCTACTTTGACGTGAATCAGTGATGTCTTAAAAATCTCAATTGCAGAGCCTCTGAAATGTGAGATCGCTAACATCTCACACCCCTACGGCATTAGTCAATTTTACTTTACTTATTATGTTACTTGATAAAATGCGTCTGTTAAGGTCGCTGAAAGCATCAAGCTGAACAACAATGGAGCAAGTCAAGAACATCATTGTTTCACCTCATTTGTAATAGAAAAAGCTGGTGATGACAGACAATGTTTTAAAAATGTAGATATTGTAAGGGAGCTACCATCAATGATATTGTTTTCAACTAACTCTTGTAGTGACGCCGCAAATCGGTATCCTATCCTTACATCTAGATATCCGTCAATGAATTCATAGACAGTCCCATAATTAACACAGATGTCATCGGCACATTCCGTTATCTCTGCTGGATCCTGCGCTTTTTCTTAACTAAACTATCGTTTCCTATCTCCGTGCAATCAGGTCACACATCAAGACGCACATCTCTATTTTTTGCTCCATCTGCATAGCTGTTAGATGTACAGGCTCAAACCCCTTTATATTTACATATAGTGGGTTAAGTATTGCAGCTAGAGTCCAAATAAATATAAAAATTCCCATCAATATTGTCTATCATGTTATATGTATGCGAGAGTTGGACACTCACAGCAGATCTAGACAGGAGAAAACAAGCTTATCAACATAAATATACAATTGTTATGGATTTATTATAGCAGGGGTTCTCAATCTTTTCACACGGCGAGCACCGCCTATGTGTAATACTTAGTGTGCGAGCACCATAACATCTAATATTATGAACGGGAAATTGAAGGTGAAAGTGAACAACGAATATTGGCCATATAGCCCTCATTGCACCGTAAAACTCCTCCTTCCATCCCTTTCCCTCATAAACGTGTATAGTGACATTGTTTCGGTTTGTACAACAAATCATGAATTATACATGGAACTCATGGTCGTTAGTGATGGCGGGCACTTTTTAACTTTCATGACATGAGCACATGTCATTACGAGAGCGTCATGGTGCTCGCGAGCACCAGGTTGAGAACTCCCGAGTTATAGAGATAATATAAGACAGCAATGTATCAGAAATAAAATAAACATGCACGCAGTATTCCAGGAATCACTTCTTGTTATCACGTTTTCAACGAAAAACAAAATGATATGGTTTGGGAACATATCAGGACATTACGCGACTTCCGTCTAAAGCACTGTTTCCAACATTTTTTCTACCATGCCCAAACTACGTCTTTTTAAAATTATGATGCCCCCCCCCCTCCCCATGTAACATATAAATATTTTTTTAATATTTCAAAATTGAATTATTCCTAAATGAAGCCTCATTACAACTTGTTCGAATCCCCCCCCCCCCCCTTAAAACAATCAGATTGCCATCCCCATGTGGGGCAACACTGGTTTAAAGCAATTTTGCAGGGAAGTGGAAGGTTGAAGAAGTAGTGGGGTAACAGAAAATCATAGATTGACAATATCAAGGAATGGACAGGACTTCAATTCTACACACTCGTCCATACCGCATACGACACAAGAAAATGGACATCTCTCTGTGATAACTCATTCTCCGGTGTTCGTAACTATTCTTTATAAAGTGAAAATTCTTTTTCCGAAGATCATCGGGGATTACCGTTTGAAGTTACAAGATGTAACGTGCTGTTAGTAGTAGTGTCCGCAGGCGGCGTGTTGCTTTATTGAGAGGGACATACGGGTTATCCTTCCTCCAAATCGTGTCTGGGTCTGAGAGCGGAGTAAAGAATAGCAACACTATTACCTACTATGCATGTCTTTGGAGGCAATTAAGGTTTTGGAGTAGATTTCGCTATTCTATCACGTAAATGGTCAAAGTGACACAGAAGCCCTGCTAAAGTCGGATGTGTCAGGCCAAAAGGGGCCATTATCGCAGCGAAACTGTAAACGATGGTACCACAAATTGCATTCTCCAGATTACATCCTGCTAATCTGCAGGAGTTAAAGAATGATCGCAGAAAAAGGTTAACCTGTGCACAATTACGTCAAAAACTGGGTCGTTTTTTCATGTTTTCCTGCTAAACAGTACAGAGAGACTTTTAAAAAAAAAATAAGCAGTGGAAATAAAGACCGCTTTACCATAGAATCGCTACGATGTGTACGGGAAGTATTGTGTTTATTTACCTTCGAAAAACAAAAACCAAATCCCAGACATGGTTTGAACCCGAGACCTGATTTTGAGACTGTGTTCTTACCATTCGACAACGCGCTCTACTATTGGTTGTATATAAACTATAGAATAAGTTACATACCAAAGTTACGGACAACGCTTCATAAGGAATTCAAGAGGAAAATATGAGGCTATTTAAAAGTAGTTTTGACATTTCAATGAATAAAAAGTCAGTTTGACATGCTAATTGAGAAAAGGAATCTTGCCATTTTCATCTAAAGAAGGGATCGGAATTTAAATTGAGAGAAGGACATTAACATTGCAGTGTAGACAAATAATTTTGTCATTGTGCATATAATACGATTGACATTAGCAGCTTCAAGACCAAGATTTGTTCAGCACAACAACCACGAGTGTCTAGATACAAGGACATGCTATGGGATTTGCCCTGACACTGTAAGAGTTGGTTGAAATAAATTATATTTGGGAATTCCTTTACAGTACTATTTTTTCTTCAACAGAATAACATGTACCATACCAACTAATACAACAGAATAAAATATGCCAATATCCAACATAATAAAATATGCCACTGTCCAACAGAATAAAATATGCCAATATCCAACAAAATAAAATATGCCAATATCCAACAGAATAAAATATGTCAATATCCAACAGAATAAAATATGCCACTGTCCAACAGAATAAAATATGCCAATATCCAACAGAATAAAATATGCCACTGTCCAACAGAATAAAATATGCCACTCTCCAACAGAATAAAATATATTGATATCCTACAACATAAAATATACTGATCTCTGACTGAATCAAGAATATCTGCTATATCGATATCGAACAGAATAAATATAGGCCTAATAATATCTAACAGAATAAAGTATACTGATAACTCAAAAAAAAGTTTATTTACTAAAATATACTAATATAATATAATAAAATATACTTATATAATTTAACAAAATATACTGCTATAATGTAATAAAATACAGAAATTTAGCTATTCCTACTGGAAACCACACAATCTTGATACTTGATTATGACAAGTTTCACAGCACTGGGGGCATTTTCATACAGGCTCTGCTTGCTCTTCCGTCAGACATCTAAAAGTGTATAACTCAAGTGTCCCAATCAATTGCTGATTACGCGTTCTTCTGATCTTTCCCGAGAGGCAGCATTTTCTCCCATTGCCTCTACCCCCCCCCCCCCAATATGTACCATTCTATGAATATGTGCATTGTCCGACCTCCTCATCTTTTCACAGGGTATACATGACTGCTCTAATCAATTCAATTCTATCTCTTCTTATCTGGGTGTCATTCACCAAGGCTTTACCAGCCAACATATCCGTTCTTTCGTTTCTCCTGACCACAGCATGACCTGGACAGTAGATCCATGTAATGTTCTGCACGTTGTTGAGAAGAATATTCCATTCAGTTCTGATCATACACTTTTCTATCTTGCGCAGCATACTTTGTGAGTCCTAGAATCAATGAGTCTGTTGGTGGTTGCGTCGCCAGCCAAGTGAGAGCTGCTGTCACCGTTTCTATTTCTAGTCTCATACTCATGTTGTAGTGGGGTACGCAGCTGACTTCTCAGCTAATTTCTTGCCATTTTGGTACATGGTAGGCCACGAAACCCCAACCACACCTGTTTGTTTCCTGTATTACTGAGCCCTTTGTGTAAATTATTGTATCGTGTGGCGTCGAGTGCTGCAGTATGAGTTCTTGGATCATTCCCTCTATTGTTAGAAGCCTAGTCTGGGCACTCTCTTCCCATCTGTATCACAATTGTTGTCAATAACTTTCTATCTTTGCCAAATAGCACTCATTCACTTCCTTCAGCTCACAAACTCTGAGCAGGGTATCTTCTGCTTCTTCCATCCAAGATCTTCGTCTCGTGATACGCCTTCCTTGTGTGTTGTCTAGAGATTGGTGTAAGAGGTGATGATCGTTATTGACGACCTTGAAGTATTCTTAAACTTGAGCTATTTTACGTCTTGCTTTGATGCTCGGTAGGTCTAGGAGAAATCTCATGGTCACGATAGGTGTATCTCTTGTGCATCCTAGAACAGCTCTCGTGGCCTTGTTTTGAACCCTCTCCAGTCTATCCACATGTGTTTGCAACAGTGCAAGTAAACCTAAACCATAGACAAACACAGATAATACCACTGTCTGCAACAGTGCAAGTAAACCTAAACCATAGACAAACACAGATAATACCACTGTCTGCAACAGTGTAAGTAAACCTAAACCATAGACAAACACAGATAATACCACTGTCTGCATTATCTGAAAAAGGGCTCGTTGCGGCATCGCTGCAAATGCCATGATTTTGACTGCAATGACACCCTTCCCAGCTTTCTGAATGATATTGTCCACATGTTTCGCGAAAGATAGACTTCTATCAAAAGTGATGTACACTGTTGATAGCTTTTGAACTTTAATGGGCTTCAAAATTCACACAATCTTGTGATATCTGAATAAAATATACTGGAAACAATCCAATCTTGTGATATCTGAATAAAATATACAGCTAACGTAAACTAATTCACTGGTACATTTAATTTACACGCATCGTGTTAGAATCACCGAAGACACAAAAACAAGGTAATAACACATCCATCTGAAAGTGTTCTCATTAACTACAGAGAACACACCAGCACAGTGAACTTGACTGCGGAAATGACCTCACATTGCTAACACGCTGGGAAAACGACACACGGTAGTATTTGTAATAGTACTGGAGATGTAAAGAATGCCACTATATCGCATTTTGAGATGAACGAGCTGAGTTGATATGTTCGGTATAAACGAATCTAAAAATAGTAATGTACAAATTAAAGACTGAACGAATGCAAACAAGGGGCTGTTCATATATCACACCAACAATTGCTTGCCAATTACCCCCCCCCCCTTTGTCCCTTGTCAAAAAAACGTCAAGAATCAGGAATCATGTTCCCTATCTCACAATACTGTTATTTGCTGAAAAGGTACCCCAAAAAAACATGATTTGTTTCACATCGTTGGAAAAAATTTCAAACAATGTAACATGTATTTTTTTTTTAAAACCCAGTATTGTTGACATCAACTTTTTTTTTTAAAATAAACCCTCTCCGCGGTCAACAACTAATTAAACACTCCCACCCCAATGCTGACCGTAAAATATGGACAGCCCCAAATGGTACTATATTTTTTTTTAAATATCAATCATATATGTTAAAGAAATTATAAATGAATAAACAGGTAAAGGGTTGTTGGGTGCATAACAGAGGCATATGTTACTATGTTAATACATTATATGCACAAATGGGGGGGGGGTAGAGTACACTCAGGGATGAAGCAGACACACAGTATATAACAATGGTTCTATATATTAACTATAGAATTGAAATATGATGTACTTCACTACAAGTATGAACAAATTCACTAGAACAGATAACATTACTAGTGAAGAATTAGAAGCACTTGGTGGATCTTCCTTGCATAGTGGTTAAGCGGTTTGCCTTCAGCTCCGGAAGGTTTCGATCTCTGGTCCTGTCGCGTGTTTACAATTGTATTTTCAAAGATCCCTGTGGATTATCACTAGAAGCTACGGAGTTACGTGCTATGAGTGATACTCTTAGTAGGGGATGTGCCGTTTAGTTCAGAGGAGTGGAGTACATACGAGAACCAGGTTATTTGAGTGGGTTTTTTTTAAAGTACTAGGGGAGGAGGGAAAAATTATATCTTCTGGGACAGTAAAGGCGCGGGCTTGATGATGACCATGTTATTCCAAGGTGTGCCGCTGGTCAATGAAAAATACAGGCTAACTCTGTATTACCAAATACTCCTCAATGGCGTGGAAAAGAGAAAACTCCTTTTTTAAAATACTAATATGTCCAGTCGTATCGACAGTGTACAATGTGGATGATCTGCGTTCGAACCGCATAGTCTGCCGAGTTGGGTTTGCGAGGCAATCTCACTCTCAACTAACGGGAGATTACGGCATAGAAATAATCAACAAACCACTAAATCACATCTATAGCTTAGTTGCACACCTGGTTATAACGTCATGAAGAATATATATATATATATATATATATATATATATATATATATATATATATATATATATATATATATATATATATATATATATATATATATATATATATATATATATATATAAATATATATATAAATATATATATATATATATATACTGAGAACAGCTGTGTTGTAAATCATCATGAGATTTGATAAGATTGATTTTTCTTTCGATAAACGGAACTATATGTCAACAGCTTGTATGTGTGTTATCCGGGCCAGAGAGTAGCAAGTAACAGCTACCTAACATGCATATCATAAGAAGCGATTAACCCTATATTACACAATGTCATTTTTTATAATAACAAACCGATTTGACTCACATATCTTGTTTATTTTTGTATTCACAAACGTAAGAGTTGTTTCCCTGTAAAGTTGTTTGGCCACGTGCGTGAATTCTGGGTCACGTTGATCCTATATTGGACATATATTAGGACTGCCAATTTCACCACATAATCTCCTTAGTCGCCTCTTACGATATGCATGGAATGTAAATCATTGATGCTATTCTGTGATTCCCTTTCGGGCCCCGGCAACACTATGGCAAATATTGTGAGATAAACAACGGACAAGGATCTGATAAAAATCTGAACGGTATAGTTCTTAAACATGGACAACAATTTTGACATTCTCACAGATTGTCCATACTCTAAATGGATGTCTGTAAAAATTGATGCTATACTAGACCAGATTGACACGGCAAACAACTATATAATGTCATATACTTATACTCTCAAGTTTATGGCAGTTTTTCCTCTGATCAAGCCGTCAGGTCACGCCTGGCAACTACAACCTAGATTGGAGGTCACCTTAAGGTGAGATCTGACGTTAAACAGTGTATTGTTTGCTATATCTGGTAACTATAGTCACACAAACAATAACAGTAGTCGATTTGGTATTATGGTCGTGAGGAAAACACAAACAAATAGCAATAAAATAGGTATCTTTGTTCTTCATTGTTTTGTAATAAATACATCACGTTGTCCATGTGTTGGTAAGGTACGAGAGGGAAGCATGAGTAGAAACACTTTACCTTTCATTCATGCTGTCAGAGACGACTAGGGAGACTTTCGGGATGAGGTTGTTGTTCCATCTCGTATAGGGTCAAAGTGATCTAAAAGATATGCTGAAGCCGGATGTGTCCAAGTCGACAGACACGGATATCACAGCTAAACTGTAAACCACAGCGAATTCCGTTCTCAGGACTACATCATGTTTATCTGCAGAAGTTTGAGAAGGAACGCAGAAGAACAAATCAAGCAGAGATCATATCAGATATGCCCGTAAATCGACATTACGGCCAAAACATTGCCGCAGCACAATGTATAACAACTGTAGCCATGTATTGCCGTATTGTGATGTTTAAAAGCTAAAGAACGCGAGAATAGTGACAGTCTCCTGATACATATGTGTTTTATTTTAAAATTACACAGCACTAGAGGGCAGCGCCATGTTCAAATACAATTCATAAACTTTATACCAAAAATATAACGAAAGCAGTGAGAGCAAGTATCTAGTGAGAATACAAAATGCCCATTATGTTGGTTAGTCATTCCAATTTTGCTTCTTTTCTTACTTTGTCGCCGTGGTTTTCCTGTGTGCTTAAATCGTTTTCATGTGGTTTGATTAGATGCATGATTAAAGCATACCGGTCGAAACGTCGTAATATATGTATCAATCCCTTCTCTGTTAGGTTTTAAGATGTATGTGTGCCTAGCTTTGTGTTTACCTTATATAGCCCAGCGTTATCACGTCATATCTGTTACCGATTTGACTCTATCTTGACTGCAATCAAAGCTCTATGGGTCACTGTATGAACTACAAAAGGTTATGAGTTTTATTACGGAGACAGGGGTGCAAAGGGAACGCATTGCTCTAGGCGGACCCAGGGTTAGCAGATAACCAAGATCTCAAATGTACCTCCACGTGGTGCACCCTGGAAACAGAAATACAGCAGCTCGAGCTGATTCTGGCTAAATCATTTGGGGATCGTGTCCGAGAATGTGGAGGTAGCAGATGGAAAGAGATTTGACTGCACAAGAGACAGACAATATCTCTGACACCACCAGCATCACCACATATAGCGACACTGTAGACATACAGTGAAGCTAGTCAGTCCAGTCCGAACATTGGAGGGGCGGCCAATGTAAAATGCACGTAAAGGTAGATGCATGGCGAGAGACAAACAGATTTCATACCGAGTACAATGAAACAATGAAAGGGCAGAACAGCGCTAGAGGACAGCGCGAACTGCAAATAGAAAGTGAAAAGTCCCTAGGAAAGGGGAACTACAAGCTCCGTCAGCTCGAGACGAGCTTCTAGTTACCTGTGTTCCTTACAGGCAGAGACCCAGACCCATTCATTGGCGTTTCGTAAAGCAAGAAGACCTAATCCAACTCTAATGTCGAGCCTTCCTAAACCGGAAATATGCTCGCGAAGAAAGGGACAACGATGGTAGTCCTGGCCCAACTCTACTGTCAAGGTTTCCTATACCGGAAGTACACTTGCAGAGAGAAAGGGTTCCGTACCCGATGGGCTCAGGCACAAAAGGGACAACGATTTAGCCCTGGCCCAACTCTACTGTCAGGTTTTCCTACACCGGAAATACACTTGAAGAGAGAAAGGGTTCAGTACCTGATGGGCTCAGGCGCTATTGGGACAAAGACGCTCAGCTCTCAAACGCGTGGTGTGAGACTCGAACTTGGACAAGGGGTACACGATGTCGGTGAATGACACCTCGGCTAAGAGGGCGAAAGAGCCAGGGTCCAACTCATCTGTTGAGTTCTTCCCCTTAAGGAACCAGGCTCACGGATGAGAAACGGTTCAGTACCCAATGGGCACAGGCACAGCACGTCCAATTACACGAGGCAAGGTCATAGACAGTGGAACACCTCGTGCGAGTCAGACAAGAGCAAAAATCGTCTGGGCGAAGAGTCGCCACTACGCGTGCCTGGGGACAGATATAGAGGCTGTCACAGGCTAAGGGTAGCCCACCCGAATTGTCAAGGCATGCCGAAATCGGATGTGCTAGGCCTACAAGGCGCATAACGGTGGCACAACGTAATCACGCTCCCGGCGGAAATAACACGGATATCCGTGATGGTTACAATTGAGCGAACGAAAAACAAAAACGAACAAACATTAAGGAGACAGAATTACAGATATAGACATGTTTCAAGTGAACGAAAGAAGAAGACTATCTTGGAAGCTGGACCAATATTATTTGTAGCATAACAAATGAGAAAAGAGGAAACTAAAAAAGGCCATATGTCTACAGAATAACAGAAGATTAAGTTATTCGGTCGCCACAAATGGGTGAATAACTTCTTTCAAATAACAATTTCTTCCTGAAAGGTGGAGGTAATCTTCAAGGCTAGTCACCTGAAGACAAATGCTACGTAATCTTGTCGAATGTCAACACGTTCATTAGAACAGCTGACACGGAAGACACCTGACCTGTACTCTTGTCAAGGGTAAAAGGACAGCAACCTAGATACCTGAGCCAGGTACCGATAATCAGCTGATGAGTGCAAATTCTTTGATCAGTCAGTGTCGGAGTTACCTTCATCAAATGCAGTTCTATCTTTGTCATTTTTGTAATACACAGTTGAAATTTGGAACATGGTAAATGGGAGTAATCGATAGAAAATATGTTGAAAGGCAGGGAAGGGGGGGGGGGACCCCAACTCTAACAATATGTAATGTTAGATTTGTTTTCCTGTATTTGTCCTACTAGCCTTAAACCTGTATTTGTGTGGTATACATCACTCGTACTAGCTTGACACCTGTATTTGTGTGGTATATATGGCTCGTACTAACTTGAAACCTATGTTTGTGTGGTATACATCACTCGTACTAACGTGAATCCTATATTTGTCTGGCATTTATCGCTCGAATAGACTTGAAATCTGTACGGTATTTGTGTGGTATACATCACAAGCACCTCGTACTAACTTGAAACCTGTATTTGTCTGACATTTATTGCTCGCACAAGCTTCAACCTTGTCTTATTTGTGCTCTTTGTAATTATTCATTCACCAAAAGGTACCCAGTGCTCTCATCTCTGCAATCTTAAAAGCGAAGTTGTGAAACATCCACAATAACACACCTGGGCATCAACTGCATGCACATATAGACACTGACATCCATATGGTGCACCCAAGAAACAACAAAGAACAATATTGTATGCATAAGCGGTGATGTGTTCCGAGTAAAACTCATAAAAATAATAATAAAGATACTAAGAATAGAAACAATAACGTTTAAGGACAAATGACGTTTCGGTCCAATGAGGACCTTCTCCAGAAACAAAAACACAAGAAATAATACACTAAATAATTAAATTATAATAATCAATAAATGGAAGCAGAAAGAGAACGTCAATAATGACTGCAATTATCGGAATACATCATACACAGTTTATAGGCTGTCCTCCCCCCACCCCACCTCCATTTAATAATGAACCCACATTACAGAAGCTTATAGTTAAAAGAGAACAAAACTGTCCATACAACACATGCTCAAAAATTTCATTCAAGCCTGTCAGAGACGTCACCGCCACAATACACTTAACAATACTCTCAAAATATTGCATGCTTAATAGGTTCGTCCTAAAAGTTTAGTGTTCGTTGTGAATAAATATGAAGATATGTCAATCAATTATTCCAGGTCTGAACCTTGTTTCTATTTCCCTTCTTACTTTTACCAACAAGAAGTGGCCGAATTATGTCCCGTCGTCGGCTGCCTCTTCGTGACAACAAGACTTATGGTCATTAGTATTATTATCGACATGATTTGTTTTAGTGTCACTTTCATTTTCATCCCGGACATGCGCGTGTGGAGCGAGCTCACAGGTTGGCATGCGGTGCCACAGTATCGGAAGACGCATTAGTGGACCGTGCTGACATGGTCAAAGAGATGGGCGACTGTATCCGATCAGAGCATTTTAAGCGCGGAAGCATTGTTGGCCCTGGTATATACACAAGACTAGTAAACTGGGCTCGCATGCAGTGCGGAAAATGCTGTCAAACGCACGGCTAGCAAACTTAGCAACACGGCCACATTCGATAGAATTGACACAACCACCGAATGTATTAGATACCACAGATGAAGTTCGGATGTGTCAAGCAATTGGCAGAAAAACTGCGTTCCCTTAGCTACATCCTGCCGGAGATCTATTTAGTAACGAACTTATTTCCGAGAAATGGGAGGCTACAGAATGATCATTATACTGCTACAATAGAGATCTAGCAAGAGTTTCAAAACAAACGCTTCACAATTGTTGTCTAACTTTCAAGCCTACTACCAATGTATAAACGTTAGACAAATATTTATATATTATATTTCTCTTTTCGAACTGTTTGTATATATATATATATATATATATAAATAAGTGTGTGCGTGCGTGTGATCAAATCTCATTATAACACGTGGTCCGGACCTATGAAATATGTATGTAATAACAGTAATTTGCTATTCGTTAAATAGGGAAATCTGTTATAAAAGAGGGCTCTTATAAAGGGAATCTACGGTATTATGTTTCTCTTTCCTTTATTTTATAATTATATATAGTCGTGTCCTCGTTCGCTTTCATGCTTCTACAACGATGGCTATGACAAAGGTAGTGGTGACCACTATGTTCCCAATCATGCCTGGAGATGCAGGAACTCTTATGGCATCAGGAAACACAGTATCCAAGAATATGCTAGAGTGCCTCGCGACGTCACTTGGAAGAAAACTGTTGACAATAAAGCAAGAATATGCATGATCTCTGCTGTAATGCCGCGTGGATATCTAGAAACGAGAATATGCAAGACAGTGAGTTTCATTCATCAGGGCAAGGGCAGTTCGTAAACACAAACATTGCTGAGTGTTACTTTACACTGCTATGAATTTCTTATACGTTTTTGTTAGCTATGCTGGTGAAAACGTGGTACGCGTCCTCCTGGCTATAATGTCTAGGAGACAATTTTCATAAGTATGGTTAGAAAGTGTATTAAATGTAAGAGCAATACTTATGTTCACAACAAACCCTTGCCGTGGCGTTGCAAATCGCATAGTATAACATTCTCTCAAGAGACACGTAAATAAAGCCCGTCACATAGGAAGCAGTACAACTTCCAAGATAGCGTACGACCGCAACAACAGGAACAACGAACACACCAACAGCAGCAACAACACCAACAGCGGCAGCAATAACACCAGCACCAAGGCTTAGCACTCAGCGTGGTATGCACACTTATGTATGAATAGTGCTTCAACGAGATACTATCAACCTATTCTCAGCCCAGGTCATTGACATACAATCTGGATGTTACGTTACTAACTAGGTCAGTTAAACAAATTAAGTAAGGGACTAGAGTATTAGACATTCTGATCAAACATTGGTCCAGTGTGATGTGAACCACAGGAGAGTATGGATTTGCACATCTCAAGTAAGGTTATTACACTAGCTCAAGCAGTGTGAACGACGCAGAATGACAGGCGATAGAGTGCAAGAATAATTTTGTATTGCACCTAGGAAAGACAAAAATCCTTGTCCAAACCGAGGATTGAACTCGGGAACTCAGGGTTCTGAGACCGGTGTTCTAGCCCTACGGCCAGGCACTCCACGATTATAGTTTATAGAAGAGGCAAACCTTCAGATATGTGCACATTCCAAGCTAACGAAAGTAGAAGAAAGCAGGAATCTACATTCATGTGCGTGTCTGCTGAAACTGTTTCTTAAATGATAACTCTTCATATTAGATATCAACGACGGTACGGTACCGATCTATTTCTGAGCTAGTGAACTCGACTAAAGTAATAACAGATTGCTGTGTAAAATACTTGGGTATGCTCTAACCCAGTGTTTCTCAACGTTGGGGCCCACTCCCAATAGGGACAATTTGATTGTTCAGGAAGGTCATTCGAACACGTTGTAATTAGGCTTCATTTATGAATAATTCAATTTTTGAATATAAAAAATGTATATATTTTTTAGGGGGGGGGGGGCAATCAGAATTTTAGAAAGGCTTGGGTGGACATGGTTTTTTAAAAAAAAGGTTGGGAAACACTGCTCTAAACTGTGGGTGTGTCTGTTGTGACGTGATGTCAATTGTGTGTGTAACCGAGACCGTCGGCAGTAGAAGACCTCTGTACATAACTTCATGTTATGTTTTTGATAATTGTCGCGATTTTCGCTGGTCATTATTTATATACTTGCAGTTAAATGCTAAAAATAGCCAATGTTGACCAAGGAAAATGCACGGAAATAATCAAAATAGGCCTTTCAGGTCATGTTTACATTTTCTGTACACATGCCTTTATACCGTGATATAAATGTTAACAGGTGTTTTAGTTCTGATTGTAAGACTGGCTAATAGAATAATATATCAGGATAAATAATACAAAAGGAAATCCGTGAGTCTACATTATCGGAACCGGAATGGGAACCGACGTTTATCAATATGATTTGCCATGCATATCGCAGAGGCGACTAATAATGTGAGCATGATGTTGATTACTCCATCTTCGTAAAGATTAATGTGAATGAAAATTGTCCTGCTGAAGTCGGATTTGTCAGACCGAAAGATATAGATATCACAATCAAACCGGAGTGAAAAAACAACGGACAAACAAGACGGACATATATCAGAACACATATAAAACCACCTATTGATTTTTGATGTAAACGTATAGAGCGTCTCCAGCGAACAATGTATCAATGTCAATAAACACATCAGGTATTTGTGCATCCGGACCGTTTAGAAAACAGCAGCAACCTACTGAAAGTATATATAATGCCTAGAAAACACTACAGCCAAAAGATGCGGGGTTGGTCACTACACTCTGAATAGAAAAGGGTTCCAAATGTGTATTCCCTATTGCTTATGACTCTGTTGTTACCTCTTTCCCTGTACTGTAATTTCTTACCCTTCCACTAACGGTTTGTTACTTGTCTTGCTATACTTCTGTTCCATGTACGTTGTCGCTGTTTTTCGCCATCATTTGTCAAATAAAAAATTTGACTAAATCGGCTGTGAGACAAGAAATAAAAACCACTTTCTAATTGTCGCCCAAAATAGTTTAATTGCCTCCCTGTGAGATTACTCTGCGTATGAGGTATATTTATATCCACAGTCCATACATAGGTGCGCGCGCGCATGCACACGCCGCAGCCCGTCCTGCGTGCATGCATCCCTGAAAATAGCCAGAAGTCATCCAAGCATCTAATCACACGCTGTGTACAGAGAGAGTAGGCAATGAAGAAATGCTGAGCACTAGGCCTGGCTACATGCCTTCCCCGACCTCTGACATTTTGATCGAGTTTACTTCGCTAACAAGAAACTTCAGGACAAGTAGGTAACTCTACTTTCCTTACCATCTAGAACAGTGATGCCCAACTTGTCATTTTTGTACCTGTTTTTACCAACTTAACCTTTTCTTTAAGAATTAGCTACACAGAACACGAGAAATATATTTGTCCAGCAACAAATAAACAAACTTGCAGAACATCAAGAACCACTTTTGACAGTGGTGAAACGGTGTAAACTTGTTTGGTTTGAACATGTAACGATACACCACTAGCTTTCTAACATTATTTTACAAAAGGAACAGTCCAGATTGGAAGGAGAGAAAGAATCCTGGATTGATAATATTAAGGAATGGCCTGGGTGTGTTTTATTTCGACACTCCTCGGAATGGCTGAGAATAGATTTGCTTGGGGAGACTTTTGTGTTGATGTCTCCAGTGTGGCACCTCTACGACCTTGACTGGTTATGACTCTTATTACTATTCATGCATTCGTTCTCAAACTTCTGCAGATTATCAGAAAGCAGCCCAGAGAACGGAATGCATTGTGCTCTGCGTCTGTCAACCGTACACATCCTACTTCAGTATGGCATCTACGTCCCTCTGACCAAGTATGAGATGGTCAACTTCACCCTATAATCCCCATAGGCGCCTCTTACGACGTGAGTAGAAGATAAACCGTGTTGATATCCTATATTAACTTTTATTCGAGCCCCGGCAATACATCACATACGAGTGAACTTTCTTTCCGTAGCCCACCTTGATGGGTTTTTGTATGTCACTGATTATCTTTCCATGACACGGATACTTTCTTAAGTATATCAGATGTATTTTTTGCCATTTATCGTTGAAACAGGTAATATCCTGTATCACTCTGACGTGATAAGGGGTCTGTAGCTACCAATTTAAATATGTATTCGTGACCCCTCCCCTTTCAAATCTTTGTGACCTCCCTTCAAGAACGTTAAAGGAATATGGCCCACGTTGATAACCACTGATTTACACTAGACCGTCAGCTTTAATGTACGGAGGGGGGGGGGGGAGAGAAAGGAAATAGACCTCCGCGTTACGCAAGCTGCTTCCAGGTGTGCTCGTTAACGTTTAATCCACTGATAATAGTGTTAGAGCACTTAATCAGTAGTTTCGGCAACTATTATTAGATTTTCCCTTACGTGAAAGTGAAATTATCCATTTCTTCTTGGTTCGACTTCATACTGTCACATTACAGATACATGTACTTCCAAGCAAATGTATCTGCTGTACTAATCTGGTATATGTGGTGTGGTACGTGCGCGTGTGCGTGTGTCAGATCAACCATCATGCACAATTATATTTTTAGAAGATGATATGCTTATAGTGATGTTTTCTTGTGTGAGAAACATAAAAGCATTCTATCTTATGTTTTTATGTCGTAATCTTCTGTTATTGATCACTCCCCCCCCCCCTCATAGTCCTAAATGACAAAACATTAGAGGAATACGCTCCTTGTTGAGAGTTCTGCAGGAACTACGATGCAGAGGTGAAAGCAATATCAGAAACACTCTCATTCATCACCACCATATACAAAAATGATGCAACACAACTAAAGAATCTAGTAATATTCACAGACTTGCTGTACGCACTAAAACCCCTTAAAAAGTGGAATCCAACAGCAGAGAAAACCATAAGCAACATACTTCAAGCTACAAACATACTTACATCCTATGTCATCAATACTACACTACAGTGGATATGGAGCCACGCAGGTATCAGCGGGAATAAAAGTGCTGATACACTAGCAAAAAAAAAGAAGTAAGTATTCCCCAACCACGAATTTCCACCAACCTTAGAACAGCTAAACACATTATCCGCAACAACTGTAAACAACAACAATGGATGGACCGCTGGGCCACTAGCTCAAAAGGAAGAGTGCTATATGGAGACATGTCCCAACAAAATCCACACGAAATAGAATACCCCGCCACGATCAAACCACAATATTCAGTCTGCGAGAAACACATGTACAACTTAACAAATACCGATAACAGATTACAGCAGACCATACACCATACTGTAATAGACAAGAGGAAACAGTAAAACACCACTTTATTGAATGCACTACACTACAAGACCGAACAAAATGTTACCATCAAACCCTTCATACAGACACAACACAGCTGAAGAAGACATGCACCTACATGACACATGGAAAATACTGAAAGCTCGCAACCCCTGGTAAAGGATAAGTAAGTTAATATTACTGGTTAGTTGGTTGCTATTCCATCGGACCATACGCGACCATCAGCAATGTAAGAATTATTGGTGAACTGGAAATGAAGCCTTCTTAAGAACTCATTTGACTATTCCCGTGGTTTTCATTGGTCACTGTGAATATACTGTGTGTCGACGCCAATGAAAATAACGGGAAAAGTCAAATAAGTCATTTCAGAATCACAGACGCGATCTGTATCTAGCCGCCAGGAAGCTGGACATTGTGTAAATAAATAATATAATTAGGAAATAGGAATGTGTATCGGTGAATTCGAAAAACGTCTGACTCAAGTTGCGGGGTGAATCGGTGCCAGCTGAATAGATCAGGTTCAAATACCTAATGTTACCTTCTGATTTTGGCCATGGTAGCAGCCATCATCACAACACCATCAACTGTCATAGTGACTAACGTTAACCATTAGAAATCTCAACAAAAGCATATAATGAGCACTTGCCCTCGGTTACTGTCATTTCTTCATCCTATGAAGCTAGGATGTGCACGATGTTATATTCCCAACTTCTTACATCCCGTCTTCACAATAGAGCCAGATGACATCATAATACTTGTTTTGCCATGGACTCCAGAGGGAAACGTACAACAAGGAAACCAAGGATTACGTGTGGAAGAACAGAGGTTGAAGATGGCAGATCAGAGCAGGCGTGTGAGGCACAGCATGGTAGAGAAGGTAGAGAATGAGTTTATTGTTATCATTTAAAAATTCAACACTGCATAGTAATCAGTCTACAATGACGGACTCAAGGACTTGCATGTGGTTGCGTTTGTAGGTCTCACCAATGGCTCTCTAGACAAACCAACCACGCAACTGAAAACCTTAGTAGATGGCATGCTTTTATATTGAGGTTATCTTCTTATAGAAGCTTCATGGCACGTCATCTATACAATCCCGTAGTCGTAACCTTCGATAACAGTTACCATGTTGTTCCGACAGACCGACGTTGTGATTGAACTAGTTACGGGCACGGCGTGGGTGGACAGAACAACAAAGAAACCTGTCGCAAGGGCAAGAGTTGTGCCCTGATGTCGACGTCTGTTTCGGTGGCATTAGACTCGAAACACCATCGACTTATGGGAATGCCCCACGTGCTATGAGGCCAGTTTCTAATCAAGGACTCAAGGAAACACGTAGAATCCAGCTGTGTGACTAGAGAGTTAGGTCAGGATCATTTTCAGGAAATGAACATCTGCAATTGTGATTTCGAATATATTGTCGCCGGTGGCAAGTACAGATTCAGCTATAAGACAATTACTAATACAGTCTGAGAATTCTTCAAATTCTGAGAACATTCAGTATCAGATCTTTCTCACACGAATGTTACAATAAGATGTCAAACCCGCCATTTACCCACCTGGAAAATAGCCCAGTACGTACTCTGTTACAATAAGATGTCAAACCCGCCATTTACCCACCTGGAAAATAGCCCAGTACGTACACGAATATTACAATAAGATGACAAACCCACCATTTACCCACCTGGAAAATAGCCCAGTACGTACTCACACGAATGTTCCAATAAGATGTGAAACCCACCATTTACCCACCTGGAACATAGCCAAGTACGTACTCACACGAATGTTACAATAAGATGACAAACCCACCATTTACCCACCTGGAACATAGCCAAGTACGTACTCACACGAATGTTACAATAAGATGACAAACCCACCTGGAACATAGCCAAGTACGTACCCTAATTTACAAACGTGCTTATAAATATTTACTCGGCGTACACTACGATGTGTTAATATGACAATATTCTATATGTTATCGCTGCCAGCTACATCGTGGCTGATTAACTTCGCATCATTTGCGCTCAGCATCAATACTAGCTTGATTTGCTAGGCGGTGTCGGTAGGAATCTGATGTGCACAGCCAACTTACTGTATTTTATCTGAGGAAAAATGGCTAGAGCGGATGTCTCTGCAATTAGGGGACCCCCACTAATATTGTGTTCTCAACCTCTATCTAGTTACCAGATATCTGAGAATGTGAGGGGCTGATCATAAATTACATCAACACCATCAAGTCCTTGCCCTCCCCCCCCCCCCGGGTAAGAATGTAAGCGCCTCCCCCCTTGCTTAAATATTAATTATATTAAAAAACACACCCACCCTAAAATATTATATATAATATTATCTTATAATATCTAAAATATTATACAGTACATTTTATATTATACATCTTTTTAGTCGAGACGTCATCTGTCACTGTCTCTCGTTATTAGGTTGGTTTTTTTTATTACTTATTTTGGTAACACACACACTTGTAGTACTAATCCTGATGGCACATACTACTGTTAAATGTATGTGGTTCTCGGGGAATTTACATACCCGTGCAGAGTGTGCTTGTGTTGTCTCTCTGACCATATGAGTTGGGCACTATAGGGAAATGAATGTGCAGCGAAATGAACATATTCAATTGCCAGAATTTAGCTTACATAATGGAAGTGAGGCATGCAAAGGTTATATTACAGATGAGAAACTATATAGGCTCTAATTGACTCCACAGTCACTGCTCCTATACTGACTCGCAAACATACTAACGAACACTGATGTGGTGTCCGTGTTGCTCATGTATACATGTACATAACCGCGTCGGATCAGGTGTCGTTTCTACACCAGGATTACCTGTAATTTAGCTGTCTCCCAGTTGCCTTGATGGCCACGCTCTGGCCAACTAAATGATGGTGTCACCTCATGATGGTGCCCTCCTATTTCTATCGCTATGTAACGTTCTGCTCGTCTGTATTGTACTTTTCAGTATAGTTTCGGGAGAATATTTTTATTTACAACATGACGACTCTTCTCGCTATAATGAAATATGGCAAGCTAGAAAGATTGTCTATCTATCTATTCGCTAAACCCATTGTTGCCTTTCAACGTCAGGGGTAGAAGAGTTTTCTGGAGATGACACTCGTGTGTGCTGAGTATATTGAGGAATTTGTTGCCTCTTGTATCTCACTGGTCCATCGTTTTCGTGGTCAGCCTCTAGGTCTGCCTGCACTTTATCTATATAGCATAGCTTGCATTGGTACGCTGTCTGATGGTAGTCTGCTGATGTGTGCAAACCATTTGTTCTCTCTTAATATGTTCTAAGATTGGATGGTGCCTGTTCGTTGTCTAATGTCCTCATTCTTCATTATGTCTCTTAGTGATATCCATAGGATTCTGCGTGAACATGCCATTTCAGCTGTCACAAGTTTGCGTTTGTCTTGTGTTGGTGTTGTCCACGTTTGGCATTGGTAGCACAGCGCTGGCATAATAATCGTTTTGAATAGTGTTATTCTGGTGTTTAAGTCTAGTAAGTCTACTTTTTTGTTTATGAAGATTGGTATAATTTGCCCTAGGGTTCGATATGCTTTACTATTCTGTATTTCTTTACTGCTTTTGCAGTCTGTTGCTATACATATTGCTTCCTAAGTATGTGAACTATGTCACTTATTTAAGCCTGTGATTTCCGATATATGTATGTGTGTGTGTTTCTGTTCTGCCTATCTTCATTACTTCGGTCTTTTCTATATTTATCTTCATGTCAAAGGTATGGCCTGTTTGATGTAATCTATCTATTGTCTTTGTTGTTGCTATTCTGATGATGCTACTAGTGCTTGGTCGTCTGCAAATAGCAATTTGTTCTCCTTCATATTGTTCCTTCCGTTATCTTTGCAGATGTTATCTATGTATGTTATAAACAATAGGGGAACAGTACACATTCCTGCCTCACCTCTGAGCGAATTTGGAAATTAGCTATGTACCTGTGCTCATTCTTACTGCACACTGACTATCGGCGTATATGCTGACAAAGATTTATCAGATGCCGAGGACTTCCATATGTAGAAACCAGTTAAGGGAAGAACACTGGTCCACAGAGATGGATATCCACAGAAAGATGTATGGGAGCAGTGAGGAGCTTTCAAATACAGCAACATTTATTAAGAAAACAGGTCTTGCTGTGTCGACATGTCAAACTGCGAACGAGAAAAAGAAGATATCCATAGCTGTGCTCTATCGACTCTATCGAAAGCTTTTTCTTGGTCCACGAATGATAAATATAATCCTTGGTTATATTATGTCGCTCTTTGTGATAGTTGTTTGAGGGCGAAGATTGCATGTGTGCAGCTTTTATGTTTCCGAAACCCAATTTTTCCGAAACCCCAAAGAAAGATTGTGAAACACTGATATAAGCAGTAAGGACTTATTAAAGGGTAGACATAATTTTGAAGAATATACTATTATAGAAAGAAGAAACTTGGAGCAGGATAGTAGTTTTGTTAATTACTGGTAACATATATAATAACATACACAAATCGACGTTTCGAACAATATGCCATTATCAAGAACACAGCATAACACACGATGAGTAAAACGTCACTGGAATAAGACAGGATATGCAGATTCATTACGGTTGGCATCTATGTAGAGACGTCACCTGATCTGAATCTATGTTTTGCTTTTAAGGACGTATGACTAAACTTTATACTAATATGTACTCAAGGGATGTATACAGATCTTCAAGACTGATCGTCTCTTCAGCCATGGCAACGTGAGGGTTTGGTTAAAGAAAGTCCTCTAAAAAATGTCTGTTTCAATAAAGAAGTGTTTGACATGACATCCTTGCTAGTCACGTTCAGTGACATCCTTCATAGGCGCGTACACCACGGCAAATATCACGGAGATCTAGAAACAAGCAAATAAAGACGTGGACGCCCACAAGCAACGATGAGACGATATTGAAAAAAAAATGGGCAGAATAGCTGAAGTGTCAAGAATTGCACATAAATAGGAAGAAAATAACAAGTGCCTTGCAAGTTTCAAGAGTATACTACCATAACAAGATAATAAATATTCTAGTAATCATTTATAGGCAAACATCAATGAAGGTCTGCTCGTAGCTATCGACAGCAGTATATACTGCCGATCGGTCACGATCTGATGGTACGGCTCTATAATGGTTATATCCAAAATTTGGGAGCTAGACGCATAATTGGATTAAACGTATTTGTTAATTGTAAATTATTTGCCTTGACAGATCTGTAGAACTCGTGTTCGGTGAGTGGTTAAAGTTGCTTCCATCCACTGAGAGTATATATATTTCCTAGAAAATCACTACAGTCCAAATAATGTTGTTTTGATCGCTACATCCTGGACAAATAGGATATGCTACCAGCAACAACAAATAGAATGTACTACCAACAACCAGCAACAACAAATGGAATGTACTACCAACAACCAGTAACAACAAATAGAATGTACTACCAACAACCAGTAACAACAAATGGAATGTACTACCAACAACCAGTAACAACAAATATAATGTACTACCAACAACCAGTAACAACAAATATAATGTACTACCAACAACCAGTAACAACAAATAGAATGTACTACCAACAACAGGTAACAACAAATAGGATGTGCTACCAATAAAAACTAATTGTATGTGCTACCAACAACCGGTAACAACAAATAGGATGTACTACCAATAACCAGTAACAACAAATAGGATGTGCTTTTAGTAACAACAAATAGGATGTACTACCAATAACCAGTAACAACAAATAGGATGTGCTTTTAGTAACAACAAATAGGATGTACTACCAATAACCAGTAACAACAAATAGGATGTGCTTTTAGTAACAACAAATAGGATGTACTACCAATAACCAGTAACAACAAATAGGATGTGCTTTTAGTAACAACAAATAGGATGTGATACCAACAATCGGTAATAACAAAGATGATGTGATACCAACAATCGGTAACAACAATATTGAAACTTTTCCCTTTGAAATATAAAATATACTTTTATACTTTTAATATAAAAGTATAGTCGAAAACGGAACTGTTGAAACTAAACACAGCACATAACCTTAAATAACTGTCAAAGCTAAGATTTGTATAAATCTTATCTATACGCTTACAGCCATCTGTAAAGACGTAAAAGGTCATCCAAAAAGGATATGTGCTCCAGGAATGTCTGCTTCACAATAGAAGCAAAGCAGAGATGTGGTCCTTCTTATCATATGTGAGTAGGAACTGTATAGCAACCAACGAGACCAATAATAGAGTCCAATAATTGTCTAAGAGTGACCTCAATGTAGAAATCAACGATGAAGACAATTGTTCAGCGCAACCACATTATGCTGCCCGTGTGTTGCCGGGGTCCGAAAGGGGAGCAAAAACTAACAGCACTTTTTACTTTTAATGCATGATGTAAGAGACGACTAAGGAGGTTATGTGGTGGAGTTGGCTATCCCATCCCTTATATGGCCACAGTGACCCAGAAGCCATGCTGGAATCGGATATGTCAGGTCGAAAGGCGCAGATATCACAGAAAAACTGTAAACCATATACAACACATACCGTTCTATGGGCTAAGACATGTTAATCCGCAGGAGTTTGAGAACAAACACGAAAAAGAAGCATTATACTTTATATCTCAACAAAATCAAATCAGTCACAAAGAACATTAAAAAGAACGTGAAACAAATACACAAGAGTTGTTGCAAACTTACTTATCCATAAGGAATACAACTCCCATACTGTATGGACAATCCGTTTGAATTTCCAGTAGACAAGAGAGTTGGTAGATCGCACAACGGTACATAGAGCATTCCTGTAGTACAGTACTATTGCTCGAACAGTCTGCATCTTCAGACGATAAACACGAATATCATTTCGATCAACATCAACACAGACGTCACTCTGACACACCCCAAAACATCATATGATAGACACAGCTGGTGGTGGTTATTGAATAAGGGCTTGATAAACGTGTCAGCCTGGTTGGTTTGTTAAAATACATTCTGATAAGCAGTACTCAATGCAAGATATGAAAGATGACAGTTAAATCTGGCAGGTCATTAGTGTGTGCAGCTGGCAGGTGTTTAGTCACATCCGTACACAAGACAAACATGACATCTCATAAAGGTTCATTGTACATCAGATTATAGTTATTCATGTATACAGAAGAAGTAGTTACAGCCAAATGCCGTTACTGTTAAGTAAAGTTGACTAAAATAAAGTTACATTATGTAAACAAATAAAGTAAGAGCTAAGATAAGGTTAAAAAGAAAGCAATTGTAAAGTTTAAAAAAATCAAAATAAGCTCAATTTAAATAAACAAAAAGCAAATAAAGTAAATGTAAAATAAAGTGTAACTATAAAGTTAAATTGAGTTAAAGTAATATCAAATTAAGTTAAATTTAAATAAAATTAAGTTAGTAAAAGTATGTAAGTAAAGTAAACGTAAGTTTAAGTAAAATCAAATTAAGAAAAGTTACAGTAAAGTAAGATTTAGGTACAGCTTAAGTAAAGTTGTCTTTTTCACGTCATTGATATGTGTAGGGTATGCTCGTATTTTTCGCGTAAACGGCATACCGAAATATGCGGTAACCATCACCTAAGTCACCTTTACTTTCTCATAAGATATGGTACCCATTTCATTAGACTGAATCGACTTAGGAATTGTTGGTGATCTAGAAATTCTCCACTTGACGTGAAAAATTGAACATAGACCACACGACTAAGAAGGCTACTGAAGACCTCATTCGTATAGGTAGGATCTGTAAGTAAAAGGATAAGCTACGGTTCTTTGCATATGCATACATACGAGGGGAAATCAATAAGTAAGCCACAAATGGTTGGACGAAAATAAATACATAATATACAAACATGAAAACTACAGAATTTTAGACCAACATAGTTCATTTATTTCTTCACATAATTTCCGCAAACATTCATGGACTTGTCCCATCGATACATTAGTACGGCACTACCTGCAACACAAACATCGTTCGTCAGTTGATTTTGTGGGTACCAATAGTGAGCACACTTTCTGGAATTTCAGTTGGTGGGGTCGTAAACTATGATGTAGCTGATCCATGCCAACACTCTATTGTGGATGACATCCTGTATACCGTTATTAGCATGTCAGCTTGAATCAGTTTCTCCACACGATGTGCAGTTGCTTATATTGCAATTTCGACAGGACTACTATGTGGCTCTACATCACCAAATGATGCCGACCCTTGTGGGAATTGATTCACCCAAAATATGCACCGCTATACGCTATCAAGAGGAACCATCTTATTATGAGTTATTGGTAGAAAATCCTCCTCCCCCCCCCCCCCCATAAAAACGCACATTTGCACGCTGTCGATTCTTTGCACACTCTTAAAGTACGGTCACTACTTCACATGTACGTTGCACATCATTGTATCTAGAGATCCGCGACTATGCTAATTAAAAATGCTCTTACGTTTGTGTCCATTAAGTACAATTTTAATTTTTGGCATGAACACAAATGTCCTGTCAATTATGAACTCACACGGTAATCTGCGCTATATTGGATCGACCTTGAACTTCAGTGACGTTAATACGGTAGTGTTAATAAGGACCGATGGTTGACGGTGCCAGGAAAATGTAACACATTAGGCGGAACTCACTCATATACAGAATTCACACACAACACGCGCTCCCTTGACTCCACAATCATACAGATATTCTAGACTATCCCTCATATACAGATAAAACACCAAGCTCGTAGATGAATTGCTTTTTACGGAGTTCAAACTCTCCGCCGAAGACGTAACTACAGCCTTGGAACTCACACACATACTTATTCATTCGTATACAAACTCGCTCACGGAGACACTGCATTCACACATACAAACTGGTTGCACATTCAAAGATGCACAGATTCACACCCTTAGACTCCACACTCATAGATTCTTACACAAATACAGGTTCCGTATTTCTAAACACAGACACGTGCGAGTTTATTTGTTTGTGTTTTCGATCCCTAGAAATTACGAACTTTCTTTATCTTCCTATGTACAATGGGGTTGTTTTCTCGGAGTTATCTTTCATACCCGGGAGACTTCGGTGTTTGGCTTAATGCAATGCCCATTGAAGGAACCTTCCACTAGAGGGATCTAACACATGCGAGTATATAACAGTGTGTGTGTCGAATAAATGCATAATCATATAAGATCAACGCAGACGAAGACAATTATGGAACTACGAGCACAATTCAGGTCTATAAACTCAACTTGTAGCGGGACCGTCAGAAGTGTAGACCTATGTACAGAAAGTAAATAATTCATTTGTGACATTTTTTTTTATTATTGTCATTTTTTGGTGGTTAATATTTATGGGTATATACTTGAAGTTGCATACCAACAAAGCCATGGCCGACCAACGAACTGCATGGACATAATTAAAAATCAGCATTTCAGGTCATGTTTACTTTCTGTACACATTTCTTTAATGGAGCCTAGTCTTGCAGCAACGTATACCGTAAAACAACGTATTCACGCCTCCATGTGATACGAGAAACTTTGATAATTGTGTAGACATGCTATCTAATCATGTTGCGTGATACTATGGTTGATGGTGCATCTCTCGCCCTGGTATCTCCGACTTCAGCACAAGTGATTACTTGGGCAGGACTGTGGTCGTGCTCGATATCAGGGATGACCAGGATAATTTTAGTTTCCAGCTTCTGTTTGTTGGTCCCATCTCCCCTTCAATGAGTTGGCCTCGATAGGGATCACATGATAATAAAATGTTAATGAACACATAAGAAATAAATGAACGTTTAATCACTTCAGTCTTTCATTCCATGCATGTATTTAACATTTCATTTACAAATATATAGTTCTCCAATACGACAATCACCATCATTGCACTGACAGCCCAACAGTGAAATGTGTTCCGATATATTTCTTATAAAGATGACAATCTAATAAACATCGTAGCATTGTCGTAAAGATTCATGAAAAGCTCATTTTCTTTGTATTGTGTATGTTGACACATTACGATATACAATATAAGACCTACTGGCTAATGCAAAACCATAACTTCTTAATGACTCGATTGATTAGACCGTGATCTGCATTGGTCATTATGAATATACCGTATTTTGTATTCCTTGACAGCTTCTTCTGATTCTACTATGATAGATCTCCTAACTCTCACAGGCTCTTCTAACGTGGGGACCGCCGATAAAACTAGGCGTTGGGTGCAACCTACTAGTGATCAGGGACTGCTCCTGTTTTGCCCTAATTCATCTAATTCTGTTTTATACCTCAAACTCCTGCAGGAAGAGTCCATGTAACAGATTGTGCTGTGTTGTGGTTTACAACTTGGTTGAGATATTTGCGCCTTTCGACCCCACTCACCCGACTTCAGCACATCATAAAGAGTAACATTGTCCTACAAAAGGGGAAGTCAACTCCAACCCACATTAGTCTTCTCCCCCCCCCCCGAGCTTTCATTTCAGGTAACAATATTACTATTTCTTGCTTCCGTTTAGCAACATAAGGGGGGGGGGGGGACTATGTGGATAAGGATGATAAACCATTATCTTGAGCTCATGAGCTTTCGAGGCGAGAGAAGCTTGTACCGGCTCTCAACGACCCACATTTATGTTTCAACCCACCTTAAATGATTTATCCAAAGTAACTTATAATAACAAGCAGAACAAATTCAATAATTTACTGTGAAATAGCAGTCCTCCTGCCTACACTAAAGTCAATACGAGATCCATATCGAGCAGTACAAAGCCAAATCTCAGGCCAGGGGATACAACTGTTATGAATATCCCTCCCAATCAATAGTGTTTATGTTAACTTGGATGTACTTGGATCACAGTCGCTCTATAAATAACTAGACTTGGTGACTGATAGGCTTCTTATATATGGAAGACATACAGAATTGTTGGTCTATGAGCAGACTTTATGCATAGCATTCTATGCAGATCTGTATGTGATCAATCTCTGCACTACGCCCACAAAACAATTTGATGTCGAATGATTGCTTGATGTTGTTCCAGATACAGGAGATATAGCTGTCAATTGGGACACGTTCAGGGAAAACTGACAACATATTAACACACACATACTGATGAACACAAATGTGTGCTATTTAGCTGGTTCACAATTCAGCTGACTTGAACTGACCTTAGATGCTGTCCATGATTATTATTCTTCTTCAGCGTTAATTCTCAAACTCCACTGGATCTCTTGTAGTAGGACCATGGCACCACTAGATTTCCAGCAGGATGTAGTCCAGTTCAGTAGTGTCGCCGTTTTATGTGCGCCGATGGCGGAACACATCGGCGGGTCCACGATTCAATCCCTTTCGCTGTGAGTAGGCAGCTCTTGACAGCCCATAGCCCTTCTGACGAATGCCAAGGTTCTCCTCAGCTGTGGTGCAGTTTTGTAGAGTGTTTTATGTATAGTTGGAAGCGGTGGTAGTAGTTCTTGTTGGATGTCTGTTAGTTTTGGGCACTACAGAAGTAGGTGTTCGAGTCTCCTCTTGTGCGTTAGTGTCTGCAATTTGGTTCGTGTAATGGATTTATTCTGTTCAGGTGTTTATTAAAGGGGGCGTGGCCTGTTCTTAATTGTAACGCGAGACTAGTTTGCTCTCTCAAGTTGTCTCAGAGGGTCCATTGGGTTGTGTTTCTGTTGGTGTTCATATAGTGAGCGTCTAGTCTTTGAGCACTGTCGTAGCCATCCTTGTCTGTAGATGTTGTCCATAAAGTACGTCAACAAATTATGTATTATTTATTTAAACTGACGAAAAAAATCCCCTGTTGTATACAGGGCCGGCTTTACGTCTAAGCTAAACAAGCTATAATATAGCTTAGGTCCCCAATGTCTTGGGGGGCCCCCAAAAAATTATATTTGGTACTGACATATAATATCTGGACTTATAAAGGGCCCCATATCTCAAATAGCTTAGGGTCTTATCAAGTCTTAATACAGCACTGGTTGTATACAACAATTAAATTGTTTGAATCTGAAAATGTTTTCTGGTAATATAAAACAAGTCATGTACTTTTTGCAGTTTTTCTGCTTTACAATTATTGGGAAGGGGGGAAGAATAGTTCACATTTTAAAACATAATTAGCAGAGCGGGGTCCTTAAATTATTGACAGGCGCAAACAAACAAGGAAGTGGGGTAAAAAATTAATGGACATCCCTTTACTGCGGATCTGTCTCCTGTCGCGTCATCTTCTCAGAAATATCGCGTATACGATGACTGCTATCCTATTTGATCATCAGTTACAACAGTGTATCTCAAAATACTTCCTACTATTGATCCTTTTATATACATTTTATAGATCAACTCTCCCTGCCCTCTTTCTAACACACACATGCAGGGCCGTAGATGAGTTTTCTGGTAAAGTGGAAGAATTACAGGAAAATATCTTTCTTTTTGTGAAGGATTTTAGCGACTTCATAAAAATTGTTACGTTCTATCGATATCTTCAAAGCCACATTTAAAAAAAATATTTCCCACATCAAGCATAATGGGCAATGGTTTCGGGTTTTTTTTACTGAGAAGAAGCAATGAATCCGTGTTTTGAAGAATTCATCACTCACTAACGAAACTTCGTTATAGATAGTTTCTTGTCATGGTTGAGAATAGAAACGTTATTATAGACATTTTCTTCTTGTCATGGTTGAGAATAGAAACGTTATTATAGACATTTTCTTCTTGTCATGGTTGAGAATAGAAACGTTATTATAGACATTTTCTTCTGTAATGGTTGAGAATAGAAATGTTATTATAGGCATTTTCTTCTGTAATGGTTGAGAATAGAAACGTTATTATAGGCATTTTCTTCTGTAATGGTTGGGAATAGAAACGTTATTATAGGCATTTTCTTCTGTAATGGGTTGGGAATAGAAACTTCGTTATAGACATTTTCTTCTGTAATGGTTGAGAATAGAAATGTTATTATAGGCATTTTCTTCTGTAATGGTTGGGAATAGAAATTTCGTTATAGACATTTTCTTCTGTAATGGTTGAGAATAGAAATGTTATTATAGGCATTTTCTTCTGTAATGGTTGGGAATAGAAACGTTATTATAGGCATTTTCTTCTGTAATGGTTGGGAATAGAAATTTCGTTATAGACATTTTCTTCTGTAATGGTTGAGAATAGAAACTATACAAGTAAAAGTATAATTTACAATATGATTCAACTCGCCTCAAGATTGGCAGACTGGATTTTTTTGGGGGTAAAATTCCTCAGATATATTCTTTTTTTAACCAGGAAAAAGAATAATTACACGCTGAAATCTAGAATACTCCTGTTGTGCGGTAACACTGAGTTTACAAAATTAATTTCCATGCTTCACCGAGGCTGTAAACCAAAGTTTGATGTTAAAAGCATTTTTTTTTTAATATGTAGTTAAAAAGCTTGCCACTGTTTTCAATATTTGTAGTTGTGACCAGGTTTCAGATTAAGAGTTCAATTAATATCAACATAATGGCTACTTCGTCTTTATGGTACATAAAAAGTAAAACGAGTAAGTACTTTTAGTCATTTGTATGCAATTTAATGTGTTCGGTGTTCCCTAAAACTATTTCGCCACTGACACCTCTTCCCCTTTGAAATCTCTCTCATTGCCCCGGGGGAGGGGAGTTATCATCCACTTTGAGAAACCCTGAGTTAGATTATCCATGATAGTAAGGCTAGGTAGCTGTCTAGCCTGTGTGGTAAACATGTCTTGGTCCAGTCTCCTGCCTCCACAGGCGTCATTTTCAGTTGGCTCCATCCGATCCCTCCTTTGGTCACTATCCTCTCTCCCATTAAGACCATCTAACAGTATTATTTGGACCTTCATTCATAATGTTTTTGATTGTTGTCGTCATTTCGGGTAGTCACTATTTGCGTTTTTGCAGTCGTCTTGGTTATTTTTGGTATGGGATTCCAGTATACAAGTGACAACCTGCGGATGACACGGGAATAGTCGGGATGAGGGACGTGTGATAGTTCATTGGTTCTGCGAACACATCCTCTATACTGTCAACGGTCTCGCAGCCCCCCCCCCCATTACTTTTCAGCCTCTGTCTTTAAGCTGCATTCGCCCGCTCACATCGTATTGCCTCTAATTGCCCCATGCAGGTTTTTACTCATCTATGTCCACCTCAGCGTCCTTGAGCATTAGAATTAGCGTGAGGCAACAGGCTACTGGTTGCTATTTAACTCGGCGTCTCTAAGGCAACAGGCTACTGGTTGCTATTTAACTCGGCGTCTCTAAGGCAACAGGCTACTGGTTGCTATTTAACTCGGCGTCTCTAAGTCCATATTTCTTTTTCACTGCGGACTTCCAGCAGATCACCTAGCTAAATACATTTTTATATTATTTTATTTGCATTCCATCTTATCATTTTTACTCCATCCGTCCTTTCACTTTTTCCGAGCGCTTCCCTTCCTTACTTACCACTTTCGTCTCCTTCTCACATCCCTTTTGTCCCCCTGCCATACTGCCTTGTCTTCTCCTCGCTTCCTTCCTTTTGCCTTCCTATCACCAGCATACCATATGCGTATCTCTATGTAAAATGTGTTGACTGTGGTCTTTTGTTTGTCCTGATGAAGACTTTGTAGTCGAAACGTTGCTTGTCATTGTGCTTCGTCGTTATTTTACTTTATTGACATATATTGGTAACACTTACACCTATTTCTATTTATTTTGAAATCATGTGCGTTAGGCTCATGTGCTAAATAAAACAAACTGGCTCAGACAATGAGTGCCTTAGTACACCTTTAAAAGTAAATGCCATCTAGCTGACTATCTGAGAAATCACGGATCTACAACTGTATTCCCCAATTGTCTCACAATGGACAGTACTCAGTTGCAATTGTGACCAGCTTGGAACTACAACCGATGACGTCAGCTGGAAATCTACGACACAAACCTACATGTAGTACGTGCCGGGAAGACGATATCAAGTACAGCAGACTTGTTCTATAAATAAAACATCTGAAGACGCTCCCGTCTACTTTCTAATTATAGAACAACACATATACTGTACACATGCATAACTTAGGTTAGAAAACTTATCAAACAACATGAGATTGATAAAAAACCAGGAGCTCAGGTAAAGGTTCACCTCAAAATCCAGGCCTGGAACAAATAAAAACAGGGGACATGACCTTTGTTGGACGGTGCACACAGCAGCACAACCTAACCAAAAATTATCAAAGCGCGCGAAAAAGGCAGTGATTCGGAAATCAGTAACAAAGGCAAAGTGATCGACGCCGAATAAAAGACAGTTGTTGGTCTGGTTCACATGATTATACATTTGTCTCTTCAATAGCTGAAATTGTGTTTCCTTATCAATCACAGGTGGGAGACATGACATAAAGAAACTTTCATAACAAGATACGTTGGTTGCGTCTTATTCATGTAACATATTCTTTCCAGAATGTAGTCTTATGTACGTTCGAAATAACTCGCAATTCTAGGCCAGGCTGACCGAACTGATAGGCGCCTATTCGCCTCGCAACTTGAGTAAACACGTTTTCTGTATTTGAACAATCCTCATCCCTTGGTCGAACGCGGAAAACGTGTTGGTCAAAGACATATTTAACACACTCTGAAATGCATTGTGTTCATCGTCGTCCTAACGACCCTGTTCCCAGTTTCAGAAATCATGCCTTCTATTAGTAGTTTGTTTTTATCGTTATGTATCTTTATATGCTCAAAATACCCACTCAACTTTCTTGTGATATTGTTTAAGAGCCAGCCATTGTCTGTTTCATTAGGTTTTTTTGTTGGATCATCGTCACTACACTCTGGACAAGTCCATAGGTGTTCAGATCTCTCCTTGTGTATATCCGCCATTACATGTTGACTGCGATCCCAGTACGTCGTTGATTGTCCATCATACTTTCTCGCCCACGAAACCGCTCCTTCCTAGCGACACCACATTTCAAACCAAGCTCCCTTATTATTTTCATGGAACAAGTGTCATCGTCACTTATACAGTCATTTCTTCGTGCGTTTTCCCGTAGGATGTTCAAAATGTCTGCTCTATCCATCGTTCCACCAACAGCCGTAGTAGCAGCGTGTGCGGACAACATATCTGCTCTCTCATTACTCCGGATTCCCGCATGTTCAATCTAAGGGAACCTGACTCCGTTTCTCACCAGTTAGCATATCTTCCAATTTTCACACACACTGTATATCACCCATCTGCACGCCCCACGACTTTCCTCTCCTACGTCGACTGCCTTTTACTTTGAGAATTCCAGGGTGTAGAGGGTGTTCTTTATCAGAGGTGATTTGTAGGTAGTCACGTACACCGCACATTTTTATTCTTTGCTCTGCAGTTGGGCAATCAAGTCTGTTTTATTATTATATATAAAGAGCCCACCCTCTTCCACATTTCATGATTGTGTGCAAATAGAAAAATAATACGAATGCATCACTGATGAGGGAAGGAGTGCAAATGGATATTCATTGCTCTCGTGCAATCCCAGGGTTAGCATATAACCGAGATATGAAAAGCACCTACTGGTAGTGTTATCCTAGAAACACATTGCTTCAAACCACGTGCGAAGACATTTGGCTAAAGCTATATGGATCGCGGCCTGACAGTGTTTGCCCAAGGCAAACAGTATCCATGAATAGAACTCAGCCACCATGCAATATAAAAATAAAATATAGCCAATTACTGTCGCAGCACAATGCAAGACAACGATGTCCTAAATTGAAACCATAATGAAAACAATCTTCATGATTGAGAACATGATTCAGCTTCTGCCAAACAAGTTGTATGGAAAGGTAAAAAAAGGATACCATATCGTTTCGGTACGAAGAAAATGTGGGTATTGGCTCATATTTGGACGAGGTGTTCACGATGTCAGTGAAAGAAACCTTGTCCAGCCGTAGTTATTTACTATACCGGAACCAAGCTCACAGCCGAGATAAGGGTCAGTACCCGAGGACATTTGGCAATGGAGCCTAATTACATGAAACAAATTCATTGGAAGTGGAACACTCCATGCGAGTAGTCGACTCAAGACTAAATCTCTGTACATCGTTTCCTCAGAAACTGTCACACAGGGACATGCTTTGGCTTATAAAAGGGCATATTGGATGACAAACCATCATGGCGTAGATGGTGCACACCAGCAAGAGATAGGAAAGCTGAACACAAACCTGAAAGCTAACCACAGTCAAGCATGCTTGACTTTTTTTCATAGCTGTATGCGTATGTATCACTATTGACATATCCGCCAGTGTAGTTTAAATATATGCAGTCAGGACATGTCAGTGTGGTTTAGAAATAGATGGTCATGGTATGGAAGTATGGTTTAGAGATATACAGTTAGAACATGATGAGAGTGTGGTTTTCAAGATAGGAAGTTAGAACATGGTAGTGTGGTTTAGAGATGTGCAGTCAGGGTATGTGTGGTTTAGAGATGTGCAGTCAGGGTATGTGTGGTTTAGAGATGTGCAGTCAGGGTATGTGTGGTTTAGAGATGTGCAGTCAGGGTATGTGTGGTTTAGAGATGTGCAGTCAGGGTATGTGTGGTTTAGAGATGTGCAGTCAGGGTATGTGTGGTTTAGAGATGTGCAGTCAGGGTATGTGTGGTTTAGAGATGTGCAGTCAGGGTATGTGTGGTTTAGAGATGTGCAGTCAGGGTATGTGTGGTTTAGAGATGTGCAGTCAGGGTATGTGTGGTTTAGAGATGTGCAGTCAGGGTATGTGTGGTTTAGAGATGTGCAGTCAGGGTATGTGTGGTTTAGAGATGTGCAGTTGGGGTATGTGTGGTTTAGAGATGTGCAGTCAGGGCATGTGTGGTTTAGAGATGTGCAGTCAGGGTATGTGTGGTTTAGAGATGTGCAGTCAGGGTATGTGTGGTTTAGAGATGTGCAGTCAGGGTATGTGTGGTTTAGAGATGTGCAGTTGGGGTATGTGTGGTTTAGAGATGTGCAGTTGGGGTATGTGTGGTTTAGAGATGTGCAGTCGGGGTATGTGTGGATTAGAGATGTGCAGTTAGAACATGGGAGTAGTTTAGCGATAGAAAGTTAGAACATGGGAGTGTAGTGAAAATATATGTAGTCAGAATATGGGAGTTTGATTTAGAGATAGGCTGTCATGGAATGTGAGCATGTATGTGACATGGAGACAGGAATATTAAATGGGAGTGTAGCACAGATGATGAAGTTAGGACATAGAGAGTGGTACCAAGTAAATATGGATAGGAAATGTGACCCAGAGATGTGAAGACAAACCATGAAAGTGTAATGCTGCCGACTATTATTAGCATCACAATTAGTATAAGTGGATTAACAATGTCATGTACTGTAAGCACACTCAGTGTTACTAAAACACAATATACACACTTCAGTAAAATGTAGGGAAGAGGGAGTTGTGGTGGGATGGCTTGAGCGGAAAGTATTTAAAACAAGCAGATCTAGCAAATGTTATGAATAAATTCCAAATAGAGAATATAGTAAAACATGAATGTGAAGTGTTTGAATAAATGAAACAAGCAGTTAATGCATATGAAGTATTGTGAATAAATGAAACAAGCAATTAATGCATATGAAGTATTGTGAATAAATGAAACAAACAATTAATGCATGTGAAGTATTGTGAATAAATGAAACAAACAATTAATGCATGTGAAGTATTGTGAATAAATGAAACAAACAATTAATGCATGTGAAGTATTGTGAATAAATGAAACAAGCAATTAATGCATATGTATTGTGGATAAAATGTCAGATTACTAAAGCAATAAATAATTGTGCAAGTATTAAAAATGGGTGTAATTGTTTTTGTAATGTCAAAAGGTTGGAAATAACAACGCTTGTATTAGTTACTCACCTTCACCCAAATCAAAGCGAAACTTGTTCCCCTTGAAGACAATGCAAACGATGAGTTTCTTCTTGAAGGGCAGGCGATTGATGAGTCGTGCTAGTTCGCGGTAAATGGACAGGATAATATCCCTGGATATGGGGAACAGTGACAGACTTTCTGGGTATTTCTGGACAATTTTGGTTCTTTCACATGTGGTCGGAATACTCGCGTGCCAATGCAACGATGACGATGATGATACACACGGTGACTGTGATAATGATGGTGCTTTGAAATCATCTTTCCGTCCCACCTCCATATTCGCTGCCTACTGCCGCCGTTCGGCAGCAGACGAATGAGGACTTGGAGTTTCGTTTCGCTATAAGAGTGAACTCGTATATGGCAAAAAAAAAAACTAGTTCCAGCACTACTGCCGTTCGATCGTTCAGTACTCCCCCCTCTCAAGCCGATGGATCGATCTGACACTCACAACACAGCCAAGAATAAGGATGCGAGGAGGAGTTCACTTTTTATAGGGTGTAATAGGGTAGACGATGCCTGGATATTATTCTTGGTAACAGCAAATCTAGATGATTCATTATCCTCTCCCCTTTTTTTCTTACCAGCGCTTCCAATCATATGCGAAACAAGGTGCCAAAATTAAACACACTGCGTCTACTTCTATATCTTCCTTGGAGCATGCTATGATTGTGTGGGTGGGTCTTTCGATAAGGCTGAAGAGCTGGTGCAAGGCAGTGTAAAGAATGAATGAGGGCGGAAAAAATTATGAGAAACAACCCATCACCAATTGTTGAGGTTATTAAGCTGCAAGAAGGCAAAAGAAAACATAATTAGCCTTATAACAGAGAAGGTTTACAAGTGAGTCTATATATACACAAGAAGAGTATCATGGTGAGGCGAAATAATGAATCCCACATTACTTACCTGCGGCCACTTAAAGTCAGAAAATGTAACAAATTATGCTTGATATAAAAATGTAATCATATATATATATATATATTACCTAATGAGATATGATGCATGGGGCATAGTGGAAAACAATGGCATGCACTGAGGAATTGGTGAAGTGTTAGGTCCGTATTTTTCAATTACCAAAGGTATACTTTTATCGAACTAGGGATGTTGTGGTCAGATCAAAGCTAAAGATACGTCTTTAGCAGGTAGAGGTGTGAGGGATCACTTAAAACAATAGCCATTCGTCAATCTTCGCGTGTAATTCCTACTTTTTCATAAGAGATTTGATGACCTTTTTTAAAAATAATCCGTGAGGGGGAGATAACTTACCAATATTTAGGTTTAATTTCTATTTCTAGTACTAAAAGTAAAGGCCTACTCTGTTTCGTTTGTGTATGAAAACCTCAAAACTCAATTATCTACGGACTTGAGTCAGCGTCACGCCGGCCGCCTATACTGAGCTACCGTGGTCTCAGAATTTAAAATGCCTATCAATACTGTATTTTTCCTGTAAGGGAGTTGCGGAGAGTTTGTGAGTGGTTTATGAGATAAAGAACGCACGCCCTTTCTGTCGCCACCTCATGTACAGGGTACGTTTTTTATTTACCCTCCGAAAGGGAAAAGACACAAAACACCAGTATTTACCTAGAGTCGAACCCTGGATCCACCGAAGACGGATGTGCCTGGCCATTACGCGAAAAAAATTCCCACTCTCTGGACTACACCATGCTGGAAATCTATAAAGTAGGACTATTGTCTTACTACAAGAGAGATTCAGTGGGAGTTTGAGAATGAACACCAAAGCAGTAATCTCTCGGCCATGCATCGCAAACATCATCTGCCACCCCTAAGAATGAATATACTCAGGTTTCAGTGAATGTCATTACTGCCATTGGTATTTACATTACATTAGTAATATTTATACTGCATATAAGCAGAATTTAGATGTAACTACATAATCTAGGTTTTCTGTTGTGTAGGGGTGAGGTACATGATGACATTTTTGCAAGTTATATGTGCATTCCTCTGCAGTGGAATAAAGGTGACCCAAAATGTATTACGCGGCATCCTGATTTTTGCCCTCAATTCAGTAGTTCATTTAAAGTGCAAAAAAGCAGGTCCTTCTCTGGTGGGGGAAGGGGCAAGATACAAGATGGCCTGTCCATAAATACATCAACAATTTTTACACCATCTCGCTGCTTAGTTATGTCCTTAAAAGACAAACACCCCCCCCCCACCCCCCGGCAAAAAAAACTATTACTTAACCAGAAAAATTACGAAAACAAATACATGTATTATTTAACATTTTTAGAAAAATGACATTCAAATAATTTAATTGATGCATAAAAACACTATTGTTGATGTTAACGACTGTCATACTCTTTTCAGACGCTCTCTCTATACATATACTGGGAATAGACTGCACCAATAAGGTGTGAAAACAACTACTCACAATACATAGAAATAAGAAGAGGGGTAAGACAAGTATGCATTTTATCACCAAGCCTATTTAATATCTACACAAAGAATATCTTTAAAAATATAGAAGAAATGCATGACTCAATATCAATGGGAAATAATAAACAACCCGAGATATGCAGATGACACTGTTCTTTTAGCAGAAAGTGAACATGAACTACAAAAACTAATAGACCACGTCAATAAATCAAGTAATGAATATGGACTGGATATAAATTTATTTTTTTAAAAACCATGTTAATCAGCAAAGACACAGAAGAACAAGAGCTAAACATAAGCAAACCTGGAGAGAAACAACAACAAGTAAAACAGTATCAATATCTTGGACACATAGTCTCGGCAAATGTGAAACAGAAGTTGAAAGGAGAATAGGAATGGCTAAAAGTACCTTCAATGACATGAGGAAAACAGTAACATCTAAACAAATTACAAACAAGTTAAAAATGAGAATTATAAAATGCTACATTTATTCTAAATTAATGTATGGCTCAGAAGCATGGACACTAAACAAACAATTAGAAGACAGAATTGATGCCTTTGAGATGTGGGTATATAGAAGAATAGGGAGAACATCATGGAAGGAGAAGAAAACAAACAAAGAGGTGCTAAAAACACTTAATATGAAGAAAGAATTAATGAAGAGAAATAAAGATCAAGCAAATAAAATATTTTGGACACATTAAAAGGCATGATACTTTACTGAAGACCTTACTTGAGGGTAAAGCCAAAGGGAGGTGAGCAAGAGATAGGCAGAGATACAAGTGGGAGAGTAACTTCACAAGACAGACAGGTTGCAGTCTAGCAGAGTGCACCATCAAGACAAGGTATGTTGGAGCCAACTTTCGTTGCCGAGACGGCACTTGAATTCTTCTTCTTTTGTTCACTTGAAACATGTCTATATCTGTAATTCTGTCTCCTGAATAAAACTCTGTCTTTTGTAGTTCATACAGTGGCCCATAGAGCTTTTATTCCAGTGCTATTTCCTCTGGCCAATATGTCTGCCCCATTGTTTCATGCTCAGAACACGGCACTTGATTATGATGATATACATTGTTTATACATGTATGAACATATGTGTGATATATTTATAATAATTCATGTGTCTTTAGGAGGGTTCGAGGGGTTAAAACACCTACTCCCCACCTTAGAAAATCAGAACATGCCATTTAATACTAGAACACAAGCAAAAAATTGTTAACCCTCCCCCCTGCCTTTCCAAGTAAATTATATGTAGAGAAAGCACAGTATACAAATATGATAATAAATATAGGGTTAATGAAAGCTGGGAAACGGGTGAATTGAAGGGAATAATAGAATGAAGGTCAATAATTGACAAACATATAGTATAGTGCTCTTGCTGGTTTTTACAAATCTAAAACTAAATAGTTTCTTGATTGATTAGTCATTACCAAAGAAAATATACCAAACTTACCAAAGAAAAACAAACAGATCCCTCAAATAGTTCAATAGTTTTATGTTCCTACATCCTGATATAACCAAAGTGGACTTGTGTTCATATCGCTAGCTGTCAATAAATATTTTACTAACTGATAAAGATGATTTTTTTAAAATCTATTTTGTAATGTACAACTGAAATTTGAGTTAGCAACAAACAAAATCAAGCCTACTCTCCCCACCAGCTAGTATGACAACTATGATTTAGTTTAGTTTCTGTTCGCCCTTTTGCGCTGTGCACCATCTCTTTGTACTCAATGTGTTAACCTTACGTCTCCAAAGACTTTCGCACGATTCTCGATGTACATGATATCTACTCATATCGGGACATCAACATTTTGACTGACCAAGCTAAAAGAATATCATGTGTCACTGTGTGTTGACAGTGCAAGTGTCGGAGATATTGCTTGTCTTTCTTAGCAATCAATTCACACTCCATTTGTAGTCTCCTCATCCACGGACATGATCCCCTAAAAGGGTTGGCCAGGAACACAGTATGATCCACTGTATTTGTTTCCAGAGTGCACCACGAGGAGGTACTTTTTAGATCTTGGTTATCTGCTAAACCTAACATTAGTAAAATGTTACTTTCAAAGAATAGATCCAGACCTTTTGTCAATTCATATGGGACTTGAACATTAGATTGTGTTGATTGAGAATTTCTTATTCTAATGTTGAACCACGTCATGTCACGTGATCGGCATGGAAAGTAGCAACTATTTGCTATGTTTATTGTTTTATTGATAATCTAGTGGAATATTATGAACACATTCTTTATCTATGGAATAACATAAACACAATATTTATCAAGGGTGCCACTTATATGCATTTAATAAAATTACATTGTATGTCAGGCCAGGCCTAGTCTTAAATTAACAAAAATGTTTGTGATATTTACGATTTGGTTATGAAATAACATATATACAACAGGAATAAGTTTTTAGGAGGTTTATCAGTGTTGCCACACATTGCTCAAGTATAGTTGCGTCAAGAAATTATTTTTCAATCTTTTATTACATTTTAATGTGATTTTTCCCCAATTTTCAACTTCATAATTTTATCACACATACAACAACAAAAACACAAGTATATGCATTATTCACTTCTCTATTTACATGCACAAAATTTTTTTTAAATATATAAAAGCAAAAAAGTTATTTCATTTTCCAAACACTCACCAAAAATAATGCAAATTGTCAAAATGGAAGCTAGGCCCTGGGGGTGAAAAAAATTGGGTACAATACAAGAATCAGTGGACAGGTTTCTACGGAACAAATAGCTAACATAATTAAATGGAACGAAATTCCGATAATAACGCATATACCGACGCATCTAATATTGGACAAGTTGCCCCTGACTACTCGACATGCACACTGAGTGGGAGGTGGATGGCCAGTTCATTGCGCCCAAATTGCTATTTTAAGTTACGACTTTTTAAGTTTCCGAGACAGTGCAGTAGCATATGAAATTAAAAAATTTGGTATGCTGTCACGTAATTTGTCCACTGATTCTTGTATTGAACCAAAAATTGCATACCGTATATACTCGTTTTAAAGCCCATTCAATGTAACCATTTTGACAACATTCAACGACCTAATCTTTAATCGACCTAACCTTAACCCTCCGACCGTGTATCCCCCGATTTCCCTGTTCAGCACCTACTAGCTTAATTTTACGCATCCCGCGATTTCTGCGTGCTCGCAATTATTTATGTTTCTTTGTATTGCTATCCTGCGATTTCCCCGTTCAAGCTAGACCTGCCGTTTAAATTGATATAGTTTTTCAGTTTCCTGCTAGATGTCACGTATTATCGCTTGTGAAAGAAATTCGCATGGAAAATTTGTCTATGAGGACGTGTGCAGAGTGCTTTGTTTACTAGTAATAAGATATTTGGTTTGCATTGTTTGTGTGTTGTATTCACTGCTGTAATAAATAACTACGGATGAATATGTGTATTTGATGTGTTTATTTTCAGAAATTTAAGACGTATGATAGCTTCAATTAGCAATATAAATTTGAAGGACAGCAATGAAATTGAATGGGAATCTGATGATGACAGCAATTAGGTGCCTGGCATTAAAATACATTTTTTTAAACCAAACTTCTGGAAAAAAATACACTGTCAGAGGGTTAACCCTAATGCAATCACATGTGCAATCACACTGCAAAGATTAGGGAATACCTCTCACCACAATGAAACTAGAAAAAAGGTCACAATGAAGAACTAATCAAAATTAAGCCTTCAGTTTAAATAATGACTCATAAGCAGATCTCTTTTTTACGCTCAACTATTTCACTATTCATTTTCAAGATTACGGTATAATGCTATTTCTTACATTGGTTCTTTCATAAACAATGGCGGTAAACATTTGGAAAAATAATGCACAGAAGCAGGAATAGACCAGTAAGTTAGCACTCCCTATGTGACGTCAGAATAACACAGTCAGCTGTAGTACACGGTCAAAATTAGCAGCATACAAATTATCGACTATAGGATAATAAGTTCATCCGTTCATAAACCAGCCTGAAAGTTTTTTCCATTGAAATTTTTCCAAAAATTTCGGCTTTAGATCGAGTATATACAGTAATTTTAATTCAGGGTTCTAAAGGTTAAATCACATCCACATGACAAATTATTCTTTCTTTAAGTAAGATGTGACAAAATCTGGAACAGAAAAAATATAAATGTCCAGAATTCTGGGACAATGCTGCTAAACCAGGACAATCTCTGTCAAATCAGGATGTGTGGTAACCCTACTAAGTAACTAAACCAGGTTCTAAAAATACAGTGATTACATAGTTGTACTGTGTTTGCGTTGGAAATAAGTAGGCTACTGGCAACTATATATTTGCTGCAAAATAGCAGTATAGTGTACTTACACTCAATTGGTTAAAACTACAAAGGAAATCTACATAGTGATACTAGAATGAAATCTTGAAAGGTGTAGAGGATTAACTTCATTGTACTTTTATTACCCAATATGTATACCACTCCTCTCAATGAAGTGGCACAACAGCTGCCAAGGGTACCAATCATAGTACACAACTTTGTAGCTTCAAGCTATAATCCACAGGGATCTCTGAAAAAATCTACTTTGTGAACAAATGCCACTTGGGGGCTTTTGAACTTGCAATTCCTTTAACACAAAAGTGAATGATAGTTTAACCTTAGGCACACTATTCGCTCAAAAATGTGCGATATTTAGTGGTTTTGCTGGCATCTGTTCCTGCACAATTGCGCCTCATGATGTCACTCTATGAGACCAAATTTCTAATCATGCAAAGGTAAATGTTATGTGACCAGTACTGCACCCGATCTCTGGTAGGAAAATTATATTTCCGCACTGTCGAACTGAATTCAAGTAGGACGGTGTTATGACAAAACAATATCATAATGGAGAAACATCAATTCAGAATCCATATGTGGGCTACAATGGCAGTCAATATGCATTGGTAGCGTATCGGATACAGTATCCTATTCAGGATGTAGTCATTAACTAAGCATTTTTATTTGTAGTGATTTTCTAGGCAATATACATACATTCAGTAGTTTATCTTTGCTTTCGGAATGGTCCGGATGCATAATTACCTATGGCATGGATTGAACTCTGTACATTGGCCCACAGACGTGCTACTAACGCCACAAAGTCAGACTGTATATATAATGGACATAAAATCATTAGGCCTATGGATTGTGATAGTAAGGAATTCTTGGGAATAATATTATTACCAAGTAGATAAAGTAACAAGTTGATTTTGTCATGGTATGACACTGAACATGCATGAAACAAACATATTGATGGTTGTTTATCGACAAAAAGTCAACGATTCTTTTATTTATTTATTCCTCTTGTATAACACATGCAAAAAAAACCAAAATTAAACACATATTTTCAAAATATTTGATGTATGAAATTCTTGGTAGAAATGCTGTTACGTCCACCACAGTACTATAAATAGCACACTGTTTTCATATTAGGTAGATGACGTCACGGAGTTCCGTTAGAAATCCAATGAAATATCGCGTACGGTGACGTCACGTTCACGCCGACAGCCAAGCGATGTTCTCTTGGAAGACATATTTTTTTTAGATTTGATCGATTTCATGGTGGATTTCAACATTTTCTAGTGGAAATCCGTAGCCATCTGCCTAAATATGTAAACAGTATGAAATGGGGAAAAAGGCCCCTACCTTATACATCGTGTCGTGGCGGATAAACTCCCGGAATTATTTCTAACATAAATCTCACAGGGTTCCGGTCATTTCTTCTCCAATTTCAAAGTGCGGCAAAAAAAAAATTATTGTCCAGTGTTGCCAACATGTCAACATAAAAGCACCAAGAACGTCTTTTATAAGCTAAAAAAACACGAAATAATGATAAAATGCACTAAAACGCATCAGAAAATTTTAGGAATGTGCTAAACTAGTGCGTCCGCGCTATTCCAAACATTTAGGCTCCAGATGATATTAATAAACACCAGATCAGGTGGCTCGAAAATCACCGTAATGGCAACCCTGCATCGCCGCAAAAAAAGAAATTTTTGCAATAATCCCCCTCATACCAATCTTTCGTTCTCTTAGCATACATGAGAGGAGCATACATGGGGGCTAGCCCCCCTCAACCCCCCATTTTTTTTCCTCCCCCCCCCCATCCCAACCTGCATTGTTTTTCTTTCACTTAGCATACATGAGAGAAGCTTACATGAGGGGGCAAGCCCCCCCCTCAACCCACCTTTTTCTTTATTTATTACCCCACCCCACACCTGCCTTGTGTTTTTCTTTCATTTAGCAGAGATGAGGGGGGCTTGCCCCCCTCAACCCCCCTTTTTTTCTCTCTTGTTTTAGAAAGACTACTCAAGTCTCCCTAAAATATCTAATATTTTATTTTTTATTCCTAGGCCCCCCCCCCCCTTTTTTCTATAAATTTCTTTTTAAGTGACCATTACGACCAGCATTCATGTCAATCACGCGCCACCTTGGAGAACCTTCTGATCACGTGACCCTGGGAAAGGTTGGAAAACACCTTGATAGCAGAGCAAAGGTCACAGTGGTGGACGAAACAGCAGATGCGCCAAATTCTTTATTGAAATGTGCAGACATTATTTTTAAATCTCTAATAACAAAAAAGTTATTTATTTTCAAAACAACCGCCAAAAATTACGAACATTTTCAAAAAAGAACCCAGTGACACTGAAAAGATTTTGTAATTTTAAGTATGAGTGCTAATGGTTAACCACTACAGAAAGATGTCATGAAAACAGTTTTTTGCGATAGATACGGTGCAGATGTCGGTGAGCACATTATTTATGTACTCAATCAATTAATCATGAATGTAATACCACAATTCACTAAGCTGGAGAGTTCGGTTATAATGAATAATGATAAATAGGCTCTCTAAACTGTAATCTCTCCTCTAGGAGGCTACCCCACAACCACTAGCAGAACCATTTCCATTCATTTGATTCATTTTATCATTTTGATTTTAGAACAGAACTCTGTGTTAACAGAAATATCTTCAGTAGTTTAGTTTAAACTTTCTAATTTTTTAGAATATTATTATTTCCTAACATTGTATAAGCATGGATAGCCTACCGATCAGACAATGAAAAGATCATGAATGAATCAATTCATCAATGAGCTTGGCTTTGGTTGGTTGGACTTGCTTTGTTTGCTCCACATGATTGAACATTAGTAGATCTGTATTAGGTTAGGCTTAATTAATCAGAGAAAGGTAATTCTCGGTTAATTAATTCCTACAATACTTACCAAACCAACATTTTGTAACCCGTAATAAAATAAAACAGGGTATTCTTGCCATCTTAAAAATGTTACATCGTGAATGCACAGATTTACCTAAATTCTACATCGTTACCATACAAAACGTATATTCTCCAACTTGCAATTTACTGTTGTCAGGTTTTTCCTCATAGAACAATCACTACTAAATAATTCGATCATAAAAAGATACGTTTAAAATTATATAGAACATTATGATGCAAAAAGTTATATTAATATAAATCTACTAATATTACTGCAGAAAATACATAATCTACTAAAATGTTAAATTGATTTTCCTCTAATTTTCTTTTCCCTTAAATTTGGCTTGTCAATAATACTAGCAGGCAACTACTGGAGCAGCACTCACCTTCCAGGACAACTGGCATAGGCGATTATGAGTCACCTCCACTGTCTATCTACAGTCCAGTCAATCATATGGTGTCAGTCTTTCCCACCGTCATGTTAATATTATGCATTATGATAAACAGAAATATGCATATAAGCTATAAATTAATTGAAAGATTTCTTGGTAAATTTGTAACCCCCAATCAACTATTGTCTGTCCACAGGTGAATGATGGTTGACAATTCACACTTGCGGTTAAGCGTAAGGGTAGGAACTTAATTAAGCTGTCGTTCCAAGGCCATATATGTCGCCGTGGTTGCATTTAGTCCATATTTGTTCAAGGCTATCTTAATGTTTTCTATCCACCGTTTTCTTGGTCTACCTTTGGCTTTAGGCACGGATATTCTTTTGTTATATACTCTTATTGGTATTTGGTTTGGCTTCATTCTCATAAGGTGACCGAACCATTTAACTTGCTGTCTTTCAATATGTTAAATACATGATATTATACCAACTCTTTTCCTAATTTCTTCATTTCTTATTTTATCTTGTTTAGTAACCATTTCCGCTTTTCACGGACACTTCATTTCACATGTAACGATTTTCCTCTGCTGCGAATCTGTTAAAGACCATGTGTGACATTGATAGCAGAGTGTTGGTATAAAAAAAGGAATATTATATATTTTTAAATTTCCATCTTGATCTTTGCGTGAAGAAGTGATGGTGAAAGTTGATAGGTCACTGTGTTTGCTTTCTGGCACCTTGTTTCTATTTCTCTGTCTATTCTTCCATTTAGGAAAAAATGCTGCCTAGATATTTAAATTCTTTGGCTTGTTTCACTTTGGTGTTATCTATTGTTATATCCATTGGTGTTGTAGCTTTGCTAATCTTCATAACTTCTGTGGGTTTTTTTTTACGTTAATTTTCATAATGTACTTCTGGCATGCTAGTAGCAATGCTTGATGTGATTTTTGGCAAATTATCCTCATCTTTCTATATTAGACTTTGATCATCGGCAAATAGTAGTTAATTGATTTCATTATTAAGTTCCTCGTCAAATTTATTTGCAATGTTTTTCTCTTTGTTGATATGAGCTTATTTTATTATTCTGTCCATGTATATGTTGAAAAGTAGAGGTGAAAGCACGTAGCCTTGTCTTACTCCAGATCTTGTTTCGAAAGGTTCAGTCATTCCATCTGTTGGTCTACTGAGCTTTGTCATTTTTTATATATCGCTTTTATATTATCTAACAGCTACCCACTGAAGTATAAATTTCTAAGGTTTCCCATAGAATGTCTTTATCTACTCTGTCGAATGTCTTTTCCTGGTCTACAAATACTGTGTTTAAATCTTGATTGTATTCGATTCCTTTTTCACTCAGTTGTCTCAGTGTGAATAGTGTGTCTGTACAGCTTGCCCCATTTTTTTTTAAAAACCCACTTGTCAACGTTATCAGACCCACCCCTCCACCCCCATTTTCTCCTATTTGTTGACGTAATTTGCCGACAGCCACATATATATTATCAATATTTATAAAGAAAACATACAACGAAGCACAGCAGCTGACGACGTTTCGATCCAAAAGTAATCGGAGCGACAGACAACAAGACAGATGAGTGGAAACAATAAAATTTATATATATATATATATATATATATATATATATATATATATATATATATATATATATATATATATATATATATATATATATATATATATATATATATATATAATATATCACTTAGCTCAGTTCATTCTCACTTCTCTCTTCATCATTCTCTTATCCACTCTATCTGTTTTCATGCTATCTTTCTCCTCTCTTCTTCTTCAGCGTTCATTCTCAAACTCCCACTGGATTTGTCTTGTAACAGGACAATGATTCTAGAGACTAACGAGGATTGAACCAGTCCGTTCAACGGCACCAAATCGCCTAGCAACTATGAAACACGCGTTCTTACGTACTTTACTAACCGCATCTAAAAAAAAAAGATACGATTTCATCAAGCCATCCCCGTTAGTCTCAAGAATTTTTTTTAAATTGTCCTCTGGCTTCCTACTTATATTTACTTGTATAAACATTGATCCTACAAGATTTCCAGTTGAATGTAGTCCAGAGAATGGAAATGCGTTGTGTTGCCGTTTTATTTGCGCCAATGGCCCAACACATCCGTCTTCGGCGGTTCTTTCTCCTCTTATCCTGCTGTATTTTCCATTCCATGTGTCTTTTCCATTTCTCATAACATGTTTGATACCATGCTTTAATATCCTTCCCTTACCAGCACCATACGCTCTTGTTTATGTTAAAGTATGTTATCTGTCTTGTCTTTCGTCCTTTTGAAGGTCTTTTAGTCGAAACATCGTCTGTCACTGTGTCTCGTTTGCTAGTAAGTTTTGTTTATAACTATTATAATACATATCATATTATATCTCTTTCCGTTTATCTTGATATTTTGTTATTTGTTGATTCAGTTTTCGCATTTGCAGTATCGAGTTGTTTCCCGACACTAGAATTGTATCTCTTGGAAGTAGTCCAAGATGGCGACCATGCTAGTCGCGATGTTTTTGTCTCACTGTTTATGTGATTCGAATTTCGTGGATTGTGCTAGTTGTGTTGTTTAATTGTGTACTCAAGTGATAAATGGATATGTTTCCGCACTTTAATGTTGCTATTTGCAAGATTCGAGCGCTGACAAAGGAGAAACTTGATTTTTCCGTTATTGTCAGTCGGATACAAACATCTCATTTGGTGACCTATTCTCGCCGCTGGGGCGGGTTAACTGACCGTGTCAAAATGGTCTGCCCTATTTTTACACGGTGTCAACCTGTTACAGTCGATGTGATATTTGGCGACACACTGTAGCTACTATGGACACTCACAGTGCTAAGAAATAAGCCAACCTAGCATTGTTAACAAAGGCTTTGTCTACCTAGGCTTAAAAAGTCTGTTTGCGGCGAAATACTCGGAAGAAGTTGGCAGGTAACTCAACGGGTACATAGGCGCTAACAGCAGAGCTGTGTGGACAGCATAGGGCACAGTTAGACACATAGTACGCTCTGGCCATCCACTGCACCTGATTTTCTCCCAGTTGTCTCGACTTTGTCTTGCCACTGGACCAAGATAAAACTCAGGAGAGAGAGTGTGGTTGACGATTAGCGCAACTCTTCCACACTATAAACCAACTTCAGCGCTAGTCATTTCTCAACCCATTTATGTCAACATTGATGTGGAAGTTAACAAGAGACTGGCAAAAGCTAGTGCTGTATTTGGCGGATTACGCAAAAATGTATGGGACAGAAGAGGTATAAGAACAACCACCAAACTACAAGTATATCATGCTGCTGTTATACCAACCTTACTATACGCCTGCGAAACGTGGACAGTGTATGCTAGACATGCAAGAAAGTTAAATCATTTCCATCTTACCTGCCTACGTAAATTACTAAACATCCATTGGTGGGACAAAGTACCAGACTACGAGGTCTTGGAAAATTCAACCTCAATCAGCATCCACACAATACTTATGAAGGCGCAGGCACGCTGGGCAGGCCATCTTGTGCGCATGGAGAACTCGCGATTGCCAAAACAAATATATTATGGAGAACTCAAGGCAGGATTTCGAAAAGCTGGTGGACAGAAAAAGCGTTTCAAAGACACGCTCAAGTCATCCTTGAAACATCTTAACATTGACGTAGGTGCTTGGGAGAGCCTCGCTCAGGATAGAACGGCTTGGCGTTACAGCATTAGAACGGGAGCACTAGCGGCAGAAGAATTCAGACAAGAAACTGCAAGACAGAAGCGGACACGTAGAAAAGAAAAAACATCTCAACCTCACACAGATACATTCTATTGTTGTCAATTCTGTAAAAGAACATTTTGTGCGCGCATTGGACTTGCTAGTCATTTAAAAACGCACTATTAACTTTATTATTTTATTATTTATTGTTATTATTATTATGGTTGAGTTTTTGGTCATCGTCGATCACGACGGACGAACATCATCTCTTGTTAATATATACCTTTCTCCTAAATCCTTGTTTCTACCAATTTCTTTAGCACCATGTCATCACCGGTGTGTAACCTATGTCTGAAAGGGGAGTAAAGAATAGCGACACTATTGCCCACCAGTCATGTCGTAAGATGCGACTAAGAATAGAATGTTTTGGGGACAGAGTTGGCTGCCCCATCCAGTGCCGGATTTACCTATAAGCTAAACAAGCTATAACTTAGGGCCCCACGTATTTGGGGGGGGGGGGGGCGCACACATTTAAAAAAACTATTTTACTATCTATATATTCTTAATCGTTAAAGGGCCCCACATCTCAAATAGCTTAGGGCCCTATCAAGTCTAAATCCGGCCCTGACCCCATCCTATAGAGGACCAAAGAGACCCAGATGTTATTCTGCAATTACATGTGTCAGGACGAACGGCGCAGATATCACAGACAAGCTGCAAACCATGACACAATACATTCCATTTGTTGGACTACATTCTGCTAATGTGCAGAAGTTTGACAACGAACGCAGAAAAAGAACCACCATATCACATCGTTGAATGAATCATTTTGGATTACACGCTAGATCACATCTGTCATCAAAGATGACGTTACTTTAGATCACATTTATCATCAAAGATGATAATACTGCAGATCACATCCGTCATCAAAGATGACGTTACTGTAGATCACATTTATCATCAAAGATGATATTACTGCAGATCATGTCTGTCATCAAAGTTGATGTTACTGTAGATTTATGTAGTTATATAGTTGCAGTTATTATATAATTTGAACAAATTATAAACAAGCTAACAATCAGAATTATAAAACTCTATATCTATTCTATATATTTATGTATGACTCATAAACATGGACAATAAACAAACAATTAGAAGACAAAATTGATGCCTTTAAGATGTGGATATATATAGAAGAAAATAGAAAACATCATGGAAAAAGAAGAAAACAAAGAAGTTCTAACAACACGTAATATGAAGAAATAATTACTAAAGGGAACAAATATCAAGCAAATAAAATATTTTGGACATATTACAAGACATGACACCTAACTGAAGACCCTACTTTATGGTAAAGTCGAGGGGATGAGGGCAAAATGTATGCAGAGATACAAGTGGGAGAGTAACATCACGATATGGAGAGGCTACAGTCTAGTAGAGTGCACCACCAAGATAAGAGACGGGATGATGGAGGTCAGTTGCAGCCAACCTTCGTTGCGGAGACGGCAATTGATGATGATGATAATTGAAGAATGCAGCGGAAAGAAGGATTCAGTCTTTTAAAAACAAGTGTTAAATACGTTTGTTAAGAATTACCTATATAGAACACAAGACAAATATATTTGTCCAGCAACAAATAAACAAACTTGCTGGTTATCAAAAAAATCTCTTGGCAATGGTAAACGGCGTAAACTTGTTTTGTTTAGACATGTAACAAGATACTTCTTCTTTCGTTCGCTAATAAAGTCTATATCTGCAGTGTTGTTTCTTGTATAAATTGGACAGTGTTTTCCATTTCTTGTTTTGTACCATAATGTTTAACATTCATTGGTGTATCAGAAGGCCAGTATGTGCGCCTTAATGTGTCATAATTTGCATATTCTTGAAGGATATAACAAGATACAACTCGATTTCTACAATTATTTTTTGATGGTGTAAACTTTGCGCTCCTGCCGCGTCAGCTTCTATGACAGACCTAGCAAGTCGATAGGAGAATCTGTGTGATAATATTTATCTAATAAGTTGTGACTTACCAACTTTCACCATTACTTCTTCATCCAAAGATCCAGATGGAAATTAAAAAACAAATAATATCTACAATTTGTATACCATCACTGTGCAACCAATGTCAGACATGGTCTTTAACAGCTTCGCAGCAAAGAAAAATCGTCACATGTCAAATGAAGTGTCTGAGAAAAGCTGCAATGGTTACAAAACTAGATAAAATAAGAAATGAAGAAATTAGGAAAATAGTTGATATAATATCATGTATCGAACATATTGAGAGACGGTAAGTAAAAGGTTTCGGTCACCTTATGAGAATGAAGCCAAACCAAATACCAATAAGAGCATATAATACAAGAATATCCGGGTGTAAAGCCAAAGGTAGACCATGAAAACGGTGGATAGAAAACATCAAGATAACCTTGAACAAACAAGTACTAAATGCAATCAACATGGAACAGTTGAGAGAGAAAGAGGCATGGACAGTTTAGCGTCCATTTACTCCGCCAGAAGAAACCACAAAAGGATAGCTATCTGACATTATTAGGACAATATATAATTTGGTAAATAAAAAAATGAACAAAGAAAAGTTTTTTTTTTTGGAGGTCTAAAGTTCAATTCCAGGTATAGACCGGGGGGGGGGGGGGTTCTGTCGTAGTGCTAATTAAAAAAAAAACTCACCCTGATCACACAAGCAACTTGAAACTCCTTAAAGGGGAAAATATAGTATTGACAGCTTTTATACGTACTTTGGGGTTGGGTGGGGGGTGAGGTGTGGGGTATCACGGAAATCAATTTCCCCTAACATTAAGTTTCATGCGAAAAGAAGTTGAAAATTAATGAAAGAAATCAGACAGAAATTGTGACCTCCCAGCTCGGCATGGACAAATTAGTTCGAGTAGTTAAAGCTATGAATAGATTTGAGCAACGCAGGTGATTTGAAAGAGTCAGCTAATGACTGTTTTCCCTTATCTCAAAATTTACTTTATTCCTGCTCACACTGCAACAGGTTTTTCAGAACTCAGATTGGACTCAATAGTCATCTGATGACTCGCATAAGCACCTAATCTAATTTGACGTTTTTTCACAATGCCTTGCTCATCTTCGCTTGCGAATGAGAAATGTCGATTGAAGGTAAAGTTGAGTAAAGCAAGAAAGATATGTGCAGTGAAGGTAAAGATCAGTTTAAAAAAAAAGCAAGATATACATAGAAATACAAGTAGGCAGGAAATATCGTAAGATGGACAATATACAGACTGTATACCAAGGTAACAGACAAAGATGGACAATATACAGTATGTATACCAAGGTAACAGACAAAGATGGACAATATACAGTATGTATACCAAGGTAACAGACAAAGATGGACAATATACAGACTGTACACCAAGGTAACAGACAAAGATGGACAATATACAGACTGTAGACCAAGGTAACAGACAAAGATGGACAATATACAGAATGTATACCAAGGTAACAGACAAAGATGGACAATATACAGACTGTATACCAAGGTAACAGACAAAGATGGACAATATACAGACTGTATACCAAGGTAACAGACAAAGATGGACAATATACAGACTGTATACCAAGGTAACAGACAAAGATGGACAATATACAGACTGTATACCAAGGTAACAGACAAAGATGGACAATATACAGACTGTATACCAAGGTAACAGACAAAGATGGACAATATACAGACTGTATACCAAGGTAACAGACAAAGATGGACAATATACAGTATGTATACCAAGGTAACAGACAAAGATGGACAATATACAGTATGTATACCAAGGTAACAGACAAAGATGGACAATATACAGACTGTACACCAAGGTAACAGACAAAGATGGACAATATACAGACTGTAGACCAAGGTAACAGACAAAGATGGACAATATACAGACTGTATACCAAGGTAACAGACAAAGATGGACAATATACAGACTGTATACCATGGTAACAGACAAAGGTGGACAATATACAGACTGTATACCATGGTAACAGACAAAGATGGACAATATACAGACTGTATACCATGGTAACAGACAAAGATGGACAATATACAGACTGTATACCAAGGTAACAGACAAAGATGGACAATATACAGAATGTATACCATGGTAACGGACAAAGATGAACAATATACAGACTGTATACCAAGGTAACAGACAAAGATGGACAATATACATACTGTATACCAAGGTAACAGACAAAGATGGACAATATACAGACTGTATACCAAGGTAACAGACAAAGATGGACAATATACAGTATGTATACCAAGGTAACAGACAAAGATGGACAATATACAGACTGTACACCAAGGTAACAGACAAAGATGGACAATATACAGACTGTAGACCAAGGTAACAGACAAAGATGGACAATATACAGACTGTATACCAAGGTAACAGACAAAGATGGACAATATACAGACTGTATACCATGGTAACAGACAAAGGTGGACAATATACAGACTGTATACCATGGTAACAGACAAAGATGGACAATATACAGACTGTATACCAAGGTAACAGACAAAGATGGACAATATACAGACTGTATACCAAGGTAACAGACAAATATGGACAATATACAGACTGTATACCAAGGTAACAGACAAAGATGGACAATATACAGACTGTATACCATGGTAACAGACAAAGATGGACAATATACAGACTGTATACCAAGGTAACAGACAAAGATGGACAATATACAGACTGTATACCAAGGTAACAGACAAATATGGACAATATACAGACTGTATACCATGGTAACAGACAAAGATGGACAATATACAGACTGTATACCAAGGTAACAGACAAAGATGGACAATATACAGACTGTATACCAAGGTAACAGACAAAGATTGACAATATACAGACTGTATACCAAGGTAACAGACAAAGATGGACAATATACAGACTGTAGACCATGGTAACAGACAAAGATGGACAATATACAGACTGTATACCAAGGTAACAGACAAAGAATGTTGGAGGAGGGTTGCAACCAACATTCGATGCAGATGATCATGACGATTATCGAAGACAACTGCAGCCATCTTTAGAAACTTTCAAAATATTTAGTTGTATCCCCTAGTGATCTAATCTTAGCTCGATATTACAATTGGTTACTGGTTTGCGCTGACCACTGCACTCCGGGCAAACCCATAAGTGCTCAGTGTCCTACAGCAGATGACGACGATATGTAAAATTGCGTATAGTACCTGTGGCCTACGGGCTCAAGAAATAACACTAATGATATCGTAATATTGCCACTTAGTGCGGATTTCGTTCAGGTCGCAGGACAGTGAACATAATTTTTGTTGCTTGTCAACACTAAGAAAAAGTCACAGAATAACAAAATGAACTTTTCACAACATTTTTAGACCTCACAAAGGCATTTGACACAGTGAAAAGAGATGGACTGTGAAAATTTTCGCCGAATTTGGCTTACTCCAAAGTTTATCATCATGCGAAAGCTCCATGACGGTATGATGGCCGTTGTTATCAATGATGGAATGTCATCACCGGCCTTTCCTGTAAGAAATTGGGTCAAATAAGGATACATTATTGCTCCAACGCTATTAGACTGATGTTTTCTGCCATGCTGACATACACATCTAGATCAAGTGATCTAACATGAAACAAATAAAATACAGAACAGACGGTAAACTTCTCAATCTTTGACGTGTGAAAGCCATAACTAAGGTGCCAGACGCAATGGTCAGAGACCTCCTATATGCAGACGACTGCACACTGTATACTGATTCTGCAGACATCATGCATGTCACTTAAAATAATTTGCTGAAGCCTTCAACAATTTTGGTTTCACTATCAATACAAAGACAACAGATGTCATGTTTCAACTCTACACTAAACAATCTACATTTAAATCCCCATATAAACTAAAAAAGGACGAACCTAAAATATCAATAATTTCACCTACATAGACATCACTCTCAAATGCTGTAAACATCGGCTCTGACGTAAACAAGAGAATAGCGAAAGCTAGTAACATAAAAGCTTGTAAGGCTGCAAAATATATGGGATAGAACAGGAATAACAGTTAGCTTGTTAGTCGTTGGATCACTGTCACTTCACCCCGACAAGTCCATAGGTGCTCAGCAATTTCCTTGAGTGTATCTGCCATTACACGTTGACTGAAGGCCCATCGTCACACCAACTACCAACAAAAACATACATCATAAGAAAATCCGGATACATGGTCAGAGGAACACCTAGAACAAGATGATTCGATAACATCAAGACATCACTGAAAAAATACGGATTCAACGCAGCCAAGGTGACATATCTGGCCTTGTATACACAACTAAAGCTCTCAGTCACCAATACACTTAACAACAAGTGTGAATATTTTGACCATCATCCAGCTGGGGATGGACAATAGAAATTAGATTGTTCTTTTAGCAGAAAGTGAACATAAACTACAAGGACTAATGGATCAAGTCGATAACGCAAGTAAAGAATATGGACTGGATATAAAGATTTAAAAAAAACATAATAATCAGAAAAGTCACTGAAGAACAGGTGCTAAACATAAAAAATTCATAGAGAGAAATTACAACAAGTAGAACATTATCAATAACTTAGACACATACTCCCAAATAATGGCAGACGTGAAACAGAAGTAAAAAAAAGTAGAATACGAATGGCTAAAAATATTGTCAATGACAAGAGGAAAATATTAATATCTAAACAAATTACAAACGAGCTAAAAATGAGAATTATAAAATGTTTGGCATATATCTATTCTATATTAATATATGGCTCAGAAATATGACAACAAACAAACAATTAGAAGACAGAATGAATGCCATTAAGATGTTGATATATAGAAGAAGAATATGGAGAACATCATGGACAGAGAAAAAAACAGAGGTTCTAACAACACTTAATATGAAGAATTATTAAAGGAAATAAATATCAAGCAAATAAAATATTATGTACATATTAAGACATGACACCTTGTTGAAGACCTTACTTGAGATTAAAGTCGAGGGGAGGTGAACAAGAGGTAGGCAGAGATACAATTAGGTAACATCACGAGATAGGCATGTTTCAGGCTAGCAGAGTGCATCACCAAGACAAGAGACGGAATGTTAGAGGTCTGCAGTCAACCTACGTTGCGGACACAGCACTTGATGATGATAAAGTTTGTGAGCGTGCTAGTGTAGTTTGTTATGAAATATTTGTATCCTCTTTTAATCGTGAGGTGTAAAGGTGGAGATTGTGATTGAACTAGATGTTTGTGTATACTATATTTGTTGAGAAGGTTTTCGCGTCCTCTGATGGACATGCATGTTTTGGTTGATAATTAATGAGTTTGCCCGAGGCGTGCCATTTCAACCAGCGGACAAAGTCCAATTAGGTTATATCAGGACACACTACCATAAAATATTAGAGGTAACAAAACCCCGTGTATCTATTCTTCTTCTTGCACATTCCTGTTTTTACCAATGCATGTTTTTACATCAAGTGAGCCAATGCAGTGTGGGACCTTTTAGTGGTGTTGGTCTGAGTTCTATGTAGTAATGTGATAGAGTACGCTCTTCTCGGTGTTGTATGATATGACATACATAAGTGGATTGAAGATGATATGACTAGCGCAAAGTGTAAATTTTTCTTCTCCTGCCACGCATGTAACTCTCAAAGTGCACTCTGATAACATCACCAGATTTGCGGCCTAGAGTGCACTTCCTGTAACTGTTACCACTCATTGGCTTGTTTCCCAATATTTGGGCTTTTCCAGTCTCATCTAAATATCTTGTGATTGTAACTTTTTTTTCACTACTATTCTAGGTTTTTTTTGTCAAGTTAAAAAAGGATAGCTTTAGTCTAAGTTTCATTAATTATTGTTAATTATTTCACCAACAATACGAGAAGTTTGATGATAAATTTGTCCATGAACTTTTAAAACATATGGACAATCAGTAATTTTTCCTCCCATTTATGCGAAAGAAAGAACGCTATTATAGAGGGCGAATATTCTCGCGAAAACGTGTGTATTTATGGTGTGTATTATCAAAGAGCATCAAGCACAGGAACTCGGAATACTCCAGCTTACTACCATGGGTGTCTTGTGGCTTTGGGAGGATGATCTTTCCATTTCCGCAACAACTTGTAAATTTGCCATCGTTAGGATTGTCCAACAAATTCTTAGCACTACAAAAATGACATATAATATGGAAAATTCCACAGTTATGTGCAGCAACATGACCCTCAGCAACATTTGCCGCTTCATTTGAAATTACTTGACTTCAACGTATTTGTGGCATTGAGTGAGCCTCGGCATCAGCTGCCCTGCATCTCTATGTTTACTCAACAGTTTCATGTTATCTGTGACGACGTTGGTATTCTCTATTCACAGGTTGTCGATTTCCTCTTTGCGCGGGTGATTCTAGCTTAGTTCGACACCGATGCAAATCAGCACCTTTAGCAAGTAGTGTTTGTCTGTGTTGAAGGGTTTCTTCATCAATTCTTTGCATCTCTCTTTCAATTCTACGTCTATGCTCTGCAGCATTTGCAGCAATTCGAGCGAGTGACTCTTGACTTTACGACTCAACCATCTAGATTTTCGCTTTTTTGTTTCTTTTAAGCTTTCTTGCGATTGTATCATCTTCATCCATCATTTAAAGCAAAGTAGCCTTATTGTATATTTTAAATATAATGTGTAGTTTTTTTTTGTTTAGATAACTTCAACTACAAGCCGAAACATAATTTTACCTGTTAGCGATAACATGTATATACACAAATATCGCCTGGTTTGAATAACGTCACGACACCAATTGTTTTGATTGGTTGTCGTACGGAATTCCGTGGCGTAAATGCGCTATTTATAGAGCGTTTCGGAGATCTGACAGATCACGACTATTATAATATAGATGTTCATTTCGGGTGTAAATTTTAATAACAGAGTCTATAGCCAAGCTAAAAAGTAATGATGACATAATGTAACCCTGTATTACGCGTTATATATAGGGAACCTGTGTATAATGTGTTATATATAATATATCAAATATAGTATAGGCCTATGTAATATTTAAAGTATAGAATATACTTATATATATATATATAGTAGTTTTTAAGCAGAACCGTATATACGACTTCGGTATAGTTGGGAGGGTGGGGGTGGTCACCTTAAATAAAGTCAATCGACCATCTTCGTGTGCAACTTCTTATTTTCATGGGAAAATTGATGATCTTTTTGCGAAATTTTGATAAATAGAGGACCCACCCGCTTATTAAATGCATAGTATTAAACTTGTCATGTTCAGTCAATTTTTCAATATGAACTCCCTAATCCCCAATGATAGTACTTTCGTAGCATACAGGTTTTTGAAAGTTTCACTTGAACACGATGGACTATCGCTAAGGGGTAATGAGGTGTGGACACGAAAACATACAAATGACAATACACAAGACATTTTTTTTCGAACCGTTAGGTCTTTCTCAAGAATATACTCCCCCACCAAAAAAAAAAAAGAAATCAGTGAAAAACAATGAAAACAATAAAATCAATGTTACCACCACAGAGGCACTACATACATTATTAACATGTAACCAATACACAGTTCAAAGTGACAATGATGTATGTGGAAATATGCAGTCATGGAAGCGGGTTTTGTTGGAAATTGGACGGGATATGATAACATATAATAAATTATTTCCCAATACAACATGGATAACAATACAATAAGGACGACACCAACACAAATTTAAATAAATGAATGTTCAGAGTTAAGTACCAAAAGCTTGAGGGTATAAAATTTAAAAAAATTATCGATTTTAAAGAGCGTACCTAGGTCTATCATCCGTGATACAGGATCTGATTGAATTGACCTGGATATCGAGGGTACTATGATGATTATTACCATTAAATGAATGGTGACAAGGATAGATGCTCTGTGTTTTATGGTATGAAGATGCCTACAGAAGCGGCCACTCAATCGTAAGCCCTTTTCACCTATACATTTCTTGTCACAACTTTTACATATTGTAACGTAAATGATATTACGGGATTGTTTTCATTGTTTTTCACTGTTTGATTTGTATATTCGGTACAATACAAGAATCAGTGGACAAATCACGTGACAACAGTCCGACTTTTTAATTTAATATGCTATTGCACTAACTTGGAAATTTAACAAGTCATAACTTAAAATACCGATCTAGCGATTTGCGCGTAATGAACTGGCCATCTCAATGTGTAGCGCGCATGTCGATTGATCAAGGGCTCTCATATCGCAACGTGTAGAATATTGGATGCGTCGATAGATGCGTCTTTATCTGAATTTCGTTCCGTTTAATTATGTTAGCTATTTGTTTTGTAGAAACCTGTCCACTGATTCTTGTATTGTACCGTATATTCTTTGTAACGACCTAACGGTTCGAAACGTTTAAAATGTCTTGTGTATTGTCATTTGTATGTTTTTGTGTCTACACCTCATATTCCCTTAGCGATAGTCCGTTGTGTTCAAGTGAAACTTTCAAAAACCTGTGTTCTACATAAGTACTATTATTGTTATGTTTCACCTAATAGGCCTATTACCTCATAGGTTTATTGATAATCCCCTTGATCTACGGACTTTTTGGGTAATAGGTAGCTATTACCTAATGAGTGAAATGAGATGGACTGGGGCAGGAGAGATACAATCAGATCAATTTAAAGTCATATACTCAAGAGGGAAAAACATGAGGGGGGGGTTGTAGGCGTATTATTAGACACAGAAACAGGAAAAAAGGGTGAATTGGTTTCATGGCAATATCAGATTGGGTAATATTAGTTAAACTAACGGATATCAACATTGTACAGATATATGCACCCACATCAAGCAGTTCAGAGGAGGACGTCGAAATTTTCTAAGAAGAACTAGAAACCGTAATGAAAGTGTCAAAATCATGAAGTAACTAAAGTAGACTTTAACGCAAAAGTAGGTGAAACAGAAATAAAAGATGTGACAGGAAGATTTGGTTTAGGAATTAACTTAATAATATGGAATAGATGGTCCAAGCAACATCCAATAAGGCTGTGTGCATGGATGAACCAGGAGATAATACACGGAACCAAATTGATTACATTTTAATCTCTAAAAGACAAACAGCATTAGATCTATGAAAACAAGGCCAGGTGCTGACTGCAACAGTGATCATATACTACTGGTGGGGAAATTGTGTATTGTTAAAGAAGATCAAGAGATCACCAAGAAATATGAAATTAGATTTAGCATTATTGAAATCAGATGCTGACATTAAAGAAAGATACAACATAATTGTACAAAATAGATACAATGCCATTGCAAAGATTCAGAGCATTGAAGATCAATGGAACATGCTAAAACATTCGATAAACCAAACATCTAAAGACATAATACCAAAAGTAAAGCATACATCAAAACAAAAATGGATGACTAGAGAGATATTAGAATTGATGAGCACCAGAAGAAAAATAAACACAAGATAGAAGAATATCAGAAAATACATAATTAGATACGAGAGAAATGCAAAATAGCAAAAGAAAGCTGGCTGAACAAGAAATGCACAGAAATAGAATCGCATTACAACCAAAATACAACATTACTATATACGAAAATTGAGGTGATAACAGGAAAGAGAGCGCAAACAGTTACAGGGTGTCTAAAATCTAAGACAGGGCAGGTAAAATGGGAAAAGATCACATAGTACAGAGATGGTCAGAATATATCAAAGAATTTTATGACGACAATAGACCTGAGATAAACGTACAAAATAATTGCGAGGGTCCATCAATACTCGCAGCAGAAGTAATGGAGGCACTAAGACACATGAAATATGGCAAAGCTCTAGGCAGTGGCGTAGCGTGGGTCAATGGCGCCCGTGGGCGGAATCATAATTTTCCGCCCTTGTGACATGAAGAAAGTATTCAGTGATTGTGAAAGCCTGGACGAAAATAAATTTGCCGCCCTCCCGATGATACCGCCCGGGGCGGTCCGCCCCTCCGCCCACTCTCGCTACGCCACTGGCTCCAGGTCCAGATAATATCACATTAGAAGAATTAGCAGCTTTGTGTGACTTTGGAGTTGAAATACTGGAAAGTGGGAAATTAGAGGCAATAGAGATGTGGTTCTATAGAAGAATACTGAGAATACCATGGACTGCCAGAAAAACTAATGTAGAGGTGTTGAAAGAGTCAAATGCGAAACGGACCATAATCGATAATATAAGAAAAAGACAATCTTCTTTTTTTGGTCACTTCATGAGACAGCAGGTTTGGAGAACATAGTCACAACAGGCAAAATTGAAGGCAACAGAGACAGAGGGCGACAACATGAGAAAATATTAGACAGTTTTACAACCTGGCACGGCAAAGAAACAACAACGACATTGATATATAATACTGTGGACAGAGAGCTGTGGAAAGCCATGACCGCCTACGCCAGCCGGCATGGCACCTGAATAATAGGTATTTGGGTTTATTTTTGTCTTCGAAACTGAGCTTTGTTTAAAATGTTGAGTGGTAACTATGTTTCGGTTAGGTCACTGTCATTTAGACGGTTTTGATTGGTCCCTAGATATGGCACCGTTCGATGAACGACGTCTGTTGTCATTCTAATGTAGATGCTGAATAATGCATGATTTATAACATAAATATATTAATATATATTTGTTGCAGCTCAAAATTAATTAATGAATATCAGATATAAATGGAAATAGAAGCCGATTTGATACATTATACTATCATCCAACGCCGGCTGCGCATCTGCTGCTACATCACCGTGCTATAGAAAATATTCTCTATGAGTTAGATTTGACCTGTCGAGTGTTGTGCAAACTACCAAAGAAAAAGTCAAGATTTACTCAACATTCAGAGTCTTTATCTAAGATAATAACCGCTGAAGTAAGTTTACTCTGAAAACTCATTAACTTTCTTTTGAACAGTGAAAAAAATTCGTTAGATCATTAATTGTATATAGTTTTTAAAAATTTATATAATCTATATTTTAAAAAATTTATAGCGAAGTTAATAAGAATACAGTGTGTTGTGTATACACTATAAATATACTAAACTTAGTTTTACTATAAGTATAGTTAATAGTAATAGTAAAGTAATACTAATAATAGTGTAGACTAGAGTGCAGTGTAAGATTACACATTTTGGTACTACCTATTGTGATTACTGCAGATCTCCACCATTATATGAGTAGTGAAGGTGTGTCACTCAAGGTGGGGAATAGATTCACATATTTCTGTAGTGCACTATCACGACATGCCACAGTTGATGAAGTGTATATTATATATATATATATATATATTATATATACTATATATGATTATATCAGGATCTCCAAAACAAGCAGCACTTTTGTTTAGACTTTATATAAATTTGTAGCCTGGAAATGGCATTAGGTTTACAGAGCATTGGTACTTCCAGTGCTTTTATATGTTAGTGAAATATAAACTGCATAGATGAAACATGAGGAAACTCAATCACTTCCACACAATTTGTCTCAGAAAGGAGAACATCAGATGGCAAGACAAGATTTCAGATACCACTTTCCTTGACAGAGCTTGTATCACTATCATTAACACTTCTTTGATGTATTCACATATTTGTTGGACAAGTCATGTAGTACATATGCTAGATCATTCCCTCCCAAAGATACTCCTCTATGGTAGATGCAAAGGGCATATGTTCTCAAAGTGGCCAAAAGAAACATTGCAAGGACTAAAGACCTCAATGAAAGCCTGTAACATAAACCATAATACATAGAAAGTGCAAAGAAGATTATCCTGTTATTCTAAAAATTTAACCGACCTATATGCACCATATCTTCAGGACTAAAATATATATCTATACAGATTTTGTTATAGGGAGGGTGAGAATGAAACTAAGTAGCAAAGATGTGTTAAAAAAGCTGATACTTATACAAAAAATAAAATTACAATGATGACATGATACAACAGAGATATGGGCTGCTCTACAGTTAAAAAAAAAAGCAACATCTTGTGGGGAAAAAAGGATAAATGTATCATTTCAACAGTGGAGACTAACTAGAAAGACACTGGTGGATCAAACACCATCTAAGATGACCATACCATGCTTGGCTTGTCCAAGGCACTTGTGGTCAGCATAGGGCTTATTAGCCATCTACAAACTCATAGACAGGGACATAACTCTTAACTTATTTTCATAAACTGGACGCAACAAATAGTCATCATCACTTATGATGAATACATTTTTGTTACAGATGACATCAGTTTTTAACAGGTTGGTAACATGTTATAGTAGTTTGTGACAGGTGACAACAGTATGTGACATCATTGTGACAAGTGACATCATTGTGTTACAGGTGGTATCAGTCTAAGTCCTGATATTTTATAACAATACATACCATATCAATTTGATGTCTCCCATGTGCACATTTTGTTTCAGATAATCATGGCATCACCTGTTCTGAATACTTCTTTAACTTTCAGCCATGGCATTAGAAGATCTGCAACTTTGATTTTGCAAAAGGTTTGTATACTGGTAAAAGTATTCTATGTTAGTCATTATAGGCATCCCTAGAGAAGCAAGTAAACACTACAAACCTTATTGGAGTAGTGAACTAGAAACACTGAAAAATGAAGTAGAAACGACTTGACAGGAGTCAGAGACAAGACCATGTCAAGAGTACCACAATAAATATCAGCAAGTTAAGGCCAAATTTCAGAGAGCCATGCTACAAGCCAGGTGGTCAGCTAGAAAAAGAAAACAGAATCGCTGAATCTTGAGAGGGATACCAGGAAACTGTGGAAGTTGGTAAAACAACTAAATGATGAGGGTACTAGGAGAAATTAGGTCACATTACAAAAGGGATGGAAACTTCTTCATGGGAAAATAGTCAACTGACTACTTTGCAGACTCATTTGTTGAATACAACAACATCAAAATTAGCCCAGAGAAACAATAAGAGATTTGTGAGAAGTGAGAAAACATTGAACCATATCTGATGTCATGGAGGCACCAGTCACACTCAGAGAACTGAAGCATGCAGTATCTAAACTGAAAATGAAGTCACCTGGTGCTGAGGAGCGTCCAATGAAAAGATAAAAAATCTGGGAATTGCAGAAAAACAAAGCTACTACAGATCATGAATATATGTTGGACTACAGGCAAAGTTCTACAGACCTGGAGGGAAGCAGTCATGATACCAATCCCTAAATCAGGAAAAGACAGCACCATTGTCTCCAACTACAGACCAATCAGTCTCACAAACTGTCTATGCAAACCTATGGAGCATATTATCAACCACAGGCTTCACTGGTACCTTGAAAGCAAAAACTTTCTTATAGCACAACAAGCAGGCTTAGGCAATGCTACTCTACTGAAGATCCGGCAACTTACCTTTTTCAAGATGGGATGCATTTCAAGACAAGAAACTGGTCCTATCAGCCTGGATAGACCGGAGGAAAGCTTTTGACAAGATTTGAAAAGGTGGACTTCTAAAGAAATTGAGAAATAGCTGAGTGAATGGTAGAATGTTATAAATTGTTGAAAGCATACCTACATAATAGAAGAGCTAGAGTAAAAATAAATGGTTATACAAGCAAGAAAGTCCTACTGCATTATGCGATACCACAGGAAGGGGTATTGTCTTCCCACGTTGTTCCTGGTCTACATCAGTGATCTGGTGGCTGAACTACCACATGGTGCAAGAGTGGCAATGTATGGTGTATGGAAGAACATGCGACTGTGGCTACCAAACAGGCACAGAGAGCTATGGATGCCGTAACCACATGGGCAAGCAGATGAGCATCGATATAGATAAGTGCAGCACTACTCTCTTTACTCTCTCACCAAAACAAAAAGCTGGTGACATCAAGATAAATGGAGAGCTCTTGAAGGAAGACAAACAACCACCGTATATTGGAGTCACATTTGACAGTAGGCTTACTTGGAAGGAACACATCAAAAAAGCAACAACAAAGACCAGAAAAAAGTTAGCCATCCTGAGAAAACTAAGTGGAACCACATGGGGAGCAAATAGGAAAATACTTAGTAAAGTTTACCAGCAGGTCATACAACCACATCTGGAATATTGGTCTACTGCAATTTTCTTTCTGTGTACTGTAACAATGTGTTTTCTGTGTACTGTAACAATGTGTTTTCTGTGTACTGTAGCAATGTGTTTTCTGTGTACTGTAACAATGTGTTTTCTGTGTACTGTAACAATGTGTTTTCTGTGTACTGTAACAATGTATTTTCTGTGTACTGTAACAATGTGTTTTCTGTGTACTGTAACAATGTATTTTCTGTGTACTGTAACAATGTATTTTCTGTGTACTGTAACAATGTATTTTCTGTGTACTGTAACAATGTATTTTCTGTGTACTGTAACAATGTATTTTCTGTGTACTGTAACAATGTATTTTCTGTGTACTGTGCAACAGGCTTTCCTTTCAGGGAAGTTTTCCATTTAACGCTTTTATGTTTGTTATATGTTACTTGTGTGGTAATTTATCTTAATATGTAAATTAGACACATCTGCTGTGTTCTATTCGCTACCTGAAAAAAAAAGTTAGTAGATCATTCAACCATGTTGGAAATTACATCTCATGTCAGATCTGTCAGGCCATTGATACAAATAAAACTGTGACATAACACATTCTTCATTCTCTGGACTACATTCTACTGGAAGTATAGTATTCTTCTTCTTCAGCGTTCATTCTCCATCTCCTGATGGATCTCCCTTATAGCAGGACCATTGTCCTACTAGATTTCCAGCAGGATGTAGTCCAGAGAATTGAAATGCATTGTGTCGCTGTTTCATTTGTGCCAATGGCCCGACACATCCATCTTTGGCGGGGGAAGTGTAGTATGACCATTATCCTTCTGTAAGAGAGATTCAGTGGAAGTTTGAGAAGGGACTCAAACAACAACAAACATCTCATGTAATAAACTGAAGACTGAGATAACAGTAGAGCATAATAGTCAATAAAGGCAAATACACATAACAGCAGACTACAAATGATTTTGTATTACCAAATGTCTCACAAATAACAAATAGTTATGTTGATGTTCCACAAATGACACAACAAACTGAGAAGTTGTATCCACAGAAAGTAACAAATTTGGTGAAACAGGCGTGTGTGTGCTGAGTCCAGAAACTGCTTTACAAAGTACTTTAAACATGTTAGTTGTGCATGGGAAAACTGTAAATATGGTCTAATGAGATATGATCTACTTTGGAATCTGAGTTGTTGTATGCATGCTCCAAAGCAAATCATGCATTTCATTTAAACCATTAGGACTGTGATCAGATGAATAACTTATGAGTAAAAAAGAAGATTGTTTGTAGAGGTGGGCAAAATCTAGCAGCAAACATGAGAATTATTTGAAAATATTTCAGCGTACATGTAGTCTGTGTTGCTGGTGCCCTAAAGGGAGAAAAGAGTAACAACACTGTGACCTGTCTTGAATGTGGTAAGAGAAAACTAAAGGGGCTTGGGTGTGGGTTAGCATCGAAAACCTTGCTGAAGTTGGATGTGTCAGGCAGAGCGGTGCAGTTGTCACAGACAAACTATAAACCATAACACACATCACATTTCATTTGATATATTACATGCAGCCAGCTAGCAGGAGTTTGAGAATGAAAGAAGAAATTGATTATAAATGCAAACGATAATGAAACATCACAACATATGTGTTCCTACAGCCTGGATCACAGAGATCACAGTTGTTCTGTTAGATTTAACACAATCATATAATCATAGCTGACAAGAATTTATGATTGCAATTACAGATACCATCAATCATGACACAGCTGCAGCTATTAATTTTAAAAATTATTATTAAATGTAGTCACAAGGTTCTAATTATTCCATCTCGCTATAAGCCCAGTTTCTGCTTCTTCTTGTGCACAGTTTACCATGTCTACACAGCAAGTCCGGTTTTCTTGATAAATACTGCTGTATTTCTTCTTCTTCAGCGTTCATTCTCACACTCCCACTGGATTTCTGTTGTAACAAGACAATGGTCCTACAAGATTTCCAGTTGAATATAGTCCAGAGAATGGAAATGCGCTGTGTTGCCGTTTTATTTGCGCCAGTGGCCCAACACATCCGTCTTCGGCGGACTGCTGTATTTGAAAGCTCATGCTCCCATATAGCTTGTTTGTGGATGTCTGTCACTGTGGACCAGTGCTCCTCCTGTAACTGGTTTAGTGTAATGCAGTTTTAAAACTATGATCTGCTGTCTGTGCTGCCTGGACACAGAGGTGGTGATGAAACCAGACTTGGCCTATTTAAGTGGCCGTTTGTTGTATCCTGTCATGAAGCGAAACATGATAACGTGCTCAGCTATATCTAGATGGTGGTAGTCATCTTTTGGTTGGTCGACTTTCCGAATAGCTTTGATGAGGGTCCTCTTTTCGTGGTATGAGTTTCTTGTTCATATTCTCATAATATAAACTTCATTATGCAGAAGGTCTCATGTGAGATCACAGCATCACTTTGCCATGGTGCTGTGTCCTTAGATCAACCAGCATGCAACAGTAGAGCTTTAGTAGATGACAATCTCATTTAGTAAGGGTTGGCTCATTTATATGCCCCAGATCACTTACAATTACAATGCTATATAGTAAAGGATTGCTCTTGCCTATGCCCCACATCACTTACAATTACAATACTATATATTAAGGGTTTGCTCTTGTGTATACCCCACATCAATTACAATAAAAGATTGACACAACAGGCTTATCAACCTTTGGCACCAGCCCTATGACAGCTGAACACTTGTTGAGCACTAGACCAGAATACGACAAAAAACAGAGACACTTGGCCATGCCCTGTCACCATTCTTAAACTCCTGCTGGATATCCCTTGTAGCAGGACCATTGTCCTACTAGATTTCAAGCAGGATGTAGTCCAGAGAATGGAAATGCGTTGTGATGGCCTGACATATCTGTCTTTGACAGGTGTGTTGTTCGTCCATCACAAGTGATGATGACCATTTGTTACATCCACTTTTGAAAATTCAATTTTAGTTATGTCCTTGATTATGAGTTCGTAGATGGCTAATGAGCCCTATTCGAGCTGTAAATGTCCTTGGACAGTTTGGACATGGAATAACGACTGTAGACAGATCTTGGTCTATCCGTGACTTTCTAGCTGCTCTCCGCTGTTGAGCTGCTGCATTTCTCTTCTTTTCACAAGATGATGCACTCTTTTTTATTTTAGAACGCCACGTAGATCTATTTTGTGCAAGTTCTTCCCATGTATCGTGGTCTATTTCAAAGGCTTTCAGTGAGTCCTTTAACGAGTCCTTGTAACGCTTCCTTTGGCCACCTTGAGATCATATACCCTTCTCTAGCTCACCATAGAGAAGTATCTTTGGCAGACGATGGTCTGGCATACGCACCAAATGACCTGCCCAACGAATCTGTGTCTGCATCAGGATCGTGTCAATGCTTGGGATACCAGCTCTATCAAGGACATTGGTATCTGGAATTTTGTCTTGCCATCTGATGTTCATAACTTTTCTGAGACAATTTGTATGAAAATGATTTAGTTTTTTCACATGACGTCTATACACAGTCCATGTTTCACTAGCGTATAGCAGCACTGGAAGTACCACTGCTCTGTAAACTTTCAGCTTAGTCTGTAGGTTAATGCCATTTCTACGGCAAACATTTGCGTACAATCTGCCGAAAGTACTGCTTGCTTTGGCGATCCTTGTATACATTTCATCATCAACGTTGGCATTTTGTGATAACGTACTGCCTAGATATGTGAATCTATTCACAACTTTCAGTGCTACACCATTTACCTTTATGCAGGGCTCGAGATAGCTTTTGCCAAGTGCTGGTTGTAACATGACTTCTGTTTTCTCTGTGTTAATGGTAAGCCCAAAGTTGGTACAGGCTTTGGAGAATCTTTAATACATTGTAGATCAGCCTCAGAGTTTGCATTTAGGGCACAGTCATCATTCTATTTGCTGATGACTTTGACAGGTACAACACTGTTCAGAGCCTGGGGTTGACTTCTACTTCAATCTTGAAGTTGAACAGTGAACAAAGAACTTAAATTATGAAATTATGGTTTTTACCTTTCAGTAGAAAACCTCAAAACATTGCCAGTTGGAGTCTTCTTCACCGAAGACGGATGTGTTGGCACAAATAAAAAGGTGACACCCACAATGCATTTCTATTCTCTGGACTACGTCCTACTGGAAATCTAGTACGCCCATGGTCCTGCTACAAAGGAGATCCAGAGGGAGTTTGACAATGAACCCTGAAGAAGTGTCTTCTGAGCTTTGAAAACTCTGAAGAAACCTCGAATGGCACAAAAGTATACAAGAGCTGTATTGTTCATAATTCCTTGGAAACAAACATGGTCGGGGATTTCTTGGTCTTTTTGTTCCTGTGTTGCTCCATATTTTACTAGCATATCTGCCTTTTTCTGGTATGCAACAGAGGTATGGCATCTACTGTATTATTACCTTTCTTTGGAAGCTCACTTCTCGTTGACTTCCTTCAGGTCTGGTAGTTTATCGCTGTCAAGAGCTTGTAGGACAGACATTGCATTAGTAAGAAACATCACCTGTTGACATTGGCTTTTTATGTTTTTAATTATTTTTGCAGCAATGCTTAGGGCATGTACTTCCATAGGCTAGGTGGAGCAGAATCTCATCAAGGTCAGCTCCTTAAAGTGGAGATAGGGGTGTAGACCAGCCAACATAGGCTGGAAACTGAGACTAATCCCATATAATGAGCAGGATCAAAGTTTTGTCAGAGTAAGCACAGGTGCTAAAACAGTGATACCAGGCCAAGAAGCGCATGAGCAAACATGGTATCAAGCAATCTGCCTACCATGTATTTAATACTTCTGCAGATCAGTTTAAATTATCCAGTTCTAAGTGGGAAGATTATATCCTGGTCGCATTTTAGCAATAAATTTTTTAGGTGCTTCTTCTGTGTTAATTCTGAAACTCCTGCAGATTAGTAGGATTTAGTCAGGAAAATTAAATGTGCTGTCTCATGGTTTACAACTCTGCTGCAATATCTGCACCTTTCAGCCTCACATATCCTTCAGCATGGTCTCTGTCTCTGGGTCACTTTGACCCATATGGGATGGGCCTACCAACTTCACCATATAACATCCTTAGTCGCCTCTTACAACCTACACAGAAGCTAAGCACTGCTGCTATTCTTTGCTTCCCTTTCTGGTCCTAAAATAAACTGAAAATAATTTTTTTTAATAGATAAATTAGGTATTAGATATGTTGATTAATATTCTTCGCACACAGGACATGTCTATAGGTGTTCAGATCTCCGCTTCAGTAAATCTCTCAAGGCATAACGGCTGATGGTTCAGGTTCTATGTTGGTTCAGTGCTATTTAAAAAAATCTTTGTTAGGTGTTCTCTACGAACCATGCCTACCCTAAATCCCAAATCGTGTATTCTCGATATTGACTCGTGTGTCTCGAAATCCTCTGATCATGCAGATTCACAAAGAACACTGAGTGTGTCTGCTTGGTCAATAGGCTGACCATCTGTTATGGTTAGCAAGGCTAGTTAATTTGTCGGCCCTCCACATCCGTGTATCCTAGGACAAATATGTTTTTTCACAGAGACCCACATGTTAGCTCTCTCTAAAGACTTCACTATGTATATTACCTAATTTGACTTTCTTAATCATTCATCGAGTCACTTAGTACGCAGGCATGGGAATAGGCTTGTGACTCCAGCCAGTTTAATGCATGTTGCAACAAACACTTCCATAATTAGACTGCATGTTGTTGAGGTAAAGGTCCCATTGGCTTATGTACTGTTCTGTGATCTGACAGTAAAGGCCCATGTGCGTCACTGTTGGTGGAATACCGACCCATCTGTATCATCAGTATGTTCGCAGATTAATACTTTGACCTCGGCATATATGCTCATAGGACTATACCGGGAACCTGATACAGGACTATACGCTCACAGGGAACCGTGATTCTTTATTGAGTGTAACTACTGTGTAAACTGTCTTGATTGTCTCCTGAAAGACCATAGGAATAGGTATCCATTCCTCACCAGGATTGATGCATTATGAGGCACAAATCTGATTAACTTATCTTCGGCACGCCCCATCAAGATTTGCCTCTTTTGAGCCTGGTTCCCTTCACATTAGGGAGCTCACTGTGTGGTGGGTAATTTGTGTTGGAACCCACTCTGAGGTATGCACGGGCATGCCACATATGAATTCTGTGAGATATGCTCAGAAAATCAAAGGTAATTCCCTAGTGCAGCCAAGGATGATTCGCATCGCTTCAGTGGTAATTCTCTTCATTCAATCTGTGTTTGACTGGCGGTGTAGTGGCACCTGCGTATTCAATGGCATGGAGGAAAAGAGCCCGGGATTACAAGCTATGATTGTTTAGTGTCAGTCGCTGCCATCACTCTTAGGGCTGTAAGACCTCAGCTGACCTTTGTGGAAACATGGTCAAATTGCACATCCAGGTATTATAGTGATGAAATCCTGATTACATTGTGTCCTCTGATCTCCACCATCAGTGTCACAGACTTACGATGTGACTGTTAAGAGAGAACCATGTCACCGCTGCCTTTATTTGGTTGATCTGTGCCCCAGAATCAGCACACTAGGAGGCGATAGTCTTAACTTATTCTGCATTGTTCCAACAGTTTCTGTTCTGACCCTTCCCTGTCTATATATCAGGATATCATCTGCAAAGGACACCATCCTACCTCTGTAGATGTTTACCTCTTATGATGAGGGACACCACTTTCAACCATGGACATTATCTCAATTTCGTTATATCAGAGCATATGTCCATACAAAATAATGGAGGTAGTTGCTTCATCAAAAACGCTTCATCTCCTCCCATAATGGGTCAAAGGGCATGAGCCCATGGACCGCTGGATCAGCAACCTCTCATATTGCCTTACTAGTGTCCCACCTCAAGTGTTTTGCCACAAGCTTTTGGAATCCCTGATATAGGGAACTGTCATTAATTTGAGATTTGCTTCCACCCTCTTTAGCAAGTTTTATCTGTCTCTTGGTTTCTAGTATGCTGCAGTTGATTAGTATATGTTGTACTTTGACCCTTAACATCCATTACTAACTTTCATAAACACAACTAACAAACTATCTAGTTCAGTCTTTTATGGTTCCTAAGTCCAATTCAAATTGACAAAATATTAAATATTATATACATTGTACATTTTTAATTTTTTTTTCTAGAATGTTCCAGCATTTTTGATGACATCTCGAATGGAGAGCAGTTTGCCTCCACTGAAAACTGAACAGTTTACTCAAAATATTCAGTTGAAAACCATACAAGAAACCTCCCATTCTCCAAGACCTCTTGTGTTATTGTTTGGCTGGATGTTGGCTAAACAGCGCCATCTAGACAAGTACGGGAATATGTATCACAGTAAAGGATTTGATGTACTTAGTTTGCAGGTAAAAATGGAACCTTTGTGTGCATGATATTCATAGTTTGCAGCTAAGAAATAGAACATCTGTGTTCTTGATGTTTTTAGTTTGCAGCTAAGAAATTAAACATCTGTGTTCTTGATGTTTTTAGTTTGCAGCTAAGAAATAGAACATTGTTGTGTTTTATGTTGCATTGTTCTTAATTTGCAAGTCAGAAATATAACATTTTGTGTTTACAATGTTCTTAGTTTGCAGCTGTACATAAAGTAGATCAATGCAGCATCAAGACGAGATATAGCTATTATTACTAAATGCCAATATACTGCACTTGTGCTACCAATGGATTTTTAATAATAGTAAGCTGCATCAGGTGGTAATGGGAGTAGTATTGAATTTAATAAACACACAGAGCAATGAATGAATGTTGAGAGATGTCCCAGGCATAATTTGTGACATATTTATGACGATTATCAACCCGTTGATGACATTGATGGGGAAATCGTTATTGAAATACCGCTGACATTGGATGTGCAGTGCCATTGATGAAAATAGAACAGCAACACAACATATATGTGGACTATGTCCTGCAGGAAATCTGTTAGAACTATTTGTCCTGCTACAAGATCGATTCAGTGAGAGTTTAAGAGTTAATGCTTGAAGAGAAATACTGAAACGCTTCAGATTTGTCATGAACATTGGTTGCAAGTTATGAAAGAATATCATTTATCTATCATTAAAAAAATAATGGTTCTGGTTTGGAATCCGTGTCTTCTTGTTTATTTTAGGATTAATTAATCAAAATATTATATCAATAATTAATTTAAAAAATTTTTTAGGATTAGGGTTAGTTATGTAAAACATAACTAACCCTAAATAAATTTATATTTAAATTAGTAAATGATAAACATAAACTGATAACCATAACCATGGGAAATAATCAAATAGGGGCACATGGGTTCCAATCAAGAACGAGAATTATTTCTGGTTTCTTTAAGGGACACTAGCTGAAATATAGACACATCTTTCTAAACAGATCTTTCATCAATGTATAATCATATGGATTGTTAACATATGTTCTTTGATCCATGTAATCACAGATGGATTATCAATATATGTTCTTTGATCTATGTAATCACAGATGGATTGTCAGCAAATGTTCTTTGATCCATATATACACACAATAGATAGTATGCACTGATGTATTTGCAAATTTCTTTTTTTTCTACATTTGCTCTCAAATTCCTGTCAGCTAGCAGGGTGCAGTCCAGAAATGTTTCACGGTTTATAGTTTGGCTGTGATTTACTCACATTTCATAATTACACATCAAACTTAGCTTTGCATAGTCAATCATTTTTACCTGATAGCCAACCCAAAATCAACCATCCTTAGTGATCTCTTACACCATGTATGGCAAGTCACAATGTTACTATTCGTTAGCCTCCTTTTAGCCCCTTTCAACATAATGGGCTTACTTAGATGTACTTTTCTGGACATGCATGCTTTATGATAATGGTAGAGAAGACAGATTTGTATCAAAAGCATCTATAGTTAGTGTGTGTTTTTCTTCTACAGTAGGATGTAGTCCGAAGAATGAAATGTGTTATCATGGTTTACAGCTTGGCTGCAATAAGTTCATATGTTAATTGGGTAAAGATGGCTGTTTCATGAGAGCAGATGATGGCTAATCTATGCTGCAATAAAGGAGGTTACCGTGAAGTGTTGGCATCCTTAAGGATATGATGAAAAGTTACCTCTATTTTGCAGACATCTCCTTGAGGAGCGATGGGCCATGAATTCATATAATTTATCCCTCAAAACACCTCAAAGTGTTTAAATACTCTGATTGACTCATTCAAGCTGTCTGCAGGTCATCTAACAATTGAAATTCCGTATTTGCACATGTTTGAAAGCATAATTACTACTTTCTGTGTGTTGACAAAGGTGGCCTTTCTTTGTGTAGCAATTTTTCCTTGACAGCACTATTGTGAAACGTGCACTCAATGAATTTGAAAATTATAAACATTTGGAAGAAAGTTTCTCTGATAATATATTTCATAACATATAAGATATTTGTGTTGCAACAAATAAATATGCAGACAAGCATATTACTGATAGGAAAAACTTTGCGTCCGGAATAAAACGTGTTATTATGATTAGGTCTATTTGTTTGAAATAATGTTTCATCTTGCAAGAAGAATGTATATAAAGGCCTTCATGAATGGTCTCCTCCATAATATAAAGAGGCATTATGCTTGTAAATTCATAAATTATAATATACAGTAATAATAGACCTACACTCAAATTCTTTAATGTGAAAACGCAGTGGGCATATTGGTTAGGGGAAATAAATTTAACAACCCTTGAAATTTGACCTATTTACTCAGTGCAGCTAAGGAGTTAATGTATTATTGTCAAAGATGATTAATATAAGTAATAAAAGAAAAAAATACCACATGATAATTTTAAAAAGGAACAATGATTTTTTCCATGTTACGGTTCATTAGGAACATTTATCAAGTAACAACTATGATCTGCAAATAAGCACAAACAATGTGATTAATACAGTGTGATGATCTTACAGCAGCATCAACAAAGTGTGTGTGTACACTGGAGGATGTGGTATTTGGTGTAATGGATAAATGTTCCTGTATATTTCCATACTTCCTTTTAGGTAGTGATAACTCTTGATAGTTAATGTAGGCAGAGGTATCCTATTGCTTTTGAATCTGAGGTGTAGGCATTGATCAGTGATAATTCCAAAGATGGTGATATGATTATACACACTGATGGTTCTGTTGTTAGAGGTGTACGTAAGTCATGTGTCTTCACAGCGTAGTGTGTAAGGAAAACTATTAGAGAGGATAGTGGAACTTTTGCTGTAGCTACAAGTAGCATGACAATAGAATTATGGCAAAACTATTAGAGAGGATAGTGAACTATTATAGAGGATATAAAACTCTTATAGAACTATTATAGAGAGGATAGTGAACTATTATAGAGAGGATAGTGAACTATTATAGAGAGGATAGTGAACTATTATAGAGAGGATAGTGAACTATTATAGAGAGGATATTATAAAGAGGATAGTGAACTATTATAGAGAGGATAGAAAACTATTATAGAGAGGATATTATAAAGAGGATAGTGAACTATTATAGAGAGGATATTATACAGAGGATGGTGAACTATTATAGAGAGGATATTATACAGAGGATAGTGAACTATTATAGAGAGGATAGAAAACTATTATAGAGAGGATATAAAACTCTTATAGAACTATTATAGAGAGGATAGTGAACTATTATAGAGAGGATAGTGAACTATTATAGAGAGGATAGAAAACTATTATAGAGAGGATATTATAAAGAGGATAGTGAACTATTATAGAGAGGATATTATACAGAGGATAGTGAACTATTATAGAGAAGATATAAAACTCTTATAGAACTATTATAGAGAGGATAGTGAACTATTATAGAGAGGATATAAAACTCTTATAGAACTATTATAGAGAGGATAGTGAACTATTATAGAGAGGATATTATAAAGAGGATAGTGAACTATTATAGAGAGGATAGAAAACTATTATAGAGAGGATAGAAAACTATTAGAGAGGATAGTGGAACTTTTGCTGTAGCTACAAGTAGCATGACAATAGAATTATGGCAGTGACCAGAGCCTTGAATTGGATGGGCAAACAGAATGCAACTCATGTCTGCATTATCATCGACTCAATGAGCATGATCAGGAAAATACAAACAGGCTGTATTCGTGAACAGTGGTTTGATACTGTGGGGAGGTTAAGGTTGGAACGTGGCACATTTATTTTTGTGCCTGGTCATTTGGACATTCAAGGCAATGAGAGAGTAGATAGACTGGCAGGTTCTGCCACTTCATTGAATACCAGGGCAATGGATTGTACTGACATATTGAACTCTTTGAGAGAAACTGCAGAATCATACACAATTAAGGAAGATGATGATTCCTTTTCCATGTCCAGAATAAAGGAGCTGGGCTTGAAATGTGACATAGGAATGAATGAACATTATTATGGTCATCAAAGAATGTTTGTTAACCAACAGAGTGCTGAAGATGGATGTGTCAGGCCATTGGCGCAAATAAAACGGCGGCACAAAGCATTTCCATTTTCTAGACTACATCCTGCTGGAAATCTGGTAGGACCATTGTCCTGCTTCAAGAGAGATCCAGTGGGAGTTTGAGAATGAACGTTGAAGAAGAAGAACCAACAGAGAACCGGAACTGTCAGTCATGTAATTGTGGATATACTCAGGGAGAGATCCGAGCACCTATGGATGTGTCCTGTGCATAGTGATGATGATCTCTCGACTAACTAGGAAAATGTTCATCAGCGAGCCACAAGAACAATTTGGAATATGCTGTGGATGATTGAGCATCTATGTGTTTAACTAAAGTCTATCTTCTTCTTCTTCTGCGTTCATCCTCAAACTCCCACTGGATCTAGCAGGATCATGGTCCTGCTAGATTTCAAGCAGGATGTAGTCCAGAAAATGGAAATGCGTTGTGTCGCCGTTTTATTTGCGCCAATGGCCCGACACATCCGTCTTTGGCGGGTAAAGTCTATCTAAATATCTATCTATACGCTGTGGATGATTGAGCACTTATGTGTCTAACTAAAGTCTATCTATCTATCTATACACTGTGGCCCTTGTTTGCCTTGCGGCATCAGGGGTGGAAGAGTTCTCTGGAGATGGCCTTCTTGTGTGCTGTTTGTAAGCTTGTTCCTGTGGCTTCTTTGATTTATGTGATCCATCTTTTACATGGTCTGCCTCTGGCTTTATAACCATTATGTCTATGTGTCATGGCCATTTGTGGCATGCTATCTGTCGGTAGTCTGGATGCATGCGAAAACCTCTTGATCTGTTGTCTTTTGATGTGTTCCAATACTGGTATTGTTTTGGTTATCTGTCTGATGTTATCGTTTCTAATTCTATCTCTTAGTGACATTCCAAGTATTCTTCGTCTAACTAAAGTGTTATGAAATTATTTCACCAACATGTGTTGTCTATGTTTTTATATTGTGTAATATGTTGTTGTTATATGTTATCAGATGAAACCTAGTCAAGTCTTGATTCCCCATAGAGCACAGAACACAGTGGAGCACCTATTGACAGTCCTCCAAGACCCTAGTCTGGCATCAAGACCTCTGATCATCCATGGGTTCTCTGTTGGTGGCTATATGTATGGAGAGCTACTTATCAAACTGGATCAGAATAGAGAAAAGTACCAAAGAATTCGCAGTCAGTTGGTAGGGCAGGTGTTTGACAGTCCTGTTGATTTTGAAGGTGTGGCACCAGGTTTCGCCTCAGTTCTTGTCAAGAACAAATTTGCCCAAAAAGCTTTCCGGATGACACTGGACAGTTATTTGAATATTTTCAAAAAATCTGTCACAAGTCATTACATCACATCTTCTGCTGCATTTCACAAAAATGAGCTGCGCCTGCCATCTCTAATGCTGTACTCACGATCAGATCCTATTGGTGTGGATACCAAGATTGAACAGGTAAGACTTGCTTGGTCTTCTTGCATATATAATCTTGTTGATTAAATAAGGGCTTTTATGAATTTTTTCCCTTTTTGTTTTTGCAATATCATGTCATTTTATTTCTGCTAGGCAGCAGTATCATGTCATTTTGTTTCTGCTGGACAACAGTATCATGTCATTTTGTTTCTGCTGGACAGCATTATTGTCCTTTTTTTTCTGCTGGAAAGCATTATTGTGTCATTTTGTTTCTGCTGGACAGCATTATCGTGTCATTTTGTTTCTGCTGGACAGCATTATTGTGGCATTTGTTTCTGCTGGACAGCATTATTGTGTCATTTTGTTTCTGCTGGACAGCATTATTGTGTTATTTTGTTTCTGTTGGACAGCATTATTGTGTCATTTTGTTTCTGCAGGACAGCATTATTGTGTCATTTTGTTTCTGCTGCATTATTGTGTCATTTTGTACAAAATTGAAGGCAGAATGTTTAGCTGGATAAAAGATTTCCTCTGCTACCGCACTGCAAGAGTAAAAGTAGATGGTAAACTAAGCAAACGTGTTACTCTGCAACAAGGAGTACCTCAAGGAGGAGTGATCTCTCCTACCCTCTTCCTAGTATTCATCAATGATATGGGAGAGAAACTGTCACATCATATTTCAAAGGCTCTTCATGCAGATGACTTTTCTGCCTGGAGTGCGGCAGGAAACCTATCCACTGCAAAAAACAGAATGCAGACAGCACTTGACACCTTAAGTGAATGGGCATCTGACTGGGGAGTCCAGATCAACCTCTCCAAAATGGTGACAACCATCTTCTCACTTTCAAACCACCAAGAAAATGCAAATCTTAAAATAAATGGAAGTGAGCTAGCACATGTGGAGAACCATACATATCTAGGGGTCACACTAGACAAGCGACTCACCTGGAAACCACACCTAATAACCACCGAGCAAAAAGCAACCAGGAGGCTATCCTTGATGAAGAAACTTGCAGGAACAAGCTGGGGAGCAAATGGAAATATTCTCCGAAAAGTCTATATGGGTACAGTCAGACCTGTAGTAGAATATGGAATGACAGCCTGGGCATCAGCATCAAAAACAAACACTAATCGCCTATCTAAAGTACAAAATGCAGGACTTCGACTTATCTCTGGAGGGATGAAAACCACTCCAATCCATGCAATGGAAAAACATGCAAACATCCACCCACTGGATGACAGAAGAGAAGAAAGAGTGCTTGTTCAAAGGGAAAAAATTAAGCGCATGCCAAACCATCCGATGTATGCGCAAATTTCTAGATCAACCACAAGCAGGTTGAAGAGAACCAGCTTCTGTCACATCTCTAAAGATATCCATGAACAACATAAAGAAATCCTCACAAACCTCCCAAATGAAATTGAAACATTAACAGACTTTGAAGAGCCAGGCAATAGTCTCCAGAATGTCTCCATAATAACACAGGTTCCTGGAATAATTAATAAGGAATACCAAACTCCACCTCAACTAAAAGCATTGACACTGGAGATGATAAAAATAAAATACAATCCCAAGGATTGGACACATGTCTACACAGATGGATCGGCAGAAGGAGCAGTAAGGAATGGAGGAGGTGGAATTATTATAAGACTCAAAGATGGGAAGACAATATCAAAAGCTTTTCCAACCGGGAAATACTCCTCTAATTTTAGAGCAGAAGCAGTTGCACTCCATCAAGCACTGAAAGCTTTCACTGAACCAGGACTGCAAAGACCAAAGAAGATAGCCATATTCACAGATTGCAGATCCCTACTGGAATCAATCCAGAGCAACAGAAACGAAAGCCTCCTGTACAACATCAGACATGAGCTAAGACAGATCCAAAAATCAACAGCTATTGCCCTTCAGTGAATACCATCACACTGTGGAATCATGGGAAATGAGAAAGCGGATACTCTGTCAAAGGCCGGAAGTGAAATGGAGCAACACAAACTCCCACTGTCTTACGGAAAAGTAAAACAATAATCCGAAACACATACTCAACAAAGTGGAAGAAAGAAATGAAAGGGGAATACGAACATGATGCAATACATCTCCTCCAAAGATATCAACAGACCACAATATTTCGCCTTAGAACAGGCCACTGCAGACTGTTGGGTCACCTTTATCGATTAAGGATCTCATACACAGATGAATGTCCATGTGTATTCGGAACCCAGACTCCAGAACACATACTTCAGGACTGCCCAACATACAAAGAGAAAAGACAGCAGACCTGGCCAGAGGATACAGACTTGAGGCTAAAGCTATGGGGCAGCCGCTCTGACCTGGAGAAGACAGTGGACTTCGTCTTGATGACAGGTCTGACGGTATAGCATGACCACATGCTGAATGCAGAAGAAGAAGTGTCATTTTGTTTCTGCTGGACAGCATTATTGTGTCATTTTGTTTCTGCTGGACAGCATTATTGTATCATTTTGTTTCTGCTGGACAGCATTATTGTGTTATTTTGTTTCTGCTGGACAGCATTATTGTGTCATTTGTTTCTGCTGGACAGCATTATTGTGTCATTTTGTTTCTGCAGGACAGCATCATTGTGTCATTTTGTTTCTGCTGGACAGCATCATTGTGTCATTTTGTTTCTGCTGGACAGCATTATTGTGTCATTTTGTTTCTGCTGGACAGCATTATTGTGTTATTTTGTTTCTGCTGGACAGCATTATCGTGTCATTTTGTTTCTGCTGGACAGCATTATTGTGTCATTTGTTTCTGCTGGACAGCATTATTGTGTCATTTTGTTTCTGCAGGACAGAATTATTGTGTCATTTTGTTTCTGCTGGACAGCATTATTGTGTTATTTTGTTTCTGTTGGATAGCAGTATCATGTAATTTTGTTTCTGCTGGACAACAGTATCATGTAGTTTTGTTTTTGCTGAACAGCATTATTGTGTCATTATGTTTCTGCTGGACTGGAGTATTGTGTTATGTTTGTCTGCAGTGTTGTGCCGTTTTGCTTCTGTTTGGCTACAGTGTTGTGTCATTTGCTTCTGTTTGCCTGCAGTGTTGTGTCATTTGCTTCTATTTGGCTGCTGTATTGTGTCGTTTTGTTTCTATTTGGTTGCAGTATTGTGTTTCTTTTTGACTGCAGTACTGTGTTTCTGTTTGGCTGCAGTATTGTGTTGTTTTTTTCTGTTTTGCTGCAGTATTGTGTTTCTGTTTGGCTGCAGTATTGTGTTTCTGTTTGGCTGCAGTATTGTTTTGTTTCTGTTTGGCTGCAGTATTGTGTTGTTTTGTTTCTGTTTGGCTGCAGTATTGTATTTCTGTTTTGCTGCAGTACTGTTTTGTTTCTGTTTGGCTGCTGTATTGTGTTGTTTTGTTTCTGTTTGGCTGCAGTATTGTGTTGTTTTGTTTCTGTTTGGCTGTAGTATTGTGTTTCTGTTTGGCTGCACTATTGTGTTTTGTTTCTGTTTGGCTGTAGTATTGTGTTTCTGTTTGGCTGCAGTGTTGTGTTGTTTTGTTTCTGTTTGGCTGTAGTTATTGTATTCCTGTTTGGCTGGAGTATTGTGCTATTTTGTTTCTGTTTGACTGTAGTATTGTGTCGTTCATTGATGAAACATAATTGTGACTATTCTGCATTTGTTCTCTAATTCCTGCTGGTTAGCAAAATATAGTCCAGAGAACGCAATGCATTGTATCATGGTTTATAGCTGTGCTGCAATATCAACCAGGGATTCTCAACCTGGTGCTCTGTAGCAATTTGTGCACTCGTAAGGACATGTATTCACACCATGTAAGTTAGCAAGTGCTGAAGAGCACCAATGATTACTTGCAGAAGCTGCTCACTAACTGAAAAGTTTGGGAACCTCCTAATCGATAATTTTTTACTTTTTGTCCTGATACATCTAATTTCAGCATGTCTTTGGGTTACATTGACTTATTGAATGGCCACAGTAGCAACTAAAAATGTGCTTCAAATGTTCAGAAGGATGAAAAAATGTATAAAACAATTGTTGCAGCGTGTGTGTTGCTGTTTAAATAGTGCTGGTAGGATTTTAAAACAGCTATAAAATAAGCTTCTGTATATTGACATAAAGGTTGCAATAAGGAGTACAGGATGTATTTCAATTTTTCCTCCCCCAAAAATTTAAAAAAAAAGATAAGTCCCTTACTAACTTGAACTGGAGCTGTCACAATTGTAATGCGAAAATTCAAACCTTTTCACCACAAATGGAATAAAAAATGTTTACCTGGCACATAAATTTACCTTGACACAGTAGGTCAGTCAACAAGTCTAGCATATTTATTTGATTGATGGGTAAGATAATTGATTTATAATGACAGATAACAGGTTACAAGTTTTTCATATGCAGTTTCATTAAGAACATGGCTACTGACTGTGAGGATAATGAGGAATGAAGTTATTCAGTTCTGACATCTGATTAATGTTAGAGATAATCATTTAATTAAGTATTCGTTGCACTGTAAGCTTTTTGTTGAGTCATTTCTGTAAGTGGGTGACTGAGCAGCTCAGGAAATTCTGCAAGTAATTGTTCAAGCTATTTAATGGAGTCTTCATTTTGTCTTGTTTAGGGATCTCCCTAACATAGTAGTTAATCTGTTCTCTTTGTGTTCAAGGTTGTAGGTTTGTGTACCGTTCATGTCATTTTCTCTTCTCCTTATTTCCTGTTTTGTCTTCGTCTCCACCCGACAACTGTCTTGTGAAGGACAATCTTTGAAAGGGAATGATATTTCACCCAGGATTAAAACCATATAAACTTGCGTTTCTCTACTGCAGGAAATATTCTTGCTGACAAGCAAACAGATTTATGATTCTCTGCAGACATGGTCAATGCCAAATCTGAAATTGATCAAGAATATGACACTCATGCAATACTTGTTCGAATCTCTTCGTAGCTTTCCAGGTGGATACATGAGCTTTGGGACAAATCATGTGCTATGTAGGTGATTGTTCAGCTTATTGTGTCCTGTTCTATGTAAGTGATTGTTCAACCTCTTATGTCATGTTCTATGCTGGAGGTTGTTCAACCTCTTGTGTCATGTTCTATGCTGGGGGTTGTTAAACCTCTTGTGTCATGTTCTATGCTGGAGGTTGTTCAACCTCTTGTGTCATGTTCTATGCTGGGGGTTGTTCAACCTCTTGTGTCATGTTCTATGCTGGGGGTTGTTCAACCTCTTATGTCATGTTCTATGCTGGAGGTTGTTCAACCTCTTGTGTCATGTTCTATGCTGGGGGTTGTTCAACCTCTTGTGTCATGTTCTATGCTGGAGGTTGTTCAACCTCTTGTGTCATGTTCTATGCTGGGGGTTGTTCAACCTCTTGTGTCATGTTCTATGCTGGGGGTTGTTCAACCTCTTGTGTCATGTTCTTTGTTGGTGGTTATTCAGTTCTTTCCCTACTATTGTCTATATTATTCCTTCAATAACTTACTCACTGCTGGTCTTAAGATATCATTGTCAACCTTGTATTATGGACAGGCATCCATTTATTGTGTATTAGGTTTCTGGCTGTCTGTTATATTGTTCTCCATGTTTCTGAGCCATACAGCAGCACTGATTTAACATTTGAGTTAAATATTCAGAAATTGGTATGTGATGTAATTTCCTTTGATTTCTATATATTTCCTAATGCAGTAAAGTTTGTTTCCTTAGAAGAATTATCTAGCAGATAATGCTGAGTAACCAATAGAAAATTGTTGACAATGTATTAGGTTGAAAGGTGTAAATGTTGCAGCTGTACAGTAAACTGATAGAAAAACTCATAAGACATAAATGGAATTTGAACCAGGTCCATTCAGCTGACACCTATTTGCCCTGTAACTCGAGTCAACACATTTTCCATATAACCATACAACATCCTAAAAAATATGCGATTTTAGTCAAGACTTCCAACATGTATATTTTCAAGCTACTATGAATATTGACCGGTCGATCGACACACAGACAACCACAACAACAAACACTTCACAGGTATGTAAATTCCTAGAGAACCACAATAATTAACATTAGTATGTGCAATAACCATAAATTGGTATCGAAGTGATTATACTGGAGTGAATACAGAAGAAGAGGACAATATTCCTCCCTCTAATTTTCTTCTGACTGAGCAAATCTGAAGATGTTTGAGCGGTGAATATTTCTGCGTAAAGATTTCTACTATCTAAAAAAAGCTTTCATCAATTCTGTAAGTGTGCAGGAGGTACATTTTGTGAGTGATACCTTCCAGTTACGTGTGTGGCCACTTACTCATGCATGTTAGAGGGAATTTTGGAAGACAAAGAAGGAAAAATTGGAAAATAGGAAGAAGGAGAGGATGAATAAGATAAAGAAGGGTGAGTTCTCAACGACATGAATGATTAGGTCCTGACACAAGACATTTGAACACCAAGTCCCCGCCGAAGACGGATGTGTCGGGCCATTGGCGCAAATAAAACTGCGACACAACGCATTTCCATTCTCTGGACTACATCCTGCTGGAAATCTAGTACGGCCATTGTTCTGCTACAAGAGAGATCTGGCGGGAGTTTGAGAATGAACGCTGAAGAAGAAGAAGAAGAACACCAAGTAATACTACTACAGCATATGAGTTTAAGTGGAGATTTCCTGTTGAAAACTTGTAGTTGATGGAGACATTTTATATCTATTGCACTTATTTTTACTCAAAACAATTATTATACGAATGCTGTGTTACAAATGCCAAACATGGACAACGACAGCAAAAGATAAACGTAAACTTATGATAGCTGAAATGGAATGCTTGCGCAGAACCCAAGGAATATCGCCAAGAGACAGAGTCAGAAATGAAGACATTAGACAAAGAACCGGTACCAATCCAATCTTGGAATATATTAGGAGCGAACAGATCAAATGGTTTGCACACATCAGCAGACTACCTACCATTAGACAGCATACCGCAGTAAGCTATGCTACACAGATACAGTGAAGGCAGACCTAGAGGCTGACCACGGGAACGATGGACCACCGAAATAAAAGAGGTGACAAACTCCACAATATACTCAGCACACACAAGGGTCATCTCCAGAAAACTCTCCTGCCCCTGACGCTGAAAGGCAACAAAGGGTTTAGCGAATAGATAGATAGAGAGTGCTTATTTTGTTGGGATTCCCATGTGTGTTTATTTTTGTACCTTTCATTCTCCAGTACTGTAGACATTTATTTGTGCATCTTCATTCTGTAATAAGTGAGATTGCTGTAAGACTCTATAACAATAGTACTTAATGTAAAAAACAAGGTTGATCAGCTTTACAATGAGCCCACAGACTAGTAGACTTAGACTATCTGTGCATTCATTGTAAAACTGATCCACCTTGTGTTTTACATAAGTGCTACCTTCATTCTTTAGTACTGTAAACATTTTTTTTACCTTTATTCTCCAGTACTGTAGACTTTAGTGTTATTCTCCAATAGTGTAGACTTTTAGTTATAGTCTAACATTCTCTGGTACTGTATTCAATCATACAAATTACACGTCAAGAGTTATGTACCTTTTCTTACTTCCAGGTCATGAAAAACTGGAGAGCTGCTGGAATTCCAGTGATGTCTCGTTGCTGGGAAAGCTCACCCCATGTCAGTCACTTCCATCGTCACCCTAATGAGTATGTAGAGGCTGTACTGGATTTTTTAGACCATATAGGATTGAATAAACCTGAGACAATGAAGAAAACTCCCAGAGTAGACATTAAGAAATCACAGGAAGTGCAGCAGGCGCTATAAGCTGTTGTTTCAGTTTTCACCAAATATCTTAGTGTTCATTTGAAGTGTTCTCTTCTGTGACACAAGATACCCAGATTCTGTGCTTTCACTGCATTCTTTATAATGTTGTCAGGAGACACTACATTAAGGAGTCCCCTTTGTGAGAAAAAAATATGCCTGTAAGTTATTCATCTTCTTCTTTTGTGTTCATTCTCAAACTCCTGCAGATTAGCAGGATGTAGTCCAGAGAATGGAATGCGTTGTGTCGTGGTTCACAGCTTTGCTGCAAAATTCGGCCTGATACATCCGACTTCAGCATGGCTTTGAGTCACTGACCTTATATAAGATGGGACAGCCAACTCCACCCCATAGCCTCCTTAGTTGTCTCTTATGACATGCATGGAAGGTAAACAATTTTACTATTCTTTGCTCCCCTCTCGGGCTCCGGCAACACCCGGGCGATGTTATTAATAATAGTGTTACATTATGCTGTAATTTAGGAAATAATGCCCCCCTTGCTATGCAGGAAAAATGTCCCCATATGTTATTTATTTAAAATGTCCCTCTCTCATTTTATCTAGAAGAATTGGTCCCTTATTTAATAATTTAGGGAAAATATCTCATCATTACTTCAAAATTTTCCCGTATTTAGGAAGAATATAGCGATTACATTCCTTTGCAAATCTGTAGCATCTTTCAATGATTTGTGTATGCACTGCCATGTTGAGACAAAGTGTATAAGCCTATGGTTGATAGTTTAGTGAATTATAGCCTGTCGTTTGTAACTACATCATATGCAAACCAGTGAAGGAAACCCTAATCGTACTCTTAGCTTTAATGTGCTATAGAAGTTAGTTGCGATCCACATTTATCCCATTTCTCAGTTATATCCCTTATATGATTAACTATATTAACAACATTTATGGAGACCCATTTGGAACATTTTTTTTCAATTTAGAGATTTAATCCCTTTATAGTACCTTATAAATTGTTTCACATAAATAATAAATTGTGCCATGAGAACTTTAAAGGGCTCCACTTGAATGATAACAAATAGAAATTATGAAATGTTCTATGGAAATGATATTGAATTAATAAAGTGTTCATGGAAGTGATGCATTTTTCTATTGGAATTATCAATTTTATCATATTTTATCAATGTCAAGTCTTGTTTCACCTTTAGCACATTGCATTAAATTGACACAATCTTTCCCTTGCTACTGGATTATTTTTTTGAAAATGTGCATTATTTTAAGGTTGGTGTGTGGAAAACGCAGTGTTTTTTTAAAATAGATTTTAAAATACGTTTTACTTGTTTTACATGTAAATACATAATTGAAAACTGAATCTAATGATGTGAGTTTTTTGGGTGTATGTTTGGTATGTGACTTGTGAGGCCCTGGCACAGATCTAAAATTGTTTAAAAAATACTCATCTTTATTTCCAATGTTTGACAACCCTGATAAACATATTTTTACATGTAAAGATCTGTTGTGTTTATGTAGTTTCATATCCAAACTAATATATCGCTGGGGAAATACATAAAACATGTAAAAGTAACATACTGCGTCGAAAAAATTGTTCTCTAGACTTAAACCTAATGTTGCCTGTAATCCTGTCAAAACATTAGATCCGTACTTGTTCCATGTCATTTCATAATGAAATGAATGTGTTCCCATATCTAATATGAAAACAAATGTGATTCCCAAGAATTCCTTATCAGAAACACAATCCATTTAGCTTTTACTGTTAACATGATCATAACAAATTCTATAAAACACGATTCATACTGATCACTGCGATTTGCCAATTTGGACGGATGACTCTAATTTTAAAATTACTTCTTCCCTATTCTTCTTTCGTGCTAACACAATGGTGGAAAAGGAAGTCTAATCGAATAGCTAGCTATGGATTCGCAGATTCCGGTAACTTGAACATTAAACATCATGTTGTTCCAGCCACTAAAGCAATGCATAGCAACAGGCACAAAGCTGTGCCAACAGTTGTAAACAACTAGAAAACCATTGGAGCAGTCATGCATCCGTTGCTTGTTACAGGTTAAATTATCAAGAATCAACATTCAAACTGAAAATGTTAGCAGTGATAAAAGACAACAAGGTATGTATTTGAGTCGGTGGGGGCATCAGGAGGGTCTCTGTATGGTGTGTATTGTAAAGACTGCCATTCTCCTTAACCGTTTCAGGAAAAACCCCAGGCTTAATTCCCAGGGCAAGGGGAATAACTCTGCACACATCAAATGATTGTGCAAGAAAATTAATATAAAATACAATTTTCAATCAATTTTTATGATTCAAAATCCAATTAACAGATAAATAGATGAGGTACTGATCTGTGAACATATCTTTGTGAATGTTATGTATGATAAGTTTACTTGTCATGTAACATGTGAGAGGAAAAAAAATGAGCACTTGTTTCATGTCGGCTTCATTTACTTTCAATTTTTTGCTGATAAATGTTCAAATGAACGCTGCAAAGCAATCTCTCTTGCACAGAAATCTCTCTTGCACAGCATGACTACAACAGTCTGTAACTGTTAACTACTCCAAACTATAGGCCTAGTTCACATAAAGAAAGCCTTAGATATCTAGTGAAACAAGGTGTGAAAATGGATCTGGTTTTTCTAGAAATTTTGGTAACAAAATACACATTTGTTCTGTATGTACCCACAAGAATGACTTACATGGAAATAGTGAAAGCTAGTCTTAGTCTTGAAGGCCGAGTAATCTCGATCAGTGTCATTTTCAGGACAAGATTTTTCTTGAAATTGATCAATATTGGCAGAAATCAGCTATATTAACTATTCTCAATCATTAATAGGTCTATGGTGAGCGTGGAAGGGATGTGGGACACGCACCATAGATTAGGCCTACACTACACATTGCCGCTAATTTAAACTAGGCCTACGAAATACTGAACCTCTATCCCATCAATGTCTGATTCATTCACATTATCTAGAATTCAATTTAAAAATTGTGTATCAACATTATCTGAATCATAAATACCAGTAGGTCTATTTTTACCAAATTTTGATGGAAATTGAGGTCATAATAAACTGTGCGTAGTTCAGAAACGACAGCTGTTAGAAATGATCGGAAAGCAACACTAGACACCACCATTACCGGTAATCACGTCAGCGCTAAATTTAGCATATCTATTCGCATTTAACTGCTAAAAGGCATCAACCAAAATAACCATTTGTCAATCTGATGAAAACGGTAGCTACGGTAATGTATATATAGCCAACGATTTCGGCATCTAAGGGATTGAATGGGTTAACCTAATTTTATCTGTACAGCAGCTCCCATAACCCACACTGATGTGTTAGTTATTGTTCAGTGTTACTTTCACAATTTTCAATTTGGTAGTGATCACGCACATACAATCCCTCAATTAGCACTTATCTTTTGAATTTATTTTTCTGATTTTCCTGTGTTGATTACATTATATACTAAATCCCCGCCGAAGATGGATGTGTTGGGCCATTGGCACAAATAAAACAGCAACACAACATATTTCCATTCTCTGGACTACATCCTGCCGGAAATCTAGACTGGATCATGGTCCTGCAGCAAAAGAGATCCAGCAGGTATTTGAAAATGAGCGCTGAAGAAGAAGAATATACTAAAGCACAGATTCTCAACCTCTTGGTCACCACTCCCAATGAAGTAGTGAAGGTTTTTGTATGGGGTCACCGGCTGAAAAACTCAACTAAAATACTGGGGTATATTGATTTTAAAAGAATTTTCACTTTAATTGTTGTTTTAATAATAGACATTTTCAATATTGAATATTACCCATGATAACTCAATTAAATGTAAATTTTCAATGCTTTTTAATTTGAAAACCAAAACAAGAAACAGATTCAATGTTGAAAATGAGATAAAGTTGGCACTAACTCGTAGTAGACCAAGTGGCAACCTATTTGTCATTTTCCCTATATTCCCTATTGTCCCTGGTGCACTAAGAATGAATGAAAACAAGTCAATATGCCATGAGTGAACATTTATATAGAAATTTATGTTATACTGAAAAATCTATTTTTGATGAATTTTCTTTTAACCTAGTAAAAATCCTTTTTTTAATTTATTGGGATCAGCTGTCATTTTATTTCTATAAAATGATATCGCTACTAAAGAAAGACTAAAGCCTTATTTGTATTTATGTGCCATACTTTTTCCTTGATATTCGTGAGAATCATAGACCCAACACAATATCTGAACTTGTTTACAGGGTGTTTGGTTGAAAGGTCTTGTGATCTCAATCAAGTATCTAGTCATATTCAATATCCATGTTAATTGCCTTTAGTGGCATGCTTGGTAAGGTTTGGTGATTCCATGTTTTGCCACCAAGTCTTGTATCTACTGGTAGTTATCTTTTACTGCCTAATTATGATATATTTTACATTGCTATATATTATTTGCTTCAGAACACAAATTATGAGACAAAACACAATGAACCTCCATGTGAAAATAATGAGCCTCAAAATACAAATTATTGGATGAAACATTGGAAATGGAAGCTGTGAGGCAACCGTAACGACCAGCTGACAATTGATTTCATGGAGACGATTCTCCTACCAGTATAGACTTCTGAACATAGAAAGTTGATTGCTGAAAATTAGGAATCAAACATAAATAATGAACTCAGAACACAAACAGATATGGGCCCATGGCACAAATAATGAACTCAGAACACATTTGGACTTGGAAAAGAAAACCAATAGTGATTCCTCAGAACATAAATAATGAACCTCAGAACATAAGTAATTGGGATCGGAGTAGAACTAATGCACATCACAATGCATAGAAATTCGGCATAGAATGAGCCTCTTTCATGAACATGTGAGGTGAATCTTGACTGAGGCAGGAATACTACAAACAGTTGGTCTTGTCACAAGAAAATTCTGCAATTGAGTGATGCCATAGATTTTTGTATACAGAATTATTATATGTTCATTTGTAGATACTGTAGCCATTTATGTTTTCTGCTGATCAAGTACAGCTCTAGATGTTGGCTTGGATAAAACATTTATGTTTTCTTCTGATCTTTGATCAAGTACAGCTCTAGATGTTGGCTTGGATAAAACATTTATGTTTTCTTCTGATCTTTGATCAAGTACAGCTCTAGATGTTGGCTTGGATAAAACATTTATGTTTTCTTCTGATCTTTGATCAAGTACAGCTCTAGATGTTGGCTTGGATAAAGAAGTGTTCATTGACTTTCTTCCATGTCATGATGTTATATACTGTATTTTCTCTTGTTTCCATTAACGTTGCAAGCTGTCCTCTTTTCAATATACTTCACAACAATGATGACCTTCAGATTATTATCTTGGGGTACTGTCCTCATTCAGCAAGTTCTGCTTTTAACTTCACACTCATGCTGGTTAACTTCACACTCATGCTGTTTAACTTCATACTCATGCTGTTTAACTTCACACTCATGCTGGTTAACTTCATACTCATGCTGTTTAACTTCACACTCATGCTGTTTAACTTCACACTCATGCTGTTTAACTTCACACTCATGCTGTTTAACTTCACACTCATGCTGTTTAACTTCACACTCATGCTGTTTAACTTCACACTCATGCTGTTTAACTTCACACTCATGCTGTTTAACTTCACACTCATGCTGTTTAACTTCACACTCATGCTGTTTAACTTCACACTCATGCTGTTTAACTTCACACTCATGCTGTTTAACTTCACACTCATGCTGTTTAACTTCACACTCATGCTGTTTAACTTCACACTCATGCTGTTTAACTTCACACTCATGCTGGTTAAAAGGGTGTAGTCTGGAGAACAGAATGTGTTGTATCATGGTTTACAGATTGGCTGTCATACCTACACCGTTGACTTGATACCCCTGACACCAGCACGTCTTTTGTATCACTTTGACCTATGAATTTATACAACAACTACCACCACAAAACCGGTTTAGTTATCTTGTACGGCATGCATGATAGGTCATTGTGTTACTGTTTTTTGCTCCTTTTTTGGGTCCCGGTGACATACTGGGATTAATTAATTCATAAATTAATCTTTCATGTTACCTATTTCTAGTACCTAATATATTTATGTAGAATAACATTTATGGCTTCCCATTAACTGTTTGAGAATCAAAACTTTATAAACAAAATATTTCAATGTTAACAAATTGACACCAGCTTTAACTGTTACTGTTGGACTTTCATTTTGAGAAAATGTTGTTTGAAATGTACTTAATGGCACCTGGCAGATATGTCCATTGTTTGAACAGAATGCCCTTAATGCCCACTAGCAGACATATCAATTGTGCAGACACAAAGCCCTTATCATTTCCTAGAAAACACAAGCATTTTGTGTGGACATATTCTCATTTTAAGATTATTTTTACACTGATGTCTATTGCTGCAGTTTTTATTATGAGAGCTTTTTGCTAATTCGAACAATTTGAGAAGAATAAAATCTGGCATTACTTATCGTCAGACATTGTCATGAATTACTTGTATAGTAATTAATCAGAGTTGTATGATATTTTGGTTTGATGTCCAGTTTGATCATGATTCAATGTGTTATTTATTGAGTAATTTTCAGTTGTTGAATATTTTAAATGTATATTTAGTTAATATTTGAATGTTCAATTATTTGCTTCTTTGTTGTGTTCATTTCTTATCAAGTTGTCTTGACATTTGAGGGTCAGCTGAAAAGTAATGCACATTGACTCGTGAATATTTGGTAGTGTACCCTATTCAATAATTCTCTGTGTAATCAGGGCCTGGATTTCTAGTTCAGAGTGCATAGAATAGGACCACTGTCTTTCCTGGCAAGTCGTAGGAGGTAGTTAAGGAAAGTTGGGGATAGGCTGACAATCTTTCACCTGTGAAAAAATCATTTTAACTGCATGTCTTGCTTCGATTTCTCATTAAACATACAGTAATTGTAATTTTAAAAAAAAGAAATCTTGCTATAATCTAACTAATTGGTAATAAGCAGGACTGCGGTAAAACTATATACCAACAGGTGATAAACGCAATTAAATATTTCAACCAAAAGCTCTTTACCAAGTACAGAGAAATATAACATCCCTTTATAAAAACTTGGTTTGAACTGACGAAATAAGTACGTAATAACAGAAGTATGTATGTAATAACAGAAATTTCCTATATACAGTAGAAACAATAAAGAATAAATATAGTTGGGAATTATGTTATTAAAGAATACACTAGTACAGTGGAATCCTTCTATAGAGCGTCCTGTAATAACATATTACCCTATATAACAACAAAATTGCCGTCAGCCGTAAGAACTATATAACAACTTTTCAATATCCTCAATTATATTTATTCTATATTGTGTGTACTGTATATAGCGAATATCTGTTATTACACAAAGTTATTTGTCAGTCCGGACCAAGTTGTTATAACGGGATTTCGTTGTACCAACATTTGATGTGTGTGTGATAAAGACAAGTGTGCCCGTGTGTTGCCAGGGGCCGAAAGGGGAGCAAAGAATAGCAACACTGTTTACCTTTCACGCATGTCATAAAAGGCGACTAAGGAGGTTATGGGATGGAGTTGGCTGTCCCATCCCATATAGGGTCAGTGACACAAAGCCATGCTGAAGTCGGATGTGTCAGGCCGAAAGGCACAGATATCGCAGCAATGCTGTAAACCATGGCACAATGCATTCCGTTCTCCGGACTACATCCTGCTAATCTGTAGGAGTTTGAGAATGAACTCAGAAGAAGAAGAAGAAAGACAAGTTGGTTGGAATGAAAATTCAGTCTGTTTATTGTGATCTGCCAAATTATTTAATCATGTGGGTGTTGCAGGGGCCCAAAAAAGGAGCAAAGAATTAGCAACACAATTACCTACTAAGTATGTCTAAGGATGTGACTAAGCATGTTGTGGGGTGGAATTGACTATCACATCCCATCGAGGGTCAATATGACCCAGAACTCAGTCCAGAGCTGGATGCTCTCATGAAAATGCTTCTCCCTCCGAGGTCAGATAAATGGAACACCGTATATGCTTCTACCTCCGAGGTCAGATAAATGGAACACCGTATACGCTTCTCCCTCTGAGGTCAGATAAATTGAACAAACACATGCATATATTGCACAATGACATTTGGTCAAAAGCCATGAACCCATGGATTGCTGGATCACCATCCAATCAACGCAGAAGTCATGCTGAAGTTGGATGTGTCAAGATGAAATTATGCAGATATCACAGCTAATCTGTAAACTATAATATAACGAATTTCGTTAATATAACGTATACTATAACGTATTTCGTTCTCCGGACTACAGCTTCACTAATCTGTATAAGTTTGAGCAAAAATGCAGAAGAAGAAAGAAGAAATTATAAGTATTACATATAAATATTAAAAAACGCAATTGCTGCACTCAAAATAAACAGAAATCTAGAATGTAGTATAATGACACTAAAATAATATTTTTAAAATCATGTGTTTTCCCAGTGACTGTGATACATGGAATTTAAAACAATACCAAGAAGGAATAATTCATTTGCAATGAAGTGCTATGGAAAGATTCAACGAATATCATGGGTAGATAAAAAAGAACCTTTTTTAAAATGCTGAAATTAAAGAAAGGGTGGCTTCTAAATACAATCATAAGAAGGAAGCTAGAGTTTATTTTGTACACTTAGAGACATTATGGCATGGAAAGTGATTCTGGAGGGTAGATTGCCGGGTAAGAGAAGAAGGGGAAGACCAAGAAGATGATGGACCAATAACATCAAAGAATGTATGAAAATGTTTCTGGACAATGCATACCTGCTTGCCCGGGACAGAGAGGTGTTATGTCCCAGGCAAGCAGGTATACATTGGCCAGAAACATTGTGTGTACGCGCACATGTAATAACTATAGGCGTCTATACAAAGCATGTTTAAATGAAACCCGTCCAAGTGGGTTTATTAGAAGATTTTGAAATTTACATCAGCAGTTGTGTTATAATAACAATACGATTAGCAATCAGAAACATAATTAGAAACTAAAACATCACAATGCCAATAACAAACACATGCCAATCCTGGATTACATAAGTAGACAACAGATTAAGTGGTTTTCACATACTTCCAGACTACCCAACAAACATATATGAAGCACACAAAAAGATCATCTCCAGAGAACTCTTCTACCCTATAAGCTGAAAGACATGAAGGGGTATAAAGCGAAAAGATGAAAGAATAAAAGTTTGTTATAATTAAGTACAGCAATTATTAGAGCGCATAAGCTACAACTGTCCATCACGAGACTGAGTAGCGGAAGTAGTCCATCATGAGACTGAGTAGCGGAAGTAGTCCATCATGAGACTGAGTAGCGGAAGTGGTCCAGCACGAGACTGAGTAGCGGAAGTAGTCCATCACGAGACTGAGTAGCGGAAGTGGTCCAGCACGAGACTGACCGGCAGAAGGTGCTGTACATGCTCAAGAACACATAAAAGCCCACGTCCCACCACAATTTTCAAGAAGTATAAGGACACGCAGACCAGACCCCAGATCAAATCATCAGTCCCTAACAGGACAACCCAGGCCATTGGGCCACGATATACGCCACGATATAACCAACGGAAAACCATTCCACGGTTGAAAGCGCGTGTCTGACTCTAGACAGACAAATCCACCAAATAACAAACAAACACATTTTCAAGAACACATAAAAGCCCACATCCCACCACAATTGGTCTCTGAAAAAAATATTTTATATTAGTGTGTCCTGATATAACCTAATTGGACTTTGTTTGCTGGTTGTAGCAAATTTTGCACAATACACCACCTGCATTCTTTGATAAATGTTGGTTGTTCGACATCGTTAGGCTGTAAGAAAATGAATCACTGTTCGTTGGACAAATGTGGACAGATTAGCTATCGTACCGGCTATGTTGACTGCCTGCACAGGACACTAAGCATAGGAAACAACATGACAATGTGATCATTTGCTCATCGATGTGTATTACATCATTGATTAAATATTGCTCTTCTCGTGCAGGCATAGGTGACGCAGCACTGGTTGGTTTCATGTGTGTTTCACAGGTGACTCAGAGCAATGGTAAGTTTCATTTGTGTTTCATAGGTGACTCAGAAAATGGGTAGGTTTCATGTGTTTTTCATTGGTGACTCAGAGCATGGTAGGTTTCATTGGTGACTCAGAGCATGGTAGGTTTCATTTGTGTTTCATAGGTGACTCAGAGCATGTGTAGGTTTCATTTGTGTTTCATAGGTTACTCAGAGCATGGTAGGTTTCATAGGTGACTCAGAGCATGGTAGGTTTCATTTGTGTTTCATAGGTGACTCAGAGCATGTGTAGGTTTCATTTGTGTTTCATAGATTACTCAGAGCAATGGTAGGTTTCATTTGTGTTCAACCATTATATTTTCATATACTCAAACATTTACACATCTAATTATTATATACTCAAGTCTTCCCACAAACTAATTTCTATATACTCAAATCTCTCTACTATCTCTCATTTCTATATACTCAAATTTCCGCACAATATCTAATCTCTGTATGTTCAAATCTTACCACAATATCTATATACTATAATTTCTCCACAATATCTAATCTTTATAGTGATGTGGAATGTGACAGAATCCTAGGTGATGTGGAATGTGACAGAATCCTAGGTGATGTGGAATGTGACAGAAACCTAAGTGATGTGGAATGTGACAGAATCCTAGGTGATGTGGAATGTGACAGAATCCTAGGTGATGTGGAATGTGACAGAATCCTAAGTGATGTGGAATGTGACATAATCCTAGGTGATGTGAAATGTGACAGAATCCTAGGAGATGTGGAATGTGATAGAATCCTAGGTGATGTGGAATGTGACAGAATCCTAGGTGATGTGGAATGTGACAGAATCCTAGGTGATGTGGAATGTGACAGAATCCTAAGTGATGTGGAATGTGACAGAATCCTGAGTGATGTGAAATGTGACAGAATCCTAGGAGATGTGGAATGTGACAGAATCCTGAGTGATGTGGAATGTGACAGAATCCTAAGTGATGTGGAATGTGACAGAATCCTAAGTGATGTGGAATGTGACAGAATCCTAGGTGATGTGGAATGTGACAGAATCCTGAGTGATGTGAAATGTGACAGAATCCTATGAGATGTGGAATGTGACAGAATCCTAAGTGATGTGGAATGTGACAGAATCCTAGGTGATGTGGAATGTGACAGAATCCTAAGTGATGTGGAATGTGACAGAATCCTAGGTGATGTGGAATGTGACAGAATCCTAAGTGATGTGGAATGTGACAGAATCCTAGGTGATGTGGAATGTGACAGAATCCTAAGTGATGTGGAATGTGACAGAATCCTAAGTGATGTGGAATGTGACAGAATCCTAAGTGATGTGGAATGTGACAGAATCCTAAGTGATGTGGAATGTGACAGAATCCTAAGTGATGTGGAATGTGACAGAATCTTAGGTGATGTGGAATGTGACAGAATCCTAGGTGATGTGGAATGTTAGATGTGCCATTACTGCAGATTTTTGTGACAGAATCCTAAGTGATGTGGAATGTGACAGAATGCTAGGTGATGTGGAATGTGACAGAATCTTGAGTGATGTGGAATGTGACAGAATCCTAGGTGATGTGGAATGCTAGATGTACCATTACTACAGATGTGTCAACAGATATGAGAGAAGAATGATGAACTAGTTGATCTAGAAGTAGACGCTGACAGGTCGTGGTGATCCTGGGATAATGCAGCACTGGAACGCTTAACATTGGGGACTATACGTACATCCATAATCTCTCCCCTCCCAAATAAACATGATTTGAGACAGCAAACCTTATACCAGCTCAGGTGTTACCATGGTTACTGAAATTAGGAGGGCTTGTGATTTTGTCGGAAATGTTATGTCAGAATAGTTATGAGCTGTAAAAGTGCTATTTGCTCACAGTTAAATGTATTATTTTATCATCATATACTCAAATCTCCCAATTTCTTCCAGTTACTATATACAGTGGAATCCCATCTATAACGCATTCTTTTATAACAAATCGTATCCATATACAACAACACTTTTCAAAATCCCCAATAACATGTAATCTTTAATGTTTGTACTGTATATAACACATTTCTGTTATTGCATACATATTTTGTCAGTCCGGACCTAGTTGTTATAACGGGATTCCACTACTCAAATCTCCATTTACCCTCTAATAGCCACAAGCCTCTAATTTCCATATGCCATGCATGCCCTATAATTTCATAAACTATAACTGACCCGCAGCCTATAACTTCCTCACAAACTATACTATCTCAACAACCTCTAATCTCCTCGAAACCTCTAATTTCATAAACTGTAACTGACCCGCAGCCTATAACTTCCTCACAAACTATACTATCCCAACAATCTCTAATCTCCTCGAAACCTCTAATTAACCTACATTAATATTTCAGTTCTCCCTAACCTTCACACACGCTGTAATCTAACTACGCTACCTAATCTCTCTCGGTGATCGCAGATTGAGACTAGACTAATGCCATATTAACCCAAGTATCCCACCCTTGATTTACATAAATATAAGTAGTATCATTGACAGGGGACAGTATGAATTCACACATGTTGTCCGAGCGGTGATGGTTGAAGGCAGCACATCCAGCTACTGTGGTGCACGTGACAGCACATGAAACCAGAGTTCGAGTACGCATCATGTTTGCAATCACAGTAAATTGTGTGTTTACGTATTTCGAATCTTCGTAAACCTTCTGCCAATCATGGACATAGCTTGCGACTGCATAGTTATAACCACCTGTGTGAAGAAATATGTTCCCATAAACAGTTTTTTTTTTAATAATCGTTTTTTTTAATCATGAAAAGTATAAAAAATACATTATAATTAGATCATGGATAGTTTTTTTGGGGGGTTCATTACGGGAATCAGTGACCACATCGGGTGATTCATTCCAACTTGTTAATATTATGCGTAATTTCATACAGCTTTCGTTACTCGGAGATTAAATAGTCGCAACTTTAGCTGCCGTTGAATCGTTCTGTGCGCAACGCACTGAGAGCCCCGTCCCAAACACAAGTGTCGGAGGCAGTGAAGGCTCTCACTACGCAGATCCTTGGATGTGGCGGTTTATGCATCGTTATCGAAATACCGTTTCGTTAAATAATGTATGGTTTGTTTCGTTAAAATGTGGCTACTCATTCGCGTAATGAGCCGTTTTTAAATAATTAATAGTTTTTTCATCAATAAATCATCATCAGTATTTTTTTTCTTGTTAATAGTTTTCTCGCCAATAGTTTACCAAAATACTTAGTTTTCTCATCAATAGATTTCTCGCCAATAGTTTACAAAAAATACTTATAGTTTTCTCATCAATAGATTTCTCGCCAATAGTTTACAAAAATACTTCTAGTTTTCTCATCAATAGTTCATCATCATCATCATAAAGTGTCGCCTCCGTAACGAAGGTTGGCTGCAACATATATCTAACATCTCCTATCTCTTGTCTTGGTGGTGCACTCTGCTAGACTGTAACCTGTCCATCTCGTTATGTTACTCTCCCACTTGTATCTCTGCTTACCTCTTGCTCGCCTCCCCTCGACTTTACCCGCAAGTAAGGTATCCAACAAGGTGTCATGTCTTTTAATATGTCCAAAATATGTTATCTGCTTGATCTTTATTTCCTTTAATTCTTTCTTCATATTAAGTGTTTCTTAGAAGCTCTTTGTTTTCATCTTTTCCCATGATGTTCTCCTTATTCTTCTACATGTCAAAGGCATCAATTATGTCCTCTAATTCATCAATAGTTGAAATAAATAATTTATAGCAAACAGATAAATGACACATTTCACAAGATGAAGAACATCCTATGTGTTTTGTATTCTTCAATTAAGGTGAGCTAAAATGTATATCGATCCAATTCTGTTATATCACAGTAATAATCGTGGAAAGTCTTCAGAATAACAACAAATTATGTAGTGTTGTGATTTTATAGAATAATATTGGGAAAAAACATAGCCTGATAAATAGTATAATGAAAATATCTTGAAAGAAGTTAATTTAAATAAAAGAGTGTCTCACTCGCATCAAAAGAGGACAGTCCGCTTTTTTGGGACATATCATGAGAAGAGGAAAGATAAGGTTCTCGATCTTTACATCAAGAACAGCCTCCATGACATTCAATCACTTCATCACAACCGCATCAAACGCTCCATCACCACTGACGAATCTCGCATCTTAGAGCATCATCGCCGCCGTGATGATATTGTAATCAAATAATATTGCTCAAGCGGTCGTTGCTACACGTCTTTATGTGGCTCAGATGCGCTTCATTTCATTACAAAGGCCATTTTCTCCATTTATGAGGCCTTTACATATGAATCCCGTAATTTACGTGATCATATGTAAACGCCGTGGCAAGCAATCTATCGGGGAAACCGGCTTTATCACTATTATTGCCTTCACCGTATTGGTGATTAAACAGTTGTTTTCATCTCTCCACAACAAACATATCTGTGAAAAAAATTATTTCCACAGCTGTGTTGGTTCCTGCAATGGTCATAACAAATCCAACAACTAGTACTATGTTTTTGTACTGGATGTCTTTGCACTATAGCATTTTAAAACTATACACCACTTTGTATCCACTTCAGCATTTGTGTCCTTCCATTCTTCCATCTTGCTGTTCATAATATTATTTATGTGGTTGATTTCGTCGAATAGTTCATCTTCAACAATAATATTTTGGATATTGCTATCAACGTCACTGATGGCTTTTAAGCGTGTTGAAACATCAGCACAAGATAATAGAGACTCCAGCTTAATCCTGTGAAATGCTTTCAGAGGTTGGAAATGGTGAATCCACTTATTGAAATATTCTAGGAAAGTATTGTAGAATAAATGTGTGGTGCCCAAGAGCTCTTTTTCATCAAAATCACACTCATCTTTAAGTTTAGAAATAACTGATGTCATTTTAAGTGTTTAAAAATTTCCAATTTTTTCTGGTCATTATTTTCTGTCTCAACACGTCTAGTTCTTCTGCCACTTCAGTTGCCAAAATATTATCCCTTCTATTTTCATTACTGTTGCAAAGAATATTTTCAGCTGGTCTTGGAGGAAATGAAGCCAAAGTAATGAATTATGATCATTAAAAAATGCTTTCAGTAGTACAGGGCATTTATCTTGTGATATAAAAATAGGACGAGTCCATTATACATATAACCTACTCACAGCTGGCAGTAATGATAACAATCTAGTTTTCAGACTTTCAAGAACACGTTTGTATTCTGTTTCTGCAAATTCACAAAAATTATTCAATATCTCTACTCTCACCGAAAATTATGAAAATACTGGGAAAAAAACTTTGTTTACAATTGTTTCAATGTCGACAGGCAACATATCAGCATGTCTGAACACCATCGTGGACAATGTGAGCAGCACAACCAATAGGCCTACCATGAATGTTGTTTTTTAAAGACTTTATTTAGTCTTGCAGCTACATTGTTGGAACCCGCTCTTTTGTATCCACCGAAATTGGTGTTACAATTATCACCAGAAAATGCAATAAACTTTCTGTCAATTGATGTTTCTTCAAAATGTGATCTGCAAGCAGTTCCGCTGCTTCCCCAGGTATGTTCTGAAACTCAATCACCATGTTTCGAATGCCTTTAACCGGAATAAAATATCTAACAAGGACCGGTATCAACTTCAAATCCCTATGGTTTGATGTGTCCACCATAACTGAAATGTATTTAACCTCTTTCAATTCTCTGTCTATTTCTCGCATTGCAAGAGGTGCTAGGTCATCTACTAGAATTGATTTGCACTTCGTTCGCCCACATGTAAATTTCTTTTCAAATAAATTTCTAATTATTGCAGACGTACAATCCATTGATCTCAAGGAAATGTTATGTTTCACTGCATGAAATGCAAACAGAGATTCTTGGGCTGCTAGACGCTTTCATCGGGTAACTGCTGTCTTCTCTTGTAAAAAATGATGCAACACATTGGATTAAAGTTTAATTTAAACTATACCGAGTGCCATTTTGTGTTTCTTCACCTTCAAGTACTGTTTTACATTATAACGACCTTCATTGTCAGTGGAAAACACGGAATGACACACAGTACATTGCACCTTGCCTTGTGTGGCGTCTTCTTTCAATAAGGGATATTCCTCTTGATGTTTCTACTGAAACTGCACTTTCTTTTCGGCATCATACAGGAGACTTAGCGCCTAAAACTTTATTGACTTTAGAAGAGTATTATGTAAACATCCTGTAGAGAATGGTAACTGTCGGGAAATATGTTTTATATAACATCGAGGGTAATCTCCCATTTTGTACAAATATTCTATATAACATGAGATAAAATTGAAATAAAAATTATAACGCTCAAAGTTTCAAGAGCTGCTGCGGTCAGGTCACACTTATAAATAAGGGGACAAAACGGGACTGGAATGGGGGGAAAATGACAATTTTACGTCCCTTTGAGTTTCATTGGGACATTAGGATAACATCCCCAAAAAAGGGGACAGTTTCAGAAAAAGAGAATGTCTGGTCACGCTAGTCACATCATGAAACAGAAGACGAAGATCTGAGGCAGGAGACCATGAAACAGAATAAGATGATCTGGGGCAGGAGACCATGAAACAGTAGAAGAAGATCTGGGACAGGAGACCATGAAACAGAAGAAGAAACGTTTTCACAAAATAATATTCCTCTTACCTCCAGGAGCTAATGTTGATTTGGGTGGGTTGTACTCACAAACAAAGCCAAGGGTTGTTGTGCAGTCCAGGGATATCCAGACCTGTGAACCGTTTACTTCGGTGCTTGCGACACATTTCCCTGTAAGTAGAGACCAACACAGTACCACAACAACGATTGAGTCATTTACTGATATATTTAAGCTGATGTGGCTGCCAAATCAATTTTTGGGATTTTTTGCCATTGTCTGGGGTGCTGGAGTTATTTTGTCTAAATATGAAATAATTTGGTGGTTTTTTTCCAGGAAATTCTAGAAATGTCGTCAATACGTAAACACAGGTTTTTAGAAATTTCCACTTAGACACGACGGATTATCACTAAAACTAGAGGGTTATGATGTGTAAAACAAGAAAACATCCACACACACAAAAAGACGAATAGAAATGATCACAACACACAAACGTGTCCAACCGAAAGATGAAAGTGAGGTTCAGGAAGGACAGGAACAGGAAGTACATAAAAACGTAAATATTGGTGGAAACGAAACGAACAAAAAGATAACGTAAATCACGGAACAAAATTAATAAAGACAAAGACCACACCAACCGAGAACTAAACAAAAGAGTGGTCGGAATTTGATACAAAAGGCTAGAGGGTACCCAACTAAAGAATAAGACTATTTTCTAGAGCGTACCTATATCTATCATCGGTGGTACAGGATCTGATGGCAGTGACCTAAATATCAAGAACATCATAATGACTATCACCATTGAAGTGTGTGGCAACAGGCGAAGTGTTCTGTGCTTGATGGCATGAAGATGGTTACATAAACTGTCGCTCAATCTTAAGCTGGTTTCCCCGATATACTGCTTGCCGCAGCGTCTAATAACCTGTGTTTTACGTAAGCACTATTGTTGTTAAATTGAATGTCAATCAAGAATAGGTAATACTACTGTGAAACTGTATGCAAATAGTACTTAGGCCTAGGCTTTGTGGTCTTACTGGATGACGACTAACATACTATCACTGTCGGGTGCTAACATGAAAAAAATGCAAATAACAGTACACAATCATACAAATAACAGTACACATGACATAATCGACGTTTCGACCAAAAAACCTTTATCAAGATAATATGTACTTTTACATTAACAAAAATAACAAGTAGGAACTTACGTGTCCCAGCCAAATGTGTAGATTGCAGAAATGGCAAAACAGGAAATACTTAATAACGTCATTACATGTCAAAATGAGACAAAGAGAAGAGATGATGTAAATGACGGAATAAAATGAATAAAATGAGGTCCATACCAACCAAAAAGTAAACAAATGAATGATCGGAATTAAGTCCATAAGGTTTGAAGGTAGCATACTAAAAAAATTAACTGACTTTGAATAGCTTACCTAGATCTATCATCAGGGGTGCAATATCAAAGGGCCGTGACCTCGATGTCAAAGACATCACGATGACCATCATCATTTAACTATACGTCAACAGGAGTAGATTTTCTGTGTTTAATGGCATGAAGATGGCTACAGAAGCGGTCGCTCAATATTAATACAGTTTCACCTATGTACTGCTTGCCACAGCCTTTACATATGATAACGTAAATGACATTACGGGATTCACATGCAAAGACCCAATCGGAAGTGAAAGTGGCAGAAAGTTAAACAGTGCGCATCAGAACCACGTAAGGACATGTGTAGCAACGATCGCGTTTGCAACGGACAGCTAAAATGGTCAGGAACAGAATACTTAAGGTGGCTGTGGTCCAAGATGTCATTACGATTTTTGCCGCGCCTATAGGCGACCAGAAGAAAGTCCCTGTAAACGGCACGAGTGTGAGGATCAGACTGGAGAAGGGAATAATGTTTGAGCAAGATGCGCCGGACAGTAGAGTTATGGGGATGAAAAGTAAGGACAAGTTTAACTGTATCAGAGGAGGAAAAAGAACCCTGGGAATTAGTCAAGGTATCAATGCGAGATAACTAACGTACACGGAGCCAAGCCGATGAGAGGATGCTGCCAGGGAACGAGCGTCTACGAAATAAATCAAACATCTCAGAGGATTTATTAAGAAAATTATCATCGCCATTACATAAGCGACATAGAAGGTGGAAGAATGACAGAGAGTTGCGACAAGCAGGAGGATGAGATAGTTAGTTAATCCTTGGATCATCGTCACAGCACTCCGGATAAGTCCAAATGTGCTCAGATCTCTCCTTGAGTATATCCGCCATTACATGTTGACTTACTGTATCAGTACGCCTTTGATTGACCATCATTCTTCCTCGCCCACGAAACCGCTCCTTTCTACATTTCACATTTCGCTCCACAATTCAAAACAAGTTTCCCTATTCTAATCATGGAACAAGAGTCATCGTCACTTATACAGTCATTTGTTTGTGTGTTTTCCCGTAAGGCATTCAAAATGTCTCCGCAACAGCCGTAGTAGCCACGCGTGTGACCAAACTATCTGCTCTTTTATTGTCCTCGAATCCCGCATTCCCCGGCAAAAAAGTCACTTTCCGCTCACAGAAATTATTCACCACATCCAGCCACTGTTCCCGAATGCACCTCGCTTGCAATTTCACAATCATGCTCATCGAGTCACTGAGTATACAGGTATGTGTCGAAGTCTGCGAGCACACCCATTTCAAAGCTTTGGTTACTGCCAAAATCTCTATTGTCGTGCTACTTGTCGTCTGAGCAAAAGCACAACGTTCCTCTCTGAATGTCTTACCCTACCTTTGAGCCGTGAAGACCGACCCATCTGTAAATATATCACATTTCCTAGAATTCTCGCAGATCAGAGCCTGCGAGACTTTCGAACACAATTCCTTACATTCTCTATTGAGTGTTGCTATTACTTTGAAGGCTGTCGGACAATCTACGGACATCCGACTCCATCTCGCCCCAGGCAGCACATAAAGTCTTCCCACTTTTTCTCCTTTGCAGATTTGGCGATATCTTTGAACTATTGAACTGTGTCGTCTTTTTTCTATTTTAATTGCAAAACAAAACTGGTTGTGTGGCTACTTGGTTTTTCTATCTTTTTGACACTCTGCAACTGCGTGAAAATGCTCTCACAAATAACACTTTAAAAAAAAAAAAAAAGATATATAGCTTACTCATCATCATCATCAAGTGCCGTCTCCGCAACGAAGGTTGGCTGCAACGTATCTCCAACATCTCCTGTCTCTTGTCTTGGTGGTGCACTCTGCTAGACTGTAACCTGTCCATCGTGTAATGTTACTCTCCCACTTGTATCTCTGCCTACCTCTTGCTCGCTTCCCTTTGATTTTACCCTCAAGTAAGGTCTTCAATAGGGTGTCATGTCTTTTAATGTGTCCAAAGTATTTTATTTGCCTGATCTTTATTTCTCTTAGTAGTTCTTTCTTCATATTAAGTGTTTTTAGCACCTCTTTATTTGTTTTCTTCTCTTTCCATGATGTTCTCCCTATTCTTCTATATACCCACATCTCAAAGGCATCAATTTTGTCTTCTAATTGTTTATTTAGTGTCCATGTTTCTGAGCCATACATTAATATGGAATAGATGTAGCATTTTATAATTCTCATTTTTAACTTTTTTTTGTAATTTGTTTAGATATTAATAATTTCCTCATGTCATTGAAGGTACTTTTAGCCATTCCTATTCTCCTTTTAACTTCTGTTTCACATCTGCCATCATTTGTGACTATGTGTCCAAGATATTGATACTGTTTTACTTGTTGTAGTTTCTCTCCCTGTATGTTTATGTTTACCTCCTGTTCGGGGTGCAAAGGGAACGCATTGCTCTAGGCGGACCCAGGGTTAGCAGATAACCAAGATCCCAAATGTACCTCCACGCGGTGCACCCTGGAAACAGAAATACAGCAGCTCGAGCTGATTCTGGCCAAATCATTTGGGGATCGTGTCCGAAAATGTGGAGGTAGCAGATGGAAAGAGATTTGCCTGCACACGGACAGACATATCTCCGACACCACCAGCATCACCACATATAGCGACACTGTCGACATACAGTGAAGCTAGTCAGTCCAGTCCAAACATTGGAGGGGCGGCCAATGTAAAATGCACGTAAAGGTAGATACATGGCGAGAGACATAGATTTCATACCGAGTACAATGAAACAATGAAAGGGCAGAACAGCGCTAGAGGGCAGCGCGAACTGCAAATAGAAAGTGAAAAGTCCCTAGGAAAGGGGGAGCTACAAGCTCCGTCAGCTCGAGACGGGCTTCTAGTTACCTGAGTTCCTTACAGGCAGAGACCCAGACCCATACACTGGCGTTTGGTAAAGCAAGAAGACCTAACCCAACTCTAATGTCGAGCCTTCCTAAACCGGAAATATGCTCGCGAGAGAAAGGGTTCTGTACCCAATGGGCTTAGGCAAGAAAGTGACAACGAGGGTAGTCCTGGCCCACCTCTACTGTCAATGTTTCCTATACCGGAAGTACACTTGCAGAGAGAAAGGGTTCCGTACTCGATTCGCTCAGGCACAAAAGGGACAACGATTTAGCCCTGGCCCAACTCTACTGTCAAGTTTTCCTACACCGGAAATACACTTGAAGAGAGAAAGGGTTCAGTACCTGATGGGCTCAGGCGCTATTGGGACAAGGACGCTCAGCTCGAGAACGCCTTGCTCTCAAACGCGTGGTGTGAGACTCGAACTTGGACAAGGGGTACACGTCGGTGAATGACACCTCGGCTAAGAGGGCGAAAGAGCCAGGGTCCAACTCCTCTGTTGAGTTCTTCCCCTTAAGGAACCAGGCTCACGGATGAGAAACGGTTCAGTACCCAATGGGCACAGGCACAGCACGTCCAATTACACGAGGCAAGTTCATAGACAGTGGAACACCCCGTTTGAGTCAGACTAAGAGCAAGAAAATCGTCTGGGCGAAGAGTCTCCACTACGCGTGCCTGGAGACAGATATAGAGGCTGTCACAGGCTAAGGGTAGCCCACCCGAATTGTCAAGGCATGCCGAAATCGGATGTGCTAGGCCTACAAGGCGCATAACGGTGGCACAACGTAATCACGCTCCCGGCGGAAATCGCACGGATATCCGTGATGGTTACAATGGAGCGAACGAAAAACAAACAAACAAACAAACAAAACAAACCTCCTGTTCTTCTGTGTTTTTGCTGATTATCATGGTTTTTGTTTTTTGAATATTTATATCCAGTCCATATTCATTACTTGATTTATTGACTTGATCTATTAGTCTTTGTAGTTCATGTTCACTTTCTGCTAAAAGAACAGTGTCATCTGCATATCTAATGTTGTTTATTATTTTCCCATTGATCTTGAGTCCTGGTATTTCTTCTATATTTTTAAAGATATTCTCTGTGTAGATATTAAATAGGCTTGGTGATAAAATGCATCCTTGTCTTACCCCTCTTCTTATTTCTATGTATGGTGAGTAGCTGTTTTCACACCTTATTGATGCAGTTTGTTCCCAATATATATTTCTAATCAGCCTGATGTCTTTTCCATCTATGCCTATTTCTTGAAGACATTTGATTAATTTTTCATGTTGGACTCTGTCAAAGGCCTTGCTGTAGTCTATGAAGCAAATATAGATACTTTTGTGGACTTCTATATATTTATCTATCACTAGCCGGATACTCAGTATAGCTTCTCTGGTTCCTTTGTTTTTCCTAAAACCGAATTGTTCTTCACCGACCTCCATGTCTATCTTGTTCTTAATTCTTTCATGTATTATCTTGAGAAGTATTTTAGTTAGATGGCTCATTAGACTTATTGTTCTATATTCTGTACAGTCCACAGCCCTGGGCTTCTTAGGTAGTGGTATGAATATTGATGATGTTATGTCTTTAGGTATATGTCCTGTTTCGTATATGTCATTGCAAATTTCTGTGATAGTATCTTCACCAAATTCATTTAGAGTTTTTATTATGTCTGCTGTTATGTTGTCAGAGCCTGCAGCTTTTCCACATTTTATTGAATTTATTGCATGTTCTACTTCTGATTTCAGTATTGCTGGTCCATCATTGTTGTGTATTGTTGGTTTTTTGTTCCGTTGGTCGTCAAACAGTTCTGTTACATAATCTGCCCATCTTGTGAGTGCTTCTGTTTTATCAAATATTATTTTACCATTTTTATCTTTTATACAGCCACCGCCATTAATAGGATTTTTCTTATTTGTGATCAGCCTTATTTCCTTATGCATTAATTTTGTCTTCTGTTGTATGGACATCTCCTCTATTTCATTGCATTTTGTTTCTAGCCATTGTTTTTTCGCTGTTCTGCACATGTTACGTATCTCCTTGTCTATACTTGAGTATTTTGGTGTATTTTTAGCTTTCTTTCTTTCTGTCATTTTCTCTAATATTTCATCTGTCATCCATGTTTGTTTGTTCTTGGTATTTCTTGTTGGTAAATTTTTACTTGATGTTTGAATACTTTTCTTTAGGCTTTCCCATTTATTGTCTATTTTCTCTTCTGGATTTTCCCTTCTGTATTGTTCCATGCACTCTATCATTAGATGTTCATATCTATTCCTTACATCTACAAGGTATTTTTGTTGTATGTCTGGTTGTTTTAGTGCTGATGCGTCTATCTGTGGTTCTTGGATTCCTCTATTTACTATCTTTTTAAGTTTGACATTTATTTTGCACATCACTGGATTATGGTCAGAGTTGATATCTGCACCTGGGTATGTTTTGATGTTTTTGACACTATTTCTAAATCTATTGTTAATCATAATGTAATCTATTTGGTTCCTCTTTCTGTCTCCAGGACTTTTCCATGTATATAATCTTCTATTTTCCTGTTGAAAGAATGTATTACATATGATCATATTGTTCTCCTCACAGAACTGTATAAGTCTTTCTCCTCTGTCATTTCTTGTCCCTAGTCCGAATTGCCCTACAATGTTCTTATGTCTTCCTTTTCCTATTTTTGCATTCATGTCTCCCATGACTATTAAAATGTCTGTTGATTTTACTCGTTTGAGTAGTTGTTGTAGATCTCCGTAGTACTGTTCTATTTCTTCTTCAGTGTAATCTGTAGTCGGTGCATAAGTTTGTATAATGGCCAGATCAAACGGTTTTGCTTTGATCTTTAGCAACATCATTCTGTCATTATATGTCCAGTACCCGCTGATATATTTTTCTATTTCTTTCCTGATCAGTATTCCTACCCCTCGTTCATGGTAATCTCCTCCTGAATGTATAAAACTAAAATTTTCTTTTCTTGTGTACCCAGCATCTTTCCATCTTGTCTCTGCTATTCCTAGAATATCTACATCTAATGATTCTGCCTCTAATATTAAATTTTCTAGCTTTCCTGATTGGTGTAGTGTTCTGACATTCCATGTTCCTATTCTAATATGTTGTTTCCTAAACTTTAGATGTCGTTCATCCGTTGCTTGACTTTGGGGTGTACGTGGTAAGGTCCCAGTCTTTTCCACGGTGGCCAGCCAATATTCATTATTATAGCTTACTGCATTTGCCTTATTTACTATTGAATTATACAGTCTGGGGTTATGCTGGTTTTTTTTAAAATAGGCCTATCTAGGGTTATTTGTAAAACGTGAGTGGTAATACTGGCAGTGATATCGCTTCGGAAAACATGAGATATTGAATATTTCTAAATATTTACGCCGATCCAACTCATACTCAGTCGATGTATCATTTGTATGTGTGTTTGTATATGTGTTTGTATGTGTGTTTGTATGCATCGTTTGTATGTATGTTTGTATGTGTGTTTGTATGAGTGTTTGTATGTGTGTTAGTCATGAACGTTCCTTAAGGACAGTTCAACCCCCCCCCCACCCTTTCCTCTGTTGTGGATACAAAAACACGAAAAAATATATCTTTTTTGACTGCCACTGATACAACATAAGATAATTATATGTTTGACGGTTATTGACAAAACAATAAAAACTATCAGAAGACTGTGGAAACGATGCAAACTTTCTCAGTGTTAATAATACTCGTATGACACATTGCCGAGATGTTAGAACATTGGTCTCACACCCGTGAGGTTCAGAATTCGATCCCCGTTAAAGACTGGTTTTTTTTCTGTCAAAATTTTTTTCTGTAAATTAAAATTTAGGCGGCCTGTATCACACAATAAGATGTACTGCAGTGACCAATGATTAGTCGTATCAGCCAAGATATGTGACGCTGTTGTGGGATGTGATGTCAATAAGATGTGAAAACAGCTACTCGCCATACATAGAAATTGTGGTGTAAGACAAGGCAGCATTTTATCACCAAGCTTATTTAATATCTACACGGAGAATATCTTTAAAATTATAGAAAAATGCCAAGATCAATGGGAAAATAATAAACAACCTTAGATATGCAGATGACACTGTTCTTTTGGCAGAAAGTGAACATGAACTACAAAGACTAATAGATCAAGTCAATAAATCAAGTAATGAATATGGACTGGATATAAATATCCAAAAAAAAAAACCATAATAATCAGCAAAGACACAGAAGAACAAGAGCTAAACATAAACTTACATGGAGAGAAACTACAACAAGTAAAACAGTATCAATATCTTGGACACATAGTCACAAATGATGGCAGATGTGAAACAGAAGTTAAAAGGAGAATAGGAATGGCTAAAAGTACCTTCAATGACATGAGGAAAATATTAACATCTAAACAAATTACAAACAAGTTAAAAATGAGAATTATAAAATGCTACATCTACTCTATATTAATGTATGGCCCAGAAACATGGACACTAAATAAACAATTAGAAGACATAATTGATGCCTTTGAGATGTGGGTATATAGAAGAATAGGGAGAACATCATGGAAAGAGAAGAAAACAAATAAAGAGGTGCTAAAGACACTTAGTATGAAGAAAGAACTACGAGTACTAAGAGAAATAAAGATCAGGCAAATAAAATACTTTGGACACATTAAAAGACATGACACCTTGTTGAAGACCTTACTTGAGGGTAAAGTCAAAGGGAGGCGAGCAAGAGATAGGCAGAAATACAAGTGGGAGAGTAACATCACACGATGGGCAGGTTACAGTCTAGGAGAGTGCACCACCAAGAAAAGAGACAGGGGATGTTGGAAATCCGTTGAAGCCAACCTTCGTTGCGGAGACGACACTTGATGATGATATCACACAGCTGCAAAATCACTCCCTTCAATTCCCTAATATATTTTAAAAAATACGCCAATTAAAAACTATCTTTCTCAGTGTTACTAATACACCAATTATTCGTCCTCTTCTTCTTCAGCGTTCATTCTCAAACTCCTGCTGGATTTCTCATGTAACAGGACAGTGGTTCTACAAGATTTCCAGTTGAATGAAGTCCAGAGAATGGAAATGTGTTGTGTTGCCGTTTTATTTACGCCAATGGCCCACCACATCCGTCTTCGGTGGAATACACCAATTAAAAAACTTTCTCAGTGTCACTGACACAACAATGAAAACTATCTTTCTCAGTGTTAGTGATACAACACTTTCTCAGTGTTAGTGATACAACACTTTCTCGGTGTTAGTGATACAACACTTTCTCGGTGTTAGTGATACAACACTTTCTCGGTGTTAGTGATACAACACTTTCTCGGTGTTAGTGATACAACACTTTCTAAGTGTTAGTGATACAACACTTTCTCAGTGTTAGTGATACAACACTTTCTCGGTGTTAGTGATACAACACTTTCTCGGTGTTAGTGATACAACACTTTCTCAGTGTTAGTGATACAACACTTTCTCAGTGTTAGTGATACAACAATGAAAAAACTTTCAATTGCAATTTAAGTGATTAATTAAAATCTTACCCGCAGTACGGGGTGGCATTTTCCCATTTTGCCAGTTCTGGTACAGCGCACTGAAGTTTAGATTAGGGTCATTCAACCAGTTCCAGCTACCACCCGTCTTGACGTACACTCCGATCCATACCGGGTCACCTTGCTGGGACAGAGACTGCCTGTTGAAGATATTTATTTGATAATTGTTGGATTACAGGGGATATCCATAAATTACAACAACAATTATGGGAGGTGGGGAGGGGGTGGAAGGAATTATGACAAATTTGGCAGTTATTGACGCGATTGATAAAAGTTGACGTCAACAATAAAATTGTTTGAATATGAATTTTTTTGTCGAAAAATCAGAAAAAAATGGTATTTTTTTTGTGGTCAGTTCGTCGTTTATGTGTCAAAATGTCTACATCGGTTGAGTCATTTATTTCAGAAACTATTCTAATTAAGAATTTAAACAAAATATATACCTTCGAGGGCTGCATGTGTCCTTGGACCACCAGTTGGAATGTCCTAGACTAAACAATCGACAGTAGGAATAACACACCAGCCATATGTTCTATGAATACACTGTACCTTCTATAACGTTCTTAAGTGACAGATACCATGCTGAAGTCGGGTATGTCAGGCCGATAGTAAACCAGATTAAGATGTAAACCATGCCGCAGCGGAATCCGTTCCTTGAACTAGAGTCTGCTAATCTGCATGAGTCTGAGAACGAACGCAAAAGAATCTTGTTGATCGTGAATTGAGAGTTCAATGCAATAACGGTTTTTTTGTTTGTTAGTTGGGGGATTCGACCAGGCACTCGCTATGCCTGGTCACGTCGCTTTCCACCTAGTCCTAAAAAGGACTTTTTCTGGCGATATCACGACGTCGGGGTGACGTGGGGACTGGCGAAACGTCCTTGAGCCTTGGCGAAAAGTCGAAAAGGCTGACGAAAGTTTTGCTGAGGCTTGCTTGAAATCCCGGGACGAACTGTAGATGAAAGAGTCGTTTCTCTCTTGGAAGTTTCCAAGTCCACAGCAGGTTTCCACCTCAGCTGGAGATCGTCCGATCCTTGCTACCTTAGCCAGATTTCTCTGTTGCCCAGGGTGCTCCGCGGGGAGGCGTAGCAAGGTCTGAACCAGTATGAGTCCTGGTCCTGGCGAGCGAAGCGAGCACAGGTGCTCGCTCCAACGTCTCTGCACCCCATGCAATAACGGTCCTTACGCAAACCCTCTTTAATAGTCCTGCAAGCCGATCCCACAACAGCGTCACTTATCTTGGCTGATACGACTAATCATTGGTCACTGCGTATATTTATGTCACCAGCCAATCAAACGCACGGAAAAACGTAGGAGAGTCTAGAGGGCCGCATAGACCCTCGGACCAACAGTTTGGTAACACCAGGCTAGACAGTTGACAATATAGGAAGACGACACAAGCAATATGCTTCAGAAATACGCATTACGCCAAATGGCGTCCTGAATAAATATTTGTAGCTAAATGTATCTAAAACACAGTTCATATCAATTTTATACTGACCTGTAGCTTGTAAAAACTACTTGCTCATCTGATGAAACTTCTACAACAAGATGTCCACCAACACTAATACAGGCATTCTTCGCTTCATTCCAATCAAGTTCTAGACCTGGGGTGTAGTTGTAGCAATATCCACCAGCGTCCGTCCAACCGCTGGGACAAAACGAACAGGAAACCGCAGCTTTGAAATATATAGTTTATATTTATTGTTTAGTGGGGCTGTAACTTTAAATGAGGGTGCTTCAAATTAAACCATTGAATATGATTTTTGGTGAACATATTCTTAACAAGTAAAACATTAATGTATCATTTTTTGACGTAGTTGCCACTGTGTTCGATACAAAATCATGCACAACTTATAAAGTGATTGGATTCCAGTAGGAAAAAGAATAATCTTGGTCGTGTATCTAACCATCCACCACATGTAGTACCCCTTCGTTAAACCTGAAAGCCGAGATTCCGTGGTACACACTTTACATATATTTTATGGAACTATACCACATCGTGGATTATATGGTATACTGAACCTTGACTAGTGTATAAAAGTGTGATCACAGTCAATCAGCAGTTCAACGGCTGCAATCGACTCTGGGGTCACAACTCGGCTTGCCTGACCACTCTCGTCCTAACAGAAGTCCTATACTAGAAGTCCTAACAGGTCAATATAATCACCACTCTGGATGCCCTTTTAAAAAAACATATTGACAGAAACACGTCACATAATTACCCTATTCCATGTTACCATGTAAGCTCTTTATCTTTAGAAAAGAAATTACTGAGTTTCGAACTAAATTACTGAACTAACACCAATTGGAGTGAATTCAAATCGAATGATACTTCTTCTTCTTCTTTCGTTCACTTGAAACATGTCTATATCTGTAATTCTGATTCCTTAATAAAACTCACTGTCTTTTGTAGTTCATACAGTGTCCCATAGAGTTTTGATTCCAGTGTTGTTTCCTCTGGCCAATATGTCTGCCTCAGCATTTCATGCTCAGAACACTCTTGAAGTATATGTTTGGCACTCTGTGCTGCCTGTCCACATGTACACATGGCTGTGTTGCCAATCTTGAACTTTGTATACATGTGACTGCGGAGTCGGTTGTGTCCTGTTCTGAGACGTAGAATTATAACTTGTTCTGGTCTGTTCATAATATGATAGTCATCTTGTGTTGGTGTTTGTGGCTTTCTTATTGACTTGATCATCTGTTTTTTCTGATGGTAGGTGATTGGTATATCTGGTTGGTCTTCGGCAGCACCTTCCTTAGCCAGTTGGTCTGCTTTTTCATTTCCTGGTATTCCACAGTGAGAGGGTATCCACTGCATGGTTACCCTATACTGGTAAGACAATTCGCTAAGTAGTTTTTTCAAGTCTGTTAGTTTTTCAGACTGGAGAGCTTGAAGCACTGACCTTGCATCTGTCAGGAATACCACAGGCTGTAGGTCAGAGTTGGAGTTCAGCAGTTTTTTAGCTGCCACACTAATTGCCTGGATTTCTGCATCATAATTATTGCAGAATTTTCCTGTCGGTGTTCTGATTGTATCTCTAGGCTTGTGTGGATATTCTATATATACACCTGCACCTCCATTCCTCACGGCATTCTGTGCTGACCCATCTGTGTATACTCTGACCCATATATCTTGTGGATATTCCTCATCCAGGAAACTGAGTGTGACTGTCCTTCGCTGCACACTGTTCTGTTCGTCCTCGCTTAGTATTCCTTTCACATGGGTCTGAATGTATATTGGCATTCCATGCCTTTCACTCCATGGGGTTTGTTCTGGTACAGGCCTTAATGGGCTGTCAACTTCAGGTAGGTCTGTAAGTTGTCTGCGGAGTCGTTTAGCTTGATGGATAAAGCTGCTTCTTTTCAATCGTCCCATTGCTAGATTTTGGAATCTTTCCTTCATTGGATGACTTGGCATACACTGAAACTTTTCTGCTTGAATTAGTACTTTTGTGTCTCTGCGTTCGCCAAGTGTTTGCATTCTTCCCATTTTCTGCATCTCTGCTATGGGAGTTGATTTCATTGCTCCCAACATTATTCTAAGTGCCTGGTTTTGCACTTTATCTAGATCTTGTAATGTGGTGTTTGATGCGGGACACCACGCAGCTGAACCATATTCCAGGTGTGGTCTTATGCCTTGCTGGTAAACTTTACTTAGTATATTTCCACTGGCTCCCCATGTGGTTCCACTTAGTTTTCTCAGGATAGCTAGCTTCCTCCTGGCTTTTGTTGTTGCTTTGTTTATGTGCTGCTTCCATGTCAGCTTATCATCAAAAGTAACTCCGAGGTATGTGGGTTGTTTGTCTTCTTTCAAGAGCTCTCCATCTATCTTGATATGACCAGCTTTTTGTTTTGGTGAGAGAGTAAAGAGTGTAGTGCTGCACTTATCTGTGTTAATGCTGACGCACCATCTATTTGCCCATAAGGTTAGGGCATCGATAGCTCTTTGTATTTGTTTAGTGGCCACTGTTGCATGTTCTTCCGTGCACCAGATCACCAGGTCGTCAGCATACATTGCCACTTTGATTCCGTGTGGTAGTTCAGCAACTAGGTCATTGATGTAAACCAAGAAAAGTGTGGGTGACAGGACTCCTCCCTGGGGGACTCCATGACGCAGTAGAACTTTCTTGCTCTTGCGACCATCTAATTGTACCCTGGCTCTTCTATTATGCAGGTATGCTTTTACCCATTTGTACATTCTTGAGCTAACCCTGCAATTTCGCAATTTCTTTAGGAGCCCTTCTTTCCACACCTTATCAAATGCTTTCCTGAGGTCTATCCATGCTGCTAGTACCAGTTTCTTTTCTTGGAAGGCATCCTCAATCTCTTGGGAGAGGTAGGTTGCCTGATCTTCAGTAGAGTAGCACTGTCTGAAACCTGCTTGCTGTGATACCAGAAGGTTTTCACTTTCAAGGTACCACTGCATCCTAAGATTGATAATGCGTTCCATTGTTTTACATAGACAGCTTGTGAGGCTGATGGGCCTGTAGTTGGAGACTGTGTTGCCATCTTTTCCTGATTTGAGGAGTGGTATCATTATTGCTTCTCTCCACGCCTGTGGTACATTACCTGTGGACCAGCTTGTGTTAAAGATCTGCAGTAGCTTTGCTCTTGCTGCAATTCCCAGGTTTCTAATCATTTCATTGGACACTCCATCAGCTCCAGGGGACTTTTTCATTTTCAATTTGGATATTGCATGCTCCAGTTCTCTCATTGTGATTGGTGCCTCCATGACTTCAGGTATAGGTTCACCTTGTCCAATGTTTTGCTGGTTCTCTCGAACCTCCTGTTGTTTGTCTGGGCTTACTTTGATGTTATTGTCTTCTGCAAAGGAATCTGCAAAGTAATCAGCTGCATGTTTACCTGTTAAAATGTTTCTATCTTTATAAAGTGTGATCCTGGTATTTCTCCCTGTACCTTCATCATTTAGTTGTTTTACAAGTTTCCATAATTTCCTAGTATCTCTTTCTAGGTTCAGCGACTCTGTTTTTTCTTTCCAGCTGCTCCGTCTGGCTTGTAACTTGGCTCTTTGAAATTTAGCCTTTGTTTGCTGATATTTGTTGTGATGTTCTTGGCTAGGTCTGTTCTCAGCCTGCTGTCTAGATGTTTCCATCTCATTTTGCAGCTTTTCCAGTTCATCATTCCAGTAGGGTTTGTAGTTTTTGCGTGCCCCCCTGGGTATGGTTTTACTAGCAGCATGTAGTATACATCTATTAAATTCTCTCACTGCTCTATTGATGTCTTTGTCCAAGTTCATGTCCTTAGCTAGAACACTGGTAAAATGCTGGTACATTTTCCAGTCTGTCCTTTTATAGTTCCACCTAGTGAGCGTGCTGCTGTCCTTGGTAAATTCATTGTGGATTTCCAGAAATACTGGTCTGTGGTCACTACCCCCAAGCTGCTTTCCCCATGCTGTTTTGATTATAAACTACTTAAGAATGTCCTGCAAAAAATTGTATCACAAGATGCTTATCCAAGTTTGTTTCAATCATCATCATCTGATACACAAGTACAGCCAGAAAATACTACATCCTTTTTGACAAAAACATGTTTATACACTAAATCTACCAGGAAAAAGACACATAAAAAGAAAAAAATATTGTCTGACTGTCATTATGCAATCTGGAATAATATTATTTATCAGATTAACTGATATTACTAAATTATAATGTGTTATATTGTATTATTTTAAAGAAAATATTTGGTGCCTTTTTTAGCATTTCAAAATTTTGTTAGTGATTTCTGGTGCTTTTTTGGAGACGTCTCTAGATGAAATGAGTTGGCAACCGTCTTTGACACTCTGGGTAAACAATCGCTCATGTGCCCCCTCTATTACATAAATTAGATTCGTTTCGGTTGGAACGTCCATGGGAATTGCTGTTTGGCACCTGGAGAACAGGACACAACAGACTGAAAATAACACAGAATGAGGTATGTTCTATTGTCTATGTGATTTTGTTGAACGGCAATACAGATTCATGCTTCAGGTGTGTCACATCCTCGATTAATGGAGGGCTGAACATTGACCCAGCTCTAGATTCCATGAAAACTGTATGATAGATATTATGTGAATATAGACAATGAAGGCGGTAGATGTGACTATGGTAAAAAGGAGGAAGGATTGGTTACTTAAATAAGACAATCATCTTGATTTTTTGGAGAGAAAAGTGATAGTAAAAAAAATTGCACGCTTCCCTTTGCTTTTGGGGAGTGGTTGAAACCCTCGAACCCCACCCCACCCTTATATACAGCGTTGTGGACAAACGATCTTCATAAGCGTCGTATGTTTGAACATCTCTATCAAACCCACAACCCTTCAGAGTCGTAGGAGTGTCATTCCGGAAACATCCACACAAAAATTCCACTACGCCTCTCTTTTATCAGTTCTTTGTTTGAATGTGGACAAGTTAATCCTGTCCAGTCTTTAATATTGCCAATCCATACTTTCCTCTCACCATCTCTTCTTATTTACATTGTAATTTTTCCATTCTGTTGGAGTATTTTGTAAATACTGGGGACTTGATCTCCGACAAGTGAACTTGCTCCCATAACGTTTTGTTGTGGTCTCTGCTCCGCTGCTGTTCATCCGTCAGACTCGACAATCACAATTCAGCTCAACTGGGATGATAATGATGTCTGTGGTGTGCAAGACTCTGACTTATGAGTCCTATGAGTGCTTAAAGTCGTCTACCCCAATGTGGGCATGTGCGGGAGGAGTCTATGGAGCATTTAGCAGCTCTTGCCTTTATTCTAGCGAGTTTTTGTTGTGCATCAATGTGTCCGAGGTTCTCAGCTGCTACTGTACCACTCTTGATTCTGCGACGCCAGTCGGATCTGTCTTGCGCAAGATTCTCCTATGAATTTGAGTTTATTTTGAAGTGAGTCAGTGATGTTTTAAGAGGATCTTAAAACGCCCCTTCTGTCCTGCTGCTCTGCGGTTTCCGGTCTGGAGATCTCCATATAACAACTTCTTTGGTTGACGATGATCTTTCATGCGGATCATGTGTTCTGTCCAACATGCCTGTGCTTTCATCAACACTGTATGTGTCCTTACAGACTTAGATTTCATCAGTATTTCACTGTCTGGTATTTTATCTGACCAATGAATGTTGAGTAAATTACGAAGGCAGCTTAGGTGAAAGTGGTTGATTCTTCTAGCATGTCTGGCATATACTGTCCATGTTTCACGGGCATACAGAACAGATGATAGTACTGCTGTCTGATGAACTATGAGTTTGCTGGTAGTTGTTATTCCCCTACGTTTTCATACGTTTTTTCGCAGTCTTTCAAATGTGGCACTAGCTTTCGCTATTCGGTTGTTTGCCTCAGGGTCGATGTTTACATCTTGTGAGAGAGTGCTGTCCAGTTAGGTGAAATTATTTACTGTTTGAAGCTCTTCTTATTTTATCCTTATATGTGGGTTTAAGTGTGGTATTTTTCTTGTGGGTTAAAACATGACCTCTGTTTTATTTGTGTTGATGGTAAAATCAAAGTTGTCGCAGACTGCAGCAAATTTGTTTTAGAGTGGCCTACAAAATGTTTGAAGAATTAGTATACAATGTGCACTCGTCTGCATAGAGGCGTTACCTGACCATTGTGTCTCGCACCTTAGTTTTGGTTTGCAAACACCGAAGATTGAAAACTCTACCGTCTATTCTGTATCTTATTTGTATTCCTGTTACGTCACTTGATCTAGATGCGTCTGTAGCATAGCAGAAAACATCAGGCCGAACTGTATTGGAGCTAGAAGGCAGCCCTGTCTGAGCCCATTTGTTACAGGAAAGTCTGGTGATGATACCCCATCACTGATAACAACGGGCGTCATGCCGTCATGGAACTGTCGCACTATGTTGATATATTTTGGGGGACAGCCAAATTTGGCGAGTACTTTCCACCACCTATCTCTGTTCACAGAATGAAATGCATTTTCAAAGTTTACAAATGTTGTGAAACGTTCCCTTTGGAGTTGTTGGATTTTTTCTTGGGGTTGACGGCCAGCAAAGATCATGTCCAGTGTCCCGCGACGAGCACAAAATGCGCACTGATTTCAGACAGAAGATCATTTGTTGTGGTAGGAAAGCATACACCCACCTGCAGCTCATGTAATGTTGGAATTTGAAATAGATATAGTAGTTATTTTTATACTTCTACTGTCCCTTTATTTGTTGTAAAATGGGGGGGGGGGGGAAAGGAAGAATGTTTTTGACGTAACAGGGCAGCAGAGGGGGCTTGGGGGTGTTGTGAGGTCCAATTCCTGACAGTTCTTACAAGGGAGAGGGGTGAGTAAAAAAGGCACACAAAAATTCACGTAATTTATAGACTGGTCCTAAATATATGAATTTAACCAACTTAATTTGTGATAATCCGAAAGAATTTATTCTATAATATTTAATTGACATAAATCCTGTCATTTCTAATAACTTTAAACTCATTGTTGTAGTAAAGAAATGTATTTTCAATTAAGATAAATCTGAAAGCCAGTATATTTTGTTTACTTACCTACACCCAATCCAATAGCACAAATCTGGACGATAGAGTACATGTTCTAGAATGCCACAGAGAACATAGATTAAATTCTAACATACGTTGTTCTGCAGTTTTTTCGTAATTAGATTCTAGAAGATTGTAAGATGTGCTTTCGTACACAAATTTCAAAGTAAGTCCAGCGTTTGAATTCACTTGTAACCTTGTTGAAATATTCTGCCACTCAAGTCCATCAATACTCTTTGAGTAAATAAAAGAATACTTATCTGAGATCACATTAATTACGAGATTGAAAGGGCAGTTTTTCCACAACCTGAGCTTGTCGATTATCACTCGTACTGGCAAATATGGAAGATTAACATGTCTAGTTAACAAGTTTTTTGGTGGAATATGGCACGAAGGGAATATAACTGGTTGCATTATTTAATTTTTTATAAAAATAGGCAACTGTGATTGATCTGCGCGAATTTATTTATTTTTCATTTCGTGTTCTATTCAACGCCAGCGAAACTCTCTCGCAAGGTTAAAACAACACAAACAAACAACAAACAAATACTTCATTGATCAATTATTGAAATAATTGTCTCTAGGGAAATTACTCGAGTCTCGTATTCCCAATAACACGTACTTTAACAATAGTGCCGTCCATTTGATTACAGATAACAATGCTTTATTTGAACTAAAAAGGTGTCGGTTCTTCTCGCTTCGATCCAAATTAGGACTAAAATTCTAAATTAAAATATGCCTTCGTCGATCTGAGAGTAGATTTGATGAGTCGTAAGCACGTTTTATTATGCTATTTTCTAAATTACTAGCAATTTCTTCAGGTCAGACAGTCCGAACTGATTTTAGAGTCGTCTGATGATGTCTTTGCACTGGAAACTTCTTTTTGGAGGTTCTGCAGCACATGCTTGTACGGTTCTCCTGCGCGTGCTTTGGACGGTTCTCATGCACATGCTTCGGACGGTTTTTCTACACATGCTCTGTAGACTACATTTGACTGACTTCATTTGCACTTTAGGCCAACTTCTGTTGCCGGGATCCGAAAGAGAAGCAAAGAATAGCAACATTTATTAACGTTTATGCATGTCATAAGAGGCGATTAAGGAGGTTATGGTGTGGAGTTAACTAACACATCCCGTGTTTAAGTGATCCGGAAGTCATGCTGAAGTCGGATGTGTCAAGCCGCGCGTGTGTTGTCGTGGCCCGAAAGGGGAGCAAAGAAAAGCAACACTGTTTACTTTCCACGCATGTTGTAAAAGGCGACTAAGGAGGTTATGGGATGGAGTTGACTGTCCCATCCCATATAGGGTCAGTGACCCAAAGCCTTGCTGAAGTCGGATGTGTCAAGCGAAAGGCGGGGAAATCGCAGCAAAGCTGTAAACTATGGCACAACTCATTTCGTTCTCAGACTACATCCTGAATAGCCAAATTCCCAGATGTTCGAATGTGATTGTACACATGCTTTACAGAGTTATAGTTACTGCAGGGCCGTAGATAAGTACAAGTAAATCTCACACCTTCCATAGAAGAGTTATATTTATTGCAGGGGCGTAGATACGACAGGGAGCTGGGGAGGGGGGGGATTCACCTAAAATAAAAGACAAGGTAATTTACCAATTTTTTAAATAGAGTAATGCATTGTGAATCTGAGTCTATATTTGAGAAACCACCTCCCCCCCCCACCCCCGATCTAACCTTGTGAATCTGAGTCTTACAGTATGTAGATACATCCGAAGAAAGGTGGGGGGGGGGGGGAATTAAAATCCTTGCCCTTAGAAAAAAGCTGGGGAGCGGGGTTCATTCATCAAATATAGACTCAGGTTCACAAGGTTAGATGGGGGTGGGTGGTTTTACTCATCAAATATAGATGCAGGTTCAGACACAGATATGGGGTGCAAAGGGAACGCATTGTTCTAGGCGGACCCAGGGTTAGCAGATAACCAAGATCCCAAATGTACCTCCTCGCGGTGCACCCTGATAACAGAAAACAGCAGCTCGAGCGGATTCTGGCAAAATCATTTGGGGATCGTGTCCGGGAATGTGGAGGAAGCAGATGGAAAGAGATTTGACTGCAATAGAGACAGGCAATATCTCCGACACTATTTGCATCCCCACATACAGCGACACTGTCGATATACAGTGACGCCAGTTAGTCCAGAAAATACATTGTAGGGGCGGCTAATGTAAAAGGTACGTAAAGGTGGATGCATGGCGAGAAATAAATAATGTCATAATGAGTACAACGACACAATGAACGGACAGAACAGCGCCAGAGGGCAGCGCGAACTGTAAATAGAAAGTGAAAGGATCATAGGAAGGGGAAACTACAAGCTTTGTTAGCTCGAGTCGAGCTTCTAGTTACCTGTACTCTTCATAGGCAGAGACCCAGACCCAATCACGAGCGTTCGGAAAAGCAAAGAAGACCTAACCCAACTCTAATGTAGAGCCTTCCTAAACCGGAAATATGCTCGCGAAGAGAAAGGGTGTCGTACCCGATGGGCTTAGGCAAAAAAGGGACAACGATGGCAGTCCTGGTCCAACTCTACTGCCAAGATTTCCTTTACCGGAAATACACTTGCAGAGAGAAAGGGTTCAGTACCTGATGGGCTCAGGCACAAAAGGGACAACGGTTTAGCCCTGGCCCAATTCTACTGTCAAGCTTCCTATACCGGAAACACACTTGCAGAGAGAAAGGGTTCAGTACCTGATGGGCTCAGGCGCTATTGGGACAAGGTTGTTCAGCTCGAGAACGCCTTGCTCTCAAACGCGTGGTGTGAGACTCGAACTTGGACGAGGGAACTACGATGTCCGTGAACGACGCCTCGGGTAGGAGGGCGAACGAGCCAGGGTCCAACTCTTCTGGTGAGTTCTTCCTCAAACGGAACTAGGCTCGCGGATGAGAAACGGTTCAGTACTCGATGGGCACAGGCACAGTTTGTCCAAATGCACGAGATGAGTTCATAGATAGTGGAACACCTCGTACCAAATTGACGGTTTCGACAAGCGTCTTGGCGAAGAGGCACTACACACCAACGTGCCCGGCGACAGATAGACAGGCTGTCACGGACTAGGGACCAAACCCGATATAAAGAAATGACGAAAACGGATGTGCTGGACCTCGGACGCCCTGACCACAAGTGGTCAACCGGGGTGCAAATAATCACAGTTCTACTGTGGAACTTGCAGCACAACGTACTTCACGCTCCCTGGCGGAAATCACAAGAAATATTCGTTGTGGTTATTTGATAGCGAACGCTGAAGAAAAAGAAGAAGAAGACACATATATATGTGGCATACCCGTGCATACCTCAGAGTGAGTTCTGACATAGGCCCCCCACTACACAATGAGCTTCATTGTGTGAAGGGAAGAAGGGTCAAGAACGGTAAATCGTGGATGGGCAGTGCCGAGGATACCGTTAAACAGGTCTGCGCCACAGAAGGAATAACCTGGCGAGGAGTGATACCTATTCCTACGGTCTTTCAAGGGGCAGACAATACCGTCATTACACTCAATAGAGAGTGCAGGGTACACAGCCCCATGAGCGTGGATTATACGGTAAAGACACTCATCTGCGAACATGACAATGACACAGATGTCGTAATTTACACAGACTGGTCGGTCATCAGTCACCACCGATGTGCATGGTCCTTTACTGTCAGATCAAAACAAACAACAGTAGACGAAGCTAGTGGTGCCTTTACCGCAACAACAAGCAGTCTAACAATGGAAGTATTTGCCGTAGCGCAAGCATTTAACTGACTGGAATCGCAAGCCTGTTCCTATGCGTGCATACTAGGTGAATCAATGAATATGACTCAGGTGATGTACGTAGGGAATGGGTGGAGTAATTAGAGAGAGCTAGTTAGTTAGCTGTTGGATCATCGTCACTGCACTCCGGACAAGTCCATAGGTGCTCAGATCTCTCCTTGAGTGTGTTGCCATTACACGTTGACTGAGGTCCCAGTACGCAGTTGATTGACCATCCTAGAGAGAGCTAAAATGCGGGCATCACTACGGAAACTAACCCTTATCTTTGCACTCGGACGTGAGGACGTAGGGGAGGGGGGAAACGAACGGGTCGACCAATTAGCTAGCCTCGCCACCATAACAGATGGTTAGTCTATGGACTGAGCGGATATATAGTCATTGTTATTGGTGAGTCAGCACGATCAGATGATTTTGAGATGAAGGAGCATGGCTCAATATAGAGAATGCGCGAATTGGGAGTGAAGAACACCGTAGAGAACACTTGACAAAGATTTCAAAACAACAGTGAACCAACATAGAACCGGAACCATTAGCCGTTATACCCTGAGAGATTTACTGAAGCGGAGATCTGAGTATCTATAGACATGCCCGGTGTGCGTGGAGGATAATCAATAAATTAATATTTAATACCAAGAGTATTTTTCTTCATCTTCTTCTGCGTTAGTTCTCAAACTCCTACAGTTAAGCAAGCAGTAATCAGCAGAAATAAATGCGTTGCATCATGGTTTGCAGAGTAGCTGTGATATTTAGTAAATAGCCAATAGTATAAACAATGCCTTGGCGCTTTAGTCCTTTTATGTTCGGACTTCTGTCGTTGTCCTTTATCTACTCTTTCCTTTACATGATCTTTGACACATCACACTTTGATATGGTCATAGTGTGTACTATTTCACGCACTGTTGGCTTCCAGCAGTATTTAATTATTAATTTTTTAAAACAAATTTGCTTCATTTTATCATCTCACTTAAATCGCATCATCACTTAAATCGCAACATCACTTAAATCACATCATCACTTAAATCACATCATCACTTAAATCGCATCATCACTTAAATCGCAACATCACTTAAATCGCATCATCACTCTCTTGTTCACCAAATCCTCTGGCGTTATGCTATGTCTGTCTTCTCTTACCTTACTGGGCACTTCCAGCTGTGATCTTTCTCTTCCCCATGACATGTTTGATATCAGGCTTTAATCTCTTCCTCCCACCATCATCACACAATAATATGCCCCCTCGTGTTTAGTCCTTATATTGTTTGCTTCGCGTGTTTTCGTCCTGATGAAGGCTTTTAGTCGAAACGTCGTTTATCACAGTCTGTTGTTATTATGTTTTATTTATAAATATTGTTAATATTTGCAGAAGAATATATACGGTGTAGGTCTATATAAACATATTGTTATTATTCGTTTCCACAGTTTAATTAATATTCCTGTTCCTGCAAAAGTGAATAGGATATGCAGGAATCTGCTGTAGGCCTATAGAAATCTCTGCACTTATTTGATGACCGCCCCGTCTGTACGAATATTATTGCGCATGTTTGATTGCCAATCAAGTTCTCCATAAATATCGATGAACTTTTATATAGTTTACTTGCAAGAAATTCGAATCAAAGAGGAAAGGAGGCGATCAAAGTCAAACAGGATCGGAAGCACATGTTGATCAGCGCATGCGCTGTTGTCAAGGTTGTTGTTTTTTGTTGACACTAGAACAGTGACAGGAAATTTGAGATGCTATAGCATAGCTTATGTATTGACCATAAATTACGTCAACATTTAGGGATGGGGGAGGGTATCTGTTGTTGACAGTTGGGGAGGAGGGTTACATTTTGTTTGTATTAATTAAGCAGGAGGGAAGGGGGATCCCGGAATTATCGACAGTTGTTGACAGGAGGGCAAAAATAAGCGCACAAGTAATGTTTATGACATAATTTATGGTCGTCCTCTAGGGTCAGTGATACTGCGGTGCATGTATCAACTTATTGATATCTTATTTTCTCCTGACGTCTGCGGTGTGGACCACCGTGTGGAATTCAAGCCTTGTTAATCTCTTCTCCCACTGTTTCTTCTACCCTCCACCGATTGTCTTAGACAAGTAACCGATTCGGGTGACATGTCCCTAACTATATTAGCTTTCTTCACGTGTCATTCTTGGAATCACTTGTACATGTTGATTTTATTTCTAGCTGTTAATGAACAGTGATGCCACAACTAGTTTCTTTCACTAGATCGTGGGTTTTGGCCATCGTCTGGGGTTTTAACTGTTGACATACGTGATTATTTGAATCACGTGTAGGCATACGTATTGATTTTATTTTCAGCTGTTAATTACTTCTCAATCTCATAGACAGTGATGCCACAGCTGGGGATTTTTTCATGACATCTTTGGGTTTGACCGTCATCTACTGTTATTTTGGGCACATTTGTCCTTAATTTGTTGTTTTAAAAAAAATGAAATCCTATAAATTTAGAAAATAATAATCATAATAAAATACCCAGTAAATCATCCCCAACCTTAATAACAATAAAAGACGTGAACTAAGAGGTAAATCTGGCCTTCTTAATGATTCATTTGTCTACGTGCTTGACCACGTATTTCACACACCGGGCTGTATCCTAATAACCGGTAGGAGTTTGAGAACAGATGCAGCAGAAGACTCGTGACAATCATCATCTAGAAACTAATGAGAACAGGATTTTGTCAGGAAAGATGTTCTGAAAAATGGTCAGCTCAAACAATACAGGCATACCTTTCTTGTGGGTACGACTGCTTACCCTAAGCTTTATATAGTGCTAATCTCTGTAGATGGCGCGCCGCTTCGTTCAGATGGAGTATATATGGAAACCCGAGTACTATGAAGTCAATCCTCTACTCACTTTTACATCTCCCCACCCCTTTCTGTTCCACACCATATCTATAAATTTTCGTTTTTATAAGTTTCATTAACTCATATCTGGAACAATAACGATTGCTTTGCAAAAAGCACTCGCCACGACGTGTATGCTATACCTGTATTCACATCTACATCATTTTAATCTCCGACATTCAAACAATAAGTCATAACTTAACTTCGATAGAAGTAGAGCTCTCTTGATTGAGAGACACGTTCTTTAACCATTCGCGCCACACACTACTTTACCTATGTAGTCAGAAGTGTCTTACACACTAAGAAACCCATCATGAAAAATTTGATCGAACAGGACTTTCAAAGACAATCACAACACAACACCAACTGAAAAAAAACACCACTGAATGTACTTACTACCAAGCAATGACCTGGAAGTCAAATCGCTCATGTTTACAAACACTAGCACCGTCAACTTGCGCAAGCCCCAATATATTCATGTCCTTCTCTTGAATGACACCGTGCGTTGTTCTAAACAGCGTCACTTGTATTAGCTGACCAGACTTTTCTTGCTATTCATTACAAAGTATACGCAAAGTTATCAATGATCAATATCATCGGCCAAGATAAGTGACGCTGTTTAGAATCCGAGCACAGACCTATGCTGGAGTAGTGCTGGATTTAGCAGGACTATTAGGTTCCAGACAAGCATAGGCCTATATCGCCCTGCTTGAAAACTACAGATGTTGATTGATTTTTCCCGTGAGGTCTTATATTGCCTATTTTAAAATACAGAAGAGATAAAATAGTGCTAACCGACAATAAATATTGAGAAGGATAAGATATAAAAGCGTACACTATTGAGAACATAAACCAGAAAAGGGTATAATATGGCATGCGAACCAACAAGCAGGACCGTAGATATGTTTTCAGTAAATGTATGACATGGCTTTTGGTGCCCTTTTTAAAGTCATTAAAGGGTGGAGTGGAGTTTACCCACTTCTTTGGCTTGTTTTCTGGTATTTCTACGTTCAGGAGAACCGAATGCGTTGTATAACGGTTTACATCTGTGTTGTGATATCTAAATAGAGGTAGGGTCTTGGGAGAGCCTCTCTCAGAATAGAACAGCATGGCGTTAGTCTCAGATCTGGAGCACTAGCGGCGGAAGAGAACAGGCAAGATACTTCAAGACAAGCGGGCAAATAGAAAAAAAAAACATCTCAACGTCCCATAGACAACCTCTACAGTTGTCAATCGTGTGGAAGAACTTTTTGTGCTTGCATTGGACTTGTTAGCCATTTAAGAACGCACTATTACCTTTATTATCTTTTATTATCCATTAAAAAAAAATACGGTTGAGTTTTGGTCATCGTGGATTACGTTGGACGAACATCATCGAATAATGGTAAAGAGGAAATTATTGCGTCACATCTTTCATTTTATCAGCTGAACAGTGTTCTGGGGGAAACAAAACAGAACTGTGGAGACAATTTCCGCAGGACTCTGTATGTCTGTCGGAGGCGACAATAGATTTATTGATCTTCCCAACATTCTATCCACGGTACTCTGTATGAGCCTCACTCTCTCCCACGCCACAGAGTGAAACTATCCAGCATCTTCTTACTTTTTTAATACCCTCTGCCCTATTCTCCACAATTATACCTGTTGTTACATTATATAGTCGAATCATTCTGTTATAACAACTTGGTCCGAACCAAAATATGTATGTAATAACAGGAGTTTGCTATATACAGTACACACAATATATAATAAATATAAGTGAGGATTTTGAAAAGCGTTGTTATAAAGGGATATTTGTTATAAAGGGATATTTGTTATAAAGGGATGTGCTATAAAGGGGTTCCATATCTCCTATTCTCATGATATAGCTAATACATGTGGATTTTGTGTCCGATTTGAATAAGTAACTTTTTTTGCATGTTGCCTAGCTCCCATAGTTCTTCATTAGCTGTCAGTTGGATTCTCAACATTCTTCTGTAGATCGATATCTCTACAGTCTCTAGTGTCCTACCTATTAATTTATCATCCATGATTCACTTCCGTTAAGTAAAAGTAGTTTTATACAACAGTGACAGATTCTCTTTCTCACTTGATCCAGACTTGAATCAAAACCAACATCATAGCAAATGGGACAGCCTCACTGGAATACTTATTCATAATGCCATAGAGGACAGACTTCATTATACTCAGGTTACTCAATATGTACTCCTTTCCTCTCCATTAAGCATCATGCCGCCTGCCAAGAGTTCACTCATGCATATAACTTTATAACTTCAAGCAATCTCTGGTATAAATTCACTTTATAAACAAGACATCATGAGCAGAATTCACACCCAGGACCTCTTGAGCACAAAGTGAACTATTCAATCACTGCGCCAGGAAGATCCCTTTTGTCTATGCACAACTCAACATAAAAGTCTCAGAAGAATACCAACTTATCACGCAGAAGACATCACTGACACAATGGAGGCAAAATCTGAATAGGAAAGAATGGATGCTTTCCATCACAGACTTTTAGAAGATCTCTGTGTGAGAGATATGATTCTACCTTACCAGTAGTCCAAGATTCTATAAGATATAGCAACGATTCAACAGAAGACCATTTTAGTTTTCATGCTGAGACCATGAAGGTTCCAGGAATGTGCACAGAGACCCCTAAAAGCTGTACAGCGTGAGCAGTGCACACAGCAACATGCGTGTCAATTATTGCATGCTGTGATAAGAGTGCTTCACTCTTAGTCATCAAGACAGTATCATCAGCATATATGAATTTGTTTCTAAACACAGAGCAATCCCTTTATAATGTACATGTTTATAAACACAGAGCAATCCCTTTATAATGTGTCATGTGACGTATTCCTTCCAGAACGTTGTCTTCCCAATGAACTCTCTGAACCTCTCTCTGTCTTGGGCGATGTGGCTTGCATTTTCTAGCGATGTATTCATGTTATCTTTAATGTCGTCAGTCCATCGTCTTCTTGGTCTGCCCCTTCTCCTCTTCCCAGGTACTCTTCCCTCCATTATTTGTCTTTCTAAACAGTTATGTCTCTTTATATGACCAAACAGGCGTAGTTTTCTTTTTGTTATTGTGTTTAGTAACCAACACTCTGGAATATTCAGTGTGTTTATAATATCTGAGTTTCTGATTTTATCCTTCCATGATATTCTAAGTATCTTTCTGTAGCATTTCAGCTCGAAGGCGTTGATCTTCTTTGCCGCTGTTTTACTTAGAGTCCATGTTTCACAGCCGTATGTTGCAACCGGAAAAATAAAAGTTCGTAACATTAGCACTTTCGTTTCTATTTTGTTGTTTTTCCATATGTTTTTCAGCCGTGTTATTTTGCAATATGCCATTGCCAATCTCTTCCTTATTTCTGCCATGCAGTCTCCTGCACCGTTGATGTTTGCTACTAAGTATTCAAATTTATCCACACATTCTATCTCGGTATTGTCAATTCTGATTTTTGGTTGTTGTGTTGTTATATCTGTTGACATGATTTTTGTTTTCTGCGTGTTTAAATACAAATTTTGTGCTTCGCTATATTTCTTTGTGTTCTTGATTAGTTGTTCCAATCCCTTTATATCGTTTGAAAGAAGTACTGTGTCGTCTGCGTAGCGTAGTTCCGGGATTAGGAATCCACCTATGTTTAAAGCGTGGTAGTCAGTGTTGTGTATGTCTTCTCTCACGTTCCTCATTATACTTTCAGCGTAGATGTTGAACAGGTATGGGGAGAGTGTGCACCCTTGCCGTACTCCACTCTGTACCTCAAACCATTCTGAGAGATCGTCCTCTAACTTCACTGCAGCCTTTTGATCTTGGTAAAGTTTCTCTATTAGATGAATCAGATGTCTTGGGAAACCCATGCTGTTCATTATCTCCCATAGTTGCTGGTGTTGGACGCAGTCGAACGCTTTTGAGTAATCTATGAAACACATGTGCAGGTCAGTTGAAAATTCCCTACACTTTTCTATGATCAATCTCATGTTAAGAATGTGATCTCTTGTTCCTCTGCCCGATCTGAAACCAGCCTGTGTTTCGTTTATCTCCATTTTCTAATTTCTGTTTGATTCTTTGCATTATGATGTTTAACATTATTTTACTTGCTTGACTTATAAGGGCTATAGTTCGGTAGTTAGAGCAAATCTGAAGGTCGCCTTTTTTGGGAGGGGTATATATAATGATTTTTTCCATTCATCCGGCCATGTACCGCTTTCCCATATTTTGCAGCAGAGTTTGTGGTAAATCTTAATTCCGGCCTCGCCGCCTGCGTGTATAATTTCAGTTGTTAAGCCATCATTGCCTGGGGCTTTACCTTTCTTTAGACTTTCTATTGCGTATCTTACTTCTTCCTTTTATGGGTTCTGGCTCCTTTTCATATTCATTTATTGTTCTGCTTTTGGTTTTTCTTGGGTCATTATACATCTCACTGCAGTATTCCTTCCATCTATGTAAGATATGCTTCCCTTCTGTTAGTATGTTTCCTGTTTATCTTTCAGCACTTTTAATGATGGTTGAGGTTTGCTGTCTCTTAGTTGTCGTACATTTTCGAACATCGTTTTACTGTTACCTTGGCTTTTCTGCCCTTCTATTTCCAGGCATATTTTGTTTATGTAGTTTTGCTTGTCTTGTCTAATTCTTCTTTGTATATCTCTTGACAGTATTCTATAATTTGTTCTGTTTTTACAACTATTTTTGATGTGTCTTCTTTCTTGGATAATGCTCATAGTTTCTTCTGATATATACTCTTTCTTCTTCCTGTTCTTTTTGTGTAGCATGATTTTTGCACAGTCATTGAAAATGTCACTTATTTTGTTTTCAAGTTCATTTGGAGAGTATTCTTCTTGTATTTCTAGTAATTTTTCGAATTTGTTTTGAATTTCGATGTTGTATTCTTTCGGTATTGACGTCATATCGTATCTGGTAATCATTGAAGTTTTTGTTGTCTTTTTTATCTTTACCTTTATAATGTACATGTTTATAAACACAGAGCATCCCTTTAATATATACTCCTTTCATGTTCATGTACATGTTTGTAACAAAATTCCCTATTTAAAAACTTTCTCAAAATCCCCAATAAGTTTACTCTTTAATGTACACAACTGTAGATCTATGCATCCAAAGACACATAACGCGACAGGGTCGTAGGTGTACTACACAACAGGGTCATGGGTGTACTACGTTGTAGGTGTACTACGTTGCATCTGCTTCTTAATTTTACACAGTGAATTTTGGTTTTTACATAAATGTTTGACCGCAGAACATTCTGCAAGACCGTGTTACACTAAACCAGTTGAGGGTAGAGCAAGGGCCCACAGAGACAGACATCCACAGAAAGCTGGATGGGAGTCTTGTAAAGCAAGGGCCCACAGAGACAGACATCCACAGAAAGCTGGATGGGAGTCTTGTAGAGCAAGGGCCCACAGAGACAGACATCCACAGAAAGCTGGATGAGAGTCTTGTAGAGCAAGGGCCCACAGAGACAGACATCCACAGAAAGCTGTATGGGAGTCTTGTAGAGCAAGGGCCCACAGAGACAGACATCCACAGAAAGCTGGATGGGAGTCTTGTAGAGCAAGGGCCCACAGAGACAGACATCCACAGAAAGCTGGATGAGAGTCTTGTAGAGCAAGGGCCCACAGAGACAGACATCCACAGAAAGCTGGATGAGTCTTGTAGAGCAAGGGCACACAGAGACAGACATCCACAGAAAGCTGGATGGGAGTCTTGTAGAGCAAGGGCCCACAGAGACAGACATCCACAGAAAGCTGGATGAGAGTCTTGTAGAGCAAGGGCCCACAGAGACAGACAACCACAGAAAGCTGGATGGGAGTCTTGTAGAGCAAGGGCCCACAGAGACAGACATCCACAGAAAGCTGGATGGGAGTCTTGTAGAGCAAGGGCCCACAGAGACAGACATCCACAAAAAGCTGGATGAGAGTCTTGTAGAGCAAGGGCCCACAGAAAGCTGGATGAGAGTCTTGTAGAGCATTCTACATCATCATTTATCGAGAAAATCAGACTTGCTGTGTAAGAGTAAACCAGACTTGCTGTGTAAGAGAAAATCAGACTTGCTGTGTAAGAGAAAATCAGTCTTGCTGTGTAAGACTTGTTAAACAGTAAACAAGAAAATCAGACTTGCTGTGTAAGACTTGTTAAACTGTAAACAAGAACATTAATATTTCACCAGTCCTAACAAATTTGTTATATAGTAGAATCTCTTCATAGTAGTCAATCCCTTTATAACAACTTGGTCCAGACAGATAAAATATGTTTGTAATAACAGAAATTCACTATATACAGTAGTACAAACAATATAGCATACATATAATTGGGGAGTTTGAAAAGTGTTGTTAAATATGGATATTTGTTATATATTGACGTGTTATAAGAGGGATTTCACTGTATATAGTTTAATAATAAAACTCCCCGTTTTCTTGTGTGACTCTATGGGTATAATGAGGAAGGTACAAGTGGGTCTCGTTCGCGAACAGTAGATTGAGGCCTTGAGAAAGGCGAGGCTGAAAGTAGCTACATTTATTTTTGTGTCTGGACATGTAGGTGTTCGAGGCAATGAAAGAGCAGATCAACTGGCGTCATGCGCGAGTGTGGCACATGGCGATGGCGCATTGGATCAAGCTGATGTTTTGAACTTCTTAAGAGATATAGCACACGAGAGTGAGACTAATGTGGATGATTCCTTTTCAATGACCAGGATTAAAGATCAGGGATTGAAATGTGGTGTTGCTAGAGGTGAACATTTTGGAGGGCGCAGAAGAATGATGTCAACCAGCATAGGAACGGTACAGTCAGCAGAAGTGTAATGGCAGATACACTCAGGGAGAGATTGGAGCAACTATGGACATGTCCAGTTTGCAGTGACGATGATCTGACGACTAACTAACTCCCTGTTTAACAATATTTCAAAACTTTTCAAAATCCTCAATTAGCATAGTGAGTGTATGACCCAGAAAATCAAAGCAGGTAAACTGCGTAGGCGATGAGCGGAGTCATTAGACAGGGCTAAGAATTAGGTCATGCTGTGAAAAATCACTTTCATCTTTGTTCCCAGACATTCCCAGACTTTGTAGAGAGAAACGAGAGAGCCAACAAGTTGACCATTTCTACTTCCATAACAGGTAGGTAGATAATCTATGGAAAGAGCACACATACTCAATGCTCTATGAGAGTCTGCATGATCTAAGGATTTTGAAGTATATGAGCTTGAGTCAGTGTCAAAAATGCATGAATTGGGAGTGAGGATTGGCATAGCATGGAGAGAACACATCACAAAAATTTAAAAAAGAGCAGTCGACTAACACCAACCAGGAACTGTCAACTGGTACACCCTGAAAGATGTACTAAAGCACAGATCTAAGCACCTATAGACAAGTTGATAATCAACATACTTAAACCTTCTCCAGACATTTCCTGCAAGCTGGTCACACACACAAAATATAAGCAACATGACCAATGTAAAGCACAAATCAGTTGAATCAACCAATGAGTGGCTCTGTTTTATCACAGCGCAGGTTCTATCTATAGAAGGATGTGGTACAGCACAATGAAGTAAGACACATAGATACTAAACACAAAATATCTAACAAAACAGAAACTAAATTATTTTTCAAACTCGTTAATTCTTGTAAAACATAAACAAATCAAAATTCAGTATGGAAAAAAAGGGATTTACAAAATTATGCAAATTTATTATAACCTACAAATATTTCTGCACGAGGTAAAAGATAATATTACAGTTAAGACAAATTTTTAAAATTACAACAAAATTCATATTTGACATTTCAATGTAGGAAAAAACATAATAACATGTATATAAATACACACAGTATTTGTCAGACTTTTTTTGGCAGATGCGAGCAATCAAGATGAAAGTAATAAATAAGAGAATAAGTTAGTGAGGCATGAGTGACAGACTTGGAATGTACCAATCACACAAACTTGTAGCAGAAGGTGACACATTTCATTAGTTCCTGTACAGTGAAAACAGCTGCAGATGTTACATGTAACAAATACACCAATCACAAACAAGATTTCCAGCAGTCACATGATCTGAAAATTCAACAAACTAATCAAATCACTGGGTAAAACTTATATAAGTAAGGGATCTGTGATGAAAATTGCTAATTCGCCCCAATATAACCACATAGGACTCTGGTTCTAGGTTAAAAAGGTTATGCTTCAGTTTTTATTGCCTACTTAACACAAAAATTTGTGAATTATTTAAATCAGGTTATTGAAAGAATATTCGACTCTGTATCGGCCAAGGTACCAGTATCGAATCCTGCCACAGGCAAATTTTTCATCCAGTCTGTTCGGAAAGCAATGGGGAACTACTGAATATATTTATATTGCCTAGAAAATCAGTACAGCGAAAAAATGCTTTGTTGGTGGCTATGTCCTGAATAGGATACTTTACCAATTTTATTGGTTTTTTTAAATTGAAATAATTTCACTTTGTTTTTTAAGGTACAGCTTACATGCCTCATTAATTTCATGAGATATGTTGAATATATCCTGCTGTACCATTGAAAATTGTGTATCTGGACTATTTAACCGTTCAGAAAGCAATGCAGAATGACTAGAAAATCAATACAGTCAAAAAAATGCTTGGTTGATGGCTAAGTCCTGACAAGGATATTCAACCAATTTATCTATGTTAGTGACACTTGTACTCCTGGCAGGTTTGACCAAATCAAACTGGTCATTGGGAATGAAGCTAGGCAACAAGAGAATGACTTCTTGAGGTTAGTGTTGCTTTAAAAGTGACAACACTCAAGGGAGAAAACAGTTTCAGGGACTGGAACCCAGCGCAACCAATACACAGAGATCACAGGACTTGTTCAGAAAACCAAGTATCAGTAAATATTGAAAAAAAAAAATAACAAGCATTAAATAGCAGTTTTACATTGAACAATTCACAGGACCTATGTTTCGACTAAAAAGTCTTTATCAATTAAGGGACGAACAAACACAGAATGGAAACACAAAATCAAATGACTACATTCCTCCCTTTCTTGATAAAGACCTTTTGGTTGAAATGTCAATCCTGTGCATTGTTCAACGTAAAACTGCTAATTAACCCTTTATATATATATTTTCCCAATATTTACTTGCCATACAGTCCAGTTTTACTGTTCACACAATCACTCAGCTTTTATCAGAATCTTTGATAAAACTCATATATATATATATATATAGGCATTAATTCTCAAACTTCCGCTGGATCTCTCTTGTAGCAGGACAATGATCCTACTACGAGATTTCTACTCGTAGATTTCCAGCAGGATGTAGCCCAGAGAACAGAAATGTGTTATGTCTCTGTGTTATTTGTGGCAATGGCCCAACACATCCATTTTCAGTGGTAAAACTTATTGAAACCCTTCAGTTCTGGCAGAGTCAGCTCACAAGTCTAATCTTTACTAGCTGGTCCTTTCATCCATACAATAAACATGTCAACCAGTTCTGATTTCCTGTAATTTATACAGAAATTATTCAAGTTTCTCTGAATATATACATAATGAACTTTGCTATTTACATTTAGTGAAGTTGTCTATACATATGGACAGAATTTTTGGGAGAAATACAGAATTTTAAGAGAATTTTCAATTGAAATACAGAATGAGCCCTCTGGAAGTTATATATATATATATCTTTCAAGTTGGTCAGTCACAGCAGATATGGAGAGGTTACAGGCTTTCAAATATAAATGTTGGACAAATTCTGTGCATCTCCTATAGAGAGCATAAGACAAATGTGTATGTCAGAAATGACATAGAGATGTACATAGAACCATTACTTTTAACAGTAAAATGATGAAAATTTGTTTGGTTTGGACATGTATGACAACATGATTCCTAGTCTTTTTCAGCGTTCATTCTCAAACTCCCACTGGATCTCTCTTGTAGCAGAACAATAGTTCTACTATATTTCCAGCAGGATTTAGTCCAGAGAACATAAATGCGCTGTCGTCTTTTTATTTGCGCTAATGGTCCGATACATCCATCTTCAGCAGCAATTCCTAGTATAAAAAACAATACTACAGGGAATTCAACTGTGAAAGAAGCAGAGGGCAAGAAACACATGGCCAGACAACATCAAGGACTGAAGAGATCTGGATTTTACATAACTCATCCACATCACTGAAGGTAGAAATTGGAGGAATATGTGTGTGTTGATACACCCTACGACCATAATGGGCTATGGGCTTATGGATATGTATATATGATATACGGTCTCTTCCTTTGTGGATTATAATATGGACATCTCGGTATATATATGTATATATAGATGGAGAGGCTGTTGATATCACACAGCGTCACACATCTTGGCGATGCGACAGTAATTGGTTGATTTGCCTTACTTTGTGTCTCCAGCCAATAAAAAGCTCTGAAAAAGTTGGATATACAAAGATAATTGATGTTGCATGATATCCGTGTGCAAGACTATCCTGGAGAAGGACTTGCATTCTAGCTATACTACCGGGTAGTGAGAATTGGTTCGAAACAGGAAATTCTGAAGGAAAAAATCTCTAAGTGTGACATGCACTTCAATCATGTACATATCTAGATGTCACTGATTCTACTCAAAAAGGGGTACACAGGAGTGAATTAATACCACTTGAGTTTCAGCATATTCACTTTGTTTCAACAAAAGTATCACACTGTCTGCTGAATGTATTAATCAGAGTTTAAACTCTGTAAATCAAGAAATATCCACATGCTTGTGAACTATGCAGAGAACCAGAACCTGATTTTTAAATTACAACCTCATGCACTCAGATCAAATGGTTTGATCTCTTAACCATGAAAATACTCAGATGTGATTCTGTTCAATGACATGTCTAGTTAAACTGCTATATTGTTTTTTGAAATTGCAACTTGTAAATCAGTTCTCTTAAATATCTTGTTTTAAGAGTATCTTGTTTACACATTATTGTTTCATTCACCACAAATATGATTTATTTGTTACATCTAGTCATCTAGAAATGTTAAAGTTACAAAAGTAACATAATTATTAATTTTATAACAAGAAGGGAAATATGAGTAGACAAACAGCTCAATGGCATGCTAGAATCACAGAAATGTAATCACATAATCTGGCCAGATTTTTTCACATCTAAATGTCACATGAATGTAGAAATTACAAAGACTACAAACAATGACAATGAAATGATTAAAAGAAGCATGAAAACATTTTAGAAAACACAATCTACCAAAGTTGGATGTGTCAGGCAAATGGTACAAATAAAGTGATACAACACATTTCCTTTATCTGGACTAAATAAATAAAAACTCATAACCAATCGGGGTCGTAGGAGTGTCACATTGCGACATAGCTGCAGAAAAATCTCCACGCATCTCTATTCTCTACCATCCTGATAAGTTTGGAAACTTCACACCATATTCAGTCCTTGATGTTATCCAGCCATGTATTCTTCTTGCCACCTCATTTTCTTCCACCCTCCACCGTACCTTGAAGACCATCTTTTATTATTGAGGAATGTCTAATAAAAATTGTCTATACATAATATAAACTCTGATGGAGAGGGCAATAGAAGTATAAAATGACCTGTACTTGTGCTTCACAGATTATAGTAAAGCATTTGACACTGTGAAGCAGTCAAAAATAATAAAAATGTTAGAAAAATGCAATATTGATGGAAAAGATCTAAAGATAGCTTATTTGTTTGTTTTGTGTTCGCTCCATAATAATCAATACGGATATTTGTGCAATTTCTGCCGGGAGCGTAATTATGTTGTACCACCTTTATGCACCTTATAGGTCCAGCACAGTTGAATTCAGCATATCTAAAGACAGTAATAAATATATATTAGAATCAAACAGTTGCGATGAGGATTGACAGTAATGTAGGAAAATCCCAAAAGATAGAAATGGACGACAGACAAGGATGTGTAATGTCACCAGATCTTTTCTCCCTGTATACAGAAGATATTATGCGAAACACAGAAAGCATGCCAGGAATAGCAGTTGGAGGTTACAATCTGAATAATCTAAGGTATGCTGATGATACACTTCTGATTCCTGGGAGTGAACAAGAACTTAAAACCCTGTTAGACACGGTACTACAAGAAAGGGAAAACAAAGGCATCAGCCTAAACAAGAAGCAAACAGAAGTAATGGTTGTTTCAAAGAAATACACACAGCCAAAATGCAGTATTACTATCAATGATGCAAAATTAAATCAAGCGGATAAAGTTAAGTATCTTGACACCATTTTAACATCAGATGGCAGGTGAGATAAAAACAAGATAGCACACTCAAATCAACATTTCAAAAAATGAGAACATTTCTATGCAATGGAGTAATATCAATGCATATATGAGTTTGAGTGCTAGGATGTTATATTGAGCCAATCCTTTTTTATGGAAGCAAATAAAAATGTCCAAGATAAGCTGGAGTAAACTGATATGTGGCTGTTAAGAAGATTTGATGAAAATTCTATGGACAGCCAAGAAAACTAATGAAGTTCTCAGAGATGCTGCAATAAAATGACAAATTATATCCAAAATTAAAAACAGACAATCAAGATTTTTAGGGCATATGATGAGAAAAGTAAAACTTGAACATTTAGTAACCACCGGAAAGATCAAGGGGAAACAGAAAGAGGAAGACAGAGAAATTTCTGGATGGGTTGTCACTGTGGCACAAAAAGAAGATCACCCAATGAACTTTTTAACAACACAAGAGACAGAGAGTTGTGGAGAAGCATGATCACTTATGCCACTCGGCATGGCACTTGATTGATTGAATGTCTCACCACGTGCCCGTACCACTTGAGTTTACACAGTTTCAAAACTTAACAGTGGTTCCTGTTGACCCACTAATAAATTAATTCTATCGTGCACAAACACATTGGTCTTATGTTTTGGTAACATATACCTAAAACACATATGTAGCATTTGTTTATAAACACCTGGATTCTTCTCTCTAGTCCGCAGTTTGAGTTCAGGTCTCACAGCCATATAGAAATATTGACTAAATCCAACATTATATAGGTTCATCTTAACACTGGCGGTGATCCTTCCCTTACAAATTGTGATTAACACTGTCTGTGTCTGTGGACTATATCCTGCTGGAAACCTAGTGGCATATACTGCTACATGATAGCTCTAGTCGGAGTTTGAGAATGAATGAGAAAAAAATCACAATAAACTAGATGTTTACTAGACTTTCTGTTATGTGAATTCACCAATTGTATAAATCTACCTAAGTGTCAAAGTATTTTTTTGAAAGAAAACTAAAATATAATAAAAATGTATCAATATTCCATCTGATGCATCCTTTTTATTAAATATAACAATGTCAACATAAAAAGAAAATTTATTGGAAATTACAAATTCAATTACAAGTAGTATCAGCCTCGCTGACATGTTCACTACAATTTCATTATTGCAAGTGGCACAATAAGCGATCATGCATGTCTTTGGATACAAGAAATGAAGAGAATGATACAAACATTGACAAGTGCAAACACAAAATAAAATTCAGTTATGGAATTGTCTACAACTTTTATACATATTCAAAAAAACAATCTTTGAATTTTTTAAGGGGTAATTTGATCAACATCAACTATCCTATATGCTTGGCATACATCAATCATCCAAAATGTTTGCCATACATCAATCATCCAAAATGTTTGCCATACATCAATCATCCAATATGCTTGGCATACATCAATCATCCAATATGCTTGGCATACATCAATCATCCAATATGCTTGACATAAATTGGCCCACTGATTCAGGTAAAAAAAGACAGACAGGCATTAACTTTTTAGCAAATATAAATTAGCTGGAAGCTTAATGAGAGTTCATACAAAATTATTTGGCAGCAGTCTCACTCAATTGTTAGGTTAAAAACTGCATGTTCAGAATAAGTATTAATGTAAAACATTCAGTAATAATTATGATAGTTCTCAAAACAAACTACCATATAATAATACAATGCTCTTCACTTAGTACAGTTCATTCATTAGGTGCCATGCCGGCTGGAGTAGGCGATCATGGCTCTCCACAGCTCTCTATCTTCTCCAGTATTCTGTATCAAGATCCATGTTGTTTCCCTGCCGTGCCAGATTGTTAAACTGTCTAATATTTTCTCACGTTGCCGCCCTCCGTCTCTGTTGCCTTCAATCTTGCCTGTTGTAACTATGAAAATTGTCTTTTTATTATATTATTGATTATGGTCCGTTTCGCATTTGACTCTTTCAACACCTCCACATTAGTTTTCCTGGCAGTCCATGGTATTCTCAGCATTCTTATGTACTATATGGTCCTTTTTTCTTTTCAGGCGGTTTATTTAAATTTTTGTTGTAAAATGAATCAGTCACTGTATAGCTGCAATGACCTATGCTTACAGTGTCATTTGTGTGAAAGTTTGTCCCCCAGGAGTGTTTCAAAAGTTTCTACAAATTTAAGTAATATCTACCTCCTAGCACCTTAGTTCTCAGTCACAATTTTCCAAGATATTGTAGTCAATAGAAAAGTCTTCCCTTGATGTCTTGCATATAAATTTGTATCACGAGTGGTCTGCCTATAACTCTTTTCCCTTCCAAAAATTTACCAAATAAATTCCAATGATTGCCAGATACGGTTGTAGTTCATTCTTCGCAACATGATCCAATCATCTACATGCCTGCAATGCAATGTTTCTATAGTGTATTTGTATATAACAACTTTTCTCTAACAACATTTGTCAAATCCATTTATATGCATTCTTTACTGTTTGTACTGTATTATAACTAATTTATGTTATTACACAAATATTTGTTGGCCTTCATTCACAAACTTACACCAAAGCTATTTTATAGCAGGACAATGGTCCAGCAGGATGTAGTCTAGAGAAGTGAAATATGTTATGTTGCCGTTTTATTTGTGCCACTAGTCAGACATATCCGAGTTCAGCATTGGTACTAATACATTTAGTGTTTTTAGCGCTTCCCCTGAATGGTGGATGCCTAACTAGAAAGCTAGTAGGAACCAAATACAAGAGAATAGGTCTCATACTTAAATGATGGTCACTATCTCAAAGCTAACCACGGTAATGCATGCTTGCCCTTTCCCCGATGTCTTGCCTTGCTATCGATATAGCCACAGGCATTCACATAAATATTTTAACAATCTTGACCAAGTTGTTATAATGAGATTTGACTGTACTGTGATCTTATTAAAATCTTGTTATAATGAGATTTGACTGTACTGTGATCTTATTAAAATCTTGTTATAAGGAGATTTGACTGTACTGTGATCTTATTAAAATCTTGTTATAATGAGATTTGACTGTACTGTGATCTTATCTTAGTGCTATCCTCTACTTGTCATGTGCTATATCATTTTCTTGACAAATTCCTATTGGTCGAAATGTTGATTTGTATACAATTTCCTGTGGGCTTTCAGTAATCCACAAAACTTCAATGCCTTGGGTTTTCAAGTTTAGCTTGTTAGGTATCAGAGCACATTGACCAGAGATATGAATTTATAGCATTTCATATTTTGTTCTTTACTCTCTTCAACTGCTACTTAGCCAGAATATTTGTATTCTTTACTGTTTGTACTGTATTATAGCTAATTTATATTATGATAATTCAATTGTAGAAAACTACATGTCATATCACACCTGTAATGTGGCTGGTGTTTCAGCTCATGTTTTATACATTCCTTCTTCTGCGTTTGTTCTCAAACTCCTACAGATTAGCAAATGTAGTCTGGTGAACAAAACATGCTGTGTCATGATTTACAGTGTGGCTGCAATATCTGCCTGTTAGTCTAACACAACTGACTTCAGTATGGCTTCTGGGTCATTTTACTGTCTATAGGATAGTTAACTTCATCCCTAAAACTTCCTTGGTTGCTTCTTACAGCGTGCATGGCAGGTAACAATGTTATTATTCTTTGCTCCTCTATTAGCCCAGCAACACAAGGGCATATGCATTCCTAGATGCTCCAGAAAATGATTAATACTCTACTGTCAACATCTGTACAGCATCAACAACCAGACTGGTGATTTTATTGTTGACCACTTCAACAGTATGGACCATTGGGGGTGCCTGTGATTTATATATAATTGCTGTTAAGATGTGCTTCTTGGATGACCAGACTCAACAGGCGCTTGAAATTTGGTACATTTATCAATTTGGAATCAATATCTGTCATTCCTATGTATAGATATCTTGTATTTAAATCATATTCTGTTTGTTTTGTTATTTAGATATGTGATTTTTGTTCTGTCAATTTTCTGTTTGTTTTGTTTCATCTCAAATTTTCTAGTTTTTACTCTTCCAGTATGTACCCATATTTAGCTGTCATGTATAAGTGTACACTGCCTTCTTATGTCATTTGTTATGATGTGAATGTATTCTTGATGAAGACTTTTTGATCAAAATGTTGATTTGATTAACAAAACTTCATCAACACTGTTTCCTAGATTTGTTTGTTACCTACTTTAGACACACATCTTTTATTTTTTAAATGAGGCATCATCTTCACAAGTGCATTTTTCTGATGTTCTTGGAGATTGTCACTTAAGTTACTGAATTCATTCATTCACTAGGTGCCATGTCGGTTGGCAAAGGCTATCATGGCTCCCCACAGCTCTCTATCTCCAGTATTATGTATCAAGATCGTTGTTATTTCCCTGCCGTGCCAGTTTGTTAAACTGTCTAATATTTTCTCACGTTGTTGCCCTCTGTCTCTGTTGTCTTCAATCTTGCCTGTTGTGACTATGTTCTCCAAACCTCCTTGTCTCAAAATGTTGCCAAAAAATGAAGATTGTTTTTTCCCTTATATTATTGATTAAGCTTTGTTTCACATTTGACTCTTTCAACACCTCCACATTATTTTTCCTCGCAGTCCATGGTATTCTCAGCATTCTTCTGTAGATTCACATCTCTATTTCCTCTATTTTCCCACTTTCCTGTTTGTTTATTGTCCAAGCCTCGCATCCATATGTTAGTATATGAGTTATATATAGCACTGCAGAACTCTTCCTCACCTCTAATAACTAGGTCATATTACACAATATATTTTTCATTTTTTCTGAATGTTGTTTATGTCTGCCCTATTCTGCTTCTTATTTCTGTTGAACTTATTTCATCTGCTGTAATCGTTGTACCTAAATATTTGAATTGGTGAATCTGTTTTAATACTGTATCATTACTTTGATATTGCAAGGTGTTATTTTGTTTCTTTGAAATAATGACCTGTTACTAAATTATGTGCTCTATATGGTACTCTGGAGGGATGGACTACAAATAGAGAAAAGCACAGTACAATGCAGTAAATCCTCAACAATATTAGATAATTTTTCTACTCTAGTTGTCCACGGCAATGACCTACTTTACACTTGTTACCTACTGTCACAGTACCATTTCATTACAATCTTACCCTACAGTTCATTCAAGTATAAATAACCAAAAGGTCGGAGGGTGTCCGACAAAATGGTGTGTGCCGCAATAACCAAATGAACAAATGTTATGCAAAATAAGTTAAACATGTTACTAGAAAAACCTAACTATAAATAAAAATAGATAAAAGAGTATATAAAAAACATACAATAAAACAAGAAAGGACAATTTTCCACACATCAGTGCAAATGGGACCTTTTTCACGAAATATGTATTTTATATGTATTTCTTATTTATTGTTGTTTGTATATATTTATATATATATATATATATGTATGTATGGATGTATACATATGTCTATATCTATATTTGGTTGCATATTTATTCCATATACTGTAAAATGCTGATCCTTCCTGTATATTTCTATAGTCTCTACTTCTATTGGTAGCACCCCTGTGACCAATTTCTTACTCTTTCCTTCCCCTAAAAACCCCCATCCCCACCCTTACCACCTCGGCTCGGCATCGCTCATCAATAGTGCGCTAATATATTCCCGCATATTGAAAGCACAAATTTTCTCTTTTACTGGACATGCGTTTCGCAACCGGTAGTGGGTAATGTTTCTGCGTAAGGGAAACATTTCCTAGTCAACTCAGTTATCAATTTTGTGTATATTTTTTTACTTAGTTTAAATGTTATTAGTTTCTTTAAAAAGGTTTCATATAGACTGATACATGGAAAATTATCCTGTCTTGTTTTATGGTATGCTTTTTATATACTATTTTATCATTTTTTATTTATAGTTAAGTTTTTCTAGTAACCTGTTTAACTTATTTTGCATTACCACAGTTCCTTCAACCAATCAAAGATTAAATACCAAAGTTCATTCAACCAATCAAAGATTAAATACCAAAGTAACAGTGAAGTAATAATAGACATAGTCAATCATGAACACAGCTGGGTAAGTATTACAGCTCATATCATTGACATGTTATACACATTATATTACAGGGTGTGCATAACGGATACAATAACCATATTTCATTCGATAATTTTCTATTGAATTCGTGACCTTAGTTTGTGACCTGCATGTAATATCAAGGCTATACATACCTTGCATTGCTAATGTTCTTAGGAAAAACAGCATCTACACAATGAAATATGTCTTGTGATGTAAGCATTTCACATTGTATATTGTTTAAAGGCCAGATGAAGAAATCGACTTACTGATCAAAATATAGTTAGTGAGATGACACAGCCACAAGACAATGACAATATAAATAGACTTTGCAGAAACAAAATCAATCCCTCATCTTTCAGTTTCAAACAGGACATGCTAGAATCAATAGCCATTTAAACTGTATCAGTATCTAGAGCTACCCATGTGTAGACACAGCTCTCATCCCAATGAAATAGCTGAACACTATCTTAATGACCTCCCTTCCTTCTCAACTTTCAGGAAAAACCTTTTATAAACACATGTAACAATTACTGTTTAAAAAAAACACAAAACTGTCAAATACTGCATGTTTTCCCATTTAGGGAGTTGTAGTGGGAGGTGGTATTTGTAACAATTACTAACGATATGGATCATTTAATTCAATTTCAGAAACCCTACACTTTATTAAAGAATGGCACTGAGCTGCTGCCAAGAGTAGATCAACTCAGCAGCAATTGGATATCGACAACAACAACAACAACAATAACAACTTGGTTAATATATACTAACCAGGGTGGCTCATCTGTACAGCTATTTTCACTATTCTGTATTAATGTACAAACTATAACTTGTAGGTCTAAACACAAATCACACAAATCTGATTGCAGAAATATTATCTTAAAAAATAGGACCATGGTCCTGCTACAAGAGAGATCAAGTGGGAGATTGAGAATGAAGACTGAAGAAAGAGATCTAGAGCCTATATCATCTATGAGATATACTTGTATATTGTAGTATATCATTTATGAGATATACTTGTATATTGTAGTATATCATTTATGAGATATACTTGTATATTGTAGTATATCATCTATGAGATATACTCGTATATTGTAGTATATCATCTATGAGATATACTCGTATATTGTAGTATATCATCTATGAGATATACTTGTATATTGTAGTATATCATTTATGAGATATACTCGTATATTGTACAGTATATTCTATGAGATATATACTCATATACTGTGCTATATGTCAATGAAAAACTACTCAGTCACAGACAGCATTTATGGTTAATATGTGCAAAGTATTGTATCTATCCATTCATGTCCATGTTTCACTCCCTGCCTAACGGACAGTATTTACTACAAAAGAGGGACAGGTCACAGCAACACAGTTTAGAAGCACTATTCTAGCTAGAGAAGACTACAGACATCATGGCCTTGCCAGAACGTTCATGAACTAGCATGACTAATCCAGTGACTGTTGAAGCAATATGAAAAATGACATGCTCTGTGTATGCTCTTTTGACTTCAGCTTGCTATAACAATCAGATTTACTCTCACATTTGTTGTATCAACACAAATTTATTCTTCTACTCCACATAGTGTGATGGTATCATGTCTTACAACCTTCCATCTCATGTGCTGTCAATAATGTTAAATATCAATGTTCCCCCATGTCACAATTTCAAACTGTACAGCATCAAATCTCTTGATCTTCCCCTACCCCTTTTGCTCTTCAATTTGCCTGTTATCACAATGTACTCCATCTTTCCTCTTCTCATGATGTGCCCACAGACAGTGGACTGTCTTATTATGATGCCAAGTCAGCAGAGAGTGGAGTATTTTATTATGATGCCAAGTCAACAGAGAGTAGAGTGTTTAATTATGATGCCAAGTCAGCAGAGAGTGGAGTGTTTTATTATGATGCAAGTCAGCAGAGAGTAGAGTGTTTTATTATGATGCAAGTCAGCAGCTTCCTTTCTGAATGAATTTATTTCTTCTTCTAAATTTATTCTCAAGCTCCTGTCTGCACTTTTGACCTGACACATCCGACATCAGCAGAGCTTCTGAATCACTTTGACTCTCTATGGGATGGAACAGCCAACTCCAAATCAAAATCTCCTGAGTTTCCCCTTATATGACAGGTAACAGCATCATTATTCTATGTCCCTCTTTCACACAGGTGTAACTACAGGTGTTCCCCAGTAACACACAGGTGTATTCTTTCAAGATATCTCCATTACATTTTTACCCATTCTTCCATAAAACCACATCTCTTCTGCCTCAACATAATTTATGCTTTTTCTGACAACAGATTACAGCCATCAAATAATGAAATAGATCAAATAGTTTTATGAATCACAATACAATATTTCAACTCCTGCATGGCACAAGTGGAGCAAGGCAGGAAAAAAAAATGAGCAAATGGTTGAGGTGACACTCACCAAATATTAAGTGCTTATCACCAAATATATACATAAAACATGATGAAAAACAAGCGCTTAGAAGATAGAGAACATGTTTCTATAATATTACACAAGCCCATTTGACAAGACAAAGTTCTTGTAGTAAGAAAGACAATAATACTAGTGCTAACAACCTGCAGCTACACTGTTATACACTGCTAACTTTGCTACCAGATAGATGGTCAGCTGTCCGAGACTCCCGCATTGCTTGAACAAAATCAGATAGTTGGCTCAGCTTTTCTTTCACTTTTTTCTCCTCTGCCGATAATTTTGATTGTACGTCTGTCTGCTCCTGAAATGTAATGATATTGTGTCATTTAAGTTTACTTAGTGTCATTAACAAGTCTATAAGTGTCACTGACTTTTATATAACTGATTTTAAAATAGCATCATTTACCCTTGTTTTACAGGTAGCATAATTTACTCCAGTTTTACAGTAGCATCATTTACTCGTTTTACAGGTAGCATCATTTCCCCCAGTTTTACAGATAGCATCATTTACCCCCAGTTTTCCAGGTAGCATCATTTACTCTTGTTTTACAAGTAGCATCATTTACCCCAGTTTTACAGGTAGCATCATTTACCCCCAGTTTTATAGGTAGCATAATTTACTCTTGTTTTACAGGTAGCATAATTTACCCCAGTTTTACAGGTAGCATCATTTACCCTTGTTTTACAAGTAGCATAATTTACCCCAGTTTTACAGGTAGCATAATTTACCCCAGTTTTACAGGTAGATCATTCACCCCAGTTTTACAGGTAGCATCATTTATGAGTTTTACAGGTAGCCTCATTTACTCTTGTTTTACAGGTAGCATAATTTACCCCAGTTTTACAGGTAGCCTCATTTACTCTTGTTTTACAGGTAGCATAATTTACCCCAGTTTTACACGTAGCATAATTTACCACAGGTAGATCATTCACCCCAGTTTTCCAGGTAGCATCATTTATGAGTTTTACAGATAGCCTCATTTACCCTAATTTAACAGTTAGCATCATTTACCCCAGTTTTACAGGTAGCATCATTTATCTCCGTTTTATAAGTCACATCATTTACCAAATGAGATGCTACAAAAATTATCTTAGAATGCCACGGAGAGCCTCTTCTTCTTCTACATTCATTTTCAAACTCCTACAGATTAGCAAGATGTAATCCAGAAAATTGAATATGTTGCATCATGGTTTACAGCTTAGCTGTGACATCGACACTTTTCGACCTGACACACCACACTTCAGAATGCCCTATGGATCACTTCAACCCTCAGCAACTCCACCACAAACCTTCTTAGTCACCTTTTACAAAATGCCTGACAGGTAACAGTGTCACTATTCATTGTTCTCTTTTGGTTACCAGCAACACATACGAGAGACCATGGATAGTGAAAAAGATGAATTAAGAAATGTCAAGAACATTCAATGTCAAAGATGGTTGGCTCCTGAACAACATTAGAATAAGAAACTGGGTTTATTTGGCCATATAAATAAACATAGCATGGAAAAATTAGTAATGGGAGGTATAGTTATTGGTAACAATTTATCAGCTTGCCCAGAATCGTGAGTTCAGAAAATCTGGAAAGTAGAATATATTATAGAAAGATGTTACCTGACTCAATTGTTCTAGAAAGATGCTACCTGACTGAATTGTTCTAGAAAGATATTATCTGACTCAATTGTTCTAGAAAGATGCTACCTGACTGAATTGTTCTAGAAAGATGTTTACCTGACTCAATTGTTCTAGAAAGATGCTACCTGACTGAATTGTTCTAGAAAGATCTTTACCTGACTCAATTGTTCTAGAAAGATGCTACCTGACTGAATTGTTCTAGAAAGATGTTTACCTGACTCAATTGTTCAAGAAAGATGTTTACCTGACTGAATCGTTAAAGAAAGATGTTTACCTGACTGAATTGTTCTAGAAAGATCTTTACCTGACTCAATTGTTCAAGAAAGATGTTTACCTGACTGAATCGTTAAAGAAAGATGTTTACCTGACTCAATTGTTCAAGAAAGATGTTTACCTGACTGAATTGTTCTAGAAAGATGTTACCTTACTCAAATGTTTGAGACATTTACCTGACTGAACTGTTCTAGAAATATGTTGCCTGACTGAATTGTTCTAGAAAGATGTTATTTCACTGAATTGTTATAGAAAGATGTTTACCTGACTCAATTGTTCTAGAAAGATGCTACCTGACTGAATTGTTCTAGAAAGATGTTTACCTGACTCAATTGTTCAAGAAAGATGTTTACCTGACTGAATTGTTCTAGAAAGATGTTATTTGACTGAAGTGTTCTAGAAAGATCTTTACCTGACTGAATTGTTCAAGAAAGATGTTTACCTGACTGAATTGTTCTAGAAATTTGTTACCTGACTCAATTGTTCTAGAAATCTGTTACCTGACTCAATTGTTCTAGATAGATGCTACCTGACTGAATTGTTTTAGAAAGATGTTACCTGACTGAATTGTTCTAGAAAGATGTTACCTGACTGAATTGTTCTAGAAAGATGATTACCTGACTCAGTTGTTCTAGAAAGATATTACCTGACTGAATTGTACACCAATTCTATTAGTGTTGCTGCCTAATTTTATGAGTTTCATGAAATATTTGTATCAGAAAGGCCAAGCTGTGGTCATGGCAACAAGCTACTTTACTGCAATTTGAAATCATACATAGAAATATAAGATGAAGGAAAGAAACCATCACTTTAATAATGACATACAGGAATTAAATGCTCGAAAAACTATGTCTCATTGACCTGCTCCAAACAACTATGTGTCAAGGATCTGCTCTAGAGAACTACGTTTCAAAGATCTGCTCTAGTAACTGTTTCAATGACCAATCTAAAGAACTATGTTTCAATGACCAATCTAAAGAACTATATTTCAATGATTTGATCTAAAGAACTATGTTTCAATGATCTGCTATAGAAAACTTGTTTCTAAGAAAATGTTGAATACCTTCATCTTTGCATCCAACTCTTTATATCTGTTGTCCAGGAAGTTCTTTTCTGTGTTGATTTCTCTTCCTTTTCGTTGAACTTTTTTCCTTTCTTCTTGTTTAGCTGTAGACCACAAATATACAATTAAAAGACTTATTAATCAGAAAATGGCAATTACTAAGACTATTACAAGACAATGGCAATTACGGAGACAACTTACAAGACTTATTAACAAGACAATGGCAATTACTAAGACAATTACAAGACTTATTAACAAGACAATGGCAATTACTAAGACAATTACAAGACTTATTAACAAGACAATGGCAATTACTAAGACAATTACAAGACTTCTGTATTCAATTACTACAAGACTTATTAACAAGACAATGGCAATTACTAAGACAATTACAAGACTTCTGTATTCAATTACTAAGACAATTACTAAGACAACTTACAAGACTTATTAACAAGACAATGGCAATTACTAAGACAATTACAAGACTTATTAACAAGACAATGGCAATTACTAAGACAATTACAAGACTTCTGTATTCAATTACTAAGACAATTACTAAGACAACTTACAAGACTTATTAACAAGACAATGGCAATTACTAAGACAATTACAAGACTTCTGTATTCATTCACAAACTCCTGCTGGGTCACACTATACTCCAGAACGGAATGCACAATGCCATGGTTTACAAACTTGGCTGCACCTTTCACCATAACACATCTGACTTTAGCTTGGCTTATAAGCATTTTGACCTATATGAACCACCCAATTCCCCAATTGGGGGTTTCTGAAATGAAACAACCAATTCCCTCCACCCCCAAAATTTAGTCACCTCTTATGACATACATGACAGGTCACAGTGCTGTTTACAGTGAATCTTTGGCACTGTCTCAAATTAACAAATGATAAAATTTTGGTGCCTGGAAACAACTGGACACTGGAAATGCAAGGGCTGGGAGGTGTCACCAGTTTGATGCACCATGTAATTTGATGATTACGCACAGATCAGTTCAATTCAAGGGAGATAATCAATTCCAAGATAAACAAGAATTGATTTAAATAAATAAATAAATTAGTAAATATATATAAATAAAATAAAAATAAATAAATTAGTAGGCCTACAGTGTATTTTAACAGTATTTATATCAATTCACACACATTTTTTCATTAATCATGCACTCCATCCAAATATCTGTATTTTCAAACTGAACTCATTGATTGAAATCAATGAGCTATTATCTGCCAACATTCACAGTCACATATACAAAGATGAATACAATTTGCAAAACCACATCAATGCATTGCTATTTGCAAGTAAGAAGTACAACATGAAAATGAACATACAAAAACAGAAGTTATGAAAATGAGCAAGTCTTCAACACCAATGAATATATAACAATAGATAACACCAAAGTGAAACAAGCCAAAGAATTTAAATATCTAGGCAGCACTTTTTCCTAAATGGAAGACTAGACAGAGAAATAGAAACAAGGTGCCAGAAAGTATACACAGTGACCTACCAACTATCACCATTACTTCTTCACACAAACATCACGATGGAAATAAAAAGACAGATAATATCTACAATTTTTATACCAACACTTTGCTGCCAATATCAAACATGATCCTTAACAGCCTCGCTGCAGAGGAATATCGTTACATGTGAAATGAGTGTCTGAGAAAAGCTGCAATGGTTACTAAGCTAGATAAAGAAATGAAGAAATTAGGAAAAGAGGTGGTATAATATCATGTATTGAGCATATCGAAAGACAGCAAGTAAAATGGTTCGGTCACCTTACGAGAATGAAGCCAAACCAATATCAATAAAAGCATATAATAATAGAATATTCGGACATAAGGACAAAGGTAGACCAAGATAATGGTGGATAGAAAACATCAAGATAGCCTTGAAAAAACATGGACTAAATGCAACTACTGTGAAACATCTGGCCTTGGAACGATAGCTGATGCTTCCACCCCTACGCTTAACGCAAGTGTGAATACAATCAGACATTATTCACCTGGGGACAGACAAAAGACTCATTGGTTGCAGAATATTTAACTATATTATTTATATTTAACAAATTGAATTATTATATTGTCACTTCTCGCAAGCGGTTGCACCTGCGGGTTTCACCAATGGCCCACTAGACAAACCACCCATACAACAGAAAACCTTAGTAGATGGCATGCCGTTATATTGAGACTCTCTTATGGAAGCTTTTTAGCATGTCATCTATACAATTATAGAACCCCTCTGAGTAGAAGGCAGGCTCCTTCAATAGGCATTGCACTAAGCTGAAAACTGAAGTCTCCTGGGTATGAAAGAAAGCTCAGAAAACCACCCAACTGCACATAGGAAGTAAGTACTAATCTCTCTAAACTACTGGGGTTCTTAAACAACAAACAAACAACATATTGTCACTTCATACATAACATATCAGGTGGTTGTGGTGGCAGGATTACCAGAAACACAACCTTTGCACAAATAAACTGTGACACAATGCATCTCTGTTCTCTGGACAACATCCTGGTAGAAATCTAGGACCATCATTGGTCCTGCTACAAAAAATAGATCACGCAGGAGCAACTAAGACTTACAAGATTCAACTGAAACTATTCCAAGACTTACAAGATTCAACTGAAACTGTTCCAAGACTTACAAGCATCAACTGAAACTGTTCCAAGACTTACAAGCATCAACTGAAACTGTTCCAAGACTGACAAGCATCAACTGAAACTGTTCCAAGACTGACAAGATTCAACTGAAACTGTTCCAAGACTTACAAGCATCAACTGAAACTGTTCCAAGACTGACAAGATTCAACTGAAACTGTTCCAAGACTTACAAGCATCAACTGAAACTGTTCCAAGACTTACAAGATTCAACTGAAACTGTTCCAAGACTTACAAGCATCAACTGAAACTGTTCCAAGACTTACAAGCATCAACTGAAACTGTTCCAAGACTTACAAGATTCAACTGAAACTGTTCCAAGACTTACAAGCATCAACTGAAACTGTTCCAAGACTTACAAGCATCAACTGAAACTGTTCCAAGACTGACAAGATTCAACTGAAACTGTTCCAAGACTTACAAGATTCAACTGAAACTGTTCCAAGACTTACAAGATTCAACTGAAACTGTTCCAAGACTTACAAGATTCAACTGAAACTGTTCCAAGACTGACAAGATTCAACTGAAACTGTTCCAAGACTTACAAGCATCAACTAAAACTGTTCCAAGACTGACAAGATTCAACTGAAACTGTTCCAAGACTGACAAGATTCAACTGAAACTGTTCCAAGACTGACAAGATTCAACTGAAACTGTTCCAAGACTGACAAGATTCAACTGAAACTGTTCCAAGACTTACAAGCATCAACTGAAACTGTTCCAAGACTGACAAGATTCAACTGAAACTGTTCCAAGACTGACAAGATTCAACTGAAACTGTTCCAAGACTTACAAGCATCAACTGAAACTGTTCCAAGACTTACAAGATTCAACTGAAACTGTTCCAAGACTGACAAATTCTTTATTCAAACTAAATAAACTCTTTTATTTACAGAACTATTGACAACCTGCTACTTCAGCTTCTGTGGAACTTGTTTACAATTAGTTCAGCTAGAACCAGCCATACTCACCAGCTTTCTTGGTAATATATGAATGAACTTTAGTCATTGCTTCACTGTTGAGATGTGCTACACCCTTCCCCGAGATCTGTTGATAGAAGATTGCAGACATAATGTGTAAACATAGATAACACATGATGATGAAGTAATCCCATAGTCAAGCTAAATGAATTAAACAGGTTACTAAAACACTTACCTTGCCTATTAATAAAAAATATAAAAAAGTATATATAAAGAAACATACAATAAAACTAAACAGGACAATTCTCCACGTATCGGCTCAAATTGAACCTTTTCCAAGAGACAAACAACAGAAAACAACAAAATAAAAACAAAATAGATGTTTATATTTATATAATATAGAAGTATATTGGTGAGACTGGTAGACGTTTAGCAGATAGATTCGCCGAACATTTGAGAGATATCACGAATCATCGTGACTCCCCAGTGGCTAATCATTTTAACAGCCCGTCACATCATGGTAGCTCTGATGTCTCTGTAACCGGTTTGTTACGTTGTTATACCGGTGACCGGCAACGTCAGTCCTTGGAATATCGTCTCATTTGTCATATGGGAGTCTTACAACCACACGGAATGAACATTAATCACCGTTTTGTTTGAGTTACCCACCTTTTCTTTATACCCTCTACTCCCGTATTGCACTGATTCTTGTAATTATTTGTCTTTGTACACATTCGTAATTATTTTTGTGTTTGCCGTACTTCTATATATTTCCTTTATGTCTTCTTTCGTTTGTGTATGTCAATATTTGATTATTTTGTACTCTAGTCCATAAATTGTACATTGGAATGCCATTATGTTATTGTTAAATCATTTACATATTTAGATTTTGATTTCCTCGTTTTTATTGCAGTTGTCTCTTCGATGGGTGCCCACACATGTATAGTTATTTGTATATGCATTTTGTTTTACATGGTTCTATGTATCCACACAATTACTTTGGGCCACACATTTGTATGTATACATATGCAGTTGTTATAGAATTATCTTTATGTGAACGAACGTGAATATTTACATTAATATATGTATATGTTTCTATGTGTACGAATGTTCATGTTATTGTTTTTATTTATGTGAGAAAGTGTTTATGTGGATGCATGTTCATATTTCTGTATATATATATATATATATATATATATATATATTTATGTGAGCGCTTGTTTATGTTAATGCACGTATCTCCATTCTGTGTCAATATGTATGCCTATTCTGGTGTGAGCCCTTTCCTGTGTGTGGATACATTTACATGCCTGTGCATTTTGTGTGGGTGTCCATTTTGTTATATGTTTATTTCTTAATTCTTGGTGTGTCTATACATTTCTATGTATGTTTAGGTTTGGTTTTATATATATGTTTATGTCTATATTTGGTTTCACATTCATTCCATGCGTTTTCAAATGATGATTCTTCTTGTATCCTTCCTTCCCCAAACCCACTCACCCCACAACCTCATCATTACTCATCTATAATTGTCATATGCCATTCTGGTTGGCGTAGGTGACCATGGTTCTCTGTTCACAGTATTGTTATCAGGATCGTTGTTTCCAAGCCTTGCTAGGTTGTCAAACGAATATTTTCTCACGTCCCCATCTGTCTCTGTTCCCTTCAGTCTTGCCTGTTGTGACTATGTTCTTAAAACCTACCTGTCTGATAAAGTGACAAAAGGGGTATTTTTCTTATCTTTGTCTTTTATTATTCCTGCACTCATCTATAGTTCCTCTAATTTCCCACTTTCAGTTTGTTTATAATGAATGCACACATTTTCTCTTTTACTAGATGCGTTGCCATCCCTGCGTTATGGAGACGGGGCTTGATGAAATCTAGTCATCTATTTTGTTTTTATTTTGTTGTTTTCTGTTGTTTGTCTCTTGAAAAAGGTTCAATTTGAGCGGATACATGGAGAATTGTCCTGTTTAGTTTTATTGTATGTTTTTTTATATATACTTTTTTATATATTTTTATTAATAGGCAAGGTAAGTGTTTTAGTAACCTGTTTAATTCATTTTGCTTGACTATTTGTTCATTAGGTTACTGCGGCAAATCCACTTTTTCGGACACCCTCTGACCATTTGGTTATTTATATTTGAAGTAATCCCATTAGCTGTGAGCAGGTAGCTATTAACAGCCACTAGTCTTTCTGACACAATCATAGGTCCTCCTCAGATGAGTACTGGAGGTGATGCTCAAACATGTTTGCTGCCTCAAAGACATAAGATTTTGTGCCTCAAAGATATGTTTGCTGCCTCAAAGATATGTTTGCTGCCTCGAAGACATGTTTGCTGCCTCAAATAAATGTTCGTTGCCTAAAATACTTGTTCGCTGCCTCAAATACATGTTTACCGCCACTCTCAGTTGAGTAACAAAGGTGACACCCGAACTCGTATGAGGTTTGTTGTGTCTCAAAAGGATGGTTATGTTAGGGGTATGTTTATGGATGCATGTTTAGTCCCTGAAAGGAGATATTCCAGTGCAGGATCCAAGAATCACCATGTCATGCCAGTAATAGAGGTAAATCTCCGTAACCTGTTCATGTCGTTTCCTTTGTCTCTGTGAGCTCTTTGTAACTTAAGAATCATGCCAGTAATGTAGCATATGCTTCTGGGTCTACTATCTCACCATTCTTATTTTAGATTGATTGACCTATCCGCAGTGATGGCCATCTAGCATTCCCATCACCCAGTAGTCTGCCACAAAAGGTGCAATGTCCGCTAGCCTGCATTTCTTCAGCATCCATGTGGATTATGTGTTAGAAGACAAAAGTAAGAAATTAAGACAAGATATGCAGTGACAAATATTTTTTTTAAACAGGTGACAGGTTGTGTGTTATGGATGTTATCAGACAAAGATGATTTTTTTAAACAGGTGACAGGTTGTGTGTTATGGATGTTATCTGACAAAGATGATTTTTTAAAAACAGGTGACAGGTTGTGTGTTATGGATGTTATCTGTGATGGGAACAACTTTATTATCCTGTTTCAAGTTTTGAATGTTGGTTAACATTTTAACAGCAGTGATTTTATATTACTGCTGTGCATCACACAATGACATTGGGCTGAAGGGCATGAGCCGAAAGGGCACTGAATCAGCAACCAACCAGCATACATATGTCTAATCTGATGAAATAGTCATTATAAATGATGGATGAATGACACACACACACAAACTTCATACACAAATTCTTCCTAAAAAACAGTAGCAGATATACATACCAGACATTTTGGACAACTCCAGGCATATTTTGGTGCCTCTGTCAAAGGTGGGTTCAAACAATCCAAATGATAAACTAGTCTGCAAGTCTCACACATCAGCAGTTGTCCCCCTTTGCCACAAGCTGCACAATAATCATCATGATTGTCATTCTATGAGAGAGAAAGAATGCAAACATGTCAACAAAACAACACTGTATGTTACACATGATGATAGTGATGTGTAAGAGTCTTCACAATACTAGGTATCACTTTCATTCATTTTCCTTTTGTGCTGAAGTTAGAGCATGGGGCAGAGGTCAGATCTCTCCAATTCTGTCTGTTCAAAGCTATTCTGTGCAGTTCTTGAATAGTATGAATATTGGTTGTTTTACTTTCTCTAAGTATTGTTCTTCTGAGTGTTTCTTTTGGTCTACCCCTTGCTCTTTTGCCTGTAGGTATCCATTCAAGAGATTGGTGGTGTATTCTGTTGGTGTCTGCGCGTAGGACATGCTCGATGTAGGACCAACGCCGTTTTCTGATAACATCTGATGAAATTTTGATGTGTCTCTTCTCTGATTTTATCATTCGATTTGAATTCACTCCAATGGGTGTTAGTTATCCTACGAAGACATTTGTTCTCAAAACTCAATAATTTCTTTTCTGAAGATAAAGAGCTTTTCCAGCTCTCACATCCATATGATAGCACAGGAATAACGCAGGAATTAAATAAGCGCATTTTCGTGCGTGCGCTGATTGACTTTGACTTCCAGATATTAGACAGTCTGTTAAATGCACTTGATGCTAGGGCAATGCGAGTTGTAATTTCTGGCATGACATCACTGTCGAGTGTTAATTTGCTTCCTAGATAGGAGAATTTCTGTACTTTTTCAAGTTGTCCATTTTAAGTAATTTCGTTGGGTGAATTGGTGAAGTCCATAATTTTTGTTTTTGCTGAATTGATTTGGAGACCTATTTGTCCTGCAATGAGTTTTAATCTATCAGTTTTTGTTTGTGCATCTTGATGGCTTTCACTCAATAGTGCAAGATCATCGGCAAAATCCAGGTCTTCTAATGTTGTTTTCACTTTGGCCAATGTAAAATATATCTTATGTGAGGTACGCAACTTTCTACAGCAGATGTAATTCCAATTTGGTTATATCAGTCTTACGACAACTAGCATGGTTCGGACATGTATGCAGGCATGATTCCTTGTCAAAAACAATACTGCAGGGAACTGTCAAGGGTGGAAGAAGCAGAGGAGGGCAAATAAAGGAATGGACAGACAACATCAAGGAATGGACAGGACAAGATATTTCCACACTCATCCGCATCGCTGAGGATAGAATTCGCTGGAGGACTCTGTGTGCTGAGGCATCCAATGTCATACCCCTACGACCCTGAAGGGTTACGAGTTTATTGATTGATATCAATCTTACAAACATCAAATATAGAGGAGGTTGTGTTTCTGATAATTCAGTCACCACAATCACCCGAATAATTTATGTATCACTAGTTGGATGTAAGCTGGTCAATTCTCATCCTTGCAATGTGTAAAAAGTGAAACTGCAGAGTATTTATCATCATCAACAGTTACCGTTTCTGCATAGAAGGTTGACTGCAATATACTAACACCTTCTGTCTCTTGACTTGGTGGTGCACTCTGCTAGACTGTAACCTGTCCATCTCATGATTCCCTCCCGCTTGTATCTCTGTCTACTCCTTGATCACCTCCCCTTGACTCTACCTTCAAGTAAGGTTTTTTTCTCTTTGTCTCCGTAACCTGCCTTATGGTTTTCCTTCTATACCTGAGCACATTTGTGAATATTTTTAGTAATTTATGGTAGTATTTGCATTTTTACAATTTCTTCCTCACTATTCTGTTCACATGAACAATTCTGACATGAAAATATTCAGAAATGGTTAGGCAATCAGACTCAGTTTAGCTTGCTTACATACAATATTGTGTTAGTTATGGAAAATTTAATTCTGTGGAAAAAAAACAAGAAAATATTGGAAAAAACAATAAAAAATGTGTCCGTACCCAAGCTTGTATCCCAGGCGACTGACTCATAATCCATATATTTTGAAATAAAACACATCTGCATATATCCTGAACCATTTTGTAATGCATACAAGTATTTATACATACAGAATTACTTATAAATGTCACATTGTCTTGAAATCAGCAAATGCAAACAAATTATGCATTTTCCATAAAATCTTCTATTCTTAGGTCTACATTTTAGTGCCCAGGACTTATTTATATAAAAAATTGGTAGCATATCCTATGCAGGATGTGGCTATCAACCCAGCATTTTTTCGGCTGTAGTAATTTTCTAGGCAATATAAAAATGTTCAGTAGTTTGCCAGTGCTTTCTGAACGGTCTGGATGTACAATTGCCTGTGGTGGGAATCGAACTCGGTACCTTGGCCGTCACAGACAGGCCCTGTACTACTTTGTCACAGAGCCGGAATATTTACATAACCTTAGATATATATAATACAAATTACTGTGCCTTATATAAAGGTCTGGGTATTGACATCCATATCTGATGCTCCAAAAATCATGGTTTTTGAATGTAGATAATGATGATAGTCATATATACTGCATTGGAAACATCCATCCCCTCAACTTCATCAACATTCAACTCTGAATCAGAATTTCCATCAAAGTCAGAACTTTTCGCTGCGTTATCTCTTAATTGTCTTGATTTCCGATAATTTAAAACCTGCGTGGTGGTAAACATTTTCCTACTCTTTGCAGTTCTTGTCTCTTCTCCAGGTGGTGATAGCTGTCTTTTATTTCATTGATATGGCTGAGGACTGACTTGTTTTATTCTGTACTTTAGTTGCCAGTTTTCTACAAGTTGTTTATTTGGGTGGTCTTTGTTCATTCTTTTGCTTCTTTCATAAGTCTCCATTGCAGCCATATCTCTCCTTGTCTCAAGGAGTTCTACATTTGTATGTGTTCACATGCAGCCGTTGGTGTAGATGTTATTGCTCCACTAATAAGGCAAAGGGCATTGCTCTGCACTCTGTCTAGAGATTCTACATTTGTCTTGGAACATGTTGTCAGGAGTGGATTGTTGTATTCTAATGCAGAATGTATGCAACCAAGATATAGTCTACTGAGGGTATCCTTGTGTGATCCCCAAGATGTGCCGGTGAGTCTTTTCAGTAGTTGTAACCATTTAAGTGCTTTATTTTTGATATTTTTTACATGCTTCTTGAGGGTGAGCTGCAGATGAAGCGTGACTCAAAGATATGTGGACATTCTTCTCTTGTCAATTTCTGTGTATCCAACCACATACTGGTATTTTCTTTGGGAAATTATTGCTCAAAGTCAACCTTTATTATTTCTAAAGCTGCATGCCTTTCTAGATCGATTATCTCTGAAACGGACATACCGCAAATAGGAACGGTTCGTTTGATTTTACGGACATCATTTATAATTCGAAATAGTAAATTCATATCAAAATGCAGATTTTAGTGGCTCAGTGGGCGAGAAGAGTTAATATATTCAAAATATTTTATTTATTTGATTTGTATTTCTTTAAGTAGTTCTTTTTCCATATGAAGTGTTGTCAGAACCTCTTTGTTCATTTTCTTCTCTTTCCGTTAAGTTCTCCCCATTCTTCTTTATATCCACAACTCAAAGACACCAATTCTGTCTTCTAGCAGTTTGCTGATTATCCATGTTTTTGAGCCATTCATTAATGTAGAATATATGTAGAATTTTATAATTATTTTTTTTTAGTTTGTTTATGAATTGTTTAGATATTTTCCTCATGTTTTCGAAAGTACTTTTAGCAATTCCTATGCTCCTTTTACCTTGTTTCACATTTATCATCATTTGTGATTTGTTTAGATATTAACATTTTCCTTCTGTCATTGAAAGTACTTTTAGTTATTTCTAGTGTTCTTTAACATTTTTCAGTCTAATCGACAATAGGTCAACCCTTACAACTTGTAAAAAAAAGCAGTTTCACATTGTTTGACATTGGCCTAAGCCCAGAAAAACAGATCTAAATTTGGCCCAAGACCCAGTAAGTTGCTCATATCTGCACTATGGCAACTTTTCTTCATAACTCAGTGGTACATGGTTGTCCATCTTTGCACTAAGGCAACTTCCTTCATAACTTGGTGAGTCAAGGAATCACATACAGTTAGGATCAACAACAAAAATTCAACTTACAGATTTGATGGAAGCTCTTGATTGTTGCTGCTGGAAAGTTGTGGAGTCTGTCCACCCATTTCCTTTATTAGATACAGGTGCTCCTTTTCCTTTCACTGGAAACAATAGAAAATACTCGAAATGGAATCCTGGAAGTAGGGTTACAGATACAGTATGACTAATGTACTAAACACACAAAGTACGCTCCTGTTGCTATGTACATGAGGTGAAGAGGTACAAGGCTTCAATTGTTTTTTATATTCTTGAAATATCTTATAATGGAAATATGTATAGACAACAAGCTTTAAACCTTTTTGAAACAGTGAGACAGATTGAGCGTTTTTTTTTTTTTTATGTTGTATAGGGACAAAAATCTTCTTTTTTTTTAAATTTTTTTTTTAGCTCTTTGTAACTTAAGTAGTGTTCTATGCATATAATACTTGTAGATCAGTCTATTTGTAGACCAGTCTATTTGTAGATCACTCCCTTTGTAACTTAAGTAGTGTTCTATGCATATAATACTTGTAGATCAGTCTATGTGGCCAGAAAATATGGATAAGTGGGCTGATTTGATCCATTTTGTCCATTACTGGTCTAGAGAATAATCCTGATATATTCTGAGAAATTACAAATCCTTTTGCTAGAAATGCAGTTTTTTAGAGCTTTCTATGTTGAAGTGATTCTTAGAGCCCTGTATGCTGAAGTGATTTTTAAAGCCTGGTATGTTGAAGTGATTCTTCAAGTCCTGTATATTGAAGAACAATTTTATCCTTTCCTTTCATACAGCTAATCTAGACACACACACACAAAAACAAATTTGCATGCCAACAAAATTTTCAAAATCAAGAATGACTTCTCTCAAGCAAATAAGATTTATGCACACCACAACAACACAAATCTGGAGAGATGCTGGATCAAAATTGTCCTTAAAAATATATATTTTGTGATGGCATGCCACAAAACAAAGAAATATATTTCAAATTTTCATTCAACAATGAATATATTTTAAGCTGTTATTTATGCTCACGACTCTATCGACAATAAATGCAAGCCGTATCATCCAAGAAAGAAGGGGGTTCAGAGAGTTAATTGGGAAGACAACGTTCTGGAAAGAATACATCACATGACATGACTCTATCGACAATAAATGCAAGCCGTATCGTCCAAGAAAGAAGGGGGTTCAGAGAGTTAATTGGGAAGACAACGTTCTGGAAAGAATACATCACATGACATGACTCTATCGACAATAAATGCAAGCCGTATCGTCCAAGAAAGAAGGGGGTTCAGAGAGTTAATTGGGAAGACAACGTTCTGGAAAGAATACATCACATGACATGACTCTATCGACAATAAATGCAAGCCGTATCGTCCAAGAAAGAAGGGGGTTCAGAGAGTTAATTGGGAAGACAACGTTCTGGAAAGAATACATCACATGACATGACTCTATTGACAATAAATGCAAGCCGTATCGTCCAAGAAAGAAGGGGGTTCAGAGAGTTAATTGGGAAGACAACGTTCTGGAAAGAATACATCACATGACATGACTCTATCGGCGCCAATAATTGGGATCTATTGGCTGATCATGGGAAGGAGTAATTATTGGACAAATATCATTTAAAAAATGGGAGGACAGAAGAGAAAGACTCAAACACACATGTTCTGTGACTTGATCACATAGAAGGTTCAGCCATGAGAGATACTTCATACCTGTGTGTTGTGGGGTCTAAAAGAAGAGCAAAGAATAGTGACAGTTACTGCCATTCATGTCGTAAGCTGAAACTAAGGAGGTTTCGGGGATGGAGTTGGCCATCTCATCCCATATAGGGTAAAGTGACCCAGAAGCCGTGCTGAAGTCAGATATAACAGGTCAAAGGGTGCAGATATTAAATCTAAGCTATAAACCATGACACAACACATTCAGTTCTCTGGACCACATCCTCCTACTCTGCAGGAGTTTGAGAACGAACGCAGAAGAAGAAGAGAAACTGCTCAACTAGTTACTTTTTTATTTGCTTAATGAATGTTCATACTCACTTCTAGATTTCTTTGGTGAAATTGCTGTCCACAAAGTTCCATTTCTGTCTCTCCGCTGCAAACAAAGACATCACAATATATAAAATATCACAAAGTTTCATTTCTGTCTCCCCGCTACAAAGACATCACAATATATAAGACATCACAATATATAAGACATCACAAAGTTTCATTTCTGTCTCCCCGCTACAAAGACATCACAATATATAAGACATCACAAAGTTTCATTTCTGTCTCCCCGCTACAAAGACATCACAATATATAAGACATCACAAAGTTTCATTTCTGTCTCCCCGCTACAAAGACATCACAATATATAAGACATCACAAAGTTTCATTTCTGTCTCCCCGCTACAAACAAAGACATCACAATATACAAAACATCTCAAAGTTCCATTTCTCTACCCTGAAAACAAAGACATCACAATATATGAGAAAATACCAAATATTTGAGCAGTACAGTTCTTCAAATGTTTGGGCTGGAAAGTAGCTTACCAATCTAATTTTATCAACTTCTGAACACCCAAAGATTCTATAACTTCATTAATGTGAGCTTCAAGTTTATTCTTCATGTCAGATACAATTAGGTACTTGACCAGTCTTACTTGTGGTCATGGTCACTCATGAAATGTGTCATGTGGTCACTCAGAAATTTATCATGTGGTCACTCAGAAATGTATCATATTTCTCTTTAATTTCCTTATTAATGAATGTTCTGGGTAATAGGCTGGTGTGTGGATGTCTGTGACTATGTCAGTGTAACCTATCTCTTAAGAAGTTCAAAATGTCAGCTCGATCCATTTCCCCATTGCCCTGTGCCACAATCGTGCATGACACAGTTGTAATGCCGCCTACATCCATGAAGTCGGATGTCTCAGGCCAAAAGACGCAGATATTGAAACTATGCTGTTAATCACGACACAACACATTCCGTTCTCTGAACTACATGAAGCTAATCTTCAGAAGTTTGAGAACCCATACAGAAGATGAAATTTTGTAAGAATAATCTGTTGTAAAAAGTCATTAGCAGATCCTATTCAGGATGTAGCCATCAACCCAGCATTTTTTGGCTGTAGCGATCTTCTAGGCAATATAAACTTTCTCTGTAGGTTGCCATTACTTTCTGAACAGTTGCCTATGGCAGGTTTTAAACATAGTACAGTGGCCATTTGAGATTCACTGTGCCACAGAGCCAGACGAATATAATCTGCGCTACTTATAAAATAATAATTTTCAGAATATATTGCAATTACTGTATAAAACAGTGAATACATTAACCGTAAAAATCTCAGAAACTCAACTGCAAAAATATACAAATTCAAAGAATATCTTACGCTGAATTCAAATCCAAAGCTGTAGTTTGGGTTGGCAGTTGTACGACGCTTCCTCTCTGTTCGTCTGCTCATGATCTCTGCAGGTGGAGAAAAAAATTAAAGCTAATGACATGAGAATCAAGTGCAGAATTGATGGCACACGAGAACCACACATAAGAAAAGACAATAGGTGAGGTAACTAGTCTTGATCTTACCAAGAGAAGAATGCCTCTTAATTTATGAGACCAAGACAGGCTTCCACAATGTCATAATTACCAGCAGCAAGAAATGCAGAGATTGGGGTAATGGAAAGGTAAACCCTGAAATAGATCAACTGATTGCTGATAATGTCAGAGATGATTCACTGATAAATCTGAGCATTGGGGTGAGAAATCTGACTGGGATTATGAAGTGTTAATGTTGCCAAGCACAGCGAAGCATGCACAACAACTACATCCAGATGAGGATGGACACCAAGCGATTAGCGAAGCCTTCAAACAGCTCTCTGTGACTGTTTACTAAGCCATAAATTCCAGTCCATGCTTTGAAAGATCCAAAATGACAAAATTGTATTTTGTTGCAAGTGGATGTGGCATACAAAAACTGTGCTGGTCACTGGGATCTACTGTCCGGGGCATGTTGGAGAATACAATAATGAGGGAGATGACAGACTTGCACTCAGGGCATCAATAGATGGTCAGTTGAACAAACTGAAACTGTTTCATAAGCACATGCTGAATGTATACATTACAAATGTGGTAGTTAAGTTTGTACATTTTTAAGTGAAGAATCTCAATTTTTAACTATTTTCTATTGTACGTGAAATTTATGCTACCAATACTAAACATTGTTACCTTTTTCCAGTAATGTATAACATATGTAATTTTGCATATGAAACCTAACCGTTGGTCTATCTATGTGACAAGTCTTTGCAGAATGTTGATCTCACTGCCACTCTGTAAGCCTCTCGGTTCTGTGCAATCTGTCCAGGATCTTATAGTGTCATATTCAGAAGATCTTTGATGTCTTATCCATTGTAGTTTTTGTCTGCCTTTTGTTCACTTTATTTCTTATACCTTCTGTTCCATCAATGATTAAGCTTTCTAAACTATTTGTCTTTTTATGTGTCCAAAGTGTGTTTGTTTGTGTTTTTTATACTTTTGAGGAGCCAGTCTTTTTCTATTTTATGTTCAGATCTTTACAAACATCTTTGTTGGATCATCTTTCTGCACACAATATTTTTAGGATCCTTCTATAGCATTTCATTTCAAATGCTGATATTTTCTTTTCCATTGCAGATGTCATTGCCCAAGTCTCACAATCATATGTTGCCACTGGGAAAAAAAATTAGCTTCTTAATAGTTGTACTTTTTTTTGTCCCATGCCTTAGATTATTCACCTGGGATGTTTTTGTAGGGCTATTGCTAATCTCTTTTGGATCTCTGTTGAGAAATCATTTGTGGTGTTAATGATTGACCAAGATATTCAAAATTTTTGACATTTTCTAATTGTTATTTGTCAATGACTGGTAGGTGCAAGTCCATTTATTTAAATATGCATTAGTTTGGTCAACTTCAACCTTTGGTCAATATTAAATATGCAATCATTTTTTTTTCACTATATACAAATTATCATTGGCCAGGTAGCAGAGTTGATAGTGAACTCAATTTGCAAGCCAAATTCATCAAACTAGGTGGTTGGAACAGACTATCCACATTATACTGCCAATATGATTATAAGCATTCTTAGCGACAAAATTCAACAATAGTTGGATAGCAATGTCCTGTACAGGATACACTTCAATAGTTGCATAGCTTCTTCTTCTTTTTCTGCGTTCGTTCTCAAACACCTGCAGATTAGCAGGATGTAGTCCGGAGAATGGAATGCGCTGTGTCATGGTTTACAGCATTGCTGCGGTATCTGTGCCTTTCGGCCTGACACATCCAACTTCAGCTGACTTTGGGTCACTGACCCTATATGGGATGGGACAGCCAACTCCATCCCATAACCTCCTTAGTCACCTTTTACGACGTGTGGAAGGTAAACAGTGTTGCTATTCTTTGCTCCCTTTTCGGGCCCCGGCAACACACGGGCGATCTAGTTGGATAGCAATGTCCTGTACAGGATACACTCCAATAGTTGGATAGCATTGGATAGTAATATCCTGTACAGGATACACTTCAATAGTTGGATAGCAATGTCCTGTACAGGATACACTTCAATAGTTGGATAGCAATGTCCTGTACAGGATACACTTCAATTACTTATTTATTAATATACAAATTATCACACATGAATTTCTTGAATAACAAAGAGTTAACCAATAACTAATGCCTCATGATTTATTGGCAAACTACCTCTGGATGGTTACAAGACAATACACACTTAATATGAGAAAGTACATTATCTTAGAAAGGTGAACGATAATTAGCCAAGCTGTAAACCATAACACAATGAATTCCATTCTCTGAATTATGTCCTGCTAAAGAATAAGTTTAAGAAGATATGCAGAAGAAGGTACATACCTCTGAGAGCCTCCAGTGTGTACAGATCCAAGGTTTTCATAAAGTTTAATTTCTGCAGAATATAACATGAAATGAGATTACAAAAATGTAATCATTGTTTCTTGTCCTTAACTATTTTTGCTATATTTTAAATAGCTCATGCATATATTCAAATAAAATAAGGTCAACTAATGTGATGACATTTTGCCATGTTATACTGATACTAAGAAAAATCAACATTCAAGAAGGCTGAGTTTTAAACACCACATTAAGAAAGAAGTTTGGTTTTTTTTGGCCATGTGAAGAGACATGATGACATGGTAAGAGTGTTGCTAGAGGGGGCAATAGAAAGCTATAGAGACAGGGGTCGACTAGGATGTCGTTGGACAAGGGATATTCAGGAATGCATGTACATGTCGCTAGAGGAAGCGAGACAACTTGCCAGAGACATAAGGGATTTCAGGAGATTTATAAGGAAGACTACATTCTGGAAAAAATATGTCACATGACAATGACAACATAGTGATGACATTACATTTTAACATGTTATATTGATTACACATGACATTATGACAACACCTTTACAATATATTCATGCTCATATGTTGCCAGTTCCTGAGAAGGGCGCAAAGAATAGCAACACTGTTTACCTTCCATGCATGTCATAAGTGCTGACTATGGGGTGAAATTGGCTGTCCCATCCCATATAGGGTCAGTGACCCTATATTGCAAGAGAAGCAGCACCATGCCATATAGGGTAAAAGTGACCCAAAGTCATGCTAGTCAGATGTGTCAGGCTGAAAGGCGCAGAAATCACAACAGCGCTATAAACCATGACACAACACATTCCTTTCTCTGGATTACATCCTACTAATCTTCAGGAGTTTGAGAATGAACGCAGAAGAAGAAGAACAATATATTCACACAACAGTCTGGAAATGTCATGAATGAGTTCTAGCCTAATAATATGATTTCTAAAATGTCTTGAATGAGTTCTAGCCTAATAACATGATTTCTAAAATGTCTTGAATGAGTTCTAGCCTAATAATATGATTTCTAAAATGTCTTGAATGAGTTCTAGCCTAATAACATGATTTCTGAAATGTCTTGAATGAGTTCTAGCCTAATAACATGATTTCTAAAATGTCTTGAATGAGTTCTAGCCTAATAACATGATTTCTAAAATGTCTTGAATGAGTTCTAGCCTAATAACATGATTTCTAAAATGTCATAAATGAGTTCTAGCCTAATAATATGATTTCTGAAATGTCATGAAGTTGTCAGAGAGAAGATACTTGATCGCCTAAACCACCAGGCTAGGTACATGATGATACAATGACTCTCATACCTTTTGCTCTTCTGGGCTTATGGTTACCACAGATGTCTGCACCTGCTCTGACTGAATCTGTTTCTGCTGTTGTCTTAGCATCTGTGGCTGTTGCTGTGATTTAGCTATATCTTGTTTCACAAACTGCTGTTGCTCTTTCAGAACTGTAACTTCCTTGCTGATAGCTGTTTTGGCTGGCAGGGACAGAGATGTTGAGGAAGGTGTTACTCTTGGAGCTGCTGGCATTGTTGCTATACTAGGAGCTGGTGCAATGTTGCAGAACTGTTGATGATACCAATATACAAGCCATTAATTCTAATAAAAATTGTCAAATATCAACATTACAAAGCTGAAATACAGTGGAATCCCTCTATAGCACATTCTTTTATAACAAATTTCCCTATATAACAACACTTTTTAAAAAATCCTCAATTATATTTATTCTACGTTGTTTGCACTGTAAATAGCAAATTTCTGCTATCACATAAATATTTTATCGGTCAGGACCAAGTCGTTATACGGGATTCCACTGTATTAACCTGCAGCCATCCACCAGTGGCATATATCACATATTTCCTTTCTCAATAGAAACCCAAAGGCGGCACATGTCACATTCAAATTAGCTATTTGTTGTCATGGTAAACAGTCTCAGGTGATCTTTTCTGATCATGATTTTGTAATAACTCTTTACTACAGTTATTTCCCTTGGATTTTTTAGCAGTATTTGAAAGACCCATACATTATATTAGGTCTAGTAACATTAGGAAGTCAAGCCACATTGTTTATTTTGCTTTTGAAAGCTATTATTCATGTAGGCCGATTCTTCTTGGATACTGATTCGATCAAAGGAGATTTTGAAGGCTTCAGTGTGTTAGTTACTGTAGATTAAGCTAAAATAATGGAAATGATAATATTTAAATAATAATAATAATAATAATGTAAATTATATCAGTAGTCCAGGTTTTTCTGACTATCATCATCCGTGGCTCTTGTGAGTTGACTAGACCTACCAGGAAACTAAGTAATTATGTGTATGTGCTTTTGTTATTGCCTATGTCTGTAGTCCCACTGACACACACACAAACAAACAACACCACCATATCTAGCATCCACTAATCTCTATTGTCTCCGAATTTGAAATAAATAACTCAAATAAAAAAATGTATGCCAAAAAAGCAAACACATGCAGAAAAAAAACAGAAGTCATAAAAAATGGCTGGGTGCCAAGGGAAGTAGACTGTTTAATCTGGGCTGCTACAGGTTTAGTGTATGTTTCTTATGTCTTTGATTTTTTCAGTTGCTGTGTGTTGTGGGGGTTTGAAAGGGGAGCAACACTGTTACAAGTGAGGCATGTTCTAAAAGGTGACTAAAGAGGTTTAGGGGGTGAAGTTGCCTCCTGTTATTCCCATCTCATAGAGGGTCTAAATTAGTTGTAGGTCATGCTGAAGTCAGATGTGTCAGGTTGAAAGGCATAGATATTGCAGCTAAGTTGTAAACCATGACACAGCACATTCCGTTATCAGGGCTAGATTCTGCTAATCTGCAGGAGTTTCAAAGAAGAAGAATTATATTCCTGTAATCCCCCTGTGGCCCACTGGTAGGCATTGAGTGCCATCCATTGACAAGATGTGGGTGACGTATGTGAATTGCAGTAAATCTCATGCCCAAATTGTCCAAGGACATTTGCTGTCAGAATAAGGCTTATTAGCCATTTACAAACTCATAGTCAAGGACGCTGTACATTGCAGGTGCCCGAGAGGGAAGTAAAGAATAGCAATACTGTTATACCTTCTAAATATGTCGTAAGAGGCAACTAAGGAGGTTATGGAGCAAAGTTGGATGTTCTATCCCATATAGGGCCAAAATGACCAAAAGCCATGTCAAAGTTGGATGTGCCAGGCTAAAAGGTGCAGATATCGCAGCAATGCTGTAAACCATGACACGGCCCATTCTGTTCTCCGGACTACATCCCGCTAATCTGAAGGAGTTTGAGAATGAATGCAGAAAAAGAAGATAGTCAAGGACATAACTAACTGAAGTTCATAAAGAGAATGTAACAAATGGTCATCATCGCTTGTTATGAACGAAAAAAAAAACAGTATATGTGACAGTTGTTTAGTGGACTCTACTGCCTCCTTGTGTGAGTGGGATCATAATGTCTTCACTTAATCTTCTTCTGCATTCATTCTGAAACTGCAGATTAGCAGGATGCAGTTCACAGAATGGAATTTGTTGTTACGGTTTACAGCTTGACTGCGACATCTGAGCCTTTCAGTCTGATACATTTGACTTCAGCATGACTTCTGGGTGACTGATCCTCTATGGGATGGGAAGACAGCTAACTCCACCACAAAACCTCCTTAGTCGCTTCTTACGACTTGCATGGAAATGAACAGTATCATTATTCTTTGCACCCTTTTGGACTCCGGCAACACACGGGTGAATCAATCAATATATGAGAATTAGGAAACGGTTTCATGGTCATGAACCAACAATTGGGGAGGAGAGGGGGGGGGGGCCTGCAAGCTGCAGCAGTTCATCTGTTAGAGCACTGGCTTCCTTAGTAGAGTGATTCAGGTTCATCTTCTGCATTTGCTTTCCAATAATGAGCACAAATTTTATGTGATTTGAGCCGGAAAGCATGAAATACTTTGTTTTATAACAGAACTGTATTATTTGCACCTTTCTACCCAGCACACCTGATGGCAACTCGGGTTAAATTTTGAAGTCAGTCCAAAAATTTTTCAGCCATTAACAGCTTCCTTGTAAACAAAGAAAATGGGTACCAGGTACTATTCTTCATTCAGGAATCCTTCGTCCTTGCTAGATTTTCAGGTCATTCACCAGAATAAAGCTCCCAGCCTTCTCTAGGGTTCCAAAGCATTTTGTCCAGTTCAGTCCCTAGGTCCGACCTGACCTCATAGTTCATCAGAGAGTGGATGTCTTGAAGGATGTGATTGGAAATATTTTTATCTGTAGCAGTTCAAATTTAGAAAGTAAAGGTGATGAGTATGATTCTGATCACATCATTCATAGCCTGTTGTTGTTCACAGAAAAATACAAAACAAACATTTCTGTTTCAGTTGCTGTTACAAGAGAACTTAACACCATCAAAATTTTATAGAGATATTTAGTGTAAAATGACAAGTTTTCTGTAAAAATATTCAAGTTAATGTCACAAAGTAGTTTCTTCTTCTGTGTTTACTCTCAAACTCCTCCGGGATATCAGAATGTAGTCCAGAGAACAGCATGCATTGTGTCATGATTTAAAGCTTAGATGTTATATTTGCATGTTTCGGCCTGACAAATGGCCAGACTTCAGCATGTCCTATGGATCATTTTGACAAGCTATAGGATGCAAAATTCCATTCCCCAAACCTCCTTAGTCGCCTTGCTCGGACGGTAATAGTGTCACCATTCTTTGCTTCCCTTTTGGGCACCATCAACAAACGGATAACAAAGTATTTGAAAAACTACTAAATCAAATAAATATTATATTACAAAATACCTGAACTGCTGTCACTGGAAAATTTGGTCGGATGACGGAAGCTGTGTATTGTGGAACCTTGATCGGAGTGTGCGAGGCCAACCTTTGTTGTGGTTGCTGCTGCTGCTGTTGTTGTTGCTGAATCATTTGGAGAATTTGTTGCTGTTGCTGCTGGAGAAGCTGTGGTTGGACCAGCGGTTGCTGTGGGAACTGTGAGATAACGATGCTAGGACCTGAGCCACTAACACTAATGGTATTCATGGTAGCAGCTTGAGTAGCTGGAAATATGGCAGAGGCACTGGGCAAGCTGTTTGAGCAGCTGCCATTACCCACGCTGTTATTAGTTAGTACATGATTGTTGTTGTGGCCGTTGGTAATGCTGGCACCGATGATGAGATTAGTCATGTTTGTAAGGTTTGAGAGTGCGGTACTACTGGAAGGAATGCAACCACTTGCAAGAGAAGCAGCACCACAATTGCTGGTGCTGATATTATTCTGAATAGAACTATCAATAATACTTATGCCTGAGTTAGAAGAACCACCAGCAGATGTGGTGTTGATGATGTTGCTGGTATTAAGATTGCTTATTGCGATGTTTCCATGTATGATACCTCCCACGGTGTTCCCAAGACTAATAGTTGCACCACTGTTGATGGGGCTCAGGCTGATGTTGCAGCCACTACTGATGATTCCTGTTGGTATCAATGAAATGTTTGTGGATTGTGATATTTGTCCAGAACTTGCTGCTTGAATGGTCATTCCAACTGTGGGACGCTATATGCATTGGGAAAAAACAAAAGGAAAATTTAGCTTTGGTTGTAAATCAACAATGTTTATATAGAACTTCTCAACCGCTTTTCTGCGGTGATATGTTTACTGGGCCGCAAGAGCTCCTCCTTCAATTGTAAAGTTAATAATGAGTATACAGAGTTTAATCAGGGACTTGGTCTTTAATCAGGGACTTGGTCTTATATAAACATTATTCGAACTCAATCCGCCTCCATCCGCCTGTAAAAACAATATATCGTTCCAGATCTAACCCCCATTCTGCACGTCTATTATCTTTCCCCAAGTGGTTTGTTATTCACTCTTGCCGTTAAGCGCAGGGATGATTGGAGCTCGAGCTTGCGTTCTAAAACCAGATATGTGGCCTTGGCTGTGCTATGACCTTGTCTGTTCAGGATGTCCCTGACATTTTCTATCCATCTTGTCAGTGGTCTTCCTCTGGCTTCGTACCCTGATCTCATTTAGTTATATGCCTGTTTGGACAACTTGTCATCATGCATTCTCATACCACATGATCTGTTGTCTCTCTATGTAATCTGTACAAGGTATTACACCTATTCTTTCTCTGATATCTTCATTTTGTAATCTAATGAGCCTGGTGACCCCCGGTGGCTTTCCTCAAGCATTTCAATTCGCATGTCACTATCTTTCTGTAATGTGAAGATGAGAAAGACCAGGTTTGGCACTGGTAACACAGTGTTGGTAGGAATATACTGTAGATAATTTGTCTTTTTAACTTCCATCTCGATCATGGGATGAAGAAGTAGTGGTGACAGTTGGTATGTTACTGCATTTGCCTTTTGACATCTCGTCTCTATTTCTCTATAGAGGCTTCCATTTTCTGTAAAAATACTACCGAGATATTTAAACTCTGTTACTTATTTTACTCCTATGTTGTCTATCTGTATGTTAGTGGGCTCGGTGTTCTGAATATTTTCATAGTTTCCGTCTTTTGTGTATTGATCTTTATATTGTATTTTCTATATGTTGCAGATAGTGAGTTAACATGACTTTGTAGTTGTTCTACGTTTCCACATTTTCCAGTTATTCTGGACGTATACACGATATATCGTTTTTGCAGATATGCCATCTAAATTTGCTACGTTTGGATCATAAATGAATTTGCATTAACTTATTTAGGTGTTGGTTGGTTGCTGATCCAGCGGTCCATAGGCTCATGTCCTTTGACCATTTAGGTGTTTAACATTTAGAAATCTGGCCAACAAAAGGAAACCATTGTGATACTGTGTGATTACAAGCATGTGACATATTTATTTTAAATTAAAAATCAAACAAGGAGGGTTCAGTTTTTCTGAAATTAGCAAAATGGCTTCATCTTCCACTAGTAAGAGAACTCAAAGATTTAGCAAACATCAAGTTTTATTATTTTTTGAAAGTTTTATAATTTGAGATATTATTTCAAGTGATGTGTCGGACAACAGTGTTTTCGATTTTGACAATGGAGATTACTGACTTGTTGAAAATCGGAAAATAAATATGTCTAGACCTAATCTGGTAAGGAAAAAAATAACTTAAAAATGATAAAACTGTTCCCACTGCTATTGTTTCTAAAGAATCAGGACTAGTGGCAGCAATGATAATCTTGCACTATGTTATACAGAAAATAGAGTAAGACCTAATGATAATATTGAGTGGAATAAAGTTCAACTTTGGAAATACAACACTTGGCAATATTTCATAAAGTTTCACAATTTTGTTCAGTTCTGAAATTTGACATGAAATACAAAAAAATTGCATAAAACACTAGGCAGTTGACTTCAAATAAACTAATTATGATCAGGAAAAGGACAGTCAAGACATCTACTTTAGTAAGATTGGATAGCAACATTTCAAGACAAGTAAAATTGAAGGTGAGTAGAACAAAATGCATTGGAAAAAAATATTTCTCTTCATCTAACATCCCTGATTGTGGTGTAATTTTTGTATTTTGTTGCTACAATTCTTATATATTTATACTGTATATGGATTCCACATTTAATTATCTTTCTTTTGAAACCTTATATGACCTTTCATTGCTAATACTTTGTCTTCAGGAAGTTTGCGTCTAAATCATGTTGCTATCCAAAAATGTAGCCTAAAATTAACTACCTCCAAACCAGGGGAATAATTCTGTCCTGAAAGAGTTTAATAGGCTGTGGTCTCACAAAGATGGAGAAGCACTGATATAGAGGTGCTGATCTCAATGATTTATTTTAGCAACTTTCAGGAATCTGCAAGTTGTTTATGTTAAACATCCAGTCCGATATTGGTCATGTGTATAGTAGTTTGTTTTAGGTCAACTTGGGTTCCCAACAACTTGTTTTGCAGAGAAGCTCCTGCAGAATATGTTCTGCATCTGTGTTGCTGCTCCGCAGATGCAGGCCATGATCACTGACACCAATTTGGTGTTTCTGTTCAGTTTATTATTGCTGTCTTACTCTGGGCTATAATTTCTGTTCATTTTGTTATTGTTGTCTTACTCTGGGCTATAATTTCTGTTAAGTTTGTTATTGTTGTCTTACTCTGGGCTATAATTTCAGTTTGTTATTGTTGTCTTACTCTGGGCTATAATTTCTGTTCAGTTTGTTATTGTTGTCTTACTTGGGGCGATAATTTCTGTTCAGTTTGTTATTGTTGTCTTACTCTGGGCTATAATTTCTGTTCAGTTGTCTCCACCGAAGTTGCATAAATTGTTTTAGCAGAGATTTTACTTCCTGAAGTTTTGAGGCACACTGTTCTGAGGGAGGTTGTTGTCTCCCATTTTTGTCAATTTATCAGCTTTTTTGTTACAAGTGCACAGTGGAGGTGGTGTCCATTGTAATGCTGATGTAGTTGTTCTAGATAATCAGAAAATATTTTGCCTGATGTCTTGTTTGGTATTTTAGATGGCTTGTTAAGGTATTTTGGATGGTTTGTTTGGTATTTTAGATGGCTTGTAAAACTGATTTTTAATCAATGGAGATTGTATTCGGTTTTTAACTGTTGTGCTGTAAAGAGTGTTAGTAATTGGTGGGGAAAGGAGAATTGGGGGGGGGGGGTGTCTGGTAATGAAGGAGAGTTTTAGACATTCAAGCAGTTTGCATGAAGGTCATGCTTCATGTTCATAAAGGTTTGCAATATTTTGTTCATTTCTGAAATTTGATATGAAACACAAAAAATGGTCAGGAAATGAACAGATTGGATGAGCAATTTCTGTGTTCATGGAGCACCAGCCGTCCCATTAGCTCATCAGTTCAGCCATTTGTCTTACTAGTTATTTTTAAAAATCTGTGTTTCTCTGCATACTGATTGGGTTGTCTATTTAATCAATATTTGCTTTGTGAGTCTGCTATGTTGTTGCCAGGTATGTATTTGTGTCCTGGTGTCCACTGGAGATTGATTTTGATGTAGTATGAGGTGAAGGGCTTAAAAAAGGCTCAAATGACATGAAATTTCTCATATTTACTCTGTCCCTCTCAACAAAACAACATTCTGCCAGACTAAAGTACCACTTATAGCACGTAACTACATCGCTTCAAGCAATAGACCCAAAGATCTCTGGGAAAACCACTTTTTAAACAGGATGTTATGAACCAGATTCAAATGAATGACCTCTTAAGCACAAGGTGAACAGATTAACCACAATGCTATGAAGAACCCCTGATTAAATTTGACAATGGAATGCATGCAAAACTAACACAGAAATGAGAGAATTGTGCATGAAACTAACAATTTCACCAGCAGGCCAGAAAAATCATTAGGTAATATGTTTGCCAAATAATGAGAATTAACTGCCTGTGTATTGCCGGAAACCCGAAAGGGGAGTAAAGAACAGCAACTTTACCGTCATGCAAGTCGTAAGTGGTGACTAAGGAAGTTTTGGGATGGAGTTGTCTGTCCCATTCTATATAGGGTCAAAGTAAACCAGAAGCCATGTTGGTCAGGTCGAAAAACGCAGATATCACAGCTAAACTGAAAACCAGGACATAACGCATTCCGCTCTCCGGACTACATCCTGATATCCTGCAGGAATTTGAGAACAAACATGAGAAAACAGGTCAAGGAACAAGTGAAGATTTGAATTGATTTCCTTGAAGACAATAAGAAACATATTCAAATCAGAGATTTATGGCAAGATACCTGTGAGTCCTAAGTGATGTCTGATGGTGTAGGACGAATAAATTTAATTCAAGAATATAAACTAGGTGAATACTCTTATAAGACAACTAAATAAACCAAAAATGATTTATATTTCCATTTGTGTCTTTTTTAACTTCAGCATGTCGGCTTTGGTCAATTTCTACAAGGTTGGATAGCCAACCATCATACCCAATGCACCTTAGCCATCACAACATTCATGGCAGATCAAGGTTGGATAGCCAACCATTACATCCAACACATCTTAGCCGTCACAATATTCATGACAGGTCAAGGTTGCATAGCCAACTATCACACCCAATGAACCTTAGCTGTCAAAATATTCATGGCAGATCACAGTGCTACTAGTCTTTGGTTCCTTTTTGGATCTCGACAACATGTTGATAAAAATCTGGATATATGTTACTTTCACAGTTTCAGAAATTCTGAACAGTTAACTAAACACAGAACTTATATGCCAGAACTGCACACAGTACCACACCACAAAAAGAAAACTATGTCCATCTCCCAGCTCTTCGGACAGACAAAATCTACAGTCTTGTCAACAGTACAGTTCATTGAAGAAATTCATACCAGCGTCTGACTTCAACTGGAGAACAAAGACGTTAACTTTGACAAGCTACACAAACTATGGACACACCTGCATATGTGCTATAGGTACAGCCACCATTCCTACTGGTAAAATGGTTGCTCCTCCCTGTGTGGGAAAGCTGACAAGCCGTGGTTGACCAATGGCGGTTATTGTTTGTCCCAAAGGTGCAATGGGTGCCACAGGTGGCTGTTGCTGATGATGTGAACTTGATTTGACCAGATTTTCTCTCACCCTGACTACAATTTTTTTCTGTGGATTGATAGATATTTTTGTGAGTAAATGTAAATTGTTGATAACAAATGTGAATTGTTGACAGAAAATAAAGAATATTATCCTGAAAAAATATAATTTAAAAAAAAAAATAGGCTAAATAACTATTTTAAAATGAACACATCAATGAAATCTATGTTGTTACCAAATTGTCTTTATCAAGGTATGACTAAACACACAATGGAACAAAATAGACCATGCTGAATTAAAACAGAATGAAGCTATGTGATGGAAACAGAGAGATCTGAAAATAAGAAAGTAGCAAATAAAGAATGGAAATATGTGATGTTACATGTCAAGAAAATACAATATAAAAAATATAAGATATATATATATATAAGATATATATAAGATATATCCAAGTTTATATTCCCACACAATGTGAAAGATAATAATAATAATAAGAGTAATGGGAATATAGCCATGAAAGATGTTACATTTTTAAAATCAATTATTAGCCCAGTGGGTCTCAATGTGTGGTGTATGTACTCATTGTATGTCTATGGATAGATTTACTGAGATCTACAATGAGACAAAATTAATTAGAACTTTATTTCTTTTTTGTCTACATTCATTCTCAAACTCCCAATGGTATAGTTTAAAAAAAAGCTCAAAAGCCATTGAGGATTGACTTCATTGTACTTGGTTTCCCTTTTTGTGTTCAGCCCATCTCTATGTAATCTCAAAGAAAGTAATTCTAAAGCATCAAATAATAACTCACAAGAATTTCAAGAAATAATGCATTTTTAAACAAGATGTGGTGAGGACCAAACTCAAGACCTCTTCAGCACAAGGCAAATGGCTTAATCATATAGTGAGGAATATCCCTATGATGTTATCCAGATAACAAAATGCATTGTGTCATGTCTTACAGCTTGGCTGTAATATTATGTGTCTTTCAGCCCCAAGCATCTAACTTCAACATGACTTTTGGGACACTTAGACATTCATCGGCACAAGTAAAGTATAGTTCTTCACTGTGACCTTTGCTCTAGTTTCGAGGTATTTCCTAACTGGTGTATTGTGATTGCCATGCGCAGCGCTATTGTTGTATGATTGAATTTGGAATATAATTAGTATTTAAAATTAAATAATATTTTTTTTAAATGAGTGCATTAGAATTAGTGTTTAGGGTTAAGGATTAGAATTAGTTTTTAGTATTTAGAATTAAGGTAAATTATTAGTATATAGAATAGCGGAAATATTCCTGGAGTTCATTTCTGGAATTTAAAAAAGTGTATCCCGCAGAGAATGCAGAATAAGGTGAGTGTTTCAGTTTATTCACATTATTACAGTTTTTAAACCTTACGGATTATTGATGTTCCGCGGAAATCTATGACGTCAGCTAATTAAAATTGTAAACATTGTGCTATTTATAGCACAGTGGAGAACTAATCTTTACTTTTACCCATGGAACAGCCAACTCCATCCTCAGTCATCACTTATGACAGACATAGCAGGTCAGTTTGCTATTCTTTGCTCCACTTGTGGAATTCATCACTATATATAGGTTTTGTATACTAATAATAATAATAGCCATCCATCGCATGAGATGACAACAACTTCAGACTTGTGTTGTTGAATCTCTCTGGTGTGTGTGCGGAGATGATGACAACAACTTCAGACTTGTGTTGTTGAATCTCTCTGGTGTGTGTGCGGAGATGATGACAACAACTTCAGACTTGTGTTGTTGAATCTCTCTGGTGTGTGTGCGGAGATGATGGCAACAACTTCAGATTTGTGTTGTTGAATCTCTCTGGTGTGTGTGTGGAGATGATGGCAACAACTTCACTTCAGACTTGTGTTGTTGAATCTCTCTGGTGTGTGTGCGGAGATGATGGCAACAACTTCAGATTTGTGTTGTTGAATCTCTCTAGTGTATGTGGAGATGCCAACAACTTCAGATTTGTGTTGTTGAATCTCTCTGGTGTGTGTGCGGAGATGACCGAACAATTCAATCCTGGAATCCCCTGCCACATTTTGGACATGTATGATCAGAATTGTGGAGTCTGTGTGTTTGTTCTTTTGTCTTTTCTGGCAGCACATTTTCTCTATGCCTCTGAAATTTGATGTTTTTCAACAATGTAAGCACATTTGTTGGTGTTGCTGCATCACACTGGGCGAGACTTTCTCAGGATGTGGTATCAATGTTGAAGCTCTTTCGACACATTGATTTGTCTGAAATGTAACTTGCACTGTACTTGACAGACCATCCACTTTCTTATTTCCAATGATTCCACAGTGTGATGGTATCCATTGAAGGGCAATAGCTGATTATTTGTGGATGTTTCTGAGCTCATGTCTGATATGCAGAAAGCTTTCATTTCTGTTGCTCTGGATTGATTCCAGTAGGAATATGCAATCTGCTGTGAATATATAACTCCTCTTATGGTGCTTATTTAACTCCTGCACTATTCCAGTGCTATCAAATGGATGTGAAAGCTGGAAAAGTTCTTTATCTTCAGAAAGAAACTACTGAGTTTTGAGAACAAATGTCTTTGTTCTAAAACTAACACCCATTGGAATGAATTCAAATCGAAGGATACAATCAGAGAAGAGACAAATCAAAACTTCATCACAGATATTACCAACATTTTCTGATAACATCTGTGATTAAGTTCTGAAATGACCCGATGTTGGTCCTACATCGGGCATGTACTTCGCGCAGTCATCAACAGAATACACCATCAATCTTTTGAATGGATACCTACAGGCAAAAGAGCTAGGGGTAGACCAAAAGAAACACTCAGAAGAACAATACTTAGAGAAAGTAAAACAATCAATATCCATACTATTCAAGAACTGCACAGAATAGTTTTGAACAAACAGAATTGGACAGATTTGACCTCTGCCCAAACTTCAATGAATGAAATGAATGTGAATATAGTTATCTTCTTTGATCTTGGCAGTCCTGGTTCGGTGAGACTTTCAGTCCTTGATAGAGTGCAACTGCTTCTGTTCTAAAGTATGCAAAGAACTAAAAGTCAGTAGAGAAAGAACTAAGGAAACGCGCTAGAAATTTATTCAACATACAATCAGAAGACCATCAGGAAACACTATAAGATAGGAACTGTTCTGGAACTCACAGGCAAAGAGGCAGACCAAGAAATATCTGGAAGAAAGAATTTTATGCTCTGCCGAAGACGGATGAGTCAAGCCATTGGCGCAAATAAAATAGCGAAGCAGCATCTTTTCTTTCTGAGGACTGCATCCTGCTGGACATCAAGTAGGACCACTGTTCCGCTACAAGAGAGAATCAGCGGGAGTTTGAGAATGAATGTTAAAGAAGAAGATTTGTATGCTGACACAAAGACTGGGCAAGACATGGAAACAGCTGGAAGAAAAATATAGCTAAAGACAATACAGGATGGAAGAGGTTCATTTAGGAGAAAAAATCTAGTTAAAGACAATACAAGATGGAAGAGGTTCACTAAGGAGAAAAATTTAATTAAAGACAATACAGGATGGAAGAGGTTCATTTAGGAGAAAAAATCTAGTTAAAGACAATACAAGATGGAAGAGGTTCACTAAGGAGAAAAATTTAATTAAAGACAATACAGGATGGAAGAGGTTCGTTTAGGAGAAAATGTTAGTTAAAGACAATACAGGATGGAAGAAGTTTGTTTAGGATAAAATTTAAAGACAATACAGAATGGAAGAAGTTTGTTTAGGAGAAATATTTAGTTAAAGACAATACAGGATGGAAGAAGTTTGTTTATGATTAATGAATCTAAAAGGTTGATAAAAGCTTTATACTCATAATTAGTTTTAACTAACTGAGCATAGTTTGTATTAGAAATTTCGTATACTTTATATATTTGTTTCTTCACATCTGTTCTCACAGTCCTGGTGGATCACTCTTGTAGCGGGACAATAATCTTACTAGATTTCCAGCAAGATGTATCCCAAAGAACAGAGATACATTGTGGCACCATTTTATTGACACAAATGGTCTAACACATCTGACTTCAGCATTGTATTTTTTAAATAGAACAATTTGCATCATACATCCAGGACTCACCAATGAAAATAAAAGTTATCAAAATACAACCATCACCACCAGCAAAATTGTACAGCCTCCTCACAACAGTAAGAAAACATGCACAGCTAATTATGTCCAGAACTCTCCATAGAAAGAAGATATCTAATAATTTGTGGTCTGCTAGTTACCACCAACAATCACACATAATAAGGTCCATAAGGCAAGTCCATAGATAAAGGAAGAAGTGGATGTGTTTGTGGGGTTCAAAACCCTCCAAAAATCATAACATAAGTACATTTAGTACTAAGAATTCAGATCAAACCCCCCACCCCCCCACAAATTAATGTTCACAAAAAAAGGTTGCAAAAAGTTTTTAGAAAAAGAGTTAACTACACAAAAAAATGAGGAAATTACCTTTTTTTCTCCTAGGTGACAAAATGAGTGTATCTATTACCTTAAACAATCACAGAAAGAATATAACTATTATAACTATTACCTCCAACAATCACAGAAAGAATATAACTATTATAACTATTACCTCCAACAATCACAGAAAGAATATAACTATTACCTCCAACAAGCACAGAAAGAATATAACTATTATAACTATTACCTCCAACAATCACAGAAAGAATATAACTATTACCTTAAACAATCACAGAAAGAATATAACTATTACCTCCAACAATCACAGAAAGAATATAACTATTATAATTATTACCTCCAACAATCACAGAAAGAATATAACTATTATAACTATTACCTCCAACAATCACAGAAAGAATATAACTATTACCTTAAACAATCACAGAAAGAATATAACTATTACCTCCAACAATCACAGATAGAATTTATCTATACTTTCAATAATCATAGAAAGAATATAACTATTACCTTAAACAATCACAGAAAGAATATAATTATTACCTCCAACAATCACAGAAAGAACAAATCTATTATCTCCAACAATCAGAAGCACACTATACAGTCACTTCAGAACAGCTACAAAACAATTACCTGAACTATTCTGCAAAAGAGCAACCAGTTAAAATTCTTAGTAAAAACATCATTAGTGATTACAATAAAATTATATAGATTACAGTAATCGAGATATATGCATATAATTGTAAGTGTTAGCTTCAAAATTAAAACAGATCAATATCACTCAAGTTGACCCAGCAGTAAATTCACTGGATTGATAAGTTTGAGAAATTATAAACAACTGTAGATGACTTGGTAGTTTACTACAAGCCCAAAAACTGTGAGGTTTCTAGCATTACAACCCTAAGGCACTATATGCTATTGGAATACATTAATTTTTACTGTATAGTTAACAGCTTGCAGTCTGTATATTTTCAACATATCATATTGTTTTATTATTAGATACTCTGGTATATAACCAGTGTAATGAGTTAACTATATGAATTACATAGAATGAAGTTCATGACATGAGTGTGATCAAGTGATCAGATAGGATACTAAAACATCATAAAACTTGTCTAAATATATTGTTTTCTTTATCATCACACAATATGTAGTGTGTAAACAATGAATAAACCTATACAAGAATAATCAATAATGGACAACACTAGGCCTATATTGCAATTCCTTGAGATAAAGTTATATCACTTCTTCTTTACCAAACAAAAATAAATATGCTGTATGTTCAATACAAATTAACAATAAAGAAGATAAGCAGTGATAATTTTTTAACATTTATTAACTGTTACTTACTTGTTCTTCGCTTAGTCTTTTAATTTCTTCTTGAAGTTCTGTTAGTCCCTTTTTTAGAGAAGGATTCTATGAAGAGACAAAAATCAATCACGTTTTTCATAAAACAATACAACTTGAATAAAATAACTCCCACTCTGACTCACAATCAAGTTCATTTTAAAACTAAAAGTTAGCTTGTATCACATTTAGATACATTTAAATCATCTGAACACCAAATAACAGGCCTGTGTCTAGACTGAGAGAAAATGGCTGCATTAAAAGTTTCAAGAACAAAAATCAATAATTTATCAGCACACACGACATTCTCATGGCTGCTAACACACGGGGGAATGGATGAGAACCAGGAATCGTGAGATTCCAGTTCATGACAAATACAGAATAATAAAATATTCACATTACCTGGCTATCTCCTTTCATCTTTACTACCAACATCTGCAAATAAAAGCAGAAATAAAACGACTTATTTCAATAACTCAACAATGAATAGATACAAGTTTAAAAGGAATGAACAACCGAATTAAAAAATGAAGTAAGTCGGCCAAGTTGTTAACCGACTCCAGTCGCACCAGACGATTCGGAAACCATGGCAATACACATTCAGGTCCTGTCTGGAATAAATCGAAACTGTATACGTGTAAAATAATAATAGTAAATGAAAGGGGTTTAGGGAGAATGTTTCTGTACTTTTGATAACGAGGAATCGGTTTGAAACGAACTTTTCTGATTGGGAAAGAAAGTTACACAATGCCGATGAGGGAGGCAAAAAAAATCAATACTCAAGAGTGCGAGTGGGGTGTTAGGAAAAACCTCGGTTTTCTTACCTGATGACTCTGTATGGCTGCTTTCAATTTGGTTTGAATCGCGCTTAATTCTAGCCTCGACATATTTTAAGACGATACTAAATAATTTAATCACTTTATGATCTAGTTTCAGGTTATGTTACGCGTAAATTAACTAAGTTGTAAACAACATTTCGAGCCAGCAAGTGGCGACACTCTCCGCTTTAGAAAACTGCTTTGATTGTATGATAAAACATATATGGACATTCTGTTCAAATACATCTATGCACACGTTAATGCAATCATATCAAACAGAAATGTGAGACAAAACTTCTGATATAACGAATAAATCGTTTTTAAAATTCATAATTGTGTAATTTGCTTTCTTCATATGAATTATATTTTTTCTCGCAAGATGAAAATAATGACCGCAGCATAACCCAATGTCAAACGTTATCGTAAAGTTCCGTAAATTCAATGTTGCCCATTCATGGATTCAACCTGTCGTTTTTCTTTCATGATTCAGGCTACACTTATGCACAATATTTGTATTCTTCGCATACACATTTAGACTTATTTAGTTTTCTAGTAAATGTCTATGTGTTGTTTCTTGTATAAACTGGACGGTGTGTTCCGTTTCTTATTTTGTACTCCAGAGTTTAATATTATAGGCGTTTCACATAAGGAAGAATAATTACGTTCTAATTGTTGTTTTTTTTTAAACAATGTACGTACGGAGCGAATTTGTGATTGCATTGCAGAAGGGGATGTATGCTGGATAAAATGTTCATTTTGAATAAAAAAAATACATAAATTAAAATGCCAGAACATCACGATAAACCTACATGTCATTTTTAAGATGTAGGCATACAAAGTCTTAGACAAGAGTGCAAATTACAGGCTCCTCGTGTGTATGGTTATGTATGACAGTAAAGACACAATAAAAACTCGTGTGCTTATGTTTAAAATTCAAATTTAATCGTTACCAGTGATTATATGAACCGACACTGGTACACAGCTTGCATACCCATAGAAGATCCGTCGTTTCATCAGACGGCTATGCTGACAGTTTCCATAGCGCATTGCTTGTATATTTTCCTAGTCCTACCTATCAATCTCCCCGAACAATTCCAAACTCATTCAATCTTTTTATAACAGTTTCATCCAACATACCGTTGTCATCGTCTCACAAACTCATACATAGAAAATTCACATTGTCCTCCTTTTCCATTGACATCGTCTGTCCTGACACCTTGAGACTAACGGGAATTGAACCAGTCTCAAGAATTCCCGTTAGTCTCAAGAATTTTTAAAAATTGTCCTCTGGCTTCCTACTTTAATTTACTTGTCCTGACACCTGTACTTTTGCATCCTGTCAGCTCTAGCATTACCCTTAGCTTCAGCGTGACCTGGTGAAAATAGGGCCTATCCACTAAGTCCCTGAAAGTGTGACAACTCAATGTACTCCATTAATCAAGTAGTGGTCATCCATTATGAATCTTGCGAGTCGTGGATTGAGAGTCCGACACAATAACAGAGCCATAGTTATCACTATTTCTGAGATTCAGATTAGGGCTCAGGAACTGTCTCTTTGTCAATTCTCATTCTTGATGTAGTTGTAATATACGCTTCGCACTTTGCAACAATTAGAAGGATTATAGAACCCTATTAGAATGAAACATTTTTACACTCAGATTTAATTGCTATTACGGCATATTGGTTTCAGGTGCGTTTCTGATCTATTGACCAAAGGTTCCAACTTCGAATTAGAACAATTCTGAGGTCATCGAAAGAAGGTGAGCTTATAGTTAAGTCTCGATTCATATAGGAGATTAATGATAAACGTGGAGGTCCCGTGCGCACTCTAAACAATCATTGGCTGCTCAGAAATCGATACGGCTAGGCTGAAAACCCGCTTTCCGGGTAAAGGAATAGTCCGCTACAAATCAGACACCATCACAAAAACTGGAAAAACATCGAAATCCTTGCCATAACTACAGCATCTGCGCACTGCTGTTGGTATATTCCTGTGTGAGAAGGATGTACCCAGGTGAAGTGGAGACTATGCCTAATTGGTCCTTGCACTAAGAAATACTGGAATGTGCTAATGTTCAGTGTTTGTGACCCTCTGGATATTTACATACCTGTGCATTGTGTGTTGTTGCTGTCTGTGTGTCAGTCGACCGGTTCATATTCATTGTAGTTTGAGAATATACACTTGACTCTAAGCACATTTCTTTAGAGACGCGATGTGGTTGAATTTGAAAAAACGTATTGACTCAAAGTTCGAGGCGAATAGGTGCCAGCTAAACATACCTGTTCAAATACCATCTACTGCCGTCTCATTTTTTCAGAATAGGGAACACAGTATATCGATACTGTCATTTGCCATGCAATTGTCAAGAGACGACTAAGTAGGTTTTGGGGTGTAGTTGGCAACCTCACTTCAAAGAGAGACAAAGTGGCCCAGAAGCCATATTGAAGTTGGATGTGACACTCCGAAATACGTAGATATCGCAGCTATGCTGTAAGCCATGATTTCGGGTTCCGTTTTCCAGATTGCATCCTGCTAATCTGTAGAAGTTTTAGAACGAACGCAGGAGTAGAATAATCTCACACTTTTGTGTCTATGTAAAGTCGAAGATTTTAATTTAGATATCACTACCTGCCGAAGACGGATGTGTCGGGCCGTTGGCGCAAATAAACCGGCGACACAACGCATTTCCATTATCTGGACTACATCCTGCTGGAAATCTAGTAGAACCATCGTCCTGCTACAAGAGAGATCGAGTGGGAGTCTGAATAAACGCTGAAGAAGAATAGATATCACTGAAGGGGAATATTGAAGGTGGTAGACGCAGAGGGTGATAAAGCAAACACAGACAGATATCATGCAAGTATTAAACAAGTCGGAATATTTCCTAATTCATCCGCACCACTGGATAAAAATCGCTGAAGGACTCTGTATTGATGCGTCCATTTTGGTATCCCTGGTGGGTTATGGGTTTATGTTATGTTATGTTCCTCCAGGGCCATGTGCGGTGCATAGGGCAGAAACCATAGCATTCCATTTCTGTCTTTGTGTTGCCAGGTCTTTCAGTATTTTGGGTGTTGCTTAGGTTCATTTACATGCCTTTTCTATTAGTGGTTCTTCGTAGAGTTTCATTAGGTCTCCCTCTTCTTCTTACCCCGGTGGCACCAAATGTACTGACTCATGGGGAATTCTTAGGTTGGGGAATTCATGAGGAACCATGTCCGTGTTTCGTCGGGTCCGAAAGAGGGGCAAACAATAACAGCACTTTTTACCTTCCATGCGTATCATAAGAGGCGACTATGGAGGTCTTGAGTTGGAGTTGGCCGTCCCATCCCATATAGAATCGTATTGACTCAGAAGCCATGCTGAAGTCGGGTATGTCAGGCCGAAAATCGCAAGTATCATAGCTAAGTTGTAAACCACGACAGCGCATTCTAGTCTTCGAACTACATCCGGCTGATATGCAGGAGTTTTAGAACGAATGCAGCAGAAGAAGAATATCACTGTATGTTCAATTGACCAACTTTCTGGAGGTAATTGTCCTGCATGTTCCGTTGCTCTGGGATGTCCGTACTACATACGCTTTCTAAGAAGCACCAGCCACGTGTTCACTATAGCGCACGAATACACATCTTGTCAATATTTCTCGAGTATATATATATATACTTATCTATATATATATATATATATATATATATATATATATATATATATATATATATATATATATATATATATATATATATATATATATATATATATATATATATATATATATATATATATATATATATATATATATATATATATATATCAAGCTGTCCGTGGTTAGTATCAGTAATTACTTTCTAGAGCAGCTTCCTTACATCCAATATTCATACGCTCTCAAGTGTAGCGCGCATAGAACGATAAAGTTGTGAAAGTTTCCTATGTTCCTTTCAGTGGGGAATCAATTTTCTGATATTGGTATGGTCGCAACTGTCGTCAATCGATATATCGTTTGTTCATGCGGTATCGTTCAGGATACTCAGAGCCTCATTTTGTAAGTTACTGTAAAAAATGCCTGTTGTTACAGAAATGTAGAACTTCTTCGCCATTTGCTCATACGACTGCATTGACCTCGATTACAAAAGTGGATGTTTGTCTCACATTTCTATACAGTATTTACTTCAGGTATGTCGGGAAGGGACATTTCTGTTCTATTTCAGTAGACTGGGTGCAGAGGGTTTCACTGTGATCTCGTACGATTCTCATAGTTATCAGATAATCAATGTCCCGAAAACACCCCCACGAAGGACCGTGCAGTCCTATGATGCAGATAGACGGCCGCATCAGGCAGCACCAATCAAAGTACATTGTTGGGGCGGCATTTAGAAGAAAAACAATTTAAGGGGCGGCATTTCAAAGAATTGCATCATACTGAGAAAATCCACCGCTAGAACCAACCTCCACATAGTGACCCTACTAACATATGTAACATAGCTCGCGTGCTACTTCTGGCTAACACGTTTAGGAATCGCGTCAGACGTTAGTTGAATGAGAAGTGATTGCAACCGGACAAACAGTATCTCCATCACCTATCAGTCTATAGTCTATACACTCCATGACACTTGCAACATAGTGGCACAGCACGTTTTGGATGAGGTTGTTTGAGTGTAAGGCTATAACATAACATATGTGGTCAGAGGAATGAAAGACTGGACGAAAATAAATTTGCCGCCCACCCGATGATGCCGCACGGGGCGGTCCGCACCTCCACCCCCCCCCTCGCTACGCCACTGCTTAGTGGTTTAAGATATTCGCTTTGTGATCAAGGCGTCGCGGGTTTTTCTTCAGCTAACGTCGCCTTGTATTTTAAGTGTATTTTTTTAAATATCAAAAATTCATGCAGATCATCGTTTGAATATGCAATGTTTCGTGCCATGAGTGGTACTATCGGCAGGGAGTGAGCGTACCGCTTCGTTCAGAAGGACGAAGTAAATATGGAGCATATCCAGTACAATGAAGTCAATCCTCTACGCCTTTGAACTTTTTTAGAGATGGTCAATGTCGATGTCCCTGATATGAGCTAGTCGAAAGATCATCATCACGGCACACAGGACACATCCATAGGTGCTCCGATTCCCCCCCCCCCCAGTATATCCACATTTACACCACGACTGATAATGCATGTTCTCTGTTGGTTAACAAATATTCTTTGCCGGCCATAAAAAATGTTAATTTATTGCCATGTCACATTTCAAGCCCATCTCCTTTATTCCGGACATGGAAATGGAATAATTTTCTTCATTAATTTCTTTTGATCGTGCCGTTTCTCTAAAACAATATGTCGGCGCGATCCATTGCCCTGCCATTCGATATATTGGCAGATTCTGCCAATCTATCTGCTCATCAATGCTTGAACACCTGAATTGCCAAGCGCAAAATAAATGTGACACCCTCAAACCTTGACCTCCCAACAACATCAATCAACTATTCAGGAATACAGCCCGCTTGTATTTTCATAATCGTGTTCGCTGAGAATGTTGACACGAGTTACACTTTGTGAGCAAATTAAGTTCAAGGCCCTGGTTACTGCCATACTTTTTTATTGTCATGCTACTTGTAGTTACAGCGACAGATGGGCTCTCCTCTCTGATAGTCTTACCTACCGTGAACAACGCATACGTCTAACAACAGATACAACCATATCACAATACTTTGTATTCTCACAGATCAATGCCCGCACCTCAGATTTAACACCATGGAACACCTACATTTTCTATCAAGAGTTATTGCTACCGGAAAGGGCGTATGACAATTTACGGGAACGCGTTTGAACAGAACAATACCCGATATAAGTAAATGACGTTAGCTCCTAAAAACATCTATTAAAAATCTGGAGTAGTCAATACATGCTGGACCGCAGGGTTGTGTAATGACAAATTTATGGTGGCCACTATGTCTTAAACGTCCAGCACAAGATCGGTTGAAGGCCGAGAACACACAGTAGCCAAAATAATATGTCCTATAGCAAACCTCTCACTGCAACATACTCCACTGAAAGTAGAAGCCCTGCCTTATGTATTGGATCTACGAACCTATAGCAAGTACCATTGTTACGAAAGAAAGCTTTGAATACAACACACCATTACGCAAGGGGAAAACGTCGAGCAAATGTCAATACGCACATCTTGTTAAAACTCGTGGACCTACCCAGTGTGTTGTTGCAGTAGACCCTATCGTTCTTAGCGTATTAAGTACCAAGATCAGATGCTCCTGTGTATGAATGAAAGGGGAAAGCGCCTAACAAATGTCGATGGCACATTTTCTCAAGCTATCAGATATGCACTGTTAAGAATCAGATTCTGAAAGTGTTGGCAGTGTTGCTGAGGAACAAGTCTTCGTCAACGAGGGCGAGTTAACCCTAGTCTAACTCGAGTGTCACCCACCGCTCACTTTTGGTCGTATTTGGTTGCACATAGAGAATTGGGTATATTATCTCAAGAGCACAGTGGGCAATAATATCGCCTCTAACATATGAAAGTTGTTCACCGTCAGCAAGGCTCCTTGTCCGAGATAGAAATAATCGTCCAAAGTATAAATCTCTGCTTGCTGCCTCCATTGCAGAATGAATCACCAAAATGTCAGAAGTCCCGTTTGAAACGCAACGTGGAAAAAATCCGTGCTCTTTTGCTTATTGTTATGTATTTTTTTTACATAGTTTTAATTTGTTAATTAGTATTAACAGTTACAGTATTACTAAATATAGTATTTATCGTTCCATTTCAGGAACATGTTTTGGTATAGAAAGTTCAAATGCACAGTGAGTGAGTGAGTGATACACAACATAGACTGAGAGTCAGAGCAGACATCGTTTGTCGATGGATTGGAAGTAATCACGGGAAGACGATTCGAGTGTGTGCGAAATGCATAGCCTGAAACTCAGACCCAGACTCAGGCTATACACGTTAAAAGGACCATGCCATGCATATCAGTGCGAAGCAATGTAAATCTATTTCGACTGCCACCGTTGCGCAACACTGCCATTACTCCTTAGTGATCGTCCGTCTGTTGTGTTAAAGTGAAACTTTAAAAACATGTATTATACGTAAGTACCATTGTTATTCCGTTTCACATCAGTATAACCTTATATTGATTACAATAACAAAGGAAATTGGGTTCAGTATCCAAGCACACAGTGAAATGAAGTGGTCTTTCTACACGGAGAACGCTTCGCCGGCAACGAATAACCTCGTTCGAAGATAGAATTACAATGGATGACCCAAGCAGAATATCTGTTCGTTTTGCGAGATAGACCCACTTTGAATAGATATCACATTTCCAAGACATTGCACATCGCCGAAAGTTGAAATTTCCTGGGTATGACATACATCTTGAAGACACCCCTTCGACCACGAATGCACATATGACACAAGGGATACTCGATCTTATTTCCTTGAGATCGAAAACAAAAATGAAGCACACACAGTCAATTTTTGGTTATGTGTTCTACAGAAAGATGGAACGGAAACAAATAAACTGTTTTCGAATATACCCATAGCTCTTTAGTGTCGTGCTGTAGAGGCTCCACACCGGAGAAATCAGCACAAAAAGCCCTACAAACTCTATCCGTAGCCATTTGGAGGAGTGTAAAAACATCATGCCTAGACCACTCCTTGATGTTATAAATGCACGTTTTTTCTTGATCCGCCACTTCTTCTTCAATTCTCGATTGTTCCTTGCAAAATAATTTTAGAAGTGAATCGTGTCTCGTTACACCAAACAAATTTACGCCGTTTCACCACTACCAACAGTGGTTTATGATGCCTGCAGGTTTTTTAATCTGCTTTTGAACGAATATATTTGTCTTGTGTCCTATATAACTAACTTGTAACACACGCATTGGCACTTGTATTCAAAAGCATGAACCCTTCTTTCCGTGTCTACATTGAATATCCAGCTTCCACGACTGTATAAAAGTATTCTTGGCACTCGCAATCTGAATAGATTGATCTTTATTGTAATACTGATATGGTACTTTTCCAAATCATATTTAACCTTGCCATAGCAACCATCTTCACCTGAGTCTTAACTTAATTTCATTTCACGAGTTGTCATCATAGCATATTTGAGACCCGAAATATTTGAAAGTGGTAACTCCTTCAAGTTTGTGATCGTTTAACCGGATGTTTGTGGAATTTTGCTTGATATCATTAGTCACCAATATCTTACTTTTATCAATACTAATTTCTGTGCCGTATTTCAGACTAACTTCTTCCAACTTGTAGGTGAGTTCTGGGGGTTTAGATTAGGAACAAGCCAAGAGATCGATCGATAGCATAGGTATAAAAGTAGTCTACCGCCAATAGTTATTGATGTCTGTTGATCTTGTAATGACTCCTGCATTATATATTCAAAACAGATGTTAAGAAGTAGGCCTATAGGGGAAAGTATACAACCTTGAGGCACTCCAATACATGTCTTGAAGAATATTCATCAATGCTGTTATTTATGAAAATAAATTGGTTACATCGTACATATTAAATTGCATACACTGTTTATATCTGTATACAGTACTTCAATAGCTGTCATATTGTTTATGTCGAAGTTATATTGTTTCAGTATCTGTCGCAGACCATGTTTTATATTCGTTCTGATATCAAATCTCGGAAAACATTTCTTAATTTTTTATTTTTTTTGGCTATTGTGTATTCCCTGCTGTACTTGTTCCTAATATATAATAACTGGCGATTACTCAAACACACTTTTATATATTTTTGTATATGATTTCACATAACTTGGATTTAATTTTCGAAGGCAACTCATATATAGCTTATAAAAACATATCATTTGCCATATCTTTTAATTCCATATTTGCTAGTCAAATTAGCTTACAAGTTCTTGCCGCGTGGTCTATTCTGCAATTTTGATTGTATAACTCCCGACAAAAACACGTTCATCGTCCACATTGTAATGAGGGAAATGAACTTATCGAGAACTGCACATTCAAAACTTTGGAACGGATGTTTACTCCTGTATTGAGCAATGCACGCATGCGGTTGTGTCTGTGGGTCTCACAATGGCCCACTAGACAAACCACCCATGCAGCAGAAAACCTTATTAAATAACATGCCGTTATTTTGACGTTCTCTTATGGAAGCTTTGTTGCATGTCATCTATACAATTATATACCCCTTCTCAGTAGAAGCTCCTTCAATAGTCATTGCACTAAGACGAAAGCTGAAGTCTCCTGCATTTGAAAGAAATATTAGAACAATCACCAAACTGCACATAGGAAGTAATAGCTGATCACTCTCAGTTCCTAATATTTTCAATCAATCAGTCAATCAATCATTGAGCAATGTTAGTCTGTTTGAGACTGTTTCTGTTCAGTCTAAGTGCATCATAAGCTTGTGTGATGTTTTCTCCACTGGAAATCAGTGCGGCTGAGAGTAATTGCATCGTCAACAAATCTACCTACTTATCTACCTACCTACCTGTCTACCTACCTACCTGTCTACATACTTGTATGTCTGTCTAATCTATCTATCTAATATATGTAAAAAAATTGGCAGCATATCCTATTCAGTACGTGGCTATCAACCCAGCATTTTTTGGCTGTAGTGATTTTCTAGACGATATAAATACATTCAGTAGTTTGCTAGTGCTTTTGTATGTATATACATTGCCAATTTCACGTATGCTGTTCAGCGTCATGGGTTTTGTTTAAGTTGTCTGTCTTTGGCCATTTGGGTCACATTGGTCATAATCAGCCTGTGTCCCTTTAATATTTCTTTAATTGACTCCACCTATATATATCTTGATCTTTTTCGTTCCTTGTAGCCCGATCCTCTGCTATTGAGCCTATTGTATGTACGAAGGACTGGTCACGTTGGTTATATTCTCATAAGGTTCCAAATTACACGGTTTGCCGTCTATCGTTGTAGTCGTGGCTTGAGGCAGTCTTTATTTATGTTCTAATTCTAACAATGTAATTAGAGTTACCTGTTCTAATTCTAACAATGTAATTCGAGTTTCCTGTTCTAATTCTAACAATATAATTAGTTTCCTGTTCTAATTCTAATAATGTAATTATAGTTTCCTGTTCTAATTCTAACAATGTAATTAGAGTTTCCTGTTCTAATTCTAACAATATAATTAGAGTTTCCTGTTCTAATTTTAACAATGTAATTAGAGTTACCTGTTCTAATTCTAACAATATAATTAGAGTTACCTGTTCTAATTCTAACACTATAATTAGTTACCTGTTCTAATTCTAACAATGTAATTAGAGTTTCCTGTTCTAATTCTAACAATGTAATTAGCGCATAAACACCGTTTTCCCAACCACCCCATTCCCCCACCCTTTCCTTATTGTTGAAGTAATTTAATGACAGCCTCTAATGGTTTTGACAATAGCTTCAATAAAAACTATATGCACCATCCACAATCTTGTTAGATAACAGCACACAGCTATCTGATTTGTCCACCAATCTTATTTGAATGCGTACAGCTATCTGCGTCGTTCACCAATCTCGTTAGAAAAAGTACATCTATCTGCGTCGTTCACCAATCTTATTAATAAACTTACAACTGTCTGTGTTGTCCTCCAATCTGGTTAGAAAGCTTACAGTTATCCACGTTCCTGCAGTCGTATCTTATGACATTCATTGCTGGCTGCAGAGTTAGCTTGTTACTATTCCCTAAGTCCCCATTAGAGCTTTGCTGCATATAATCAGTATTGAGCATTGACACAGACGTGTAGTGTGCTGTGTTGTGTTAACCAATCTTTAAATGTATTCACTAGACATATTGTACATAATTTATTCACTAGACGTATTGTACATTATTCACTAGACGTATTGTACATTATTCACTAGACGTATTGTACATTATTCACTAGACGTATTGTACATAATTTATTCACTAGACGTATTGTACATTATTCACTAGACGTATTGTACACTATTCACTAGACGTATTGTACATTATTCACTAGACGTATTGTACATTATTCACTAAACGTATTGTACACTATTCACTAGACGTATTGTACATTATTCACTAGACGTATTGTACATTATTCACTAGACGTATTGTACATTATTCACTACACGAATTGTACATTATTCACTAGACGTATTGTATACTATTCACTAGACGAATTGTACATTATTCACTAGACGTATTGTATACTATTCACTAGACGTATTGTACATTATTCACTAGACGTATTGTACATATAAACTGAAGTTATTTCTTGTCAATATTTGAATAGAAATATGGATTACTGACACGATGGTGTGTTTCCATGCTTTAATTATGGAATAAGTAGTTGCTAATCCGTAAATAAGGAATGGCGGTTTGTGGTTCAAATCACCCCCCCCCCCCAACAAATCAGAACATGACTTTTAGTAATAGGAACTTAGCCAAAAAGTGGACCATAAGTCAAGTACATTGTCCTGGGGAAAAGTCATCTATTCAGAGGAGGTCTATGTCACGAAACGAACTGGTATTCTGCTTGGGTCACCCATTGTGCTTCTATCTTCGGACGAGGTGCGTCGTTGCCGGCGAACCATTCTCCATGTAGAAATTTCGCATTGTGTCATTGGATACTGAACCCAATTTTCTTTGTTATGACAGTGCTGTCAACTGTGAAAGCTAAATGGATTAAGGTTGTTTCGCCCTTATGGAAGTAGTCCTTTTAACCTGTAGCGCTGCCAAACAAGTCATGGGTCTGGGTTTCAGTCTATGCATTTTCCTCGCACTCGCCTCGTCTTCCTGTGATGGCCTTCCTATCCATCAAGAGAGGTATGACTGTCTCTACAGTGTATCACGTACAGTGCTCTTGATCTTTATAGACCAAAATATATTTCTGAAATGGAGGCAGTACGCAGGGATTTAGAATTGGGTCTATTACTCCTATCTTGGACATGGAGTTGTGCTGCCGATGAACAACTTTCCTATAAGAAATACGATATCAGTGCCCACTGTGCCCTTATGATACTAGACCCAACTCTCTATTTGCGACCATAATGCGCGATGAGTGTCAGTCGAGTTGAACTTGGGTTGCCAACAATGCCAGAGTCTGAGTCCTAACATTGCATCTGTCTGAGAGTTTAAGCTGCTGTAAAACTGTATAACAATAGTACATGCCTAAAACTCTTCAGAAACAAAAATGTAGATTTAAACATCAAAATAACACTATTCAAAACGATTATTATACTAACGATGTGCTACCAATACCAAACATGGACAACGATAGCTCAAAACAAACATAAACTAGTGACAGCTGAAATGACATGCTTACGCAGAATCCAAGGAATATCGCTAAGAGACATAGTGAGAAATTAGGACATTAGACAAAGAACCGGCACTATCCCATCTTGGAGCATATTAAGAGCCAACAAATTAAATGGTTTGCACACATCAACAGACTTCCACCAGACAGCATACCACAGCAAGCTATGCTACACAGATACAGTGAAGGCAGACTTAGAGGCCGACCTAGAAAACGATGAACCACCGAGATAAAAGAGGCGACATATTCCACAATATACTCAGCACTCAAGGGCCATCTCCAGAGAACTCTTCTACCCCTGACGCTGAAAGGCAATAAAAGTTTTAACGAATAAATAGATACCTAAAACACAAGATCGATCAGCTTTACAATGAACGCATAGACTAGTTTCAACGTTTCAACCTTAAGGTCGTTTTCAACAAAATACAAGACAAACCGTAAAAGAAAAAAACACTAGAAAAGTAAAACGAGATTAAGTGAAACTACTGGTAAGACTGTATAATAATAGTACATACGTAAAGTACAAAATCGGTCATTGTCAATCAGCTTTACAATTAGTGCACAGACTATAATAATATAGGGTATGTGTATGAACAAATACAGATAACAGTGTACAAAACAGTTTCAACGTTTCAGTTTTAAGGTCTTGTTCAAGAAAACACAAGGCAGTCAACGAACAGTTGCTGTCGTATGACGTAAATTTTCCAGAGCCTAGTCTTACTTATGAATCTCCTGAAATCCCTTATGTCTCTGGCAAGTTGTCCCGCTTCCTCTAACGATATGTACATGCATTCCTGAATATATCTTGTCCAAGGACGTCTTGGTCGACTTCTGTCTCTACTGCCTTCTATCGCCCTCTCCAACAACACTCTTTCCATGCCATCGTGTCTCTTCACACTGCCGAACAAACCTAACTTCTTTCCTAATATGGTGTTTAAAAGCCAAGTCTTCTTGAACGTTGATTTTTATTCTTAACACGTTGTGGTTCGACTTTCTTGCTGTCCATGGTATTCTCAGCACTCTTCTATAGCACTTCATTTCAAAGATCTCTATTCTCTTGGCTGAACAAACAGTAAAACGATACTAAGTGAGAAGCACTGTATAACAATAGTTATTGCGTACTGAAATGGTTGAGATATACATCAGGAGTGCCTGGGCCTTCACGGCTCAAAGGTGGGGGAAGATCATCAGAGAGGAATGGGGTAAGTTAGCTCATCGACAAACAACATGACAATGAAGTTTTTGGCAGTAACCAAAGCTTTGAAATGGGTGTGCTTGCAGACTGTCTGCGAGCGTGTCTGCATACTCAATGACTCGGTAAGCATGATTGTGAAAATACAGGCGGGGTGCATTTGAGAACAATGGCTGAATGCGGTGAAGAATTCCTGTGTGCGTAAAGTGACTGTTATTTTTGTGCCGGGACATGTGGAAGTATGGGGTAATGAGAGATCAGATAGTTTGGCCGCACACGCGGCTACTACGACTGTTGGCGGAGCGATGGATAGGGCAGACATTTTGAACACCCTGCGGGAAAACGCACAAACAAATGACTATAAGTGACAATGACTCTTGTTCCATGACTAGAATAAGGGAGCTTGGTTTGAAATGTGGTGTCGCTAGAAAGGAGCGTTTCGTGGGCGAGAAAGAATGATGGTCAATCAACGGCGTACTGAGACCGTCAGTCAACGTGTAATGGCGGTTACACTCAAGGAGAGATCTCAACACCTATGGACATGTCTGGACAGGCTCTGTGTTTCTAGTTCCTTGTGCTAATACTGTACAATACGTCGAGTGAATATTGTACAATCTGTCTTTATTCCAGACATTTGGCAGAAGACGACTAAGGAAAGTTGGGGGATAGACTGACAATCGGTCACCTGTGAAAAAATCATCATTGTCACTGCATGTTTATTGTCACTGCATTGTCATTGTCGTGTCTTGATTGGTACTGCCCATAAAGTAAGTCAACAAATTGGGGAGTGAAGGTCTAAAACATTATAACAGTTGTTGACAAAGAATTCAAATGCGCGGTGTCGCCGTTTTATTTGATCAAATAAGCAAATGACCCGACACATCCTTCTTCGGAGGAAAAAAATGAAATTTTTTATAATGTAAATCAAATCTTTCGGATTTTGTAAAAATGTGAAATAAATCATTTAGTTTTTGTAAAAATGTGAAACAAATGATGTAGTTTTTTTCGTACATTTTCGAGTTAAAATATTGAGGGTAACTTAATTTTGACATTATTACCAAACATTGGTAACATATTGTTGACGTGATTTATGGACAGACACTTTTGTCTTCTGTCGTATGGTCTCCCCCCCCCCCCCCCCATAGATGAAAAAGTCCCCCATAGATGACAAATAGATGCAGGTTAGCAGGCTTTGCGTTATTTTCCTTTTGTAGTATAATCTTAGGTGACGTGGAATGTTAGGTATACCATTACTACAGATGTTAGGTATACCATTACTGCAGATGTTAGGTATACCATTACTGCAGATGTTAGGTATACCATTACTGCAGATGTTATGTATACCATTACTGCAGATGTTAGATATACCATTACTGCAGATATTAGGTATACCATTACTGCAGATGTTATGTATACCATTACTGCAGATATTAGGTATACCACTAAAGCAGATATTAGGTATACCACTAAAGCAGATGTTCGATATACCATTACTGCAGATGTTCGGTATACCATTACTGCAGATAGTAGGTATACCACTAAAGCAGATATTAGGTATACCACTAAAGCAGATGTTCGGTATACCATTACTGCAGATGTTCGGTATACCATTACTGCAGATATTAGGTATACCACTAAAGCAGATGTTCGGTATACCATTACTGCAGATGTTAGGTATACCACTAAAGCGGATGTTAGGTATACCATTACTTCAGATGTTCGGTATACCATTACTGTAGATGTTATGTATACCATTACTGCAGATGTTAGATATACCATTACTGTAATTGTTAGATATACCATTACTGTAATTGTTAGATATACCATTACTGTAATTGTTAGATATACCATTACTGTAGATGTTAGATATACCATTACTGCAGATATTAGGTATATCATTACTGTAGATGTTAGGTATATAATTACTTCAGATGTTAGGTATACTTCTTCTTCTTCATCGTTCTTCAGTCAGATATCAGGTTACAGCGCCAATAGCTTCAATTAATTGTGTGATTCGCTTCAGGTCGTCCATGGAACCCCTCAAGTCTGGAAGCAGTGCCGTCTAAGTAGGCCATATTTTCTCCCTCTCTTCTTGGTAGAGTTGACAGGCATGAAGAATGTGTTCTGCAGTCTCTGGGCTCAGTCCACAGTTGCACAGGTCTGTCTCACCAATCTTCAGCTTTCGGAACATGTGACTTCTCAGTCTGTTGTGACCAGTTCGTAGTCTGAAAATGATGGTTTGTTCCTTGCGTGACATTTGATGGTAGGGGTCATTTGGAGTTAGGTGCATCTTCTTCCAATTTTTCTTATATTCTGCTTTTAACATGGTCTTACATTCATAGTACGTATTATCACTTTCTATTTGTTCCAGTGATTTCCTTGTCAGGCGATCAGCTTTTTCATTTTCAGGTATGCCACAGTGACCAGGGATCCACTGCAGTGCTGTTTCTTTGGCGGTACTGCTGAGGTGTAGTAAGCAGGCCGTAAGTTCATTCATGTTCATGTTCTTTGGATCTCTCAATGCCTGCAATACTGACTTTGCATCTGTTAGAAAGATTACATGTCTGTTGTGACTCGGCAAGCAATTTATGAGCATTCTGGCTGCCCTATTATGGCTTCCATTTCAGCTTTGAAATTTGTGGAATGTTTGCCTGTGGGTATGGATTTTTCTATTTCTTTTCCATCTGGTGTTACTATATATATTCCTGATCCTCCATCTAATACTGCCTCTTTCGCTGATCCATCTGTATATACATGAATTCATATATCCTTTGGGTATGCTTTCTGTGTGTGATTCTTAGTTGTCTCTTTTAGTACTTGTATAGTAGTTTCTGTTTTCGAAATAATGCTTGGTATATTGTCCATAATTCTTGGGAAGTTTTTCCTGTCCCAGGTTGAATATGTGTTAAAGGTGTTTAGTGGTTTTATGTTTTGTAGGTCTGTATATGTGAGTGATTTCTGGAGCTGTTTAGCGGAGTGTAGAAAGATACCTCTTTTGAGTCGCTCTTTTGTAGGTCTGCTTTGTCTTTGGTTCATTTGATGACTCTCCAAACATTTGAACTTTGCATACTGAGTGAGGAATTTTTCATTTCTTTTTTCTCCCATTGGTGGCAAACCTGTGCATGTTTCCATTTCTGTGATTGGGGTAGTATTCATATCTCCTGTTATAATTCTGATATTGCGGTTTTGTATCTTTGAGATCTTTTGAGTGTTACTCTTGGCTGCAGTCCCCCATGCTGACATTCCATATTCCAAAGCTGGTCTTGCTTAGCCTGTATATGCTACACTTAGAATTTTCCCATTTGCACCCCAATCTGTTCCAGCCAATTTTTTTAAAAGTGCTGTCCTCATTGTACCTTTTGTTTGGCACTTGTCTATGTGCTGTTTCCATGTAAGTGACTCCTTCTATCAAAAGTGACTCCAAGGTATATTGGTGTCTCATCTTTAGGCAATGTTTGACCTTTTATGGTTAGTAGGATTTTCTGTGGTTTGGTGGACATGCTGAAGATGGTATATGTAGTTTTTTTGTCATTGATAGACATGGCCCATTGGTCTGTCCAATTGGCCAAATTGTCCATAGTTTCCTGTAACCTTATTTTTGTTGTGTCTACGCTCTCTTCACTGCACGATATCGCCAGATCGTCTGCATACATTGCAGCATTTACTTTACGCGAGAGGATTTGGTCAATGTCGTTAATTAATATAAGGAATAGAGTGGGGGATAGAACATCTCCCTGCTGTGGTACTCCATGCTTGAAAATTTCAGTTGTGCTTCATTATTTCAAGCTTCACTGCTGCTTTTCGGTTGTGCGGGTAGTGTTTTATCCAGCAATGCATACGCCCGGTCACTTCGTTTTGTCGCAGTTTAAGGAGGAATACATCTTTCCACACACAATCAAAGGCTTTTTCCATTTCTTCTTCTTCTTCAGCGTTCGCTCTCAAATAACCACAACGAATATTTCGTGTGATTTCCGCCAGGGAGCGTGAAGTACGTTGTGCTGCAAGTTCCACAGTAAAACTGTGATTATTTGCACCCCGGTTGGCCACTTGTGGTCAGGACGTCCGAGGTCCAGCACATCCGTTTTCGTCATTCCTTTATTTCGGGTTTGGTCCCTAGTCCGTGACAGCCTGTGTATCTGTTGCCGGGCTCGCTGGTGTGTAGTGCCTCTTCGCCAAGACGCTTGTCGAGCGCGTCTATCTGGCACGAGGTGCTCCACCGTCTATAAACCCATCTCGTGCAATTGGACGAACTCTGCCTGTGTCCATCGGGTACTGAACCTTTTCTCATCCACAAGCCTGGTTCCGTATGAGGAAGAACTCGCCAGAAGAGTTCGACCCTGGCTCGTCCGCCATCCTACCCGAGACGTCGTTCACGGACATCGTGGTTCCCTCGTCCAAGTTCGAGTCTCACACCACGCGTTTGAGAGCACGGCGTTCTCGAGCTGAACAACCTTGTCCCAATAGCGCCTGAGCCCATCAGGTACTGAACCCTTTCTCTCTGCAAGTGTGTTTCCAGTATAGGAAGCTTGACAGTAGAGTTGGGCCAGGGCTAAACCGTTGTCCCTTTTGTGCCTGAGCCCATCAGGTACCGAACCCTTTCTCTCTGCAAGTGTATTTCCGGTAAAGGAAATCTTTACAGTAGAGTTGGACCAGGACTGCCTTCGTTGTCCCTTTTTTGCCTAAGCCTATCGGGTTCGGAACCCTTTCTCTACGCGAGCATATTTCCGGTATAGGAAGGCTCGACATTTGAGTTGGTTTAGGTCTTCTTGTTTTTCCGAGCGCTCACACTTGGGTCTGGGTCTCTGCTTATAAGGATCTTAGGTTACTAGAAGCTCGTCTCAAGCTAACAGAGCTTATAGTTCCCCTTTCCTAGAAACTTATTCACTTTTCATTTGCAGTTCGCGCTGCCCTCTGGCGCTGTTCTGCCCTTTCATTGTGTCATTGTACTCATTATGACATATATTTGTTTCTCTCCATTCAACCACCTTTACGTGCCTTTTACATTGACCGCCCCTCCAATGTTCTGACTGGACTAACAGGCGTCACTGTATGTCGACAGTGTCGCTGTATGTGACGATGCAAATGGTTTCGGAGATATTGTCTGTCTCTTTTGTAGTCAAATCTCTTTCCATCTGCTTCCTCCACATTCTCGGACACGATCCCCAAATGATTTGGCCAGAATCAGCTTGAGCTACTGTTTTCTGTTACTAGTGTGCACCGCGAGGAGGTACATTTGGGATCTTGGTTATCTGCTAACCCTGGGTCCGCCTAGAGCATTGCGTTCCCTTTGCACCCCTTTCCATGTCTACCCACACCACTGATGTCTGCTTTTTCCCTGGAAAGCATCCTCTACTTCCTGAGCAATTAGTGTAATCTGGTCTTCAGTTGATCTACACTTTCTGAAGACAGCTTGCTGATTTAGCAGGATTTTATATTTTTCTAGGAACCACATTATTGTTTTGTTTACCACGCGTTACATGAGTTTGCACACACAACTGGTCAGACTTATTGGGCGATAGCTGTCCACCGTGTATTTTGGTTTGCCTTTCTTGTGGATGGGTATCATTATGGCGGTTTTCCACACATGTGGCACTAGGCCTATATCCCAACAGTTGTTGAAAAATTGTATTAGTTTCTTTTTTTGTTGTTGATGGTCCGATGTGAATTAGCAGTTCATTTGGTATGTCGTCTTGGCCAGATGATTTCCTAAGTTTTAATACTGCTAGTACTTCATTTAGTTCATTGATCGTAAATGTAATATTCATGACATTTTGTTTATCTTTGCTGATCTCTTTTTCTATCTTCCGTAGCTCTTTTCTTATTTCTCTTCTCCTATTTTCATCGACTTTGTGGCAGGCAGTGCTTTGGTAATGCTTTATAAAGTGATTTGCAGCCTTCTTTCCTGTGAGTACTTCTCCGCCATTCTCTATAGCCACTAGTTCTGTTTTGTTATCTTCATTGTTTAGCATTTTTGTTATTTTCCATAGTTTTCTTCCCTCTTTGTCGAAGTTTAAATTTTTTTGGGTTTTTTTCATGCCAGCTTTTCCTTGTGTTTGTAATTTTCGTTTGGCTACAGCAGCTTTTAGTGATATGTTGTTTCTGTGGATTGGCTTTTTTCTGCTGTGTCTCTGGCCTTTGGCACTTCTTTCTCCAAATCATCAAGTTCGTCAGACCAGTACGGCTTGTAATTTTTCCTAGCACCTCTTGGTATGTTTGCTTGGCTGCTTGAAGAAGTGCAGAAGCCAGGAGTTGTGCAGTTTTGTTTACATTTTTAATCCTTGGATTTAAGGTTTTTGTTAATTTGTCTGTCATGACAGCATACTTACTCCAGTTTGCTTTCTTTAAATTTCACCTAGGTGTGGTTGTGGGACCAGCAGGGGGTATGGTTAATGTCAATGGTGAGTTTGATGGGGCGATGGTCACTTCCACCAAGATGCGTCATCAGCTCCCCGTACGTTACTTTAGCTAAAGCGTCTGTTGCAAAGGCTAGGTCAGGGGTTGAGGTAGTGTGACATCTTCTAGAGTAGAAAGTTGGGTGGTCTTCAGGTTCATTAATCAGTTGAAGTTTCACCTCGCACTGCCAGTCTTCCACTTCTCCTCTAGTATCTTTTTCTGTATATCCCCAACTCTGTGAGTGGCTATTGAAGTCACCAATCACAAGACAGTTATCTTTTTCTGTGTCAATTGTGTGCAGAGATAGGCTATTGTCTTGTGGAAAGTAATAGCTATATACTGTGACCTCTTTAGTTGGAAGGGATAAACAGGTTCCAATTATTTGAGCATGCTCTTCAGTGTTTACTCGGATTTCAGAGGCAACGTTATTGCTTTTTACCAGTATAAGTACTCCTCCTTTATGTCTCTTTTCTCTATCGTTCCGAAATGTTTGGTATCCCCGGATGTTGAATCTATTGTTGTTTGTGAGGTGTGTTTCCTGTATGCATGCTATGTCGATTTCCTCTGTGTGTAATCGGTTTGCAAGTGCAGTCTTTTTATTGTACACACCCTCTACATTCCACTGCAATATTTTTAAGTGCTTATTTTTGTCTTTGTCTGCATCATGATCTTTATGTGTTTTTTTTAAACCGTTGTTTTTTTTTATGATCACTTTTCCTGGCTCCACAAATTGAGACAGAGGTACCACCAGTCGCTGAGGGTGGGTTCCTTCGAGGCTTAGAGCCCGGTACTTCATCCGCTCTCGCTCTGGCACCTCTCACTCAGGGATGCTGATCTAAGGCACCTCTCACTCAGGGATGGTGATTTAAAAGCATTGCTCTCTTGTTCCAATATCCATAATTCCTCCTTGCCCTACCCAACCCTCTAACCCTCCCCCTGGCACGTTCCTGGAGTAGTGTCAGTGACCCCACTGCAGCAACCTGAGCTTATAGCGACTCATACTCACTTGATGTTGCGCGTCACTAGACACATGGGGTATTTCAGTGGAGATATCAGTGCCACCTGATATCCCACCCCGTCCTGGTGGGCAACATCGCCAGTTTATCAGCGACTGCTTATTCGTCCAGAAATCTGGGTCATTGGTCCAGAGACGTGGCTTATAGCGCACCCAGCCACCAGATATGGAGGGTAGAAACCCTCCATATCTGGACGTCGTTCTACGATCCGCAATCTGTGGACGCGTCTGGTAGGGTTGGTCGTCCCCCCCCCCCAGGTGTTAGGTATACCATTACTGCAGATGTTAGGTATACCATTACTGCAGATGTTAGGTATACAATTACTGCAGATGTTAGGTATACCGTTACTGCAGATAGGTCAATAGATCTGACAAATTGTCCCGGATGTGTATGCGAAGCTCCTGACAGGACGTGATGAACCTGGGATACTACTGTACTGGAATGCCTCCCTTCGGAGACTAAGCACACATCCATACGCCCCTCTCCAACACCACCCTTCATTTAAGACAAATAATTAACCTACGGGTATACGAGTTCGGGTACCACCTCAGTCACTCATTGAAGGGGGCCTGTACTTTTGTCAGGAATGCTGTAAGCCGTCAAGAGCTACCTGCTCACATCTAGAGGTATTGATTCATCTTTATCATCATTACCCGTGGATTGCAGAGACCTTGAAGATGAGCATAAAATAGCTGTTACCTGCCATGCATGTCCTAAGAGGCGTCTAAGAAGATATTCGGGATGAAGTTGACTGTTCCATCCCATAGAGGGTCAAAGTGCCCCATAGGCCATGCTGAGGTCGAGTATACCAGACCTAAAGGCGCAGATATCGCGGCCAAACCCGCTTAGAAGGAGCTTGGCTAAACTCCCTTTAGCAAATTTGAATAGGACTTTAGTACTAGGAATGTAACCCCAAAAATTGTTAGCACTCCCACCACCTTAGCTATTTTTCACAAAAATTTCATCAAATTGTTCTTCAAATATAGAAATTTACACAACAAAATCTCATGAAATAGGAAGTCTGTGAATATTACTAGATTTTTTAGTTGTGTTGTATCATTTTTATATTTGGTGGTGATGTATGAGAGTGTTTCTGATATTGCTTTCACCTCTGTATCGTAGTCGCTGCAGAATTCTCCACAAGGAGCAGATAACGCTATTGATGTTTTGTCAGGGAGAACTATGAGAGTCATATCCTCCATTGATGGTGGCTCTTGAAGGCTTATCTATCTGTGCATGCTTGGATCCAGTCCTTGGGGTAGGAGTCGATAGTCTCTAGTGTAATGGACTTACGGGTATTTTGGTTTGTTTCCTTTGTTACTGACTTGTCAATTAGTGTTGTGTTTATTTGGGGCAGTATGATAGATGCATTTGGTGGGATATTTGATACTCTTTCAGATTCCTCTCTATTTTCATGAAGGTGATGTTTCTTGCTTAGTTCTTCTGCTAACTGTACTGTGATATTTTGTTTTAGTCTTGTTTTGGGTGATCATTTGTTGACTACTTCATTGTTAGGATGGTTTTGTGGGAGTCGTGTGTATCTTTTCACAGCTTCTATAGTTGACTTTTCTCTTCTTATGTCTAGTGGCTCTATGTTTGCATCGATTTCATAGGTCACTGTTAGTGTTGATCTCATGCTACCACAAATGAAGCGGAGAGCCTGGCTTTGTACTGAACCTGTCCAAATGTGTGCAAGAGCGAATTGATGATGTGACATACAAGGGGAGATTATTGTATAATATGGATCTGACGTATCCTATGTAGAGGCCTATGTGTGTCTAAATGTTGTCTTGTCGGCTCCCCAGGATGTACTTGCAAGTCCTTTAGCAAGTTCAAGCTCCTAGAAGCTTTTTCTGTGGTATTGTTAAAACAGTTGTTGAAGGTTAGCCTTCTGTCCAGCTGAACATCTAGGTATGTTGAGTTTTCTTGGCGATTTATTTGGGCTCCTTCGAGGGTGATTTTAATTTTCTATTTTATTTGTTTTAAGTGTTAATATAGTATACGTGTTTTTATTGGTGTTGACCTTCAGTTTTCAGAAGTTACATTATGTTTTTATTGTGAAAAGGGTGTTTATACGTCTATCTGTAGCCAGGTTTAAGTCTGATCCACTTGTCGATATGAGAAGGACATCTAAAAAATCAATAGCACATACATTGCATGAAGTTACAAACAAGCGTGGAACGAGTGGGAATGGGAAAGAGAGATCCAATCTGTGCATGAAAAATATGCGCCCAAATAGAACGATAAGCATGCATACTCTTCATCAACCGCTAAAAGAGACCAAACACAAATATTTCTGTCAGGATAATGACGTTCATTCGTAAATAACTGAATTCAACCATCGTTGTATGTGGGACTTAAAAACAGCGTCTTTCAAACAAACTTTTTTGGGAAACTTTGCTGCAACATTTCCTGGACAAAGTTGACTGAAAGTCGTGTACGCTCTTTGATACATCTTTGTTAACGGGAGATGATAGAGGTTTCTTTTCTTAAGAAACTTTTCTCTTACATTTGGGTGGAGTGGGTTAATGGTAGTTTTGTGTATTGAAAACTATAAAGATGAAAGAGGTAGGAATACACTCTTTTTTGTGTTTATGTGCTCTTATCGTAGTACTTAATCTTTAACATGAAGATAAACATAGAAAAGACCGAATTAATGAAGATAGGAAGAACAGACAGAAACACCAATATATATATATATATATAGGAAAAAACATATTTTAACAATTGACAGAATTCACATACCTAGGAAGCAATATAACAACAGACGACAAGAGCAGTAAAGAAATACACAATAGATGTAGTAAAGCACACCAAGCCCTATGGCAAATGACACCAATCTTAAGAAACAAAAATGTAAATTTAAGCACAAAAATAACGCTTTTCAAAACGATTATTATCCCAACGCTGTGCTACCAATGTCAAACATGGACAACGACAGCACAAGACAAGCGTAAGGGATTGGGGGGGGGGGTGTTCCGGGCCTAAAATCCTCCATTTTAGGAAATCAGAATATTATTTTTAATACTTAGAACGTAGCCACAAGGTGAGTAACCCATTCTATTATTTCTTAAGGTTACCAAAAATATGTAAATGAAAGAAGTACACACAATGTGTTTATAGGAAGTCACCTCCCGACCCTCTCTTACTGGAGACGTATCTACAACCCTGGTAGTATGCCTACCACATATTATGTTCCATGCTTTGGGGTTTAGACCTTATAGACCCTTTCTGCATCTAATAATGGTTGCATTAGTGGTCGTCTGTAGATATGTCGATAGTGATAACTACAACGGCGAAAATGTCAAGCATTCTTGACTGGTAATCTTTTAGGTTGGTGTCCGGTATTCAATGCGGGGACCAGTTCTGTCGTACGACTGGCCTACTATCGATATGAGTAAGGGGAGAGAATACACCTAGGAGACGGTAGGGCTACACACAAAAATTCATATTTAAAATACGGTTAAATTTACATGGCTACAGGGAACGCATTTCTCTCGGCGGACCCAGGGTTAGTAGATAGCCAAGATCCCAAAAGTGCCTCCTTGTGACGCACCCCTGAAACGGAAATACAGCGGCTCCTACTGATTCTGGCTAAATCTTTTGGGGATCGTGACCGTGAATGTGGAGGTAGCGCTAGCAGATGGAAAGAGATTTGACTGCAAAAAGACAGGCAATATTTCCGACACCTTCGTGCCAACACATGCATCAACACTGTCGACACACAGTGAAGCTAGTCAGTTCGGCAGAAACATTGGAGGCCAGAAGAAAAATACCGCAATGAGTACACTAAGAGGAAAGCACAGCTCTAGGGGGCAGCGAAAATTGCAAAGAGATCGGAAAACGTTTCAAAGAAATCGGAACTAAAGTGTTGTTTGCTCGTGACAAGCTTCGAGTTACCGGTGATCCCAGCCCGAACCCAACTCTACTGTCGAGTTTTATTTATATCGGAAGAGAGCTCGCGGAGAGAAAAGGTTCAGTATTCGATGGGCACAGGCTCAGACGTCCAAGGTGACCACCACTGTTCAGCTCTAGAACAAAACGTTAGTCGCTGACGTTCCCAAATATGTGTATAGACTCAGACTTGGACGAGTGGTTCACGACGTTGGCTCACAATACTTCGGCTAAGAGGGCGAACGAGTCCGAGCGTAACTCTTCGTCGAGTTCTTCCTAAACCAGAACAAGGCTTGAGGATGAGAAAAGGTTCTGTACCCGATGGGCACGGGCACAATACGCCTAATTTTGCGAGACAAGTTTACTGGCGGCGGAATACATCGTACAAAATAGATGTGAAAGATAAACCGTCTTGGCGTAGAGTCAGTACACATTCGCTGCCTGGCAACAGAAAAGAAGGCTGTCACAAGCTAGGGTAACCCACCCAAAATGTCACGGCATGCCGAAATCAGATGTGCTGGGCCTACAAGGTGCATAACGGTAGCACAACATAACCACTCTCCCGGCGGAAATCACACGAATATCCGTGCTGATTACATTGGAGTGAATGCAAAACAAACAAACAAACATAGCTGCAAATTTCACAGTACCTACCTGAATCAATACACTATAATTATAATTAAAAAATGTCTTTCAGCATAAAAACAAATATAAATTTTTGGTTTTGAACAAAAATGTTAAGATTTTCATATCCTAAAATTCATCTATGTTGGGGGACAACATACTTTATAGATCTTGATTAGTAGATAACTAGGATTCATGCCAGAGCTTCGCAGTCTATAATAATAATAATAATGTATAGGCTATGTGTCTAAGTTTAGATATCTCATTTGACAATCATTACTTTCGTTTCTCAGAATTGCTACAATTCTTCTTCTTTCATTCACTTGAAACATGTCTATATATGTAATTCTGTCGCCTGAATAAAACTCACTGTCTTTTGTAGTTCATACAGTGGCACATAGAGCTTTGATTCCAGTGTTGTTTCCTCTGGCCAATATGTCTGTCTCAGCATTTCATACTCAGAAACAGGGCCGGATTTAGACTTGATAAGGCCCTAAGCTTTCCGGGCATGAGGCAATGGGACAAATAATTCTGCAGTATATTTAAGTACATATAAAAATGACAATATGAAAGTGGGGGGGGGGGGGTCTAAGCTATGGCTTGTGTAGCTTATACGTAAATCATGCACTGCTCAGAACACTCTAGAAGTATATGTTTGGCACTCTTTGCTGCCTCTCCATATGTACATATGGCTATGTATGAAATGGGCGGAGTCATTGGAGAGGGCTAACATGCGGGCATCACTACGAAAACTCACGCTTATTTTTGTCCCCAGACATGCGGGCCTGGAGCGAAACCAACTAGCTGACAAATTAGCTAGTCTCACCACCACAGCAGACGGACAGCCTATGGACCGAGCAGACATACTCACTGCTCTTCGTGAGTCATCACGATCATAGGATTTTGAGATGAATAAGCATGAGTCAATATCAAGAATTGGGAGTGGTCCGAAAAGAACCCCGGCAAAGATTTCAAAAAAGAACAGTGAACCAACTAGAATCGGAACCATCAGCCGTTATACACTGAGAAATTTACTGAAGCGGAGATCGGAGCACAATGGACGTGTCTGGTGTGCGAAGATGATAATCAATATACCTAATGTACACATGGCTGTTCGTGTTGCTAATCTTGAAATTTTATGTACATACTTCCGCCGAAGACGGATGTGTCAGGCCATCTGCGCAAATAAACCTGCGACACAACGCATTTCCATTCTCTGGACTACGTTCTGCTGGAAATCTAGTAGGACAATGGTCCTGCTACAAGGGAGATCCAGCGGGAGTATGCGAATGAACGCTGAAGAAGAAGTGTACATATGACTGCGGAGTCGGTTGTGTCCCGTTCTGAGGCGTAAAATTACAACTTGTTCTTATCTGTTCATAATGTGACAGTCATCTTGTGTTTGTGGGTTTCTTATTGACTATCGTCTGTTTTTTTCTGATTGGTAGGTGTTTGGTACTTCTGGTTGGTCTTCGGCAGCACCTTCCTTGGCCAGTTGGTATGCTTTTTCACTTCCTGGTATTCCACAGTGAGAGGGTATCCACTTCATAGTTACCCTATAATGGCAAGACAGTTTAGAATTTCTACAATAAAAGATATTATTTCATAGACACATCTGGTGTATATAATTTGCAAAGACTCTTGCGTTTGTTTTCGGAAGTTTCAACTTTTGTAACTCAAAATCCTAGAGATGTCATTTATTTTTTAAAATATAAATATATTACTTTTAAGTTGATATATCATTGGAAATATGTCCAATCACGAAGCCCATTGTATGCGTTAAATTCCCCAAGCAACTTTTCGTCAAAAATAATATAAAAACAATTGAAAAGTTTTCTGTTTCATTTATTTACATGTGCATTAAAAAGGCGCATAGAACTGAATTTAGCTCCGCGCGCAACAATACAATCTTAGAAATACAATAAAAATGGCGCTATCCATTGGCTGTCGTGTCGACTGATACCTCACTTGCAGTTTGTTTGAAGACTGAACACTAGTTTTAGCGATTTTTTTTCTGTGTGCCCATTGTGCTTAAAGTGTGAGTTTGTTTTAATTCAAAATCATTTTCACAGACTAAACCCTAGGTGTATTCAATTTGACGATAAATAAAATAAACGGAATCATGAGCATGCAAATGATTGAATCATTGACTCATTCATGATGTGATTTTCATGTTTCTTCATTCAATTCAAGCTTATAGAAGAATAATTAATCTAATTTATAGTTATCATGCAGAAATACAAATGAATATTATACCTATTTATTTGTCTCGGATGTGTTTATTGTTTTCCAAATGTCAAAAATTTCCTTGTAGAAGAATGTTTTGTTTGAGCACCAAGACGAGGTAAAGTAAAAGAGTAGGCCTACCGAGATAGAGAATGTTGGGACATCATCATCATTTGATAGTGAACGTTTATTTTTGCAAGTTCACATTTTGTACAGTTTGCAAGTGCATTTCCTGCGTGTCTTCCGTGCTGAGCACTTCAGTTATGTCATCGTGCAGGCCAGCTATAAAAACATGTAGTGAATGCGTATAATAATAAAAATATGATTTGATATGTCATTTAATCATTTATATATTATAATATCATTATGTGACACCCATCTAACATTAACGTTATTAATATTTGTTGAATGAACAAAATGATTTGTACACAATATTATGAATGATCAATATTATTTAGGCTTTATTATATTTATATTCAATATTGTTATAATATGGGGAATATATAATATAGGCCTACGCCTATATTAATATTGTAGGACAGCTATGCACTATTTAACAAAGCTATTTATCATTTAGTTAGAGAAAGTTGAACGGAAAGAGGGCCTAATGTGCATATTCAGATTGTTCATAGAATGATAGAAATGGGAGTCACCAACAGAGGAGAGGAAGTGCATTCTTTCTGGAAAGATTAGAACACACAACAAAGAACTGCCTAGGACCCTGAGATTATTATATAGCCTTATACTGCAGAAGTAAGATATGTTGGGCTATCGGCACAAATAAAATAATGACAATGCATTTCTATGACTACACACATCTCTAGACTACAACCTGTTGGAAATCTAATAGGACCAGTGTCCTGATCCAAGAAAGCTCCAGTGGATGTTTGAGAATGAACACACTATTTTAAACAAACAAAAATTCACCTTTAAATTGCTGATGGAGGACTGGTGAACTGAGCATTTATGCCAATGTCCCGAGTGCTGTAGCACTGGTTCCTAGTCAAGATTCAAAGATATTAAGCTAATAAATAGAGAATATAATATAGTACATTACATGAAATAATTCAGAAAGTCTAACATTTCTATTTTAGTTTCGAAGAAGTAAACAGCTTTTATCCAACAATCTTCACAATACTTGTGGCAGGTGAGACTCATCACATAGCATATGCTGGATAGAATGTAGCAGTCATCATAACCTTTCTGTACTCCTGCAGATGTTGAACAAATCTTCTTGCTTCTGTGAGTGTCATTCTCAGGTGGTCTTTGATATCTTGCATTCATTTTCTTTGTGGCATACCTTTTTTTTGTTTCCCTGGCATCATCCCCTCCATTATGGTATTTTCTAGGATGTCGTGTATTTTATATATAATCTATATGTAAGAGAACCTTACTGTTTAACCAGTTTTCTTTTACTTTCACCTATTTGGTGATCTTTTTGGTCTTTGGTATTCTGAGAATCTTCTGTAACATTTTATTTCAATTGCTGTAATTTTATTTCTCATCTTATTTGTGATTGTCCAAGAGTCACATCCATATATTGCAACTTGGAATATGCACTCTAAAGAATTAGTTTTATTATTTTGTTGTTATAGCCATATATTATTTTACTTGTATCAGTTTACCTGACAACATGTGAGCCTAACATTTTATTTAAATTTCAGAACCTTAGAAAATTTAGTGATGGCCAAACGGGGTCCAAGCTCAGATTTGAATGATAGAAACTGGGATGATGAAGAAGAGCCAGAAGAGGTAAGTCCAAAGTTATTTGATTATTACTTCTTTTTACTCACCTGTAGATTACCATATGTGGGAAATATCTTAGGGTTGACCCTCTACTTCAGTACAACGATATTTACAATATGCATAAAACTTGCATTGAAACGGAATCATGGGAACAGGTTGCCATAGATCATGTTGTATGGAAGGGAAAGATTAGGAATGGTATAAAGACAAAGGAGAAAGTAATAGCAGTTAGTTCAAGGGCTATACATCGAAGAAGACGCACACTTTGGTATAAGTGGGCCTGACATTCCTTGCTTATATTGTGGAAGATTTTTTGCAGCTCAGATTGGTCTTGTGAGTAACATCCATCACTGCCATGGACTGCAGATTATATTTATTATAGCATTAAAAATAATACTATCGTATGGAAAGGTGCCTACTACTACAGATTACCGTAGCTCATATAGAGCATTAAATACAAACAATTGCAGAAAACTTTAAGTAAAGGCACTGATTCTTGATTAGAAACTGGCCTCAAAGAACGTGGGGCATTCCCATAAGTGCTCCGCTCTCTGTTCCAGCAGCCATTCGACTCGATGGTGTTTCGAGTCTAATGCAGCCGAAACAGACGTCGACATCAGGGCACAACTCTGGCCCTTGCAACAGGTTTCTTTGTTGTTCCGCCCACCTGTTGCCGTGCCTGTAACTAATTCAATCACAACATCGGCCTGTCGGAACAACATGGTAACTGTTATCGAAGGTTACGACTACAGGATTGTATAGATGACGTGCCATGAAGCTTCTATAAGAAGATAACCTCAATATAAAGGCATGTCAGCTACTTATAAAGGCACTGATAGTACAGCTCAGGTGTAAACTTGTGCTGACATGCTTTTCCTTGTAACAAGAGGTGTCTTCTAATGCCTCATTGGACCAATATTAATAATATATCGTTGTAAACTCTGGAAATTAACTATAATTTGAGAATGCTTGTGGCATGAAATGGGAGCAAAGAATAGCAACACTCTGACCTGATACACATGTCCTAACAGGCAACTAAAGTGTTTGTTGTGTTAATATAGGTTAAATTAATTCCAAAGCCATGTTCAGTCAAATGCATCAAGCTGAAAGGCATATATATATATATATATATAAATATATATATATATATATATATATATATATATATATATATATATATATATATATATATATATATATATATATATATATACATACATATATATATATATATTGTATTCAAGCCGTAAACGTTGACAAACATATTCCATTCTCTGGAGGTGAAATTGCTGATCTATGGGAGTTTGAGAATGATTATAGAAGATTTACTTGTGTAAATATGAATAGCATACTTTTGCGAAAATGTGACTGGGTTTCAGTGGTGCAGGAACCAGTTCTCTTGATGGTTGACCTACTAGTGATAAGGTTAGAGATGTTCAGCGGAAGTGGTAAAACTAATAATGTATTAGTTACCAGTGCTGAAGTCTGATGTGTTGGACCATTCGCACAAAAAATACAATGCATTGTCGTACTTTATACTACATTCTGCTGGAAATTTAGTAGACCATTGTCCTGTTACAAGAGAAAACTGGTATATGTTTGAGAATGGACATTAAAAAAATTTCAGTGTTAGGGGTAGAAGAGTTTTCTGGAGATGGCCCTCGTGTTTGTTGTTGTTTAATATTACTAGTAGTCGTCTCCAGTATACTCTTCATTTTACTACGGGCCATTGTGTTCTCACTGACGGTTTGCTAATCCTGTCTGTTATATCAGGAAATTCACATGGCTACACCGCAATCTCTAACTAACACATACAGAAAGAAACCACATATTCCATGCGAATAGTCCTGAAACACCATTTGTGGTCACAAGAAATAACACAGCTGTTACTTCACACCGTTTTACCAGAAGTGAATACTTAATGTACATGTGTGAATAGCATACTTATGTACATGTGTGAATAGCATATTTATATATGTGTTTGAATAGCATACTTGCATATGTGTTTGAATAGCATACTTATCCTTTAGGGCTCCAGATTAAAATTACACAATTTCTCCTCTGGGCTTGGATATTCTTTTTTTGACAATGTGCATTATTTGTGATAAACCCGGTAACTTTTTTGTTTGTGAAGATATCAAAATACTTTTTGCACATGTAAATAAAGGCGTAATTAATACAGTTGTAAAGTATAAAATTGGTGGGGAAAATCTCAAATTACAGTTTATTACATCCAGGGGGTCTCCCTGGCATAGTGGTTAAGCCATTTGCTTTGTGCTCAAGAATGTGCACGTTCAAATCCTGTTCGCATCACCTTGTTTATAAAATGGATTATTTTCAAAGATCCCTGGGGATTATTTTTCAAGCTACAGAGTTATGTGCTATGAGTGGTTCTCAGCAGGCGGAGTGTCGCTTTGTTGAGGATAAAGTACATATGGGGTAACCCGAGTACAATGAAGTCAATCCTCTACACCGTTTCAACCTTTTTTAAATGTGAACATTCTATTTATACACAAATATAAACAGCTACCTATCTGTACAAATGTGAACAGCCATTTATATGCGCAAATGTAAACAGCTTACTTATGCACAAATGCCTAAAATCATGAAATCTAAGTGCTATAGTAAACACAGGAGTCCATTGTGTAATGTATTATGGTTTTCATTTCTGCAGCTGAATTTATTATGGTTGTCATTTTTTAAATTAAATGTATTAAACTATATATTTCAGGCTGGCATGTTTGCTCAAGCTCCTAAAGATGTTATAGAACATCGTGTGATTAAGAGAGCCAAACGTACCAGAGTTGCTGGAGATAATGCAGTGAGTACAACATTTCAGGCATGTCTGATTATGTACATGTTTATTTAAAACAGTGTTAAGAATCCAGTCTTGTCATTTTTGGCAACATTTTGGAAACTTGTCTGACACAGAGGGTAGGCCACTTGGCTTTTACTCAGTAGGACACAAGTTTGATTCCTGGCTGTGATATCTTGTTTGCAAGTGCATTTTTCAGAGATCTTGTGGATCGATTGATTGAGCTATGGAGTTAGTGCAGTGAGAGGTACTCTTGGCAGATGGCGTGGCTCTTCGTAGACTTGAGCAGTTGTGAACTAAACTCAAGAGTCGGTAGAACATATCCTTTATGCGTGCCAACTTTAGCGAGAACAGGGAAGAAAATATGTCAGGCTGATGGGAACTACTTACAAACATGAGAAGTTCTATAATGATCTGAAGAGAATCACATAGATCATTGAAGCAGTTAGTGTTGTGACCTAATGAACTGAGAATGATGAAGCATACATTAGGAATGAGAAGAAATATTGAGATTGAAATAAAAAGGTATTGCCAAGAAAAGGTTCAACATACCTGTGGAAATTTTAACTGTAAATTCAAATACAAAGGTTAGGGTTAGTAAATCATAATTTTGTGGCCAAGATAGAATATTAATTTCTATTCTTGAGCCAGAAATTAAGAAACTTGTAAATTAAAAAAAAATGCTAATGTTGCATTGATAATAGAAGTCGAAATAAGGTTTCCTCCTGTATATTTTGTAAGTTCGCCAATTATTTTATTTTAACTCTTTATTACTGTACGAAGTTACTACTATAATTTTAACCTTGCTGCTATGCTGACCAGCCTTTAAATCCTTCACATTTTATTCTGATTCTTATATATATATATGACAAGAGCAGGATAAGAAAATCTGTATAGGAATACAGTTAAAGTGTGGCCAAACACAGTTGTTAGTTTGGTCTCTGTTTTTGGCCAGACATTTAAAAAAAGTAATTGCCTAATTCTGCTTTAATTATAATTCCGATCGTACCAATACAGATAGCAAGAGTGTAGAAAAAAATAATTTGACTTCACAGGCTAGATTCATAGTTACTCGGTGCCTTTCAGCAGATAATATGCTATTTCCTGTAGTTTACTATTTATACTTTTAAATTTGTTGATTGGTTTTATCTGCAGGATTCAAGTTCTAGCGCATTTAGTGGATTCACAGGATTAGGCGCTAAGGTTGCTGGGGCTAATACAGACACATTTTCCAGTTTTAAAAAATTAGATGGCGATAGTTCATCTAATAGTAAGCCAATTGTCTTTGGAGGCACATCTTCAATCAACGGCAATGAAGACCAGAAACTGAAAAGTCAGGGAAACACGAAAGATACCTCATCATATCTTGGATGCCTGAAATCATTGAATGAAAGTGTTCTCGCTTGGATCAAACAGCATGTGGATAGTAATCCATACATTATCCTCAGTCCTGTTTTCAAAGATTATGAGAAATACCTGGATGTGATTCAGTCAAAGAAGTTTCCAGGCTCGAGTAATTCATCAGCAAGAGATGATGGAAGCATCAATGTTGTTACTGATAGTGGGGCTAACACGTCAAGCAAAGTTGTTACCTCTGTCTTGGCAACACCTGCATCAAAACCAAATGATGATGTCAGTGATGAGGGAAGACAGTCAGAAGCCTCTAAAACCAAAGCTTTCTCGTTTGGTCAAACATCAACGGAGTCCACCAAAGCCTTTTCATTTGGTCAAACAAAAACTGAGCCATCCAAACCATTTTCTTTTGGTCAGACTCCAGCAGAGTCTTCTAAACCTTTCATGTTTGGTCAAACCACAGCACAGTCCTCAGTTTCAGGAGGATTTTCTTTTACACCATCATCAGGTGGCAGTACTGGTAAGCATTATTCAAACAAAACTTTCTGTATGTCTGATAAAAGTGGGATTTGTGTGTCAGTGGAATAGGGTTTCTTGATTAGAAACTGGCTTCACAGCATATGGGGAAATTCCCATAAGTGCTCCACCCTCCGTTCCAGCAGCCATTTTTGTGTGATCTTTGGGACTTTCCCAAAAATTTACCTCTCACACAAACCCTACTTCACTCAGTGAAGTAGGGTTTGTGTGAGAGGTGAACAGGTTTGTGAAACATGCATCGCTGGCTAAAATTGGATTACAAAATAACTTTTATATTTGACTCTTGTGTCGTAGCTTCATAGCTGTTTATAGTGAATTTCTGTTATTCCATACATATTTCGTCGGTCTAGATCAAGCTGTTATAATGCTGAGACATTGCATTCCATTCTTCAGACTACATTCTGCAGGAGTTTGAAAATGAATGCAAATGTTATTATTGGATTTGACTGACCCATGTATACTGACATTCTGCCATGTTCACTGAAATGTCAACACTTAGATTTTATATTTGTGATATATATAGGTAGATGAATTATTTCTTTTGGCCCAGAACATCCATTATCAGCAATTTTTGGCTGTATTGATTGGGTTGTTAATCTGATGCCATCAACATCCCCCATCCCACTATTTGCTTCTTATAATATGCATTGGACATGACAAGCTTCTGTCTCTTGTGAAAAAAGTGATGATTGTCCATGCATCTCTTTTCTCAATTTCTTATTGTTTTATTTTGTCAGATGGTAATAGATGAGGAAGAGATAGAGTGGTAGAAATGTTACCTTTATCCAATTGTGACAGATTCCTAGGTGGAGTGAAATACTAGGTGTACAATCACTGTAGATAGGTCATCGGATCTGATAGAAGAAAGATGAGTTGACCCTGAAGTGGATTCTATGCTCCAAGCAGGATGTGATAATCCTGAAATACTGCCACACTGGAATGCCTTCCTTTGGGGACATAATATGCATCCATATAACCCTCCCTCTCTAACACAACCATGCCTTTAACCTGCAGCAATCTGCTGATGGCATATGTCATATATTTCCTGTCCCGATAGCAACACAAGGGCGGCATATGTCACATTTCAGTTAACATTTGTTGTCCCGGTAAATAGTTTCACATGATCTTTTCCGATCATGATTTTGTAATAACTATTTCCTAGAGTGATTGTTCCTGAATTTTTAAGCAATATTTGAAAGACCCATACATTATATTGGGTCTATTAACATTAGGGAGTCACATTGTTTATTTCGCGTTGGAAAGACATATGTTCGTGTAGGCCTATTCTTCTTGGATGCTGATTCTATCGAAGGAGATTTTGTCGATTTGTTACTAGATCAATTTTATAATAATAAAAATATTAATAATATACAACAATAATAGTGATGTTAATGCTGTCAGTAGTGATGAGGAATTTCAGGCCATCACCATCTTTGACTCCATGAGTGGACTAGATCTAGTCAGGGCTTTCAATTATTTACCCAAGAAGGGCCAGTGCTTTTGTGAGAAAGGCTATGTATTTGTCAAGAGCTATCTACTCACAGCTAAAGGGATTTATTCATAATAATCACCTTTTATGACATGCATGGATTTTTTTACTCCCTAAATGGGCCCTAGCAACACATTTTATGTGATATTAATATTGTGGTCATATGGAATTTATGGACTGTGTGGTCGTATTAAAATCATGAATACATGTGGACTGTGTAGTCGTATTGAAATCATGCAGTCATATGGACTGTGTGGTCGAAACTAACTAGGCAACATTGAAGCTATAAAATAGTTGCAGAATTTCATGTAATGGAACATCTCCATACAAAATTGTGGAACATTTCTTCTACATAAACCTCCCTCTGAAAATGATGTTTCTTCTCAATACATCCTATACCGTTGGAGTCTTCTGAGTTTCAAAGAAAGCTCTAGAGAAACACTCACTAATGCACATAAGAAACAAGCGCTTCATTGCTTGCCACTCCTGGAGATCAAAATGAATAAACAAGTTTGTCTTGTCTCTAGATCTTGGGATACACTTTCCTCTTAAGTACTTTCCAATTTGAACACACATCTGAAATCTGTTATTTATTTACCAGGAGCTGCAGTTAAATTTACATCCACAAGTTCTACTCCTGCAACTGGATTTAGTTTTAGCCAAAGCAGTTCCGGAGCATCATCTTTATTTGGCAAGTCAACATTGTCATCCTCTGGTTCTACAAATTCCTCTCAGGGCTTGTTTAGTATTGGAAAGACCACTTTGCAGGAGCAAGCAAGTACAGAAGGATCACAAGATGGTGGTGAAAAGGGTTTGTTTACAACTTTGTAATTTGAAATTTTGTAGTCGCCTGTATTGCTCTCATTGTGCTCACTACCTTGCTATATGCCTATACATGTTACAGCAGACGCATACTGGTGTTAAATCACTTGCAGTGGGGTGTATCCAAAAATTTCTCAGGATAAAGTACCTGATGCTGAAGCCCTCACTAGAGTCAATATCCCAAGCATTCATCCAATGCTGAAGAAGGACCAACTGAGATGGGCCAGACATGTCCAGCGCATTCCTGATAATGCATCCCTAAACTGAAATGAGCCGGACATGTCCAGCAAACATGCCTGATAAATGCATCCCTATACTGAAATGGTTCGGACATGTCCAGCAAGCATGCTTGATAAACGAATCCATAAACTGAAATGGGCCGGACATGTCTAGCAAACATGCCTGATAAATGCATCCCTAAACTGAGATATGCCAGACATGTCCAGCGCTTGCCTGATAAACGCATCCCTAAACAGTTGATGAGCTCCTTAAAAGAAAACAACTCGCCAGTGAACAGAAGAAACTCTTCAAAGACTCTCAAAGTGTCCTACCATCGACGCCACATCCTGGGAGCCTGTAACGCTGCATCACCAACAAAGGTGCTTGAATCGGCAAGAAACATAAAAAATTGGAGGCACAGACTCTGCATACGCCAGAAAGATACAACAACACAAGTCTGACGCTGTTGTCATCATTGCATGCGTTGAATGGATATTATAGTTGCTAGGACCTGAATAGGAAGCAAATAATAGTACCACTCATCTTCTATGTCTATTGAGGCATGGGGGTTTAATACCTCACTCCACAAAAAAAAGACAAAAAGAAAGTCATAAAAACTCAACATACCATGGAAATGAAAAAAACCCAAAATGAAAACCAATTAACGAGAACAGGAAAATGTCCTCCACGGTTCAGACATATGATGCATCATAGGGAAACCCAAAAGAAGCCAAACGTACACAAAGACTGGGTAGGACACAGATACGGAAAGATTTTGAAGAGATAGCTAGAGGTAAGACAAGATAGATAAGGTTTGTTAGTGACTTTTCTGTCCAGGGAACTAACAGATTGATAGATTTGTGTTTATCCTTCACCACTGCATTAAAATTGAGTAATTTCCATCTGCCACTGCATTCTCTTTTTGCTGTTACACGTTATTTATGGAGGGTATGTGGGAAATGCAATAACTTGTTTGTTTTTTATGCTGTTTTTTCTTCTATCACCAGTTATTGTTTCGAATGTATTTATGGGTGTAAATTTCATACATGCAGTGATAATACGTGTAGCTTGATTTTGGGTTTTGTTTATTTTGTTGAATTGTGTTTTAGATACTGTGACCCAAGCTGCAATGCCATACTCTACCTGTATATAGCCTTTTCAAGATTTTGCTGTCCACTTCCCAGTTTGTGCCTGCTCTTTTTTAATATGCCCATTCTGTTTCTGGCTCTTTTCTCTGCCTTTTCTGTCTGTTTTGCCCATGTCATTCTTGAGTATGGTAATTCCGAGGTATGTTGAGTTCTGCTCTAGTGGGAGTAAATGATTGTTTATTTTTAGTGTTGTATAAGTGTTTATTTTTAGTGTTGTTGTCTGTACCTTGTTAGATAGGGTAAATATTGTTTGTGTATGTTTCTTTTCTTTCTCATTAACAGTGAGCAACAATTTCTTGGTCCAGCTTTCTAGTTTGTGCAGTGCCCCTTGCATTCTATTTTTTGCAATTGCTATTGTCTCCCCCTCCTGTTCACAAAGCTAGGTCATCTGCATATATTGCAGAGTGTACCCCAGTCAGTATGTCCTCTATGATATAATTTATGTACATTAAGAAAAGTGTAGGGAATAGTACACCTCCTTGCGGGACACCTTGTTCTAGTATTCTCTTCCTGCTATGTTTTCCCTGTACTTGCACTCTGGCTGTTCTTTTTCCATATAGTTGCAGATTCAGTTGTATAAGTGTCCTCTGATTCCTAGTCTAAGGAGCTTGTTCTTGAGTCCATCTTTCCAAACTTTGCCAAATGCCTTTTCCATGTCAACGAAAAATGGGTGTTTTTTTCCTTTGGTATGCGTCTTCAATATCTTGCGCTATGTAGGCGACCTGGTCTTCTGTTGAACTGTGTTGTTGGAAGCCACTCTGTTGTGCTGCTATTAGTTGTTTTCATTCCAGGTGCAACATGAGTCTTCTGATGACCATTTTCTCCATTAATTTGCTCATACAACTGAGGAGACTGGTCTATAGCTACTTGGGTTGAGTTTGTATTTTCTTGCTTTATAGAATGGGTAACATGATAGCGTCTTTCCATGCAGTGGGCAGCTGTCCTGTTCTCCAGCTAGTGTTTACTACCTTTGGAAGCTTTCTCTTTGCTTTAGCCCCCAGTTTCATAAGTATCTCATTGGTAACCCCATCTTTGCTTGGTGACTTCTTGAGTTTGAGGTTTAGAAGTGCTTCTTGTAGCTCAGTTTCTGTAAACTTTGATAACATTTGCTCTTCTATCCCCATGGGCATAATCTTTAGTCCATTATTTCATTCTTAACTTCTTTTTTTTCTTTCTTTTGGTATTTTTATCTGGCTCATGGTTGCATAGGTATTAGGTGTGTTGATTATCCTCTTCACATGCTGGACACGTCCATAGGTGCTCAGGTCTCCGCTTAAGTAAATGTCTTAGGGTATAATGGCTGATGGTTCCGGTTCATGTTGGTTCACTGCTCTTTTTTAAATCTTTGTCAGGTGTTCTCTACGGGCTATGCCCACCCTCACTCCCAATTAGCGTATTCATGATATAACCCAAAGGACACGCCAGGCTAGGGTCATGACCCCAGATAGTGCCTCGATGTTATAGCGGCTCATACTCGCTTGATGATGCCAGTCACGAGATATCACAGTTGACCAGAGAGCTACCCTCAGTATCTGGAGATTGGTCCACTATCTGCAAGCTGTGGACACGCCTGGTAGCGGATGGTCGAGGCGCCCCTCCCTCAGATCAGAGGATTTTGATGTCGATGAGGTGGGTTTGAGAACCCCAGGAATTGTGAGTGATTAGCTCTTACTTCTTATGTGCAGTGGGGTGCTTTTCTGAGCTTTCTTTCATACCCAGGAGACTTCAGCTATGAGTATGAGTCAATTAAAAAAATGTGTGAATTGGGAGCACAGATCGACGTAGTATGGAAAGAACACTTAAAAAAAAATATTTTAAAAAGAACACTCAACCAACACAAATACATGAACCATCAGCCACTACATCCTGAGAGATTTATGGAAGCCATCAGCCACTACATCCTGAAAGATTTATGGAAGCGGAGATCTGGGGCATCTATGGATATGTTCAGTGTGCAAAGGTAATTAACATACATAACATAACCAAAGAGTATATCAGGGAAATCTTCTCATATTCTAGACAGGGGTATATAGCATAGAAACCACCTCATTATTCTCATATTCTAGACGGGTATATAGCATAGAAACCACCTCATTATTCTCATATTCTAGACAGGGGTATATAGCATAGAAACCACCTCATTATTCTCATATTCTAGACGGGTATATAGCATAGAAACCACCTCATTATTCTCATATTCTAGACGGGAGTATATAGCATAGAAACCACCTCATTATTCTCATATTCTAGACAGGAGTATATAGCATAGAAACCACCTCATTATTCTCATATTCTAGACAGGGGTATATAGCATAGAAACCACCTCATTATTCTCATATTCTAGACAGGAGTATATAGCATAGAAACCACCTCATTATTCTCATATTCTAGACAGGGGTATATAGCATAGAAACCACCTCATTATTCTCATATTCTAGACAGGAGTATATAGCATAGAAACCACCTCATTATTCTCATATTCTAGACAGGAATATATAGCATGAAAACCACCTCATTATTCTCATATTCTAGACAGGAGTATATAGCACGGAAACCACCTCATTATTCTCATATTCTAGACAGGGGTATATAGCATGGAAACCACCTCATTATTCTCATGACTCTTGAAAGTCATGGTGATAGTAAATATACACTAGCATAAGTGAAAAACTCACAATGTGTTTGAATAAAGCATTCCTCATCTTAAGAACAAGTTTGTTGTTTAATCACAGACAATGAAGAATATGAACCACCTAAACCAGAGGTCAAGGAGATAGTCGAGGCTGATGCTCTGTATTCCAAAAGGTAAGATATGGATTTCTTAGTCTAAAAATAAATATTATAAATTGTTAAACTGCGCATTTGAGCTGTTTTTATAGTTGGTTAGTCGGCAGATCATCATTATTGCACATAGGGCACATCAGTAGGTAGATCAGTAGATCCCCCCCACACACTGAGTATATTCACAATTACACGACAGAGGTTCTCTGGTTGATAGGCATTCTTTTCACTCCATAATGTTCATTTCTGGCAATGCCACATTTCAAACCCAGCTGAAATTGGACATGGAAAAGGAATCATCACCCTCATTAATTTTGACTATACAATTTCTTGTAATGAAAAATTGCGGTCCATTGGCCAGCCGGTCAATGCAATGGCACATCTTGCCAGTATAACTTCTTTCTCATTGCCCTGAACATCCAAATGACCAGGCACAAAAATGAATGTGACTCCTTCAAACTTCAGTCTCACCACAGCCTCATTCTGTGTTTTGCCCATGTCTTTTATTTGACATTATTCAAGAATACAACCTGCGTGTATTTTTCTGGGTTGCCTTGTTGGGTTGCTGGGAATGCAGACATGAGTTGCACGCTGTATGCTCATCCAGTGTGTTGTTCGTCCATCACAGGTGATGATGATTATTTGTTACATCCACTTTTGAAATTCAATTGAATTCATTGGGACAGTTTGGGCATGGGATGACCACTGTAGATGGTTTTTTAGTCTACCGTGACTTTTAAGTTATTCTCCGTTGTTGAGCTGCATTTCTTTTCTTTTCACAAGATGTTGCGCCTTTTTTTTTTACTATAGAACGTCATGCAGTTCTATTTTGTACAAGTTCTTCCCATGTATCTTGGTCTATTTCAAAGGCTTTCAGTGAGGTCTTTAATTGATTCCTTGAATGAGTCCTTGTATCGATTCTTTTGGCCACTTTGAGAGCGTATGTCCTTCTGCAACTCACCATAGAGAAGCATCTTTGGCAGGCGATGATCTGGCATATGTAATGTACACCATTTTTCATGTTTCACCAGTGTGTAACAGCACTGGAAGTACCACTGCTCTGTAAACTTTCAACTTTGTAGATTAATGCTATTTCTATATCGCATGTTTGCGTACAATCTGCTGAAAGTGTTGCTTGCCTTAAAGATCCTGGTATATACATTCAACCAGTTTAAGGCCTTAGATACAGCCATAATATCCATGGTCAGACTGCTTGTTGTCATAATGAAAACTTCACTCTCCTCTCAGAATAGTTCCACCTACACACTGAGTTGTAAAGACCCAAGCACTGCACATCTTTTGTCCATAGAAACAGAGATTCTAAATAAATTTTAGTTATAAATGTTTACAAAATATACTGAATTATTATAACATGTGTAGGAATTTAATTTACACTCTGTACTGTTTGAATTGTCTAGATGCAAGTTATATTATCAGAAAGATGGTCAGTGGGTGGACAGAGGAGTTGGTAACCTTCACCTCAAACCAGTGGCAGACAACAAGACACAGCTATTAGTCAGAGCAGACACAAACTTGGGTACGTTAAAGCAGATCTTTAGTTTTGGTGGTCTTTGTGTTTTTTCTTTTAACACTTTGCTGACATAATTCAAAGAACATCATATTTCTGGTACCTATGTGTGTATATTTTCTATATATGCACCACAGCCGATGCTCGATTTTTGAAGCCGCACGATCCATCATTTATGGATGAGCATGGTTGGGGACACCATGAATGAAGAATCAACTTGAACACAGGTTATCTGGTCAATGGGGCAGTGATAACCACTGCACTTACACTACCATGGATCTCTGGGTTTGAACACTGTATACAAGATGTTAAAATTCCAGTATACTTTTCTCCCTAACTTATGTGTGCCTTTTCAGACATCATACTAACTAGTCGGATGTCCAGAGAACGGATGTGCCGACCTTTGCATTTATGCGCTGGCGATGTCACCTTACATTGCAATACCAAACAGTCCGTCCATCAGTGTTGTACAATAACATTAGATGACCCTGGCCGTGCATTTTGTCCTGTTTTTAGTACTCCTTGTATTTGTAACGAGCATACAAGCGTCTTTCTCAGTAGCCGGCAAGCTCAGTAGACAAACATACATTGCTTTAGCCATTTTGTTTTGTTGACTAGTCAACAGAAAGATGCACACAACACACATTAAAAAGTTGGATGATATGCGCAAACGGTGTTTGTGCATAAAATTAAAAGCTGTGACCCTGCCCACAGAATCTTGTATTGTACCAATCATTTTTTAGCATTGAGGGAATGAAATACACACAAAAATGTGTTAAATAATCTTTCTTCTTCTTTTTGTCCTCATGTACCTTTCGGTGTTGAGGGGAGAGTGAGTGTACGGTCTTTTGCCCTTCTATTTGCCTCCTCTGCTGTTATATTTCCGAGTGTGTCCAATAGGTCGCCTGTTTTCGTATCGTTTGTTAAGTGTTTTTTGGATAATACTTTGCTCTTTCTGTCTGGTTATGTGGCCGTACCATTTAACTTGTTTCTGTATGTATTCTATTGTTGACTTGATCCCTAATTGTTTCCTTAGTGCTTCATTCCTGATTTTGTCTTATGTATTGTTCTAGAATCTAATGTCCAAGTTTGAGACTGATAACACAATGTTGGTAAGAAAATGGTGTTGAAAAGCGCTTTCTTTGTTTCTAGTGTAATATCTTTGTTTCTTAGTAAAGGTGTTAATTGACCAATGATCATCTGACAGGCCTTATTACATCTTGCGTTTATTTCTGCTTCTTGTTTGTTGTCATATCTCAATGTGCTGCCCAGATATTTGAATTCATCTACTTGTTTTTTGTTTATCTGTATGTAGATGTTCTCCTTTTCTCTTGCAATATTCATTACTTCTGTTTTGTCTATGTTGATTTTCATTCCAAATTGCTTGCCTGCTGTGTCTATTATGATTAGGTGGTCTTGCAGGTTTTTAATGCTGTTGTGGAATAAAACCTGGTCATCTGCAAAAAGCAGTTCATTTGTTTCATTAGAATTTGCTGTTTTGTTTATATGGTCCATGTATGTAATAAAAAGTAGTGGGGATAATACACATCCCTGTTTTACTCCTGTGCTAATCACAAAGTCCTCTGTGTAGCCTGCAGCTGTTCTTATAGTGCAACCAATAATCTTTAGCAGTAACATAAAGTAAACTTGTACATAGCAGTTAAAGAATAAATTAAGAAAACACCCATGTGTTCCATGACTTTAACTCTAGTTTACCTTTTTATAAATTTGTTTTAAAAAACCCGCAGAAATGTGTTAGAATATTTTGATTATTAAATGTAAATTCTCTTGGAATAACGCCAAAGTCAGATGTGTTTGGCCATGGGTGCAAATAAAAGGGAGACAATGCATTTCCATTTTGTGGACTACATCTTGCTGGAAATCGTTAGACAATTGTCCTGCTGTATGAGATCTGGTGGAATTTTGAGAACGAACGGAATAAAAAGGTTTTTAAAATTACTAGGAATAATTACTTGGAATTACTGAATTTCTTTTAACAGACATTTTTAGAAACTTGATGTTTTACCTTTGATTTGACTTTTTTCTCTTCCAATGAGCAATTACGATGTGTTTGTTTCTGCAGACATTTTTATTTTTGGGTAACTAACACAATTTTTATATATTCACAGGCAACATTCTCTTGAACATAATGTTGTCATCTTCAATGCCAGTCTCTCGTCAAGGAAAGAACAATGTGGTTTTGGTGGCTGTAGCAAACCCTCCAATCAAAACTGGTGATGGGGAGAACACTCCAGTACCATTGCTAATTAGAGTGAAAACAGAAGAAGAAGCAGATGACCTACTTAAAATAATTGATGAAAGAAAGAAAATTCTCTGAAGTTGATCTCTTGTATACATTTCTGTTCAATGAATAAAACATGTATTTTGTTGGTGAAGTAAAGACTGTAGTTAAATCAATAATTTCTAGTTTGATTATCAAATGTTGTGTGTACAATTATTTGAGAGAGTGCTGAGTAAATCTGCACTACATTGATTCAGAGAGTGCTGAGTAAATCTGCACTACATTGATTCTGAGAGTGCTGAATAAATCTGCACTACATTGATTCTGAGAGTGCTGAATAAATCTGCACTACATTGATTCAGAGAGTGCTGAGTAAATCTGCACTACATTGATTCTGAGAGTGCTGAATAAATCTGCACTACATTGATTCTGAGAGTGCTGAATAAATCTGCACTACATTGATTCTGAGAGTGCTGAATAAATCTGCACTACATTGATTCTGAGAGTGCTGAATAAATCTGCACTACATTGATTCTGAGAGTGCTGAATAAATCTGCACTACATTGATTCTGAGAGTGCTGAATAAATCTGCACTACATTGATTCTGAGAGTGCTGAATAAATCTGCACTACATTGATTCTGAGAGTGCTGAATAAATCTGCACTACATTGATTCTGAGAGTGCTGAATAAATCTGCACTACATTGATTCTGAGAGTGCTGAATAAATCTGCACTACATTGATTCTGAGAGTGCTGAATAAATCTGCACTACATTGATTCTGAGAGTGCTGAATAAATCTGCACTACATTGATTCTGAGAGTGCTGAATAAATCTGCACTACATTGATTCTGAACACTAAATGAAAACGAGATCTAAAGGATATAGATTTAAAAACATTTTGCTATATGTATTTTATATATGTGTATGTATCATAAAGGAAGGAGCTTAAATCATCAGAGCTTGCAGTTAAAAGCTATTCTGCTATAAGCTTTCTATCATTCTGCTGTGTTTGGGTCAAGGTCATGCTGGATTGTAAATCATATTGCTGCCTGCGTGTTGTTGGGAGATAAAAAAAAAAAAAAAAGCAGCAAAGATTAGCAGCACTGTGATGTATGTTATAGGAGGGTTGAGTTCGATATCCCATCCCATAGGTCGGTGATCCACAAGTCATGCTGAGGTATGATATGTCAGGTCAAGAAGTGCAGAACCAAGATGTAAACAATGAGAATGCATTTCATTGTCTGGACTGCATCCTGTTAACCAATGGGAGTTTGAGAATCAATGCTAAAGCAGAATTTTGTTCTTTTCTTTCTTTCCACTTTATACCTGTATGTCTTGCAGCAATTTACCACGATAAAGGTATTAAACATACATGGATAGAAACTACAAGCAGAACACAAATGACGGCAGATGTGAAACAGAAGTTAAAAAGAGAATAGGAGTGGCTAAAAGTACTTTCAATGACATGAGGAAAATAATATCTAAACAAATTACACACAAGTTAAAAATGAGAATTATAAAAATTCTACATCTATTCTATACTAATGTATGACTCTGAAACATGGACACTAAATAAACAATTAGAAGACAGAATTAACACTTTTTAGATGTGAATATATAGAAGAATAGGGGGAACATACAGCACTTAGTATGAAGAAAGAATTATTAAGAGAAATAAAGATCAGGCAAATAAATTATTTTGGACACATTAAAAGACATAACACCTCTTATTGAAGACCTTACTTAAGGGTAAAGTCGAAGGGAAGCGAGCAAGAGGTAGACAGAGATAAAAGTGGGAGAGTAACATCACAAAATGGACATGTTACAGTCTAGCAGAGTGCACCACTGAAACAGGGGACGTTGGAGGTCTGTTGTAGCCAACCTTTGTTGTGGAGGCAGCACGTGACGATGATGCCTTGCAGCATCAGGAGTAGAAGAGTTCTCTGGAGATGGATTTTTTGTGTGCTTCATATGTTTGTTTTCGTGGACTCTTCTATTTCTATAATCCATCATTTGCAAGGTCTGCCCCCTGGCTATGTAACCATCGTGCCTGTATAGTAATGCTTTTTTGAGTGGCACTGTCTAATGGTAGTCTGGAAGCATGTGGAAACCATTTACTGTGAAAAGAATCTTGTTGATAGGGTCATTGTTTTCTCCAGGTCATGAAGGCTTCCCATAGCTTTTACCTCATCTCTGGGCAGTCCTGAAATATACACTCAGTAGGATATGAATTCACTTAGACATTTCTGTAGAAGTGAGTGGGTCTTTCTAATGTGAAACAGTATTGTTAGTTTTCTTTCAAATCCCTGCTTCGCTCAATATGATGGTGTGGTCACAATGCCACAGACTGGGAAGTCTACTCTAGAACTGTGACTCATGAGGTTCATTGATCATCTGAAAAAAACTTCTGCTGGATGTAGTCTATAGAATGAAATGTGTTGTGTTATGGTTTACAGCTTGGCTGTTATATTTGATTGCTGGAAATGATTGGCAACAAATTAGATGGATTAATTAATGTGTAACAGTTCTTTGCTGAGTGAAATCTTAAAATGTATGTAGTAGTTCTACCTTTTTTTAATAATGGTCTTATTGAAGCTATGCAGTTGTATAGTCTGTGTGATCTAAAGTGAACAGTATTAATACCATCACATGGTTGCAGACTTTCATTTGATTGGATGTCTGCTAAAATTGATCCAATCTACATAGACCCTCTCACTGAGTAGGAGCCTATTTTTCAAAGTATGAATAGTGTTGAGGTCTTTGCGGTATGCAATAATTTTTTGGAGAAACACCTTCACACATTTAAAAAAAATTATTCATTGCTTTAATTCCCTGTGGATCCAAAGACAATTTTTTTCAGGATATTGATTTATGTTTTTTGTGTGTGTATGTGTTGTCTGCATCTTTACTCATTAAATGTCACTAACTTTGTGGACAGACACAGCACATTTACCTTGCTGGTCATGTTACTATGTGAGCTTGTCTTCCTATTTGTGCTTGTTATTATAGACACGCTATATATATATATATATATATGATAATTTTTATATTATATAATTATGGCATTATATATAATATATATTATATATATAGAAATAGGTGAAAATGTTTAAGAGTAAACTTGAAATGATTGAATCTGGATGATGTAATAAATTATCGTTCATTCCTAAAATAGCAGATGTCGTGTACCTGGTACAGTTTATTTTCACATTAATGAATCTGTTGCATGAATGTTTGCAGGGCCTGAAAGTGGGAACAAAGAATAGCAACACTGACCTACCTTTTGTAAAAGATGACTAAGAAGGTTTGGAGCTAGAGCTGGCTGTCTTATAAAAGAGACTGAACCTATGCTAAGGTCTGATGTTTCAGGCAGAAAGGTGTAGTTTTCACAGGCAACTATAAATGACATAACACGTTCCATTTTCTGGACTACACTGCTAGCCAACAGGTTGGAGAATGAACACCGAAAAATGAATTTATTTAAGAATGAATGCTTTCAAAAATAAATAAGAAATCCAAGTGACTATAATTGCAGATGAACTATCACACAAACATGACTGTTCTGCAGAGTTTGTAAAGAGGTTGTTAATAGGTGGAAGTATCCGCCCGTGTGTTGCTGAGGCCCAAAAGGGGAGCAAAGAATAGCAACACTGTTTACCTTCCACGCATGTCGTATAAGGCGACTAAGGAGGTTATGGGATGGAGTTGGCTGTCCAATCCCATTTAGGTTCAGTGACCCAAAGCCATGCTGAAGTGGATGTGTCAGGCAGAAAGGCCGCAGCAATGCTGTAAACCATGACAACGCATTCCGTTCATCGAACTACATCTGCTAATCTGCAGGAGTTATAGAATGAAGAAGAAGAAGGTGGAAGTATCCAAGGAGAGAAGTCCCTGACAAATGTTAGGATACAGCTAGGAAGAGAGTGCAGTGACTGGACCGCTAAAATATGAAATCATTTACAGAGATGGTTCAGAAATAACAGAAACCAAAATGATAGAAAAGTTTCAGAGATATCTATTGCCTACCCATAACAACAAGTATGAGGATGGAGATGCAAAGAATGGTAGTAGGTTACTCTTCGCAATAAGTAAAGTATATCATGATGGAATTGGAGGCATCGGTAGAGCTGATAGTGGGTAGTAGTATAAGAAGAGAGAGGGTTAATTATGTCAGTTATGCATCAACCACAAAGTGATGAAAGAGACAAATGTTCATGTTCAGAGAATGATAGAAATGGGAGTATATCTATTCGCTAAACCCTTTATTGCCTTTCAAACATAAGGGGGTAGAAAAGTTCTCTGGAGATGGCCCTCGTGTGTGCGGAGTATATTGTGGAATTTGTTGCCTCTTTTATTTCGGTGGTCCATTGTTTTCGCGGTCTGCCTCTAGGTGTGCCTTCACTGTATCTATGTAGCATAGCTTACCGTGGTATGCAGTCTGCTGATGTGTACAAACCATTTGATCTGTTGGTTCTTATATATTCCAATGGGAGTGACCAAGGAAAAGGGAAGAAAGTGCCTTCTCTCTGGAAAGATCAGAAGAATACACAACTAACTACTGACTGGTACACTGAGCATTTACAGAAATGTCCCCAGTGCTGTGATGCTGGTTCCTAATATAAAAAAAACAATCTACTGAAGGAGAATGTACACATTTATCTGTTTGGATGATATATTTTATTTTATAACAATGAAGCAGGGACAAATGCTGCTAGTCCATAGAAATAAGGAAGACTTTGAACATGTTTTTAAAATGTATATATTTAAAATATTTACATTGATATGGTTTTACTGGCATGCAGGGGATCCACAATTGCTCAAGATCAATTCTTACTCAGATTAAGCCTCTAGATTATCTGACATACTGTTTCAGTTCTGCAATACAGGTTTTTATTAAAACTGGTGTTGCGACACACAACTTTCACACCAGACCTTCATACTGGGGATAGTACTGTTAAGACATGTTCTTCTATCATATTCGCTAGTATGTAGAGGCATAGGCCTGTTGATATCTTATCACTGACAGTGTATTTGAGGTGGCCTTTTTTCACTGTAGTGCCTTTTGATAGGTCTAATCAAGAAATAAAAGTAGGCTTTCTTGAATATATTTATACTAGAACAAGTCATTAATTTCCCGTATGATGCAACATAATAATGATAACTCAGGTGAGACTATTCTGGAGTTCTGGGATCCAAAATACATTTAAGACAGCTAGATAAAACTGTTACAGCTTCAGAAACACAGCATACTTTGTTACTGTGTGTTTTTAGAGAGATCCCAAGGGTGGCAGAGGAATGTCCAATGTGCTGTCCTCTTTATTCTGAGAACTAGTGATCAAGTCCCTGACCATTATATAAACATAAAACAAATAAAGAGAACCAGCGATAGTCATCGTGATCCATTCAATAAATACATCGAGCCCTGACCCATATATGGACCATAAATGAATTCTCTACAATTTACCCATGCTTAGATTTCTGTCCCAGACTTTCCATGTGATGTCATAGTAAGTAAATGCATAGCTGAGTTACAACACTTTGGATGAATCAAGGTGTATGTGGAATCATACCTGAGTTACAATACCTTGGACAAATCAAGGTGTATGTGGAATCATACCTGAGTTACAATACCTTGGACAAATCAAAGTGTATGTGGAATCATACCTGAGTTACAATACCTTGGACAAATCAAAGTGTATGTGGAATCATACCTGAGTTACAATACCTTGGACAAATCAAAGTGTATGTGGAATCATACCTGAGTTACAATACCTTGGACAAATCAAAGTGTATGTGGAATCATACCTGAGTTACAATACCTTGGACAAATCAAAGTGTATGTGGAATCATACCTGAGTTACAATACCTTGGACAAATCAAGGTGTATGTGGAATCATACCTGAGTTACAATACCTTGGACAAATCAAAGTGTATGTGGAATCAACTTGCTGCGCAATGTTAAATGATTTACACTACCCCACCCTCTAGATTTATGCAATGTTGAGTAACAGTAACCATCTATCGCACATCAGTCTCAGACTTGTGTTGTTTTATCTCTCTGGTATGTGAGGATGATTCCAACAGTCTCAGACTTTGTACAGAGAATGGAATGCATTGTGCCATGGTTTACAGCTAAGCTGTGATCTGTCTGTCAGGATGGCTTCTGGGTCATTTTGATCCTCTATGGAATGGGACAACCAACTCCACTTCAAACCTATGAGCCCTGGAACATCATGTTTCAATCCCATTACATAAATGAGCAGTCATTTTTCCCCACCAAGTTCATACAAATATTAACTTTTATCTAGTTATCTGTTGCAGCACAGTAAAAGGTAGTTCCTGCGACGGTACAAAAAGAATGACCAGCACCACATGCCACACTTATAACACATTTATCCAAAAACAGAGGAATCTGTTGTGGTTGTAGAACATTTTCTTCATTCTCAGGTCCACATATGCTGTGTTCATTCCAACCCCATGAGTACAAATGTCCATTCACTGTAGAACAAGAACAAAAAAGTTTTTAAGTACTGGTACCTTCTTTCAAACTTTAAGCATAAACATTCTATACAAATTAATGACAGTTCTCTTCTGTTTATTCTCAAGCTGTGATGAAATAATCTCTTTAGCTATGAGTTCCTAACAGCCTTTCTGACAAAAGTATAGGTCCTCAGTTGAGTAACCAAGGTGATTCAAACGCACAAGGTTTGATGTCTCAAGAATATGTTTGTGTTAAGGGAGGTTTATGGATGCATGCAGTGTCCCTGAAGGGAGACATACCAATGTAGCGGTTTCCCAGGATCATAAGGTCAACTAGTTCATTTTTCTGTCAGATCTAATGACCCATCTGTAGTGATGGCACTACTAACAATCCCTGCCCACCTAGGGAGTCTGCCACCACTGCAGGGTTTCCCAGGATCATAAGGTCAACTAGTTCATTCTTCTGTCAGATCTAATGACCCATCTGTAGTGATGGCACTACTAACAATCCCTGCCCACCTAGGGAGTCTGCCACCGGTGCAAAGACAGAAGACAAAAGTAAGAAATTGAGGCAAGACATACTGTAACAATAACTCTCTCGTTGGTGATGGGTTGTCAGCCATTCCACTAACTTTCCATAGTCGCCTCCTACGACAAGTCTGGAAAGAAGACAGACCCCATTCTTTGCAGCCTGAACTAGAAGTCCAGGCCCAGTGTCCTGCTGGTAAACATGATGTAATGTAAACAACGAATGGAATGATGATTATTTAATATCATAGTTTAAAGCATAGCTGTGATATCTGTGCTTTTTGGTCTTACACCTCCCGCTTCAGCATGGTTTTATGGTAACTGACCTATGGGACAGCCAACTCCACCAACAAACCTCATTAGTCACTCTGACATGCATGGCAGGTCACAGTATTACTATTCTTTGCTCCTCTTTGGGCCAGTCAGTACAGGAGCAAATGACTGTAATAATAGTGAAGAGACTTCATCAAGATGTTAACTTCACCCCCCAACACTTGAGGCTGTGATCTCTGGTCATCTATTACCAGCAGCATGCATGTGTTTCACTGTCTGCTGCAGGAGACTCAGTATCTATTGATTTACTTTTACTCAGTTTGGTAAACTAATGTCTAAAACAGTTGACCGGTTTTCTGTGTCTGATCTACTATAATAACTGTTGGTGCCACACATGGCATTTTTGGACACACTGTGTGATGTGGTAGACAGCCTATTTGGTCTAAGCTGCGAGGTCTCATTAGAGCCATGCATAGAATTTAACACTTGCACACAAATATTGGTCCTGGATCAGCAACCAACACAAATCTTGGTCCGCTGACCTCAAAAAATTCCTCGGTTAACAAGGATAATTTTGACATGCTCTTTCTGTAGTTGCTCCTGGCCCATATTTTTGATCCCTTTCCATCAAAAGTCCAAAACATTGTGATTTTTACAGACTCTATGTCAGCTCTTCAAGAACTAGAATGTGATGAACATTGTACGCCTGAGCTAGTTGAAATATATCATCAGGCCAACCACCCGCTTACATCTTATGGTCAGCATTATTATGCAGTGGATTCCTGGCCACTCAAACACACCTGGAAATGATAAGGCAGACAGACTAGCAAAGAAGGGAGCACAACAAGAACAGCCATATACACAAACAACCATGCACACGGTTAAAATGATGTTGAAATCTGTGAACAAAGAAAATTGGATGAACAGATGGGCCATGGGAAACGTATAAATATATGACCAGAACAAATCTTAAAGACATCAACCTCCTTGGAACGAAAGACCAGAGTATCATCTTCTGACTGTGCACACAACATGTACAGCTTAACAGATCACCTGAACAGAATACAATCACAACACACTCCAGGGAATGGCTGTGCACTCATCTCTATGAAACTGCTGACCACCACCTTTTTGAATGATGTCAGGAAAATACTCCCTCTATGGAGAAATGGAACACAGTACATGGCACAAAACAACAGCTCACAAACCCATGCATATATCACACAATAGTATTGGTCAAAGGGCATGAGCCCATGGACTGCTGGATCAGCAACCAACCAACCTGTAGTTGCCCAAACCATTTAATTATCTTGTAGAGAGAATGTATGTAGCCAGCTTGACACCTAAACCTTCTTAGTCACAGTTGACAGTTCTATCTGTATCTATATATAATTTCACTCAAGTTCTCAGGGAACATAGGGTTGATACTGTTGCTCTGAGTTATGTGTATATGAACCCCTGTCTCTAGGTGGTCCTTGATTTTTTAACTTTCTTTTTTCCCTGTGGGTTCCAGAACAGAAACTGTATAGTAATTGAAGACTCTGAGGGTGTATCTTATCCAGTTTCTCTTCCTACTTTTTATCCCTACCTTCATTGGGCACTGGTGTACTCATACAACCCATCATTTCCCCTCCCTACCTTCATCAGGCATGTGCTCCTTCATTGAGCAGCGCAGTATCCTAGTTGATAGTGAGCTTATTTACTATCACTGGATTACAGCGTGCCAGGTTCGAAACCAGGACAGGACAAAAAAATCTGGGTTGTGATTTCTCACTTGACATGACTACTCCTCTAGTCAACTTAACTGTAAATGAATACCTGGCACATGAGTTAGGGGCAGTAAAGACAGCAAGAAAGGGAACTGGCCACCCCATCTAATATATGCTGGAGCTTAGTATATGAAATTAACTTCATTCCTGATGGCAGGTTGCAGCCATGGGACTTACCTTTACCTCATTGATATCAACTCTGGCCATCTAATGCAAAGCAAACCAGTATTGATAAATATCATATTTGATGTAATTTTCTGGGTTTATATGACATGTTTTGAAGCAGTATGGCAGTTAAAATTTTACCATTCTTGGCTTCAGACTTGGGACCTGGTAATCATTAACCCACCTGAGATATTATGCAGGGGAATCCCATTATAACAGCTTGCTCCAGACCAACAAAATATGTATGTAATAACAGACATTAGCTATATATAGTACAATATACAATAAATATAAATGGGGATTTTAAAAAGTTGTTATATAGGGAGATTTGTTATAAGAGTGAATGCTATAGAGGGATTCCACTGTAGTAACCAACAGACAAATGTAAATACAACAACAGATAAACACTGGTTGAAGTTACACATGTACATACCAGTCACAGCTAATGTATGTTCAGATCCACACGAGTGATGTTTAACAAATGGCAGTCCAGTTACACATTTAGGTACATGGTCATATGACTTGTCGCACTGCCTACCCAGCTGACCTAGGTCTGCCCGACCCCAACTATATACTGTACCAGAACCTTAGAACATTTATATAATGAAATGGATGTGTAAAAATGTTACAAAATAATTAATAAATTAACTTGTGTCTTTAAAAAAAATGGCTAAAAAGGTCTAGAATATTGTTTCTCAATATGTACTCTGTTCCTCTCAACGAATGGCTTATTGCCTGCTGAGAGTACGACTCATAGCACATAACTCCATTGCTTTATATTTCAGGGATATCTAAAATAAATCCACTTTGAAACAAGATGCCACAAACCGGATTCAAACCTGTGCCCTCACATGAGCACAAGGTGAACAGCTTAACCCCTACGCTAGAGATAGAGGTACTGCAGTCCACCAGTGCATTGGTTTTCTGGTTGGGTGATCCAGGTTTGAACTGGAAACATTTTTTACCTAACCCAACCTAGCATAAGGAAATGGGGACTGGGCCTTTTGGGAAAATAAAGATCATCATTGCTAAGAATGCTATCGGTTAACAAAACATATAAAAATATATGGGCTTAACACTTCTTTGTATATAAGAATGATGCACCACTGTAGCATAAATGACATAACCAATATGATTTCAGCACAGATGAACGAACACTATATCATAGACAAAGATCACTAAAGAGTGGATACATTCTATCATTTTGTTCAACTTTCTTGTAATTTAACTATCCAATTAATGAATGATGTGTCTGAAAATGTAACCATCCATTTTCTGAACGCTGTGTATGCAATGTAAACACAATTAGATGACAACATGTATGTGATCTGGAAGTCAAGCAGTGTTTGTGTTTCATATAAATTTGTTTGCATAGCCTCTGTCGTCTGGTATCCCCATGATCTGTATCTAAACAGCATAATTTTTCAAGAGATGTCATCAAGAAGGAGTCAAGTTATATTACTGAAATCCAATACTTGTACAGTGGAATCCTTCTTTAGTGCATTCTTTTATAACAAATTTCACCATCTATTTTATAACAATTCACAATCTCCAATTATCTTTATTCTATACTGCATTTACTGTATATAGCAAATTAGTGTTCTTACATGCATATTCTGTCTGTCCTGACCAAATTGTTATAATGGGAATCCATTGGATTGAGGTGAGAAAAAATTAGTTCCATCAAACAATTTTTTCTGGCCCTGGATGTTGTTTTATAATTACTATCTGCACAATCCCTGAGCTAATAAAATATTAAATCACAAGCTATCTCAGCAAAACTGTAAAATACAATACTAAACAGTGATGAGGAAATTATGACATTGAACCTCTGATACTACTAGCTGAAAACAGTGTTACACCATGCCAACTTGTAACGTTGCAAACTTTTTCAGAGAATGATTCTCTTGCTTTGTGAGAACAACTTCAAAGTTCCTTAACATTTTAGAGCTAAAATGTTAATTAGCACCATAAAGGTTAAATCCAGCTCAACTACCCTATATGGCTGCATGTCACTGTGTCACACCATAAAGGTTAAATCCAGCTTAACTACCCTATATGGCTGCACGTCACTGTGTCACACCATAAAGGTTAAATCCAGCTCAACTACCCTATATGGCTGCAGGTCACTGTATCACACCATAAAGGTTAAATCCAGCTTAACTACCCTATATGGCTGCACGTCACTGTGTCACACCATAAAGGTTAAATCCAGCTCAACTACCCTATATGGCTGCACGTCACTGTGTCACACCATAAAGGTTAAATCCAGCTCAACTACCCTATATGGCTGCACGTCACTGTGTCACACCATAAAGGTTAAATCCAGCTTAACTACCCTATATGGCTGCATGTCACTGTGTCACACCATAAAGGTTAAATCCAGTTAATCTACCCTATAAGGTTGCTCATCACTGTGTTATGCTAACTTGTCTCCTGACAGCTTCATTCTTGTCACTTCTCATTACTTCTAGCACTCTATGTAAAAATGCTTCTCATTATCTGTGACAAATCACATGAAATAATGTATACATAGAATAACAAAAAGGAAATAATTCTATAAGGATCAGCTGAGACAGACCTGTACAGGCAATAATGTGACTCCATCCACTGGAAACAGAAACAACCTCACTGCTATCACCATCCTTCAAAGTAGGGATTGTAACCTTGCTTGGAAGTAATACGGTTTGAGACACATCAGGATCTCTACCGCACTGTCCAAATTTGTTACACCCCCACAAAAGAATTGTTCCAGTCTCTGGAAATAAAATAAATGAAATCCCATTATAACAACTTGGTCCAAACTGACAAAATATGTATGTAATAACATAAATTTTCTACATGTAGTATAAACAATATAGAATAAATATAATTGGGGATTTTGAAAAGTGTTCTGGACACAATAGACTAAACAGCCATATGTATACAAAATTTAAAATTGGCACAACAGCAAAGTGTAATTGTGGACAAGTCAACCAGACTTCAGAACATATCCTTCAAGAATGTGCAAACTATGACACATTAAGATGCACATACTGGCCTTCTGATACACCAATGAATGTTAAACTTTATGGTACAAAACAAGAAATGGAAAACACTGTCCAATTTATACAAGAAACAACACTGCAGATATAGACATTATTAGCGAACGAAAGAAGAAGAAGAAAAGTGTTATTATTTAGAGACGTTATAAAAGAATGTGCTATAGAGGGGTCCCCCTGTATAAGTTTTTAAATGTTATAATGATAATTATTTCTGTTGTACTTAACCCTATGTGGGATAGCACAGCCAACTCCCCCATAACCTCCTTAGTCACCTCTTACGACATGCATTGATAGTAAACAGTGTTGCTATTCTTTGCTCCCCTTTCGGGTCCTGGCAACATACTTCAAAATTTACTAATATATCAACCCAGTTATTATCTTGCGAGTACGAGTCATAACAGGTACTTGGTAAATAGAATTTAATAATATTAAACATGGCATACTAAGAACAGAGCACAAAGCTAGACAAATGTTTATATGTTTGAGCTGTTCATACTCAACATTTATACTGAGTTACCACATCCCTTATATTTCCATCTTGTTGGGTTCTCTTTGATTCTAGAATTTAATTATCTTGGGAACAGGTAACAAAATCAATAGCAAAAATAGTACACAAAATAATGTTAATGCAGTCAAATTCTATTATAACAACTTGGTCCAGGCCAACAAAATATGTATATAAATAACATACATTTTTTATAGGTAGGCCTACAGTATAATAAATAACAATAATTTGATTTTTTTAAAGTGATAAATAGAGAAAGGTCGTTAAGGATGCATATAGAGGAATTATGTACATTACATGGAACAAAACATGACTTGCCAGTTAGGATGCCAGAGTGATACATTCCCGCTAAAACATGCACTGGTTTCTCTTCGCTTGGAACTTGAACTGCCAATTTTCATGCATGTGAAGACAAATTAATTTTAACAATAAAAAAAACATGACATGGTGAACTATGAGCCCTATACACTTTATACTTGGCTGTCTATTGATCGTAGTAAGGTCAATGCCTCAAGAGTATCCATTCAGTTATTATTATATTACACAATATTATTTGCCTCTGTATTTTTTCTTGATAAAGACCATGTGGTTGAAACATCGATTTAGTCTGTTTTGTAAACTTTTAACTATATTTGTGTGTGTGATTTAGTCTGTTGCGTGAATTGTTGTTGATGAATCCAATTGTTGCCAAGCAGGTTCTACTTTAGCTAGCTCAATGCCATTCTTTGAAAAATATTACGTTGTGTTTTCCATTAATACATATCGATAAATAATACTGATTGATTATTTTCATTCTGTACATCATATTCATCATCACATTCTCTCCTTGATCTCATGATAGAATGGCACACCTGTACATCCGACACAATGTCTCATACACAGCCAATTCAACTGTTCTGATGTATACACTGCCCATGCGTTACCCTCAAAAGGGGAAAACAATAGCAACACTGTTTGCCTATTATGCATGTCATAAGAGGTGACTAAGGAGGTTCTAGGATAGAGTTGGCCATCTCATTCCATATAGCAGGGTTCAGGAAACTATAGCACAGGCCATAAATGGCTTTGCTGGATAATTTGATTTAGTCCACCAAAGGCAATCAAGGCTGGACTAAACTTTCAATAAAACTACGGTCCATTGTCATATCACCATAAATTTATATTCATGCATTAATTTTCCGTTTGCACTGAAGTTAGCGCATATCTCTCCAATTCTGTCTGCTCAAAGCTATTCTGTGCAGTTCTTGAATAGAATGAATATTGGTCGTCTTACTTTCTCTAAGTATTGTTCTTCTGAGTGTTTCTTTTGGTCTACCCCTTACTCTTTTGCCTGTAGGTATCCATTCAAGAGATTGGTGGTGTATTCTGTTGGTGTCTGCACGTAAGACATGCCTGATGTAGGACCAACAGCGTTAAAATTAATATTAAGTGAATCATAATAGCATACATACACATCACACTGAAGGGAAACAGTTTCAGCAACTACATAATGTGAGTTATTTAAATGTTTGAGTAAATTTTGCATGCTAATTTTTAAGTTGATCATTTTTGTATGGCCTGTGAATGATTAAATTTACAAGGACCCGAAAATATTATTCATTTACAAATGACCTGCAAATATTATAAATTTACAAATGGCCCGAAATATTATTCATTTACAAATGGCCTCTTGGCATAAAAAAGGTTTCTCATTTCTGCCATATGGAGTCAAAGTGACCCAAAAGTCATATGTGTCAGTTGCATATATTACAGCAAAGCTTTAAACCATGATATAAAGCATTCTTCTCTTCGGACTACATCCTACTAATCTGTAGGAGTTTGAGAACGAATGAAGATGTATACAATAAAATATACCTAGCAATACCTTGGATAGGATGCTGAGCTCTGGCTCCTGGTTTCTTGTCAATGTCTCCTGAACCAAGCTGACCTCTCTTTCCATGACCCCAAGCATTGACTTTACAATATTCTGACAAATGATTACCATACACAATTTTGAATCATGCTTTAGTTGGCAGCATATAGCGTTTAGGACATAGCAATCAACCCAGCTCTTTTTGAATATTCTAGGCTAGTGGTTCTCAATATTGGCAATATGGCTCCCAAGGGAACCACAGAGTCTTGAAGGAGGGCTATGGGAAAACAAAAGTGGAATTGGTGAGCCACACATAGGTAAACACTTGAATGATAAACAAAAAGAATTCTAGTTTGATAAGATAAAGTTTGATAAAAAATAGGTAAAGAGAGACAATGACCTTTTTTTAAGATGGGGGGGGGGAGGAGGAGGAGAAATCACAGAAGCTAATTTTTCAAAAGAGGAGGCCACGAGACAAGAAACATTGAGAACTAACTGTACTAGGCAATATTTATTTTCAGTAGGTTGCCACTAGTTTCTGAATGATTATGGTTTGCCCAACTACCTGCAGCTTAAAATGAATCTGGTACTTTGAGTGTCTGAGAAATGTTATAAATTTTTCGGTCACATAGCTGGAGTAAGTAAATCAAAGGTCAACTGCAAATTTAAAACATTCCCTGGCTATTGTCCTGCTCTTTTACAGTCTAATATCGATTAACATTTCTTAGTTCTGCCATGTGGCGTTGAGGTACAGAGCTCATATGTGATCGCAAAGGTACAGGACTCAAATTCTGTTGCATGCAATTGTGTAACAGGACAGTTCAGAAAACAATGACAAACTAATGAAATATTTATATTGCCTAGAAAATGCTGTGTTGATGGCTACATCCTGATTGGATATGCTACCACTTTTTAAAATTAACATTTTTATCTTTACCACAAAACAGAGTCATGTATGATCTTCCAAACACTGTAAGCTTACACAAGAAACAAGACTACAGATAAATACAATATATTCCAAAAGAACAAAACATTTAGGTTTAACCTTCACCTACAAATTCCTGTCATGCCTTGTCCCAAATATAATCTCATCTATAATCCTATTTCTTTAATTAATGTTTAATTCCTACTTGTTCTAGGACATCTTTATTTGTGTTTATTTTTCAATTAAATTTGTCCAATTTTTCTTTATGTTCACATCTTTATGTTCACATCTGAAAGACGTCTTTTGTTTACTTGGAATGAACCTATATCTACAAGTCCCTCTCTTCTATGTTGTTGTTGTTGTTTCAATCCTGAGGAATTATAAGTGATTAGCACTTACTTCCTATGTACAATATGGTGGTTGTTCCAGGGCCTTATTTCATACCCGTATGGGGTGCAGAGAAATTTAATTTCTCTTGTGCAATCCCAGGGTTTCACAGATAATCAAGATCTCAAGGCATACATCAGGATACACAAGAAGATCATGTACATAACAGAGCTAATGGTACTCTACAATTAAGAAGTCAAATGCAGCAGAGATTAGTTAGAAATACATGTACATATCAAACATCAGCTAAAACAATCATCCCATGCTCAACCTATATGTGTATAAATATATATATATATATATATATATATTTATATATATATTGGTAGCATATCCTATTCAGGATGTAGCTATCAACTCAGAATTTTTTGGCTGTGGTGATTTTCTAGGAAATATAATTACATTCAGTAGTTTGCCATTACTTTCTGAATGGTCCGGATGCATAATTGCCTGTGGTGGGGATCGAATTGGTACCTTGGCCGTCACAGACGTGTTCTGCACCAATTCCCCCAGAGTCTGACATATATATATATATAGATCTATATAGGACATCTGTGAACCCATGACATACACAGATTTAAAAAGGATATACTGCTAAGGTTTTAAAAGTGGATGAAACAAATGATCATTAATTGTGCTGGACAAAGAGATACAATAAAACAAGATAAAGAGCTCAAGCTTGATTAAAAGCATTCAATGAAATAAAGTATTAGCGAGTGTATATGATTAAGTTTAATTAAGATATGACACACCTGACAGTGATAATCCATGCCTTAATCCAGCAGATATGTCTATTTGCTGTTCTTGAGCACAGCCTTCTACTTGCCCCTGTTCAACAAAATATCATGTACTTGTCAATAGACTATTGTAAAGAACTGTATCAACATGGATAACACGTCGACATGGATAACATGTATGAAACATTTTTAAAAAGTCTAAGAATGCTATTAAAACTACTTTTTCAGTGTTTGTTCTTAAAATCATGCAGATAAGCAGAATTTAATTTGTAGAACAGAATGCGGTGTGTCATGGTTTACAGCTCAGCTGCGATATCTGCACCTTTTGACTTGACACATCCAACTTCAGCATGGATTCTGGACCACTTTTTTCCCTCTATGGAATGGAACAGACAAACTCCACCCCAAAACTTCCTCAGTCATCTCTTACAACATGCATGGAGGGTAAAGATGTTGCTATTCTTATCAGAATTTAGTCTAAAGAATAGAATGTGATGTCATAGTTTACAGCTTGACTGTAATATCTGCACCTTTTGGTTCAATGTATCCAACTGCAGCTAGGCTTTTTCATCACTGCAACCTTCTATGGGATGTGACAGAAAAATCCACACCCACAACTTCTTAGTTGTATTTTATGACATGCCTGGCAGGTGAGAGTACTGATACCTTTTTTGTCAAATCTCTCTTTTTGGGCCTTGGCAATATGTTAATAATCAAAAACAAAAAAATACACAAATGTAAATAATAAAACCCATCACCCGTCAGGCTGGTAGGTGTGTCACATTGAGACATATGGTGCAGAAGGATCGCCACGTATCTCTATCCTCTACCATTCGGATGAGTTTAGAAACTTCACACCCCTTTCACATCCTTGATATTATTCAGCAATGTCTTCTCGCCACCTCATTTTCTTCCACTCTCCACCTTCCCTTGATGAACATCGTTTGTCATCGAGGAATGTCTATAAACCCCACCGACTACTGTTAATTGGATTAAAAAAAATTAAACTTACAGGTGATGCATCATAATTTGCTCCTTCAGGCAGAGTCCGACCAAGCTGACCAAACATGTTAGAACCCCAGGACAGAAGACAACCAGTATCTGCAGATACAAATATAACAGAACTAATCATGTCTGTAGAGTGCTGCAAACAACACATATTACTGACACAAACCGTACACAACTTATTTTCTGGGTGAATGCCTCACCAGTACAAAGTGTTTGAATCTATTATCCACCTTTTCAAACACACACACACACAACGGTCAAAAGTTCAGAAACTACCTTCTTCCCAAAAACAAACTGTAAATAGTTTGTTATACAGGGATATGTGTTTACATGAATTCATTATAAAAAGTTTTATAAAACTAAGAAAAAGAGGGAAAATAATAGAGGATTTTGAAAAGTATCTTAAAGAGGGAAATTTGTTAAAACCGGATTCGTTGTAATGAGATTCCACTTGATCACATCGACCTTGTGTTGCTGGGCCCTGAGAGGAGAGCAAAGATTAGCAACACTGTTACCTACATATATGTTTTAGGAGACAACTAAGGAGTTTTTGGAAAACGAACAGATATTGCAGCTATGCTGTAAACCATAGCACAATTAACTATAATCTCCTGTCGTATAAACTCTTATCTGCAAGAGTTTGAAAATCAACAAAGAAGAAAAAGAAGAATAGCTAAAAAAAAAAGATATACAATTCCATGATGTGGGAATGACAGAAAACAAACAAGTAAACTACATCATACCTGATAATCCAAGCATAAAGTCCCAACCTGCTGCAACTTTCACCATTTTCATGTGAGACAGTTGATGACAGTGACAAAACACCGTCAAGTTTTTCACCCTATTCCCTTGTCCTAACTGGCCTTTATCATTATTCCCAGTGGTAAGTAATCTGCCATATTCTGCAAGAAAAAAAGCCTGTTTTTGGTTGCAATAGCTATACAAGAAAAATACTAACATTTTCCCTTTACCAGAACATTGAGACATATTGGGGAATAAGGTGTTAGGCCTGTATTTTACAATGACCAATTTGCATACCTGGGAACGAACTGGGCAGAATCAAGTCCACCGCCTTTACTGTCCCAGAAGATCGGGTACCAATTTCCTTAGGCTAGGAGCTGTTGGTGATTTCAAAAATTTTTTAGTTGGACTAGATTTGAGCCTTGGATCACTTAAATGGGAATCAAGTTCACTAACAACTAAGCCAACCAATTTTGGTATCTGAGGATAACAAAATTATCCCTAGAGAACATATTTATTACCAGTCCAACAACACTAATTACAGCTTCTTCTTCTACTGCGTTAGTTCTCAAAATCCTGCAGATTAGCAGGATGTAGTCAGGAGAACACAATGTGTATTGTCATAATTTATAGGATTGACAAGATAAATGCACTTTTGGCCTGAGACATCCAACTTCAGCACAGTGTTGGATAACTTTGACCCTATATGGAGCGGGACAGCCAACTTCACCCCATAATCTCCTTAGTCTCCTCTTATGACATGCATGTAAGGTAAACAGTATTGGTATTCATTGCTCCCTTCTCGGGCCCTGTATCACATGGGCGACTCTTTACTGCATACACAGCAGTTACAAAAGACTTGCAGATTCTTGAACGTGGCACTGATTGCTACAGAATTTAGAACTCAGCATACCTGTGTATTGACGGAGCCAAAAGGGGAGCACAGAATAGTGAGTTATACCAATTATACAGTTATTATTACATACACATCATAAGAGGCAACTAAGGAGATTTAGGAAGTGGAGTTGGCAGAACCATCCCATAGAGCACCAAGTAGCCCAGGAGCCATGCTGAAGTTAAATGTGTCAAGCCGAAAGGAGCAGATATCACAGCCAAGCTGTAAACAATGACACAGCACATTCTGTTATTGATACTGCATCCTGTTAATCTGCAGGAGTTTTAGAATGGATGCTAGAAAAGAAGAACCCATTAGTTCTATATCAGTGTTTCTTGAACTTTTTATTTGAGCTTTCTGAACTGCTGTGGGGTTTGAATTTGGTTCATTAGTCATTGGAGACACACACTGAATTGCTCAGCAACAAAGTATAGAATTATTTTAAAAATTTCCCCTTTTCCACGCCATTGAGACATAATGGTGAATGTGGCATTAGGCCAGTATTTTCCCTGACCAATGGCATACCTATGAATGATGTGGTTGGCACCAATCCTGTCATCTTTACTTCCCAGAAGATCTGACAGCTAGCATAAAACATATATTGCGCTATACCACCATATGCTACAATATGAGTAAAGAGAGTGAAATACCTGTGAGGATAAAAGAAAACCCTCCTCCTCCACCAACACCCGTTATGGCATCATATCCACAATCAACAGGCACTGGCTGATTTGAAGGAATTACTTTCTCATTGACATATCCAGTTCCCAACTGCCCATGACTGTTTGCTCCCTATAAGATATGAAATAAATGAACAGAATAAATGATTTGCAGAATTGGCAACAAGGTAAGGAACATTAAAATAACAAATATATAGGTTGGTTTCTTGCTGATCTAGCTGTTCAATGTCATGCCATTAGATCCAATGGCATTATGTGCATATTTGTGAGCTGATTATACCAATTTGCTTGTTTATGTGTACTAAATATCATGTTCTATTGTCATGATGCAGATAGGACATAGACTAAACTATATGTGATTGGTTGTGAACTACTTCCTTAGGCCTAGGTCCTTCATATCATTTGTATGTGTTACTCCACTATGAACCAGTTGTTGCTCCAATGAGCTCTTTTAATTATCAAAGGTGTTTGGGGATTTACTTGTGTTTAAAAAATGAATAGCAAAGATGGGGAAAAAACTGCTGGAAAGCTGTCTACCAAGTGGTAAATTAAAAAAAATAAAAAAAATAAAAGGGTAAAATTCAATTTTTACAAATACACAGATTCAACATTTCAATGACTAGGTCTATGTCAAGATAAACACAAAAAATGTAATTAAAATAGAACAAAACAACATTTGAGGAAAGCATGTAGAAATATGTTACTATATAGGAGAATCTGATGAAAGTAGAGTACCTGGTATGTAGAATCAAGCATGTAGATAAGGGAGAGGGGAATTCAAACTATCCCCTCCCCCCAACCCTGATATTACATGACTTTCAGTTATCAGAACTTAGCCAAAAGTTGGATAAACACCTCTAGTGATTCTCTGTGATATAAGGTCATTAAAAAATCTACAGAAAAAGAAGATATATGATGAAAATTAGTGAAAAACTTTGTTTAAGGTAGCTCTCCCATTACTGAAGACTTATCTAAGGCCCTTAGTGTAATACAACATAAACATTATAAGCTACAGAAGTTGATGTAGGTTAGTAGACAATTTTGATGTGTTAAAAGTGAATACCTATAAGACTTTATTGTACACAAATAAAAGAAATAAAATACAAGAGTAACTGATTTTTCAGGGTGGGTAAATGAGCTTCATCTATTAGTTTTCTCATTGACATCATTTTTTTCAGATCGTAGGTACGCACTATTACAATTTGATCGACATTGATGTCGAAGTCGGATGTACTGGGCAGAAAGGTGCAACTAATACAGTTATGTGGTAAAACTAGTAGATGTATTTCATGCTCTGGTTCAAATCACACAAAAATGTGTGCCGATTAAATTTGAGAACGAACGCAGAAGATTGACTGACATTATTATGATGTCCATTTGTTGTGGTTATGGACTATATAATATAATAATATTTGCTATGTTATTATCATTGATCTGATTAATATATGTGCATCGAGTGTCTTACCGGTAAAATCTAGCACGCGTCAAATACTGCAATTTAATCGACGTATCTACAATGTGCATTCACTGAAGACTTCAGTGACAACGCTACCAAGATTTAAATTTAACATAAAATAGAATTGGGGACCTTTAGTTAGGGGCTTACAATAATATAATACTAATAATATATATTACTTATGTTAGACTTGGGTGTTCTTGTAAACTAGAAGTTAATGACAATGTGTAATTGTTCACCGGTACAGTGAGGATTGGAAAATAGGATGCGCGTAAAGTGCGGTAAAGCTGTGTTTAATATATTATTTATTTGGACGGACTAATATAATGAATGTTTTTCTATAGTAGGCCCGATACTTTATCAAAACAAATCATTGGGTAACTACTTGCCAGTTACAGATTAAACATATGGTCTGCTAATTATGCAGAAACACATAATGAAAGGTTGTGGTATATATATTGAGCAAGTGAATGAAAGCGTTGCACAAGGTGTAGGCCTACAGAATTCTACTCACCCAAGCCCACAGCAGTGTCCGATCGATCCTTGACTTGTGTAACCCGCGACCAGACATCTCTTCGCCAGCCATTCTTCCACACGTCACGTGTTCTTTATTGACAACTTTTTCTCTCGTCTGCTGAGCAATCTCTTCGGCCATTCTATCAATCACCCTTACCGGTAACAATCGAATATAACACTACACTTATCTAAATAACTTGCATATATTCATAAAATAATCATAATTAAGTTTAAAATCATCAACAACAAGTATACTACTTTGTACAACTTGCAAAATATTGTTTGAAAGAATTGAAAACAGTAGATATAATAGTATCGCACATTGAATGATAAATAGTAGGAATAGAGCCAATAGTGGCCTGGCTGTGTCTGCTTCTTTGAACAAGCATCCCGTGATTCGCTCGCCGCATTTTGAGAGCAGCTACAACCAATCAGTTCTGAAGTGTGTGAGACAGCCCCATGTAAGTTCTCAAATGTCCGCTGTTTACCTCGTTATTATTAGTAATATGAAATTATCGCGTATTGCACCATTTGTTAACACAGTGTACAGTAGGATATATAACAAAACAAGGTATCTATGGTGGTATACTCGAAGCGCTATCCAAAGCTTGGGTACAGCACCATGTTTTTAGCGTTGGTTCTTTGTTCGCTGGTTGGTCGAGGCTTGCGCAGTAATTTATGCAGATTGCAAATGGTAATGGCCGTGCAATCCTCGGACTTCAGATCTTAGCGCAAAGCACCTCCCTGCTTGCTCAAGGCCTTTTGATTGTTCTAGGCAACCAGTAAGATTTTCATAGTCACTAATCTAGCACCACGTGTAAAACATTTGCTATTTGTAGATTCTTGATAGGTGTTACAGATTCAACAGAAGATGTGAAATTTATCCAGTTTTGTCAAACTCGAGTTCAGAACAATCCACCACCTGCCTCATTCACCTTCTAGCTTGTACTTAAGATAAACGAGGTCGAAAATAAAGACAATCCATTTCACTTTGCAGCCATGAATTAGTAATTAGGCTACACATTTTAAGGAAGGCTAACAGACAACACACTCACTAATCCAGTACTAGCATGTTTCTATTATTACCCCTTCTGCTAAGTACTGGCACGTACAACACTACTACTTCGAAAAAAATATATCTCCCCATTTTGCAGCTGCTGTCGTTTTGTAAATTTTGTTAATGCTGCATGTATGTAAATGCCTACTTAAAATATGACAAGGAAAAAAAATATACATTCAACACAGCCTCAATATATAAATTAGGCCTACATGTAAATTGTAATACTGTAATTTGTGTAAATACATGATGTATTTGTATGCCTAAAATAATTGTAAGTACACAAGTGCAGCCACTGCCATACACATGTTTAACAACTCACATTTTGAACAGTGACTGATTTGTATAATGTCTGCTAATTAATATCTTAGGTAGGACCTACTCTATGAATTATATTTAAGTGGAAGCAGGTCTCCACACAGAAAGTAGGAGATAGGCTACCAATACAATACATTATACAAGTTATGATGATTCAGATTAGGCCCTACCTACAGATTAGCATAATTTGTCTGCTTAGGATAGGCCTATACCCACATAGAAAACTGAAATAAATACATTTGAATTTTGGGAGGCAGGATCTCTGGGTATGCATGGAGTGGGGTGAGTTTGAATGATTGAAATGCAATTTTGAAACATTTTGTGAAAAAGACTTGGCAGATGAGATGAAAAAAAATATTAATAAATAATGTAGATTGGGACAAAGATCCACATTTTTCACTTTTTAGTGTACTGGTATTCTGACCCCTAGATATCTACTGGAAACAAACTCATCAGTGTATAGGCCCAAGCTCATCTATCCACCTTGCTTACATTAGTGAGGATATTGAAAACATAAGATTTACATGTAGGCAATAGAATGAGAATTTATGTAAATGCAGATCTTTGCCACACCTGATGAGGCAAAGATTCGCGGACAAAGAGGTAATATAAACCATTACATTACAAAATTGAAGGAGAATTGACAAAAACTGCACAATAATTAATTCATTGCTTGTCTTTACAAAACTACTTTGTATCTTTCTATCTATTGTCTTTTCTCTACTTTTGCTGTAAGACGTTGCATGATTGAATGACGATCAGTTTTAGGCGATGGCAAGTTTGGCCGCTTCATGGATCTTGCTGTTTCCATTTTATGTTGTATGCTCATTCCCCTGGACAATAAGGGTTCATTCTTATGAACAGAAGTTCCAACAGTTCTCGTAATCTCTTTATTTCTCACATGATTTCCTGTTCTATTTCCTACTTTTCTTAGACATAATTCCTTGTAGTACTGATGAATAATGATTTACACTAGTGTTAAATGTGGTCCTCGAGGAATTTACATACTTGTGCAGTGTGTGTGTTTTGATCGACTGGTCCATATATATAATTACATATAATTGAAGAGCTGTAATTAATTGCATCTCTTGTTTCTTTTCTATGGCTAGCTACACTTGTATTAACCTTTAGCAAACCAGATTAAAAAATACGAAACGTCTCCCTGCCACCGGATTCTTTTTTGAAAATTTGTGTTATTGATGGTGACTTTTGAAAATGTGATAATTTTTTGGTTGTTAGAGATATTTAAATAATATTTGCACATATAAATAAAGAATTGAATTATGCATATATTGGTGTAATTTATGTACGTGTGTGTGTGATACCAGACGTATGAGAAAGTGGTAAAGACGTTTTTCACAAAAAACATATTTTATAACAAATAAAGAGGGAAAAAATAAGTAAAAAAAAATAACTTACCTTACATATTGAATTCCTTGGCAACACTGTAAACTAAATCACGCAAATCTGTTGTATTTATGTTCTTTCTCTGCGAAATTATCAAAATATAGCCGGGGGAACTGTATAAAACATGTAGATTTGCAGTAAAATCGTTCTTTGAGCTTAGGCCTAGAGTTATTTTTTCTGCCACTTCAACATATTCGATATCAAACGTACAAGTCCCCAAACCAACAAAGCATTCTGTATATTCACTGCTGTGAAACTAAATAACTTAATAATTCACGATTCAATGTTATTTTATTCGAAATACGATGAAATAAAGGTCTATAAAACCGATCCACCATCATGGCATCGTACAGGTGTGCAGATGTGGTCAGATTAATTGCTCTTAAACGTTTACGAATAGCTAGCCATTCTCAACAACGATCTTTTCGGAAGTGGGGGATGTACCGGCTTCGATTGCGCATGTCCCCAGCTATGTGCACGGACTGTGGTACGTGTAAATCTCACGATATTCTCGTTGGGTGGGACGGGCCGCCAACAGCGCGCGCCGCCATTTTGTTTTTTCGGCGGCCGGGGTTGATATAGGCTTGGTGAAGGTTAACATGTTGTAGTGATATGCAATAGGGTAGTTTGGTAGCGTGTATCTGTAGATAAAAAGAGGCCTCCACAGAGTGGATGCTTACATTTACCTGTTAGTTCTTAATTCTTGATTAGAAACCAGTATTATGGCACATGGGGTATTCTTATAAGTGCTCCACTTTCCATTCTAGCAGCCATCCAAAAGTATGCATATTCAGAGTCCCAGTTACATTTTGATTGTTCAATTTTTGTATCTTTTCAGAATACACATTTTCTCCCTTCACCCCTGCTCAGGCCCATAGATTAGCGTGGGGGGTGTTCAACAGCAACTTTGAGCATGACTTTTAGTACTAGGAACTTAGACAAAGGTCGGTGAAACACACCAACCCCCGCTCCATAGTGATTTTTTACAATACTCCCTTCAAATTTCCTGTCAAATAGTGAAATTTACACGAGATAACACACAAATGTCCTTGTATTAATTTCTTTTTAGGTAAAACCCCCTCCATATGACAATCATATCTATGGCCGTACCCCTGGTCATCTCCATTTCGTCATTCTTTGAATGTGTTTGTTATTACTCCCAGTATCATCTTCTTGTAAATTCTCTGTGGTAAATCAATGACTACCCTTATTATGTCAGGCCTATTTCTTTTAGATACTGTGCTATCGACCACAGCATTGCCCATCAATGAGTGAGCTCTTTCGTTGCCTCTGACCCTTGCATGACCAGGGCAGGATATCCACGTAATACTTCAGTTAACCGAGTTGCTTAGTAATGTGACTCATTCTTTTATTGACATGCACCTTTCCATCTTACGGACCATGTTTTGTACATATCTAAAACATGATGATAGCCTGAGAGTATCGCTGTGGGAATTGATATTTCAGTCACTGAGGACCACCACTTCTGTTTCTTTTTTCATGGTCGGTGTAGTAGAGTAGGCAGACAATTTCTCAAGCATCTACCTCCTATCATTCTTGTATGCAACAAAACCTCATCTGTACTTATTTGTTTCTCTATTGACTGAGCCATTTGTATATATGATTATGTCTTGCATTGATTTCTGGATACCTTCCATGCTCACCAGCTGTGAGCATCGGCCTTTACCGCCAGATTACGTGAAAGAATAGTTCTTGATGTCAGTGATGCTTTCACCACAACAAGTAGTCTAACGATGGATGTATTTGCCATAATGAAGACTCTAAACTGATTGGAAATGCAAGCATGTCCTCATTCATGCATACTGAGTGACCCAACGAGTATGATACAGAAAGTCAACGCAGGTGAAGGGGATATGCGATGGGTGGAGTCATTAAAGAATGATGAGAATTGTGCAAAATTGGTCTCACTGTACAAAATCACTTTCATTTTTGTTCCTGGACATGCAGTTGTGGAAGAAAATGAGTGAACAGACAAGCTGGCTGGTTCTGTTTCTATAAATAGTGGTCAACATAAAGCCAGAGAATACATACTCAATGTTCTATCAGGGTCTTCATGTTCAAAGAGTTTTTAGGTCAATGAACATGAGACAGTATAGAGAATGCTTGAAGTGGGAGTAAGAAGTGGCTTTGCATGGGGAGAATACCTCATGAAAATTTCAACAATATCACAACCAACACAGAACATGAACCTTCAGCTGCTACACCCTGAGAGATTTATTGAAACAGATTTGAGCAACAATAGGTATGTCCGGGTGTGCGAAAGTGATAATCAACATACCTAAAACTATCTCCCATTCATTTTTTTTCATTTCCATTCCTTAGTTTTGTATAACTATCCTTCATATCCTACTTGCATGAACCTTTTGTTATTATGATGTAGTCATAGGCAGTGCCATCTTTTACTTCTGTGTTATTCTTGATATGATTGGCTTTTGGTTTAAATGGTGATTTTGTGTATATTCCTGTATGCTTTACAGGAAACACATTGGCTACTGAATTGACATACAGGTTGTAGCATATTAGTGTTTTATTTGCTCACTCGATGGTTGATGATCAAACACTGAGCTGTAGTTTTATTAGTTTATAATAAATTTTGACATGATGTGTCATTTTGAAGAAAAAGGAAAATACTATTCTGCTCAGTCAAAAAATGATATACTTTGACTGTTATTTTAATTGTAAAAAATATATAAAATGATCCATACAAAAGATATTACAAAATAAGAGGTTCAAAATGTTAACTTACAAGCATAACCTACGTCTTTATCTTGGTGATTTTCTGTGGGCATATCCAATTGTGAATAAATCAAGTACAAGATCATATAAATTCACAAATGTTAATGTCAGTAACATATAACATAACTACACCATTTTACACAAAATTATGTGTTAAAAACAAAATAGGCCTACATAATTACAAATGTGCAATTCGTGTAGCTTATTTATACTAAATCTATAATTGTACTGGGCTTCATTTGATAGGTAGTGTGTATGATGCGGATATGAACCAATGTTCCTGCATATTTGCAGTTTCCTCATGGCTCTGGTGTTTGTAAGCTTCACAGTCATCACTGCTTATGTTACTATATTATGTTATCAAAATCGATAATATCCCCCCCCCCCAATATTTTTAATTGCTGGAAGTATCAGAAAGCTGGTTTAATAAAAGCATAGGTGTCAACTAGTACAGATTTTCCACTGTACTAATATGGATTTTGGCGTCCCCCCCCCCCCCCCCCAACAATCCCCATATTTTATTTTATTTTTTTAAAAAAGGTCACTGTGTTAAATTTCTTAGTAATTATTACTAATGCAGATGTTTTTATCTCACACACTCATATTGAGGGGCAAAAAACGAAAACAAACAATGGGGTTTTTAAAGTAGTTTTTTTTGGTGCTAAGTACAGACATTTTTTATTGAAATCCGGACATAAATTGTTATACGGACGAATGAAAAAATAAATTAATATCTATGTAAAAGTATGTTATACTTAGCATTTATTCAAACAGTAAATGAATTTTCCATGGCGCTATCACTTGTTGTCATGGTAAACAAACTTTTACCATTTGGAAGGTGAAAAATGTTTTTTTCTAAAATTATTAATCTAGTGATATTTACGATGTGCCATGTGGTCAGAAAGACAGTTTCAGTGGTTGCTTAAACATTTTCACCCATTTAAAAATATTATGTTGTATTATACATTCACTATTATATACTACCGAGCTAGGATGTTTACCATCACACATGATTGAACTAGGTCTGCTCTCAACAAGTCATTCATGACCCTCATTACCCTTGATTTCTCTCGTCACCTATCGGATTAAGGTTTTACTGCAGTTTTATGGATTCTCTGCCTTGATTCTTCAGATTTGTAGTTATTTGTTTGCACTGTAGTTTTTGTGATATATAAATATTGGATATTTATTATCATTATAATATGGGGATCTTTTTGGCGTTGTAGTTAAGCAGTTCGCTTTGACTTTGTAAAAAGGTTTGAATTCTGCTCTGATTAATTAAGTTTATAAAGTGGATGTTTTCAGAGATCTCTGAGAATTATCATTTGAATCTACGGAATTACTTGCTATGAGAGGTCAGAGTACATATGGGGGTAATCCTAGTACAATTACGACAATCCTCTATGACTTTCAAATTGCTATTATTATTAATTTAATGTCCAGATTATAGTTTGGTGTAAAAATGTGCTGCAATGTTTTTTAGATTTGCAAAATGCCAGTGTGTTGCTGAGTCCAGAGAGGGGGGGGGCAAAGAATAGCAACACTGTTTACCTTCTTTTATGTCGTAAGAGGGGACTAAGGAGGTTATGGGATGGAGTTGGCTATCTCACCCCATATAGGGTCAAAGTGACTCAAAGCCATGCTGAAGACGAATGTGTCAGGCCGAAAGGCAAAGACGTCACAGCAATGCTGTAAACCATGATGCAACGCATTTCGTTCTTCAGACTGCATCCTGCTAATCTGCAGAGAGAATGAACAAATTTTGCAAAAATGTATTTATTGTATTAAAATATATGTTTTTTATTTTTAAATTTAAGCTGCATCAACGGCTTTCTACGACTTATTTGGTAGCGCAGTTTCCACTGCTGCACCCATGGATCTTCAAACTATGAATTTTGACCCATCTGGTCAAACCATGGGTCAGTATGTGCAAACTCAGAACGCTCTGCAGAATTTTCAACTACCATTGCAGCAACTTCAAGGCCAAGGTCAGATTCAGTTGCAAGGCCAGGTGAGTCATTTTTCTGCATAATCATTTTGTGTGGATATTTTTATTATATTTTGTCTATCGTAAGTATAATGTTTTGCCTGTATATGTTGCTATTATAGAGCATACATTTATAACAAATTTCCCTATTCAAAACTTTTCAAAATACCCACTTATTTTTATTCTTAAAACGGTATGTAACAAATTTCTTTCTCCAACTCCAAGGAGATCTGTTTTGTAATAGGACAGTGATCCTATTGGGTTTCCAGCAGGATAAATTCCAGAGAATGGAGATCGGTTGTGCTATCGTTTTACTTGTACCAACCTATCCAAGCGGTATTTAAGCATTATAATTACAACATATGATTTCTCGGTATCACCTTTTGAGTGCTATTTGTTTAGTTTGGCTAGTTGTTTTATCCTCATCCGCCTGTAGGCAATTAAGAACTTCAATAATTGGGGTTGGGCTTTTTCAAGAGATAATGACGGACTATATTTTTCCTGGATTGAGCAGTTGCCATAACAATTTAAGGATCTGACATGTTTCCATTGTGTATTTGCATTGTATCTGAATTGTGATATGTCTCCTGACTGACTACCTCTGTCTTCAGCGCCTTTATTTAGGCAAACTGCTTGGATGAGTGTAAGAGAGCCTGGCCAGACTTAGTGCACAGCCTCTGTGGCTAAATTAAGTTCCATCTTGTCATCTGGGAACAATCTTTGATTGCAGCATTGATATTTCTACTTCTAATAGTGAAATATGCAGCTCTGGAGAAGCTTTACAAAATGCTGAAAATATTATCATCATCAGGTGCCATGCTGGCTGGCGTAGGCAGTCATGGCTCTCCACAGCTCTCTGTCCACAGTATTATGTATCAAAGTCGTTGTTTCCTTGCCATGCCAGGTTGTCAAACTGTCTAATATTTACTCACATTGTCGCCCTCTGTCTCTGTTGCTTTCAATTTTGCCTGTTGTGACTATGTTCTCTAAACCTGCCTGTCTCATGAAGTGGCCCAAAAAAAAAGATTACCACCTTTTTCTTATATTGTTGATTAAGGTCCGTTCCGCATTTGATTCTTTCAGCACATCTAGTTTTTCTGGCAGTCCATGGTATTCTCAGCATTCTTCTGTAGAACCACATCTCTGTTGCCTCCAATCTCCCACTTTCCAGTTTGTTTATTGTCCAAGACTCGCACCCATATGTTAGTATAGGGGTTATATAGCACTGCAGAACTCTCTTTCTCACCTCTAATGACAAGGTCATATTACACAGTATATTTTTCATTTTTCTGAATGTTGTTTTTGCCTGTCCTATTCTGCATCTTATTTCTTTTGAACTTCTTCCATCTGCTATAATAATTGTACCTAGATATTTGAATTGGTGGACCTGTTTTAATACTATATCATTCCCTATGATCTTGCAAGGTGTGTTATTTTGTTTCTTTGAAATAACCATTACTTCTGTTTTCTTGATATTTAGGAAGAGGCCTTTCTCTTTGCTTTCTGTGACTACTACTTTAATTAAGTTTTGAAGGTCTTCCTCACTTTTTGCAATCAGAACAGTGTCATCCGCATATCTCAAATTATTTATGTTATGTCCTCCCACTGATATTCCTGGGATATCTACTATTGCACGCAATATGTTTTCACTGTATAAAGAGAACATGTCTGGTGAAAGCACGCATCCCTGTCTGAATCCTTGTTTTATTTGTTGAAAAGGGCCATATTGATTTTCTACTCTTATTGCTGCTGTTTGTTGCCAGTACATGTTCTTGCATATTCTTAAATCAGTACTTATTCTTAAATCTGTGATGTCAATGTTCAAATTCTCTAACGTGTATAATTTCGCTATTTTTAACTTTATCAAATTCTTTCATGTAGTCTATAAAACAGAGGTACAGATCTGTTTTTACCTCTATAGACCTCTCTATTAGTGTTCTCAATATATAAATAGCATTGTTGGTACCTTTGCCTTCTACAAAGCCACATTGTTCTGGACTTATTTCTGATTTTATTTTGTTTCTCACTCTCTTCATGATGATTCTGAGAAGTATTTTGGTTATTTAGCTCATGAGACTTATTGTACGGTGTTCTTCACATTCGGTGGTCCCTGGTTTCTTAGGTAAGGCTATAAATATAGACCTCATTAAGTCATCGGGTAAAAATACGCTACTAAAATAGCCAGCTTTAACATTCTGAAAACTATTAACATAACAAACATCAGTGTGTTGTTGGAGTCTGAAAGGGGAGCAAAGAATAGAAACACTGCTTACCTATAATGAATGTCATAAAAGGTAACTAAAGAGGTGGAGTTGGCTTTTCCATTTCATATAGGATCAAAATGACTCAGAAGTCATGCTGAAATCGGATGTGTCAGGCTGAAAGGTGCAGATATCGCAGACAAACTATAAACCATGACAATACATTTCGCACTCTGTACTACATCCTGATAATCTACGGGAGTTTGAGAATGAACTCAGAAGAAGATGAATATATGAGAAGAGCTAATTATCAACACTAGAAAGACATTCAATATTTTATTGGTACATATTTTGAAAGGGAGGCTAGAAACATGCCATGATAACAAATATTCCCTGTAATTGTTTTCTCATGTGAGCAAATCTAAAGGTGTCTGAGCAGTGAATACTCAGCTTAAGTTTTTTTTGTGTATGGGTGGTACATTTTACAAGCACTACTTTCTAATACGTGCACGGGCAAGCGCACATTACAGGGAATATTTGAGATAACTAGCAAAAATAAATGAGGAAAGAAATAAAACTAGAGATTGCAAGTAATCTATATTCATGATAACATATCAGTTGGAAAGGCACTTGATAATGATGATTACCAACACAAACTGAAGATTTATTTTTAAAAATACATTTTGTTATTGATATGGAAAGTTTTGGTGTGCAAGTGTAGAGACTATTGGTATTTATATGTGAGAGTATGTATTTGATAAATTGTAAGAAAATGATGCCGTTCTAACGTTGAGTTAAATATATTATCGGCAGTTTCCATTACTACAACTGGGTCAAGGTGGCCAGTTCTTGCTGAATCAACAACAGTTACTGCAACAGTTAAGCCAGGGTCAAGCTATTCAGTTGCAGAGTCAAGGTCAAAACATCCAGATTCCATCTCAACAAACACAGACAATCCAGTTACCACAACATTTGCAACACTTACAACTTCAAAATCAGCAAGGTCAACCAATTCAAATTCAGGGTCAGAATGGCCAGTCCATTCAGATACAGAGTCCCAATGGCCAGACTATACAATTACAAGGACAGAATGGACAACAGATCCAAATTCAGTCTCAGAATGGACAGTCCATTCAGCTTCAGGGTCAAAATGGACAGCCTATACAAATTCAGAATCAGCATGGGCAACAAATACAACTTCAGAGTCAAAATGGGCAGCAGATACAACTTCAGAGTCCAAATGGACAACAGATACAACTTCAGAACCAAAATGGTCAACCAATTCATATTCAGACTCAAAATGGACATACTATTCAGCTGCATGGACAAAACGGTCAAATCATGCAATTACCTAATGGTCAGCAAATTCATATTCAACCGCAGCAGGCTCTTCAGCTGCAAGGGCAGCAGATTCAAGCTCAACCATTTCAGCTGCAGAACCAGCTGAGTCAAGTTCTGCAGCTTCAGGGACAACAATTACAAACAATACAGATCCCTAACCAACAACTACAAATGATGTCATTACAAGGTCAGCCTTGTCAGATAGTCCATGTCCAAGGACCTAACGGACAGATCATGCAGCAAGTGGTAAGCAGTTTTTTAAAATCTGTTTTTATTATTGATTATAAATCAATGTCTAAGCAATTGAAGTAATCCCATAGGTGCTCAGTATACCCCAGCAGAAGTAGAGGGTTATGCATGCTGATCTTTCCGAAGGTTGAACTACTTCTTGTGATGCCAAGCAGGTGCCCAATCCTATTTGTGTGACACTTAATTCTGTATTCCCCTAATCAAAGACTAGGAGTGTCCACAATCACTGGTGCCTATATTCAACAGGTGCCAGCCAAGCAAGTTCAGCATGTTCTACTTACCCATCTTCAACGTACTGATTATCTGTATACTGGAAGCTACTGGAAGCAGGTCTGACTACTTTCTTTCTACTGTGAAGACTGGTACATCTCAGGAAGTAGATCACCGTGAGTGGCTGTATGGAAACCATAGCAACTATTTCTACATTCATGATTTATGGAGCAATTAATAGCATGTTCATAGGAACAACTAAGCACACATTTAGGGTTTGGGGAAACACCTAATCCCACTGATGATTCTGGGATTTCTTATTTATGAAACAGGTACTGTACAGGCTAATGTGTCCATACTTTTAAAGCAACAACAATTACATTATTAAATGCAATGAACTTTCGCTAAAGGCGCATGCAATGCAGCATCCATCAATCTGTGCGCAATGCACTGAGCGGTCTGCCCTCACCTGGGATACTCTTTGGGGGGTGGCTCTCTCAGTGCGTTGCACTCTGATTGAATGATCGTTAGTATATGAGTTGTGTTTTTTTTTAAATTTTCACGTACCGGAAGCTGTATTTTATGCAAACCTAATATTAAAAGTTTGAATTAAACCATGTGATATGGACACATTAGTCCATAATGAATAAAAAAACAGAAGTGTTTATGTGTGCACATGGCAATACCTTAAGGTGATAATAATTTTTACAAATCTAATGGTGGCATGGTATGATCAGAAAGAAGACTGAAGTCACAGAACTGATGTACCTGATGCTAATAAGATAATGAGAACATTCATATGTTTACATGGTCTGTCACTTTGTCATTTTCTTGCACATTTGGGGAAACTCAAGTACAATGAAGTCAATCCTCAATGCCTTTTGAGCTCTCTTCTGTCATATTTATATTGCTAGTGAGCATTGAATCAATTATCTTTCAGTTTCTAATTTTTTCTTGTGTGTTCTCAAACTCCTGCTGGTTGGCATGTTGTAGTTTAGAGAAAGGTATCAGCTGTGACTGTTTTATAGTTAGACTCTGATGCCTGCAACACATTTATATCCAGAGAAAGGAATGAGCTGTGATATGTTTTATAGTTAGACTGATGTCTTCAACACATTTATGCCAGCATGGCTTTTGGGTCACTTTGACAAATAGGATGGGATAGTGAACTCCCCTCACCATCACCACCTTAGTTGCCACATATAAAATACATGTCAGCTCACAGTATTGATGTTCCTTATTCATCTTCCAGACCCGACAATGTACAGGTGAATTTTAAATGTAGTTTTATCGCACTTAAATTTTGGGAAAATTGGGGGTTATGCTTCTTGTCATGTGTCCATTAGGATGTGGGTAAAAAAATTGCAACAAGAGTTCCAGTTTCTAATCCTTTTTTTCATAGGTTCCTGAGGATTATCACTTGAGCAATAGAGTTACATCCTCAGGGCAATATTTCCAGGAGGCAGTTTACTGCTGTGTTGAGAGGGATAATAGCACATGTGGGGAAGCCACAGTACAATGAAGTCATTCCTCCACACAAACTTTTTAATCTTTAAACAGCACAATGGCACCTCAGATGACCATTTATCTGTCATGAAAAACAGCATTTCATAATGTGGTTTAACCTGCGTATACTTATGGTTAAAATTCTTCGTGTGTAAACTGCAGTTACAGAACTGACTTCTGGGCTGTACATGTCCTAACAAATTTTGTGGTGTGTACTTACAAGTCATTTGAATGTAATTATAATTGAACACAGAACTGGCATATGTTCCCTGTTACATGTAATCCTGAAGGATAGATCAGGAAATGATTGCTGGTAGCTGTTTCAGAAGACATTAACAAATAGTTACTTTAATTAAAAAGTTGTTTGCTTCAAACATGTCCATCCAATTTGTAGAGATAAAGAACTATATCCTTCACTGGTGAAAATGACACCTATTTTTCTCACTTCATGAGATTATCTACAGGGCTACATAAATTTTTTTTTAGAGAAATGATGAAAACAAGCTTTAAAAAATACTAAAATCAGTTTAAAAAAAATATATTCATTAGTTATATCATGAAATAAAATTACTAAAAATATTTGGGACATGCTTAACCGGTAGCAGCCCAGCTAAAAATGGTGCATATTTCTTCTGACGCCCGGATATTTTTTATGACTTCTGGTTTTTCTGCACGTGTTTGCTTTTTTGATGTAATGTTTTAATTTATTAAGTTATTGATTTCAACTTCAGAGACAATAGAGATAAATGGATTATAATATGATTTGGAGGTGTCATTTGTTTGTGTGTGTCAGTATTATGTTGTTTACAACCAAAATCGAAAATGTGGACAAACGCACACAAAGAACTTATCGCGTCAAGGTAATGTGTAGGGCTAATTGTAGAAAACACGTCTCCTCAAATTCCTGTTGTAAATGACTTCGATAATATCACTATTAAATATTATAAACATTTCTCTCAAACACCATACCTTGATATATAGTAACTGAAACACTGAAGCTTTATATTTCGTCCTTTTCTGAATTATAATCCATGAAGAAATAGCAAAAAATGGCGGTACCGAAGCTAGGCCTATGCAGTTCAACATCTGAAAAGTAAAATAAATTATGTCTGCGTATTTATATCGCTTTGGAAAACTGAGAAGCAATCACTCTAGCACACACTTACTATAAGAGCTTGATGGGAAATAAACATGGACGATTGTTGTCCCTGACTAAAATGGCTACCTCGATGTAAACATTTGTAGACTGCTGGTTGCTACAGGTTAAAGTAAAAGTTATTGATATAGAATTTAAAAAAGTGATTATAAAGAAGATATAATTTGATTTCACTAGCTGCTGCCGATATATTTGTGACCAAAGGGCGCAGGTATTGGTAAGCTAAGTTATGAACCAAGTGCACAGTTTTCCAGTATGTGTTCAGCTGCCTAGTCAGTAGCTGACCAGAAAGTAACGTTGACATCACCTTCTGCATTTGGTCAGTAGCTGTGACTCAGTTCCTTGTCCTTTCCAGAGCATGAACTCTGCTACCCTACTTCCTGATGGCTGGGTGAGTCAAGCTGTAAACCATGCTAGCACATTCCGTTCTCTAGAGTACATACTACTAACCAGCAAGAGTCTGAAAATAGAGGGAGGAATAACTTTTATAAAAGATAAGCTAACATAAATATGAGAAACGTAGAACAAATATAAGAGGAATAGGTAACACATGAAAGGAGCTGGAAGGAATAACCAACAGCAGGGAAGATGAAAGAGGTTTAGTGGAGAAAGCTTCACTCAAAATTGAATAGATGTTAAATGTTGAGAATATGTCATTGCTTCAATTGTTTGTTTGTCCAGTAAGAAGCTTTCCTTGTTTCTTCTTTCATTCACTTGAAACATGTCTATATCTGTACTATCCTTGTATAAGTTATCTCTTCCCACTATTTGTTTGTACCTTGTGCAAGGTGCAGTCAATTTAAGGTGATATCAATTTATCAGCTAGTCTTTATATATCAATTCTCTTTTTGTAGTCTGCTCTAAGAACAGAGAAAATATGTACCACTGAGACATCACTACCACTAGATGTGAAGATTTCCATGGATGGTCTGAAAGAAATGACACATTTCATTCAAGCTGTTGGTTCTGTGACCTGATCTATCTATATACTGTATCCCTTGTTTGCCGTGTGGCGTCAGGGGTAGAAGAGTTCTCTGGGGTTAGTGTTCCTGTGTGCTGTTTGAAATATTGTTACTGTGGCGTCTTTGATTTCTGTGATCCATCTTTTACATGGTCTGCCTCTGGCTTTATATCTGTTATATCTATGTGTCTTGGCCATCTGTGACATGCTGTCTGTTGGTAGTCTGGAAGCATGTGGAAACCACTTGATCTGTTGTCTTTTGATGTGTTCTAATGCTTGTATTGTTTTGGTTATCTGTCTGATATCATTTCTAATTCTATCTCTTAATGACATTCCGAGTATTTTTCGTAGACATATCATTTCTGTTGTCACTATTTTTCTTTTGTTTTGTGCTGTCATTGTCCAAGTTTGACATTGGTAGCGCAGTGATGGGATAATAATAGTCTTGTTTAGTGCAACTTTAGTGTCTGTTTACATTTTTATTCTTAAAAATGTGTCATTTGTCCTAGGATCTGGTGTGTTTTGTTGCATCTATTTTGTATCTCTTTATTGTTTCTCCCTTCACTAATTTTTAATCTTATTGTATCATGCATAAGGCATTTTTTAGATTTTAACACATTATTTCATTAGGTGCCATTAATGCTCGGAGCAGATCAACTGGGAGGGTTGTTGAATCCTTTGCAGCAGGTAATACCATTTTATAAAATTGTTGTTGAGATAGTAGTTGTCCTCTCAGAAATGATTGACTGAAAAGTATTTTTGTAAATATTGAAAATCCAAAACAGAATTAAAGATAAAGCTAGAGATTACTTTATTTATGGTGTCATGACTAATTGTAAATAGGGAAAAGCAGCATCGATATTGAAGTGAAAATCAAAATTGATAACTCACTAGTGCTTTCTATTATGCTGTGTGGTTGTGACTGCATACATGGAGAGATTGATAAAGGTCTTCGATTATAAGTTAAGGACACATTCTGCACATTTCCTATTGAGAGCATAAGACAAATGTGTACACAAGAAATAAAAATAAAGATGTACACATGTTCACAAGAATCACTACTTTCAATAGTAAAACTATGCAAGTTTTCTTGGTTTGGACATGTTAGTTAACATGATTTCTCATCAAAAACATCCTTTAGGGAACAGTTGAAGATGGAGTGAACAAAGGATAAAGAAAATGATGGTTGGACAACATGAAAGAATAGAATAGTCACAATGTTTCTACTCTCAAGCGCATCAATTAGAAATCACTGTAGGATTTGTGTTGATATTTTAAATTCATTACCTATACAAAACTGAATGATTATGGGTTTTATGGATGTATTGTAAATATTATAATTGTAAAAATTGCACAAGGGACTAGCAATCTCAGCACGTTGCTACAGTAAAAAGGCTTGTGTAATTTGATGCAATACTCCTGGAAAGTTGTCATTAATTGTTGGTTGTCCTGTTGGAATGAAACAAAATGGGTTCTGATGAGATAATGTCCCTCTCTCTTTGCATGGACAGGTTTAATGTGACAGAAAATGTATACACTCATGGCTCTTAAAGTTGTCTAGGTCAGTGCTTCTCAACCTTATTTAGATTGCTGACCACTTTGAGGGCAAATTTAGTTTTAGATTTTTTCATTAGTTCTCAAACTCCCACTGGATCTGATTTGTATGTAGCAAGACAATGGTCCTACTAGATTTTTAGCAGGATTTATTCCAGAGAATGAAAATATGTTGGGGTGTCACTGTTTTATTTGTGCCAATGGCATGTCACATTTGACTTTAGTGGTGTTAACTATATTCACTGTGTTTACCATTTGCACTGAACGATGTATGTTTGTAGCCATATCACTAGTGATCCAGCCATATGAGAGAATTGGTTTCCATACTACACACTGGTCATCAATCTCAAAACTGACCACGGTCAAGCTTGCTTGACTTTTTTGCAGCTGTGTGTAGATATAAACATAATCATGGAAGCCCACAGAGATTTATTATTGATCTAACTTTATGATCTAAAAGGAAAGAAAGTGGGTCTTTGCAGAGGCCTACCAGATCTGCCATCTTACAATAGTATACTTCTAGTTGGATGATTGGTTGCTGATCTACAGAAGGTGAACATTTTACCTTTGTTCTTCAGTGGCGGGGAATGTCAGATGCATCATTACTGCAGGTGGGTTAACAAAGCTGAAAGAGTGATGAACTAGTTGATCCAAAAGTATGCACTCCTGGCAGGAAATGATGATCCCGGGATACTGCTGCAATGGAATGCCCCCTTATGGGACTAAGCATGCATCAATAAATTCCCTAACACAAACCTTTGACTTGGCCAAACGACAATAACAACATAAAAAACTCTGCGGGAGAAATCAATCTCTTATTCAGTTTCAAACAGAACATGCTAGAGTCAATAACAATTTAAACCATCAGACCCCTGCAACCACCCATTTGTAGACATTGTTCCATTCCCAGCGAAACAGTGGAACACCTTATTGATCGCCCTTTTTTCAGCTGCCAGAAAAAAACTTTACAGCCACCCTTAACAGTCACTGACCCATTGTATGGACCACTAAGGCAACTTCGGAAGACATGCATTTTTTAAAAAGAATGATATTGTGCTACCAAGATTAGAACTACTCAACAGCAATTGAATACTGACAACAACCATAACTTTGAGACAACAAACCTTAGGGGAGCTCAGGTGTCACCTAGGTTACTTAGACAAGGGCCTGTGTTTTTTTGTTGTTACAAAGGCTATGGAATGTCAAGAGCTACCTGCTCACAGCTAAAGGTATTACTTATCATCATCATCATCTAAATACTATGTCATTTTTTTTTTTGGGTGACTCGCCCTACAGGAGTGCCATATGCCCACATTGAAGACCACTGATCTAGAATGGATGTAGAAATGGTTCTGTTGTACTGAAAGGCACAAATATCATAGCTTTGATGTAAACTAGCATCACATCATACTGATGTTGAAATATGTTGTTGAATCCCAGGTTCATGCTGTAGCTGAGTTATCCACATTTGTCGTTAATCACAGAATCGGAAACTTTATTTTGCTCTCTGTGTTAGTTTCTAGTGTATGGTGCATTGATTTCACAAGAAATATCTTTGGTAGGGTTTGGGTCTTTGGTATACTTTTATGGTGTATTCATTTTTTATTGGATGATGTATTAATTTTATCCTTTTTTTTTGTCTGCAGATGTTTTTGCAAGCCCAAAGCCAGACACCTATGGTTGGTCAGTTTGTTCAGACAGAGAGTGGACTTGTATGGCAACCAACTGCCATGTTTGGGACAGTTGATAACAATGCAGCAGCATCTCTTCAATTTTCTCAAGCAGCCGGTACGATGAGTCTTCATAATTTTTTTAATGGTCTCCAGCATGAGCATGGATTGATGAGGGTCGAAAGCAGTTCACGTCCACCAAAGTCGTAGTGGTACCAGGTCTTCTGTAGATGTACTTATGCTTACCCTCCTAAACCAAGGAACAAAGAAGATGAAGGTCATGTCCTATAGTGACAGCTTATAGAAAGCTCTGAACTTTACAAATTTATATTTGAGGATTGTTCACGTAACATGAGACATTGCTTTTGACCAGACTTCTTCTGAAGATTGATCATGTAACACATGACATTGTTTGTGACCAGATCATTCAGCTGCTTTCACTCTAGAAAAACCACTTGGACAGACTTTTTGTCTTTTGTGTAGCTTCTGCTTCTGTGTTCATTCTCAAACTTCTGCAGAGCTGCTGAATGTCGTCCAAAGAAGTGCGCTGTGTCATAGTTTTAGCTTGACTGTAATATCTGTATCTTTCGGCCAACTGACTTCAGCCTGGCTTGTGTTGTGTGTCACTGTGTTGCTATTCTTTGACTTCCTCCTTAGACACTGGCAACACTTGCATGATTTTATAGCAAAGCTGTGATATTTTAGCTTTTGGGGCAGTCAATCCAGCACACAAAATTCCTTAGCCAACTTTTATGACATCCATGACAAGCCACACTGTTTATTCTTTGTTCGGGTCCTGATAAGACATGGACTGACTAGGCATACATCAGGTCTTGAAGTGCCACCCCTGCAGTGCTTGTGGGTTTTCTGGACCTGAAAGATGAATATAAAATAGTGATACAGTGACATGCTGCTAGGCACATAAGGGGAAAATTGTGGGGATAGAGTTGGCTGTGCCATCCTGTATACTGTCAAAATGACCAATATGCTATGCTGAAATTGGTTATGTCAGGTCTAAAGGTGCATATATTGCAGCTAAGCTGTAAACCATGGTAAACATTCTGTTACCTGGACTACATTTGGTTAATGAACATAAGTCTGTGAATGATCACAGAACAAGAATTCTAATGATGGTGATTCAGTTATTGCAATTCTAAAATGGATATTGGTCCATTATTATGATATATACACATAAATTAAGTCAAGTAATAGACACAAAGGAAGACCTTGAATTTCATAAAAAGACAATATTTGAAGTTCCTGAAAGACTGGACATCAGACCAGGAAACCCGTGTGTTGCCGGGCCTGAAAGGAGAGCAAGGAATAGCAACACTGTTTACCTTCCATTCATGTTGTAAGAGGTGACTAAGTAGGAGGATATGAAGTGAAGTTAGAAACCATATGTAGAGTCAATGTGACAGACTGTGCTGAAGTCGGATGTGTCAGGCAAAAAGGTGCAGATATCACAGCAAAGCCGTAAAACATGAGCTAATGCATTTTGTTCTCTGGAACACATCCTGCTAATCTATAGTAGTTTTGAGAATGAACACAGAAGAAGACCAGAATGGAGATAGATATTAGTCTTGTTGATAATGTTTATGTGTGACCGTTTTCCAGGGTAGATGAGGTGAGTGGTAATTATGTCAGTTCAAGCTATCATTGGCTATCAACTTTACTCTTGTTCTATAATGGAACAAGAATGTATAGATGTGAAAGATGAAAATCTACTTATGGGAGAACAGTGAAGCAGGAATTGAAAGGATACACACTATATGGCATGGTCAAAAAGTAAAAGATGATATATGAGTTATGAGCCAGTATCATAGCACACTGTTTCCCATAAGTGCTAAGCTGCCTAGTCAGTGCTTGACCAGAAACTGCCAGACTAGTGTCGCCTACTGAACTAGCTCAGTAGCGATGGTGCCATTCCTTGACATTCCCAGAGCATGAGCTATGGTCAATGACAAGAATGGCGTACTTGTGTGTCTGTATATAGTTTTGATTGTGTAACTGACAGATTATAATAATGATGATACAGTGTTTGATTGGTCAGTTTATTGTTTATTCTTATCATGTGTAGTTGTGAGTCAGAGTCAGACTGTGGATTCTACCATTCACCAAGACATGACAACATCAGGAGTAACCGATAACAGCACAGAACAAGAGAACAGTGAATCTCAGCAATCAGCATTAGTCAATGGAGATTCCATGGTAAGTTGCTGAAACATTTCTTAGTAGAAAACTGAGTTACAAATGATTGCATTCGATATTTCAACTTTTACAGGTGTACAAATGATTGCATTAGATATTTCAACCTTTACAGGTGTAGGGAAAAGGTATGAATGATCTCTATCCATCTATTGTCTTTTCTGCTGTTGCTGTTAAGGTGTCACATGATTGAATGACTTTGTTTTTGGGCTATGGCACATTTGTTCCCTTGATATTCAGTAGTAATGTAATGTCTCAGAATGTTGTTAAATCCTTCAATCCACCTTCCTCTTGGCCTTCTGCCTTATTTCCATTTTCATGTTGTATGCACTTGCTGCGGGCTAATGTGGGTTCATTCTCATTAAGTGGCAGAACCATTTCAATCTGTTTTTCAATATATTTGATCACAGATGTTGTTCCAACAGTTCTTGAAATCTCTTAATTCTTGATGTGATCTCTTTTTGTGTTTGCTGCTTTTCTTAGCCATCTCATTTCACTTGTAAGCTTTCTCTCTTGTTCTTTAGTTAGTGTCCATGTCTGACACTGATAACATAATGTTGATATGAAGATTGATATTATGATTTGTGTTTTGGTTTTCATCAGGATATATGGGTTTTTCAAGACTGATGTAAGTCCATAATTTATATAGACTTTTAAAATGTTTTGTCGTGATTTCTCTATCCATTCTTCCTTCATCTGTTAAAATTCGCCAAATATATTTAACATATTCAGCACCCTTGGCTACTATAATCGAAAGATAATATATATTTCCGTAGCTGTCCACGACTATAGGCACATATAGAGGCCATACCTTTTTTACAAAAATATTTAGATAGTAAACAAACGTTATTCACCCGGTTAACCGAGAAAATGAAGGTAGGCCTAACTAGTTTCTGTTTTCGCTAGTGTTCCACTAAATAAAATGCGTTACAGATCAATTGTGACTGTTTAACCGTCAACATTTTTTGAAATTACAGCCATTTTCGATAACAAAAATTCAATATTCAGATTTCTTTTGCATGGCTGATAATTTTAGTTCGATCAACATGGTTCGTTTGTTTACAAAGATGAATGTTATATGAACAAGTAGTTTGATTATAAAATAATGATGGAGTAATCTAGGCCTAGTAAGCGGCATCTATCCCCAGATTGAATGTATTGGAAGTTTGGAACAAAACTTGCATCATTACATGCAGTAACCATTCCTTTATTTCCACACACAAAAATTCTATACACAGCTTTAACCTTTAGGACTCGTGCTGCAACTTTATTCACAGACATTTCCCCTTCTCTGGTTAGCGAGCGGCGAGTATATTTGCCGCTGTAGACCGCAGTTGCTAGGTACACTTCAATCAATTAAAAATCTCCAATATTTAATATTTTTTTCACCAGATTTGTTAAATCTGGCATTTTATTCAATTGACTACCTTTTCCAGCAGTTTTTGTTGCAACCATATGCCTAATGTTATGTAAATATCAATATTTTCGCAACATATTGATAATTTCAAACAAAAGCATCAGCATGATGGTAAATTCTGTTTTATAGACGTATATTTTATCGAATTCACATTAAAATTATTATGGATTGTGATTCAAATGATAATTTATGGAGAAATACGTCATTTCCACAATCGAAAATTAGTTAACTAGTTTTATCATTAGTAGATACATTAGTTTTATCCATTTTGGTATTAAAACATCAACCAAGTTCGAACGATACATTTCTGGACTAGATCTAGGTTTATAGAAGGATTTTAAGACATACCTCAAGGTGTAATCCGTGAAATTATAACAAGTAATCCGTGAATGGTGCGTGTATGGCACGCTAACTCGGTCTATCTTATACTGTTTCCACTCTGGAATATTTAATAAACTTCATGCAATTGTATTTTCGTTCTAAAGGTAAAAAAATCGCTGGGTTTTAGTGGAAATTGTCTTTGAGACTGTCTTGTATCACACACACACACACACAAACAAAACTACAACAATATATGCAGAATTCAATTCTTTATTTATATGTACAAAAATTATTTAAATATCTCTAACAACAAAAAAGTTATCACACTTTCAAAACAGCCACCGACGTTTGCGTAACATTTCAGAAAATTAATTCAGCAGCAGGACAGAAATTACGTAAATATAAACACAGTGTTCTACAGGTTAAAAATAAACAAGTTATTGTATTTTCCAAATACCCACCATGAATAGCGTGTAATAGCAAAAAGGGAATGCAATGGCAGGTGGAAATTACCCCTTATTTTACGCAGAGGTAAAGGTATAATAAAGGTATAAAAGGCCTATAGACATTACTTATGTTTTTTTTCCTGTATTGATCATCATGTTGTGACTGAAGTAGTTTTCGTTGAATAGGTTTATGCTATCTTGCAGCTCTTTATGAATGATGACATTTGCTTTTTAAACTTCTATACATATGTAAGGAAGAGTTATAAAGAATGGCATCTGATATTTCAACTTATGTATGTGGAGGGTCTGATTCCTTTTAGACCAGCCACCATGCAACATTAAACCTCTAGTAAATGACATCTTTATTTAATGAAGCTTTCCTCTTGTTGAAGTCCTACAATACTTCATCTATACAATTATGTCTTTATCATCTCTGAGTAGGTCTTTACCTTCTCCCAAAGCATTGCACCAAAGAATATGAGCGTTATTGCTTGTGGGTAAAAACAAACAAATAATTCCTCATTCCTGCTGCTAATATTCACCAACAGTAAAAGATTAAAAAAACTTGTCTCTAGAAATGACATGCCAATGCAGAATTCTTGGAGTAACAATTAGAAACAAAACAGCAGACTAAAGCAAACCCAGCTCTAGATTACATCTGAAGACTACAGATTAAGTGGTTCACACGTCTCCAAATTACTACCAGACATTGCTACCAAAATGCAGTTCTACTCAGACACAATCGATACAAAGCCAGAGGTAGACCTTGGAAAAGATGGGTTACAGGCATAAAAGAAACCACAAAAACAAGCATATACAAAGCACATAACAAAGCCTTCTCCAGAGCACCCTGACGCTGCAAGGAATGAACAGCATATTGATAGATATGAGTAGTTAAGGATACTCTTTTGTCATTTTTTATTTCACATTTTTGCAGTCATCAGTACCTGGGTCTACTAACACCACCACAATAACAGCAACACATCCTGTAGGCAGGATCCAGATAGCAGCTGAAGACCCAGATGATGACACTCAACCCTTGTATGTAAATGCCAAACAGTATCACAGAATTTTGAAAAGACGGGCAGCGAGGGCAAAGTTGGAAAGCACTGGAAAAGTTGTTCGGAAACGTAAGGTCAGTGATGAGAATCACTGTTCTAAACCTTTTCATGGTTTGTACAGATGTTGTTCTTATTTGGTCAGTTTTTTTTTTATTCCATCTAGTTGAGGTTAAATATACAAATAGTGTACGTTTACATTATCATGTTTATGTCCCTTTATTTATGTTTCATGGTTATGTCCCATCATTCATATGATATGGTTATGTTTTATTTAAGGTAAATGAATAATGCTTGTGTCAGTGTTCAATTTCCTATAGCTTTGCATGATGTATTATTTGTTTCTCATGGTTCTGTGGGCATGGCTGTCCAACTGTTTCATGATTCTGCAATGTTGATGCTATTATCCTTTGACCCAATGAAGTGTAGTGATATGTGCATGTTTATGATTATTTTTCAATGTGTAACTTCCTCCTTTCATCTTGGAAGATATCTTATTTCTGTGTATGTCATATAGTGCTGGTACTCTATTCAAGAGATTGCCACCACTCTGTTGCTATTATTTTGTCAAATGTTATCCCTCTTCTTGCGCTCATTCTTTCTGCTTAGAATAGCATATTGGAGATGGATTTGTATGATTCAAATTATGTAGCAGCTTCTGCTGTCAGCTATGTTTTTAAAATCATGAAGTTGCTAATCCTACCAATCACATGCTTTTATACTTCAGGACTTAGTATTTGTCTTGTATCATATAATGAGAGGTGTTTGTATAAAGATTCTTGAGGAACCAACACAGACGTCCACAAAGACCTTAACATAGAAGACTGGCTCCTCAAAAAAAATATTTTGGACATAAAAATAGACATAATAGTTTAGAAAGATTAATCATGGAGGGAAATGTTCCAGGAAAGATAACAAGAGGCAGACCAAGACTACTATTGACACATGGCATCGAAGACTTTGGGAATATAATACTACAAGAAGCTTGGTAGCTTGCACAGAACTGAGAGGCTTACTAAGTGGCAGTAAGGACATTCTGTAAAGGACATGTCACATAGATAGATGGGGCATAACTATATCTTGTAAACTAAACAATCAAGTACACTTTTGAAGTTGTAACAAGATTACCTGAACCACAATCTCCATTATTTTTGATGGTCCAAAATATCTGATATAACTGAATTGGACTCATGTATGCAGTTGCAAGGAATGTGTCTCACCACAAGAGGTAGAAATTAAATTATCATTCATTATACCTTGTATATAAATATAACCAGAGATTTTTGTCCAGGGTGGAAAGGTGCATCTTCTAGTGAAGACTTTAACCCCTTAATTAACTACATTAATAATTATACCTTGCAAACAATGAACAAGTAGAACAAATGGAAATGTATTGCTAGGGTTTGAATTTATAAAAAAAATGTCAGCATTTTGTTGATGGAAAGGGGGGGGGGGTGGAGACTTTATATAAATTATATCAGTGAAGGTTGAGCAGTAGTTATTATGAATTCTGTTGTTTTTTTCCCCGTTACATGAAACCCGAAAGGGGAAGAAATAGTATCATTATCGCATGTCATGCAAGTAGTGGTATGTGACTAAGTACGCTAGATGCGGAGTTGACTATAACCACTTCATGATCTCTACTTTGAGGAATCCTACTGAAGGTCCATGCATGAAGTTCTGGGAGGGAGCCAGACCTTTTATCTGCAAAATATCTCAAGAATGCAAGAGAATCACAGCAACATTCCCTCTGGGGTAGAAGACTGTCCATCTCATGATATGACAACCTACATTCACAAACAGTCATCTGTGACATATAAAAACTCTGGAAAACTTCCCCATCAAACAGGGTTGCTAGAATACTAATCTGGAGCTGAAAGTGAAACTCTACCACCTGACATAGAGAACAAGAGTGATAAGCTCACATGTCCTTGTGGTTCTATCATCATCATCATATTGATTTATTTATCATTGAAATGTTATACCTGGACTGATTATAATGAGGATGTTTGCCAATGGTGTCAGATTTGTGCATATACATAAATGTGACTACATGTTATTTATTCCTTTGTGTGCGTCTATACCTTGCATGACTGCATTTTTGAGATTTAGTTTCATTTGTGTGTCTTTGTTAAACTGCTTGGTACTGTAATGATCAGATTTGTTTATGGGTAGTGGTTGCAGATTTGATTTGTTATAAATATGCCAATCTGGCTTTCAGAACTGCATATAAGGTCTGGTGACTACTAGAATTTTGTAATAATCAATATAAAACTAGAGACCAATTCATGTTGCCTTTCTGAGGTTGTAAATTAGTTTGTTAGACAGGTCGTGATCATCTTGACACTTCAGACACACCTTAGTAAAGTCAGTTACCCGTCTGTGTGTTGCAGGGACCAGAAAGAGGAGCAATGAAATGTTTACCTTCCACGTTATATGAGACAACTAAGAAGGTTATGGGATGGAGTTGGCTGTCCCATTCCATATATGGTCAAAGTGACCCTTACGCGAGGATGAAGTCAGGCTGAAAGGTGCAGATATTGCAACAAAGCTGTAAACCAAAAATGCTTTCCGTATTCTGAACTACATTCTACTAATCTGTAGAAGTTGTGAGAATGAACAACGCCAGTTATCACATGCAGAGTATGTGACTTATTGAATATGAGAAAGGATATTAGTTTGTTGATTTTCTAGTTATGACATTACAAATTGCACTAAAAACATTTGCCTTTTTTTCTTTTGCTTTCTAGTTTTACAAGCCACAAAGGCTTATTGCTGCAGATGTGATTCCTCTCTGTATTTGGTCTTTCTTCTCAAATATCTGTTGTCTGGTTGTGCTTTCGTGCTATTTTATTTTTGTGCCTGGACATGTGGATGTTAGGAGAAATGAAAGAGCAGATAGGTTTGCTGAGGTGGCAAGCGGTAGTTCAATGGGCCATACTGATATTTTGAATACATTTAGGAAGCTACATCAGCTGGAGGCATATCCTTCCACTGTTGTTTTAATAGCTTGCCTACATATTTACATCCAGAAATATTTGAAGAGCGTGCCACACACACACCCCCATACTTCGATTGGAGAGAATTATATTTTTATAGAGATAATAATAAGCTACTGCTGCGGTTTGGTTTTTATTGTTCTTTCTCAAATTTCTTTCACTTAGCAGGATGTATGATAACTTTGTCGATAACCAATTGCTGTTGAGTAGTTCTAAAATTGGCAGCTCTGTGCCATTCTTAAAAAAGTGAAGGTCTTCTGAAATTGACTTTGTGATCCATACAGTGAGTTAGTGACTGCTAATGATGTCTGTAAAAGTAGTTGCTGGGATTTGACATAGTTTAAATGGTTATTGACTCAAGCTTGTCATGTTCAAAACTAAGAGATATGGGATTGGTTTCTCCTGCAGAGTTTGTTTATGTTGTCCTTGTCATTTTACTAAACACATTTTGACCAGTCATCCAATTTGCCCATCTGTTCAGCCAGATTTCCCTGGTGTTGCTTTTGAGAATATGTTTAACAGTTCTCATACAGCAAAGTCTTTCCTTTTGCTGTTTTGAGGCACCTATTTTTGTACGTCTGTCTGCTGTTTCATTTCCTGTTATAATGCTAGGTCCATGGATTCATTTCAGGGTCACACTGATTGAATATGTGGAGATAAGAATGTTCACCTATCTTGCTATATAGATGAAATCCTGATTTGTATATGGGGTCTGGTTATAAGTTTCTTCAAAGCAGACATGGGGTCAGTAAAAAGGACTGTGTCTAATGGTTTTTGCTCCTTGAGAGATCAAACTATTGATGTATTATTTTAATGACTGTCTTGATAGCCTCAGCCTCTGCTTCGTAGTTTTAGCAATTTCCACCACAAGTCACATAACTTGTAGGTAGATCCATCATAGACAGTGTGACCTTAATGTCAGCGCTTTTGGTCTAATACAATATCATAACAGTCAGTATCAGCATGGTTACTTTGGGTCATTTGTATCTTTTATGGGGTGGAGTAGCCAGTCACATGAACAAGCCTGGATTGAAGATATGTTGAAAGTTTGTAACAATTATATCAAGTGAGATGGGTTGAAGAAATGGTATGTTTTTTTTTCTATGCAACAAAAAACATGTCTAAACACTCTGAAATGTCTATAGATTAATATTTAGTCCTCAAAGGAAGGCATTTCAGTGCGCTAGTATCCTAGGATTACCACATCCTGGCAGAAGCACTGCACACACTTCTGGGCCAACTATCTCATTCGTCTGTCAGATGTGTTGATCCATTCACAGTGATTTACATCTTGCAGTAACTCACCAAAGAGTTTGCCACAAAAGGACAAATGTGCAATATCCACTGACCTGCATCTCTTTGTCATTCATGGTGATTATTTGATTTAAAAATTGGAAAAAATGTCCTAGTGATGAATTTTTCACAGGTGACAGGTTGTCAGCCTATCCCTCACTTTCCTTAGTCACCTCCTCTGTGACCTGCCTGGAAAGTGGACAGTGGCTGTATTCTTTGCACCCTGAACCAGAATTCTTTACATGCCAAAAAGAGATGTGCGGGACCAGAATGTTCAAAATAACACATCTCTGCTGTGAAATTAGCAGCACAGTGTACTTCATTCTCTCTCTGGCGGAAATCACATAAATTCTTGTGTTGAACACAGAAGAAGAATAATAGTTTTATAAATCCGTTTACAGATGACATTAATCAGAATGTGCTTATACAGTTTTAGGCATTGATCTACTGCAATACTTGTTATATTTGTGCCGTGTTGTTGCTATTTTGCTTCTATTCAATCAGAAGTATCTGCACGAGTCTCGGCACAAGCACGCGTGCCAGCGAACGCGAGGCATCGGAGGTAGATTCTTCTCTATCAAAGTGGAAAACGAAGCTGAGTTTGGGATGAAGGATGTGAGTATGAACAATTTTGTTCCAGCATTCTTCTTATGTGTTCTTTCTCAAGCTGCTGCCTGTTAATAGGATGCAGTCCAGATAGCAGAATGCGGTCCAGATAGCAGAATGCGGTGTGTCATGGTTTACAGCTTGGCTACAATATCTGCATTTTTATGCAGAACACATCTGACTTCAGCATGGTAGTTTGTTTAGTCACTTTTATATTTTGTGGGATGGTATATCCAATCTTGTGCCCAACCTTCCTTAATCGCAGCTTACTATGTGCATGGGAGGTTACAGAGTTAGCTATTCTTTGATTCTCTATCAGGTGCCAAAAATACACAGTGTGTTATAGAGCATTCAAAACATGATGTATCAATTATGGTGCTTCAAGTGAATGCCCTCGTGATATGAAATGCAAAAAGTGTCATTATTGTTGCCCTAAATGGGTTTCCATAGATGATGTATTGTGGATTTTGAGATGATTTTTTGTTGTTGATATCCAATTGCTGCTAATTAGTGACTTCAGTAAAACTATATACCATATAGGGAGATAATCACCAAAACAATGTATATTTTGCGTATATAGGATTGCGTAATTTTAATTCAGGGTCCTAAAGGTTAACCTGTTTTATATATATATATTATTTGAAAAATGTTCTACCTGTATGAGAAGATATCACTGCGCTAGAGCTGTCTTCAATTCTGGGAATGAATTATCAAGATCTTCTAACTCTTAAACTAAATGTAACCGTAATGATAACCATAATCAAAGCAGTAAACCTTCTGGAGTTCCCGCCGAAGACGGATGTGTTGGGCCATTGGCGCAAATAAAACGGCGACACAACGCATTTCCATTCTCTGGACTACATCCTGCTAGAAATCTAGTAGGACAATGGTCTTGCTACAAAGGAGATCCAGCAGGAGTTTGAGAATGAACGATGAAGAAGAAGAACCTTCTGGAGTTGACATGTGATTTAAGTCACTGACTACGAAGGCCAACAAGCCTGGTTGTTTCCCAAGCACTGCTGATTTCTAAAGTGTATTAAAACAGCTAAAACTGCATAACAGTTTATGATAATATTTAAATTATTTTATAAGATAATATTTCATATCATATTATTACAAGAAAATTAGTTTGTGCACAAAAGTAAATGAATCAAATCCAGGTATAGTAACTCTGTCATGTTGCTTTTACATCATCATCATGATGTTGAAAATGTGGTTTCCTCCCACAAAAAAAGAATCCTTTATCTGACACTATAGGTTATAATGGTCTAGTTGCCAATACATATAAGACGTGTTTAATAAGTTCCTAAGTGGAATATCATATGTAGAGCATTGCTATTTATCATGTGCTTATGATGGCCATGTAACAATTTATGTAAACGATCAGAAATATGTAACATTAAGAGCATCTACTGTTTGCCATCTGGTATGTGAAAGTGATCTATTTTGTCTCACCTCTTTCAAAAATGGATATTAATCTTCAACATGTGTGAATTAATTTTTGATTTCAATCTGGAAAAACTGGTTCTAAAACTTTTGAAATGCTGAATCTGCTTTTGGAGAGTCTCTCTCTACAACATAGGATCTCTCTCTACAACATAGGGTCTCTCTCTTGGACCCTAAGTAAAACAGCGGCAAAGAAGATAAACGCCTTCAAGTTGAAATGCAACAGAAGGATACTTAGAATATCATGGAAGGAAAAAATAAGAAACTCAGATATTATAAACACATTGAAGATTCCAGAGTGTTGGTTATTAAGCACAATAACAAAAAGAAAACTATACCTGTTTGGTCATATGAAGAGACACAACTGTTTAGAAAGACAAATAATGGAGGGAGAGGAGAAAGGGCAGACCAAGAAGATGTGGACTGACGACATTAAAGATAACATGAATACATCGCTGGAAAATGCAAACCGCATCGCCCAAGACAGAGAAGGGTTCAGAGAGTTCATTGGGAAGACTACGTTCTGAAAGGAATACATCACATGACACACTACAACATTTGAACAGTATTCCTGTTTCAGAAGTTGACCAAGATCCTTTGAAAATGACCCATAAAGAATTAATAGTGCAATGTCAAGACCATATTGAATGATTTCTTTGACATTTATGGGCTTGTTCATCATGAATATGACTCAGACCACAGTGTCAATGCAGTATTCTACAAAACTGTTGTGTAGCATCTCTGTAATGTTCTGTGCTGATATTGCCTCGAGAAGTGGTATACAGACAATACTCCTGCACACAGGTCTGTTACCATGAATGAATGAAGTACAATATTCTATTGCTCCCACAACCTCCATACTCACCTGATAAAATGGGGTCACGTATCACTGCTTCTATAAAATAGGGTCCCAGGTTCCTCTGTATAATGGGGTTTTGACTATATGCTCTATAAAATTGGGTTGCGAGACACTGCTTTTATAAAATGGGGTCCCAGGTCACTTCTATAAAATGGGGTTGCAATCAAAGAAAATGTTGGGAACCTATGTTTTATGTAAATGGTTGTTATGTAATGAGAATAACTTGTAGTTTCAAAAACTAAATCTTTTGTTTGTCACTGTAATTTTGTGTTAGTCTTTAGTGGAGAGAAGGGTGGTATACTTTATGTTAGGAAATAATTTGCAGAGAAAAATATTTTGATAATTTATTTCTCTCCAGGAGGCTGATAGCCCACATCACAGACATTCCCAGCATTCACCATCAGATGAGCAAGGGCAGTCTCCTTCTTCATCACCTCAGCATCTCTCTGAAGCGGGGGAGACATCCGCAGGCTCAATAAATGGACATTTGTGATGTTCAAACATTAACAGTTTGGCATTCAGTCCAGTGTTCTCGCACAGTGCAGCTGGTCAGACCACAGCCCTGTGATGTCACCGGCCTCTGCAGCGTTCACTCTCTGTGACTGCCATGTCGCAGTGAGAACTACCTCAGTGGACAAAAGAGGGTCTGCCGTCACTATTTACGGCACAGTGAGCGACAAAGTAAACATGAATCTAACTGATGAATCAGATCTAGCTGTTACCTGAAAATTTCAGAGGATAGCTCTGATGCAAGACTAAATCAGTAGATTTGAATAGGAACGTTATTCCTGGTCTGCTCAGAACAGTTGAGATTGATTTGTCCTATGAACTCATTTTGTTAGTGTGTACACATGTTTACCATTGTAGCAGTAATGCCAGGAAAGCTAATTTGTGATAAATGATGAAAAGTAAGACGTAGAGGAAGGAGCAAGTTTGTTAGGTTCTTGTAAAATAAAAATTGATGAAAGTTATCAAGAATTATAACAAATGAGGTGGATATGATGAAAGTTTGTAAGGATTATAACAAAAGATGGATGAAAGTTTGTAAGGGTTATAACAAATAAGATGGAAGAACAATTTTGTAAGGATTATAACAAATGAGGTGTATATGAAAAGTTTGTAAGGATTATAAGAAATGAGATGAAAAGTTTGTAAGGATTATAAGAAATGAGATGAATTGAAGATATGATGACAGTTTGCCTAGATTATAATAAATAAGATGGATTGAATGAATTATGGTAGTTTATAAGGATTATATCAAGAGGGACTGAAGAATGAATGAAAGTTTACCAAGTGGAGCATTTATTTTATCCTGAAGTGAAAACACATCAGATAACAACAAAGTTGTATAACACTTAATGCAGATGAAGCTAGCGAGATAAAAGGATGACTAATGATACCAGAACAAGTCTAGTTGGATAAACAGAATGACACACTATTAGGTTTCAACATTATGAGCTATTGATGCTACCAGCAACCAGCTCAGAGTCACATATGCCTGTAGCTGGCTACATCTAGCATAGATCTCATGAAGTGAGATTTTATTGAAGCAAATATTTGCTATTATTTGAAGTGGAAAAAAAATAGAAGCACAAAGTATAGAGATTTTTATTTAACATTTTCATTTTTGACACATTGGTATAGTTTTACTTAGTCCCACCTATTGTAATAACAGGTCGATTTAAGCACCTGGCTACATAATATTTGAATGCTATGGAGATCTTTATTGCATTTCTGATCAATAGCTATCTGCTCAGGATACTCAGAATGGCAGAAGATAGATCCATAGTGAGTGTCTGTGATGTAATTTTTTTTTAGTGTGTGGTGGTGTAAGAATTTAAAAATTGGTCTGTGTACAGGGCAGCAGCTTTTCAGACTACTGTCTATTCTGAACCGTAATTTTTTTTGTTTTAACATATACAATTTATCAGGTGTCTCCGACAGGACTAAACGCTAACTCAGGAATACATTAAATAGATTGTGGAGGAAAACAATATGACGTAACAGAAATAATCATTGTATTTTGTACTTCTATGTACATTGAGAATGAGAACATGTTATATGTAAGCTTATTGTCTTTGAAGTGAATCATGGAGAGTCTTACAAGAAACTAGAAGAATGCTATAAAGTACAGAATTATGGTATTGCAGAATATATATTATAAATGAGGCAGAAATATAACAATGAATGATCAAAATGCCCCAGCAAAATGACTAAACATGCAAGAGAGACCTTTAAATACACTTGTGCAAGGAAGCATATTCTGGGACATATTTGGAGATGAACTTTTGTGAAAAATGATTACTTTTTAAATATTGTTTATTCATTCTCAAACTCATACAGGATTTCTCATGTAGCAGGACAATTGTCCAACTTGATTTCTAGTAGGATATGGTCCAGTGAATTGAGATGTGTTGTGATTTTGTTTGTGCCACTAGTGGTTCCAACTTTGGCAGTGGTATGTATAGGCTCAGTGTTTTACTGATTGCACTGAATAGTGGATGTCTGAAGCCATATCACTAGTATCACAGGCTGTACATCACAATCTGTTTATGAGTTTGATTATACAGCACATTGACCCTCTTTTATCAACAACAGGAATGTAGGCAGTGATTATCATTGCTTCACCTTTTACTGTCTAGGTTACTAATAACTTGGACCACAAACACTTACAAAGCTATAACTAAAATGTCCACTTAAAAAAGACACAGGGAAAGGGGGGGGGGGAGCACATTTCTGCATTCATCCTAAAAATTCTGCATAATGTAGTCATGAGACTGCAAAAACACTGTCTCATTACATCTTGACTGCGATATCGTTACTGTATGTTTTTCCACACTCAAACAGGGCACTGTTTTTGTTCATATTATGAGACATAAAGGTTTGGAGAACATAGTCACAACAGGCAAGATTAAATGCAACAGAGACAGAGGGTGACAATGTGCAGTTTAACAACCTGGCACGGCAGGGAAACAACAACGATCTTGATACATAATACTGGAGATGGACAGCTGTGGAGAGCCATAATCGCAAGATAGAAAAGAACATGCAGAGAAAGGAATGGGTTGAGTTATTGAACAACTCAATTGTCTGGCTGTTGGAGCGGAGCACTTATGGTAATGTCCTGTGTGCTATGATGCTAGTTTCTAATCAAGAACTAAGAACAGACAAACTTGGCAGGATTTTTGTGGTGGTTATAAATTGGTACCCCTATGACTTTTTTGTGGCTAGGCAAACCATCTCCAGTTGTTGTATTAGAAACAGTTTAATAAACAAACAATAGGACAGATTACAGTGTAGCAGAATGCACCACCAAGACAAGAGACGGAATGTTGGAGCTCTTTTGCAGCCAACCTTCGTTGTGAAAATGGCACTTGATGATGATATGAGTTTAATTTTATCGCTGCCACATCTGCACACTGCAGACGTTCATGGCTTTGGTTAATTGAACATAGCGCATACAATTTGTCACTTGCAAAATCTGGACAAAAGTCTAGATGATAAAACATTAAAATAAATGAGAAATATGCAATCATGAATGCCAGTTTCTATAACTGTTTTGTACAATTGGCCTCAAAGTTATGACTATTTCCTAATGAGTTCTGCAGTTATATATTTGAAATACGTAATTGAACCTTTCATTAACAGATTCCAAGAGCAGAGTCTAGCCAGTAAACAATTTTTGTCACTGAATTTTGAAATGTAAACCATTATTTATGAGGCAAAATATGGATTGCTTGCTACATTGTATTAGAATACACCTGGTGAAAGCATGTATTGTTTCATGTGAGTGTAGTCATTCTTTTGATGTGTGTGAGCTTAATGCCAGGTAGCAATTAGATCAAGGAAATTTGTGGCCAAGACTTGTATTATGATATGTGATATATTGTGTATGCCGATTGTCTTGTCAAACAATTTGTCATTTTGTAAAATTTGTTTTTTAGTTAAAAAAGAGTATTTTATTATTGTTAGTTATGCATAATACAGTAGTCACTGATTCTGGTAGGTAATTCATTCATTTCACTGACATGTCAATGTGTGTTGTGGTCAATTTTGCCTTTAAGCTGTGCTGCACATTGAATTTGGGACCTCACTCACAGAGCTACAAAGCTTCCATAATAGAGCCTCAAAATAACATCATGTCATCTACTAAGGTTTTCTGTTGCATAGGTGGTTTGTCTATTGGACCATAGATACAACTGCATGCATATGTTGATTGTAATATCTTGTGTGAAAAGGTCAAGCATACCATTTAGGTTGGTGCCCAGTGTACAGTACAGGAACCAGTTCTCTCATATGGCTGAGTTAATGATTTGGCTACAGACGTCCATCATTCAATGGAAGTGGTAAAATACAGTGTATAGGTTACCACGATGAAGCCAGATGCTTTGGGCCATTGGTAAAAAATGGCAATGTAACACATTTTTAATCCCTAGACTACATCCTGCTGGAAATCTATTAGGGCAATTGCCCTGCTACAAAAGTGATCCAGTGGGAGTTTAAGAATGAAAAACAAATACACTAAAGAAGAAAGTAATTGGGAATTTTTAAAAGTGTTGCTAAATAGGGAAATTTGTTATGAAGTGATGCAATATAAAGGAATTCCGCTATACTTTTATGTGTTTTATGAATGAAACCTCCAAGATTTAGAATATACTCACCTTGAATATTATTATATTCTCATTTAAAACAAAGTAAGACCAAGATCCAGACATCTGTTGGGCCCACAGAATGTCAGATAAGGAATAATATTTTGATAGTAGATAGATGACAGCTTATTTAAGTATTGATGTCTTGAAAACTTTTAATGTAGACGACTCAGGAATTACCCCAAAAAAATACAGGAATGAATGCCAGTGAGGAACGTACAGAAAGATATGCACAAACGAGATGATGATATAACAAAACAAACACAAAAACATAATGCCACAAAAACATAATGCCATATATATTTATATTGACATTTTTTATGTATTCAAATTATTTTTTCCATTGTTTTGTTTTCCATGCTTGAACAAAGATTTTTTAAAATTGAATTGTCAAATTGTATGAGTTGACATTGTGAACACTGCCACCAGACTGGTTTTATTAATACTCTGCCATTTGTAACCATAAATTAGTGTTACTCCAATATGTCATGTATTTGAGTTTGGTACACTCAAACTACAAGGGATCACTAGTTTAAAAGAGAAATCATTATTGTATAGTGATCAACAAGTTCTCCACAAGGTATCTGGCCAAAGATCATCATTCTTCCTCTGTAATATCACTCATGTGTTACTGGGACCTTAAAGGGGAGTAAAAAGTAGCAACACTGTACCTTCTATGCATGTTGTAAGAGAAGACTGCAGTGTATTTTGCTGTTCCATTCCATATAGGGTCAAAGTGACCCAGTCCACGCTGAAGTCTGATGTATCAGGCCAAAGGGCATACCGGGTAGATATTGTAGGAAGCTGTAAACATGACACAATGCATTTCATTATCTGGACTTCCACCTGAGAATTTGCAGGAATTAAGAATCGATGAAACTCATTTATTTCATGCCCCTGAGATAAAACTGGTCACTTCTGTTGGCTGATCCATGCTATTCACTGGTCTTTTAATAAAATATATTTTATGTTAGCAATCACTAAAAAACAGATCAACCAACAGGAATGATCAGTTGGAAGGTATTTCTAGTAGACAGAAAAAACATCAGAGATTCTGGCTAAATTATTGTATCCGTATCAGCCACTGCCAGTTTATTATTATTTAATATTTACTTTGCATTACAAACTCAAAAAATGTAGAAGATTGACTTTTATTGTACTGTGGTTTCGCATATGTATTCCACCCCTTTCAACTAACTAATTGATACAGTGCATGCCAATAGCACCACTCATAGAAGTGATAATCCCCAGCATGGCTCATGACAGTACAGACCTCCTGGTTGAATTCGTTTTAAACCCATTAATTACATGTTTTAATATTGTGGGACTTTTAATTGGTCGCTATTTACATACTTTGAGCCACATGCCAAAAAGTCAAGGCCAACAAAAAGATTTCGTGTAAATCAGAGACTAGTTCATGTTTACATTTTAACAAAAAGGTCTGCCAACGGTTGAAACCCCAAGGATCTCCACAAAAAATGCACTTGTAAACAAGATGTCTCGATCTTAGATTCAACTCACAACCTCAATGAAAATGTCTTCACCGCTATGTCAAGGTGATTCTCTTTCTCCTTCACCCCCTCCCTATTACAAACTGAAAATGTATTATCCCTCTGTAATTTTTTTATTTTTGTGTGATAAGTTTCTGTTATATTTTTATATATTTGAATTTGTTTTTCAAGGACTATTTATAGACATAAACTCAGTTTTATTTTTAAGAGGCAGCACAGAATATAGCAGTAATTTTACATGTCTTTTTTCTTTCTTATCAGAATTGTGTGGTGTGTTTTTCCTCTCCTATGAGAAGTGTGTGGTATGTGCTTATCCTTTGTTATGAGAAATATGGGGTATGCCTATTTCCTTTCCTATGAGAAGTGTGTAGTTTGTGTTTTCCTTTCTCCCCAAAAATGTGTGGTTTTTTAATCATGATATGTACTGCATTTGATGAACATATTGTGTGTCATGAACTGTAGTAGCATTGGGCAACTTTTTTACATGTAGCTATGACCTGTATTTGTTGTAAGGGAAGTCAGTATTTTTGTACATGGTTATTGATTATCAACTATCAGTCATATAATTTCATTCTGGCAGACCCATAGGTGCTCAGTCTCTCCTCCCCCAAGCAGATATTTAAGGGTATGCATGCTACTGATAGCTTGTGTGGCTCGCTGGTTGAATACATTCCTCATATCTGCTCTGAAGTGATCCAGTTCTATTAGTAACACTATTCATACATTTTTTGTGTAAATGGAAACCTAGATGTGCAATCAAAGATCTGCATCCAGCTACAGCAAGAACTCATAATGTAGTTTTAGAATGTCCTTCCTTATTCATTGATTTTCAGTATATTTTCTCAAGCTATGCTAGTTGTGGCAGTCTCAAGCTATGCTAGTTGTGGCAGTCTCAAGCTATGCTAGTTGTGGCAGTCTCAAGCTATGCTAGTTGTGGCAGTCTCAAGCTATGCTAGTTGTGGCAGTCTCAAGCTATGCTAGTTGTGGCAGTCTCAAGCTATGCTAGTTGTGGCAGTCTCAAGCTATGCTAGCTGTGGCAGTCTCAAGCTATGCTAGTTGTGGCAGTCTCAAGCTATGCTAGTTGTGGCAGTCTCAAGCTATGCTAGTTGTGGCAGTCTCAAGCTATGCTAGCTGTGGCAGTCTCAAGCTATGCTAGTTGTGGCAGTCTCAAGCTATGCTAGTTGGGCAGTATGTGTAGTCTAGCAGAATACGTTGTGTGATGATTTACAACTGGACCTTGATATCTGTATCATTGAGCTGGACACATCCAACTTCAGCATGGTTTTTCTGTCACTTTGGCTTATAATGTAAGTCAACCAACACACACACACACTCCCTCTCCCTTCTCTTCTCTCTCTCCCACCCCCCAACCTTTAGTCACCTGTTACATGGCAGGTCACAGTGTTGCTACTCTTTGCTCCACCTTTGGGCGCAAGCTGCACATGGATGTAATTATCAATTAAATTCTCATCTATAGATGCATGGTTGCTGATCCAGCGGCTCATAGGCTCATGCCCTTTGACCCAATACCATTGTGTGATATATGCATGTGTTTGTGAGCTGTTGTTTTGTTCCATATAATAGATGCATAGATCACCAACCTGTCAGCTCTCATTACTCTTTGATAACAAGATGTAAACCTAGGTAACACTCTCACTTTGTAATAGAACATAATTGTCAATGTCTCCAACAGAATGGATGTCATTTGAAAAAGTCTTATGAACACTTGCAGCTGTTCGCAACTATGGTTTATATGCTGAGTAAAAATTCAGACAGTAAACTACAGTAGTATAGTGCCAAGAAATTTTCTATGGATGTGGTGAAAGTGGCCAAGAGAATAACATCATTTGAATTAAAGTGCTATAGAAGAGCTTTGAGAATACCATGGATGGCAAGGAAAATAAACCAGGTGTTACGAACAATTACCATCCAGGAAGGCTGGCTTCTGAACACCATATTAAAGTAAATGCTAGTTTTTTCGTTACATTAAGAGACATGACAGCTGGAGATGAAGGTAGAAGGCAACAGGGGCAAAGACTGCCCAAGAGCTATTGAACAAAAGACATCAAGAGATCCATAGGGAATACTACATTCTGGAAAAAATATGTCACCTGATGATGATGGAAAATTCACATGCAGCACTTTAATTGCACAGATATGTTAATATTCAAATTACAATGCCTACCAACCAGTCTATGTTGTTTTGACATTTGTGTTACTGGATCTGTTGTGCAAAACATGTTCAATTTGTATTATTATGTCTGTGTTTATATTCCATAGTTGCTGGAAGTAAATGTGTTCAAACAACTTTTTTCAAATGATATTTTATAGGCTATAAACACCCAAGCGCCTACATGAAAATATAATACAATATTTAGTAATAAGATGTAAATAATGGTTCAAAGCCAACCCCTTCCTGTAGGTTTTCTTTAAAAATCCCCCTCCCCATGAGCAAAGTGGAAATAAAAGCTGCTTTGTTTTAAATAGGAACACTATACCACAAACACACACCAACTCTTTTCCTAATTTATTATTTTATCTAGTTTGGTAACCATTGCAGCTTTTCTCAGACACTTCATTTTACATGTGAGGATTTTTGCTTTGCTATTAACACCCCTGGTAGTAGGAGATAAATGCATTCTAGATTTCTGATCAGTAAAGTGTTAAAGTACCAAATTTGACCATTAGCTGTTCTGTTTATCTGGCAACACTGGTACACCTTGTTATGAAGCCAAAATTTGAATCCTTCCTGTTGTTGTTTTCATATTGTGTTTTTTGTTATTTGCATTTTTAAGCAATGTCAATTGTTGGTACATTGCTACATTGTTTGATGACATTTTTTGTCATTGTCTGAAGAAGTGACAATAAAAGTTGGATAAAATAGGATGTTATGTTTGAAGCAAATAGAAAATCTAGCACAACTAAGATTTGGCTGATGTGGAATCTCACAGCTGAGAGTATTGTGTGTGTGAGATGTGGAGCCAGAATATGTGGTGGTCCATGATGGCTGTACAGCTGAGAGTGTTGTATGTGTGAGATAATGTAGTCTGAGTGTGTGGTGGTCCATGATGGATGTAAAGCTGAGAGTGCTGGATGTATGTGAGTTGTGTGATGGTCCTTGATGGCTGTACATTTGAGAGTGTTGTGTGTTGTATGTGTGAGATAATGTAGTCTGAGTGTGTGGTGGTCCATGATGGATGTACAGTCGAGAGTGTTGTATGTGTGAAATATAAAATATTACATGAGTGACCTGAACCAAATGAAGTGCAATATAATGAGACAGATATGAGAAATATTATTGCTATCTTGTATTGTTGTAATGACAAATGTACAGAAATGAACATATTCAGAATAAATGAACAAGAATGTTTCCCTTGAATATCTTTTCTTTGTTTTGTTGTCATTGTCATGTTATAGGCAACATTGAATTATCATGTGATTGTCATGTTATAGGTAACACTGAATTATCGTGTGATTGTCATGTTATAGGTAACATTGAATTATCGTGTGATTGTCATGTTACAGATAATGTGAAATTTATCAGTGTGAATATATATTAATTTATATATGCATACATATCTGTTGTAGCAGATATATATATCAGAGGAGCATATATATCAGAGGAATGCAGTAGCCTAGTTTATAGTGAGCTTGCTTGTTACCACTATGTTAAAGCGTACCAGGTTTGAAACCATGTCTGGACAAATAAATGATTGTGATTTCTCACTTGACACAGCCACTCTTCCAGTCGCCTCAGTTGTAAACAAGTACCTGGCACATGAGTTAGGGAAGGTAAAGACAGCATTGAAGGGAACTTGTCACCCCCATCTATGGTTGCTGTGACTTAGAACATGAAGATATGAAGAGTTATCTTTATTCTCGACAACAGGTTACTGACATGGGACTTACCTTTACTCATCTGTTACTGATCCTTGTAGAGCTCAAAGACAGTAACACCTTCCCTATCCTCACTTTCAGTTTGCCTATGAGTTACATTTAGAAGAGAAATTTGACATAATTGATGGAGGTAAAAATACTCAGTTGAAAATTTGAATTTGACAGGGGAAACTAGAAGGCAAGAGAAGACTGAAGTTCTAGAACAATTTAGAGATGAGGAAAGTTCAAGAACAATTTAGAGATGAGGAAAGTTCTAGAACAATTTAGAGATGAGGAAAGCTCTAGAACAATTTAGAGATGAGGAAAGTTCTAGAACAATTTAGAGATGAGGAAAGTTCTAGAACAATTTAGAGATGAGGAAAGTTCTAGAACAATTTAGAGATGAGGAAAGTTCTAGAACAATTTAGAGATGAGGAAAGTTCTAGAACAATTTAGAAATGAGGACAGTTCTAGAACAATTTAGAGATGAGGAAAGTTCTAGAACAATTTAGAGATGAGGAAAGTTCTTTTCTGATATTGACATATGGAAAACTGGAGAAAGTTTATTGTTGTCCTGGGGGTGGGGGGTTGATGATATTTGAGGATTGTTGAATTTATGTTTCTGATATCTGAAAGTAGGGCAAAGAATACCCAAGACTTTAGCCTAATATAAATGGTGTAAGAGGCGACTAAGGAGTTGTAGGCAAGAGTTGGCTGTTGTATCCTGCAGGTCACAATGCTAGAGTAAGGATATCCCCTTGTCATGGAGATGACCTTCAGTATGCCATTCTCTTTCTATGTGAGATATTCTTTTCAGAATGTTGTATTTTCTATTGATGTCCTGAACCCGACTCTATCCTGTGCCATTTTGCCTGCCTCCTCCAACGATAACTTCATACAGTCTTTGATGTTATATGTCCATCTCCTTCTAGGTCTACCTCTTCTTCTACTTCCAGGAACTCATTCCTCTAAGATGCGCCTTTCTATGCCATTGTGTCTTTTTATATGTCCGAAATAATGCAGTTTTCTGTGTAAAATTGTATTTAGCAGCCATCCTTCCTCTATATTCAGCATACTCAAAACCTCACTGCATAGAATAATAATTCATTCATTTTCCTTTTGTGTTGAAGTTATCGCAGAGGTCAGATCTCTCCAATTCTGTATGTTCAAAGCTATTCTGTGCAGTTCTTGAATAGTATGCATATTTATTGTTTTACTTTCTCTAAGTATTGTTCTTCTGAGTGTTTCTTTAGGTCTACCACTGGCGGAATGATGACAATGCAGAAAACAATAAAATAAAAATTGATGGAAAAAATTGTTTCTTGGAAAGTAACGAGGTATCTTGAGGGGAATTAGATGGTGCCGTCATTGTTGGGAGGTTATGGCTCAGGCAAGAGAACATTTCAGAATGCGGCTGTTTTCGCACAGGGTGCGTTCGAAGGTTTTGGTTCACATATGGAGACACGTACTGTCGCAATAGATCTCAAAGACGCGTATAATAGTGTCTTTGGATTTCTTAATGACACAGTTGTTGCCCTTTTCGGTAAGTCCATATGTTGTCAACTGGGTTGAAGCGGTCCTGCTACAGAGAAAGTTAGTACTTAAGTGTGGTAATTGGGTGTCGGCACCAACGTTCATATACCCGGGTCTACCTCAGGGTTTTCTTTTGTCTCCAGTGCTGTTTAACGTATATACGGTACAAATCACCAGCAGTCAAATCACAGGGTCCGGTAAAACTATGTCGTGTGTCGAGGACATTTTGGTGTATAGGCATGGCACAGATCGGGAAATATACGTCCTTGAAGTATAGGAGTTGGACAGAACAGAAAAGTTGTATGAGGATACAGGGGCTTTGGTGAATCCATCTACGGCATGCGTAACATGGTTTTCTCTGACCAATCACATTGTAAATACACCCACGCCTAGTGTCTCGTTCGGGAAAGGGGGGGGGGGAGCATGCTTGAAAGAACTAGTACAATGAAATACCTAGGGGTGCTTTTTTGATAAAATTTTGAGCTTCAAGAAATATGTAGATCTTATCCTCATGAAGACAAGTAAAGGACTGGCAGCAATGAAGGTTATGGCTGCTGCCTAGCTTGTGCAGAGGTTATTTTTTCTTTTGTACCAGGGATGTCACGCATTCCTTGGACAGCAAAGATTACTAATGAAAAATGTCTGAGAAGGATGAATGTGAAAAGATGCATTATTGATAACATAAGAAACAGAAAGTCAACTTTTATTTGGCACATAATGAGGAGGCATTGAGAATATAGTGACAACAGGAAAGATAGAAAGGAAAAGATCAAGGGGAAGACCCAGAGAAAAGATATTGAACAGTTTGACTAAATGACTTCGATTGACGACACTAACAGAGATGATGACATATATGAGAGATCGATGTACATGGAGAAATATGAACGTCATTCGGCATGGCACTTGATGATGACCAGGCATTGGTGGGGGAGTACACATTGGAAATTCTGACGTTCAGTCAGACTCAGGTGGAACGATTTAACAAAATGCAGACTGCAGCTATGCACAATGTTCTGTGCTTCACAAGGGAGGCATCGGTACGAGCTTTGAGACACTTGTTCGACTGTCCAAAGGCAGAACATATAATACAGTATTGTCGTGTAACTGAGTACCTTCAAATAAATGAGAATAAAGAACATCCTTTGCTTCCCGAAATTCATATAGTCAAAGGTAGTAGACTAAAGAGAGGAAACTCGTGAATGGGACTGGCAGAAGATATACAAAACGTGTGCAGGTTGTATGTTGCAGCTGTAGAAGCGCAATAGATGCGCCCGCCCACAGATTGTAAAACATATTTAAATTATAATAACATTGGAAAAGGCTAGCAAGGAATGGGGGCCAGTGGCGGTGGAGCCTGAGGTGCAGACGAGTGTCAATGAGAACACCGGTGAAGAGGGTTGTGACTATATATACATATGGATCGATGATTAGATATGTTATTAGTACGTGGGCCTTCACAGCTCAGTGTGCAGGGACAAGTGTTAGGGAAGAGAGTGGAACTTTTGCTGTGACTACGAGTAGTATGGCTATAGAGATCATGGTGGTGACTATGGCATTATAATGGGTCAGCTCACTGAGGGCTGTACGGATCTGTATCCTGAGTGATTCGATAAGTATGATTATGAAAGTATAAAAGGATATTGTTCGTGTACAATGTGCTAAGATATTGAGAGGGTCGAGATTGTGACTTTTACTTCTGTGCCTGTGCATGTTGGCATTTAGGTCAACGAGAGAGCTGATTTGCTGGCATCAAGTGATGATGTAACACCCCGGGGAGGAGCAATGGATCGGACAGATGTTTTGAATTACCTACGGGAGACAGCACGTGAAAATGAACTTGATTTGGATTATTATTCTTATTCAATGGCTAGAATTAAGGAACATGGTTTGAAATGTGGGGTCACCAGAGGGGAGCAGTTTGTGGGGCGCAGAAGAATGATGGTCAATCAACATAGAACCGGAGCTGTCAGCAGAGGTGTAATGGCGGACACACTCAGGGAGAGATTGGAGCACCTATGGATTTGTTCGGAGTGCAGCGATGATTATCAAACGATTAACTAACTAACTACCGCCCTAACTGTGGAGGAAACCCTGCACGTTTTACGTTAGCTGACCTACATTTTATTACTTCCCAAAAATGACGTTGCATTGTTTACTTCCGCGTAATCAGAGCACAGTGAACCTTTCTCTAAAGTAGAGCCCAATTCAATGCAAATGAAGAAATACTGTGTGGCTTTGTAGATAATCATGGTTCGATATCAGGGTGAGTTGTGTGTGTTTTCTAAAAGTATAAAGTTAATGCTCTGTGGTGTGGTACTTCTCTTTCAACCATGGGAGAAGTTCGTTTGGCTGTACTAGAACATCATAAAATTGCTTGTTGCAACTTAAGTAATCCTCCCAGAAAAGATATAATATTTCTTTTTATTTTAAAACCACATAGCCCATAATGAGAAAAACCTAGTTCCCCTTGAGAAATATCACCACACACCACTGATACAATTGCATATAGACTTGCTACAGAAAAACAATACACCATATTTATATGTCTTATCTGTTTCATTTATTTTTGAAAACATCTTTAGCGAACTGAAAATCTTAGAGTTTCGAATGATGACCATAGTCACAGGATTCTCCACGAGGTGATCGCTTGGCTGCAACTGCTGAGACATCTTATGATTTTTAATGCAACTGTTCAATGATTTCGTACATCGAGAATCACAGAAATAGTAAGCATGGAGGCTGTCCATAAATTACCTCACCACTTTTGGTTATGTTTGACCCAACCCAGTGTCAGCAATTTTGCAAGAATTGGGAGATATCCTCATTTTGCATAATTATGCCCAAAGAATTTACCACACCCACACCCCCTCCAAAATTTTAAGCGGAGAAAGTCCCAAAACGACATGTTTCAGATTTTAAGAAATGTTTTAAATTTCACATTTACGCAGTTAGTTTGTTTGTAAAAACCGTTTTGTTTAATGCCCCTCACCTTCTATTTGTTGACGTACTTATGGACAGCTTTAAATGAACCCACTTCATCTGCCTGGTATACCATTTAACACAAAGGGGAATAGCTACATTAATAACTAAACATGGCGAACCTTGATTTCTGAGAAGGTAATGATCTTTCCCGATGCAAATGATTTCCATATCATTGCACCATTTGCTCCCCATGCACCATTCAAATTTGACTCGTAGCAGTCTTTGTACCACCACCCCCCGTGAAAATATTCACCACAATTGTAGTATTCTTCTTCATCATTGTCTCTATCAAAGGTTGTGAAACTCAGCCCACTATGGTAGGACAGGCTATCTCCGGCTGTACCACTGTAGCCTCCTACAGTCAGTTTATAATTAGAGCTCTCATCATCAACAGTGAACCTTGAGTAGTGAGCATACGCTTTGTCTCCTTGGGATTCTAAGTCAACTCTGAGTTCTGTGTAGCCCTGTAATATATAAGTAAATTTTTGAGTTATTTGCAGCCCTGTAACTAACAGCAAATTCGGAATTATGTATACCAACAATGTACGTTTGCCAATAAACACTGCCGAAACTACCGTTATGTAAATACAAAGTCCTTTTCCAGAATAGTCATGAGTATTGATCTTACAAAACATCACCCATCTTGGCTGATGCGATTGATCGTTGGTTGATTTGCGTATACTTTTTATTTCCATTCAATGAAAAGCATGATCAAGATATGATAAGTCTAGACAAGTTGCGCTGCGAGAGATTAGCATGCAGGACAATTCTGGAGAAGGACTTGTTATATACGATGCCTATACATTTTCTAGCTATAGGTCCTAATAGTCAAAATTAGTTCAATGACGGAAAATCACCGCGGTGTTTGTTGACAATCTACTGTTTTTGTAACGTCATAGCATGTCCTTTTGTATATCTAGATACCTTGCAATATGCCCACTCTGAGCTCGATGTTGCCCTGCAATATACCCACTCTGAGTTCAGTGTAGCCCCCGCAATGTGCCCACTTATAATTCAATGTAGCCCCTGCAATGTTCCCATTATGAGCACGGTATAGCCCTTCATCTGGTCAATCAGAGTTCGATGTAGCCATCGGAATGTGCCAACCATTATAACTTGGTGTAGCTCTGCAATATGTTCACTCTGAATTCTGTGTAGCCTTACAGAATATCAATTCTGAGTTTGGTGTAACCGGGAAATATGTCCACTATAAGTTAATCTAGATGAAACAGCTGAATACCTCAAAGGTGGGGGGAGACTATCAGAGAGGAAAGTGGTGCATTCGCTCAGACGACAAGCAGCTTGACAATGGAGACTCTGCCAGTGACCAAAGCTTTGCAATGGGTCTGCTCACAGACTGTCTGCGAGTATGCCTGTATACTCAGTGACTCAATGAACATGATTGTGAAAGTTTAGGCGGGGTACGTTCGAGAACAGTGGTTGGATGCAGTGAATAATTCCTGTGTGCGTACAGCGACTTTTATTTTTGTGCCGGGACACGCGGGAGTCCGGGGTAATGAGAGAGCAGATAGGTTGGCCACATACGCTGCTACTACGGCTGTTGGTGGAGCGATGGATCGGGCAGACATTTTGAATGCCCTACGGGAAAACGCACGAACAAATGACTGTACAAGTGACGATGACTCTTGTTCCATGATTAGAATAAAGGAACTTGGTTTGAAATGTGGTGTCGCTAGAAAGGAGAGTTTTCGTGGGCGAAAGAGAATGATGATCAATCAACAACGTACTGGGACTGTCAGTCAACGTGTAATGACGGATACACGCAAGGAAAGATCTGAGCACATATGGACTTGTCCGGAGTGCAATGACGATGATCCAACGACTAACTAACTAACTAACTAACTAACTAACTAACTAACTAACTAACTAACTAACTAACTAACTAACTAACTAACTAACTAACTAACTAACTAACTAACTAGCCAGCCAGCCAGCCAGCCAGCCAGCCAGCCAGCCAGCCAGCCAGCCAGCCAGCCAGCCAGCCAGCCAGCCAGCCAGCCAACCAGCCAACCAACCAACCAACCAACCAACCAACCAACCAACCAACCAACCAACCAACCAACCAGCCAGCCAGCCAGCCAGCCAGCCAGCCAACCAACCAACCAACCAACTAACTAACTAACTAACTAACTAACTAACTAACTAACGAACTAACGAACTAACTTACTTACTAAATATAGCTGAATACACAAGTGCAAGTTAAAAAAGTAATACTTACTTGCGAAGTCAGGCTATGAATAATATCATTTCCAATCCAGAAATCAGTATCCGTACGTCCGTATCCGGATTTGTAATCGTTCCAGTTTTTATAGAAGTCAACATCACCCTTAGTGCGTCTCTGGGAGTAAATAAAAGTACGGTCAAATTCCATTAAGACAACTTGGCCAAGAACGATGAAATATTTATGTAATAACAGAAATTCGTTAATTGCAGTACACAAAATAATGAATAATTATAATTAGGGATTTTGAAAAATGTTGTTAAATAGGGAAATGTGTTATTAATGGATGCGCTATAAAGGGATCACACATGACAGAAGAAAACACATCTGGGCAGTCTGGTTGTGATGTGCCACCGAAACATTTCAACAGTGGGATTGATTGTCAACACTGGCAATAAGTAGTTTGGAATATTCATGATAAAGTACGCCAACCGGCACGGTTATTTATTAATGTGTTTGTGTGTGTGTGTGTGCACGTGCATGGGGTCAAAGGGGAATAACAACTATTAGCAAGCTCATAATTTACAAAGAAGCAGTAACACTTGCACTTCTTTATACATGTCTTCTTCTTCTTCTTCTTCTTTCCTCTTTTACCCTTTACGGGTGTCGAGGGAGATACAATGTTCTTGTTCTCGCTTTTCTGGCAGCTTCAGATAATGTTATTTGGTGTTCGTGTAATGTCTCTTTGATGTTGTCGATCCAGCGTACTCTAGGTCTACCCCTGGCTCTTCTTTCTGCTTCTCCTATCTTCATACATGCTTTATAAACTAATGAATCACATGGCATTCTTTCCAGATGACCAAACCACTGTATCTGTTGGTTGTGTATGTATTGTAGAATTGATATGACACCCACTCTTTCTCTTATGACATCGTTTCTAATTCTGTGTCTTCTGGTCACTCCTGTGGCTTTTCTCAGACTTCTCATCTCTGTTGTAACCAGTAACATAAAGGAACAGACAAGTTGGGCATGTCACTTGATCAACATAGGCGATCTTCTTCTGCCTAAATATTGATACATGGAGAATTTAAGACAGGCCCCTCAGAAGCAGTAATAATTTGGATTAAAGACAGATCTTGTTAGTGTTGCAGAGTCAGTAGTGGTGTAGCAGCTGTAGAGAATCTTAGACACAATGCTGCTCATCAAAAAACGTGCGAGAAGAAAGGCAAAAGCTGCTGAATGACTCACAGGCTATTTCCACACATGTTCATCATCATCATCATCATCATCAAACCCATAATCCATCAGGAGTGTAAGGGTGCCGCTCTGGAAACATCCACATAAATATTTCGTCATGCCTCCCTGTTCTCAGTTTCTTGTTTAAGTGTGGAGAATCTTAATCATGTGCTCTTTGGGCAGGCAGCACATAATACCAAGCATATACTTCAAGATTATTCTGAGTATGAAACGTTGAAGCAGACATATTGACCAGAGGAAACACCACTGAAGCCACAGCTCTATGGGCCACAGTATGAACTACAAAATACAGTGAGCAGAATTACAAATATAGACATGTTTTAAGTGAAGAAAGAAGAAGAAGATATGGTCTGCAAAATTATCAATCCACACTTTCGCCTGACCTCCTCCTCAGTTCCCTGCAAGCTAGAAGGGATGATAGTAACATGTTCATAGATTTGGATGAAAATTCCAGGCATCCATATGACTCATTAATCATAATCTGAACACATCACAGTCATCTCATAATCGTTCCAGTTTAACTAAACGGTCACCGTCGATTCCGAGTAACATATAGGTCTATGTATGTGTGCACATGTATGCACACGTGTATCTATATATGTGTGATTATATTATACTGGAAGCAATGCCCGGCGTTTACCATAATAAAAAAAAGCGAATATTTTTCGTATAATGTAGCAACGACCTTTATATGCTCCAGTTTCTATATATTAACTACAAAAATGTAATATCTAAACATGAATCGAACATCCACGGTCACAGTCCCTCCCATGATATCGCGCTCGTACGAATTGAGATATTCCAACATGAACCAGCATAAAATTGCAGCTTTACAAAAGTTACGCACTCTAATGTGTGTCACGTGATGAATCCTTCTCTAGAACGTAATACGCATAAATACATACATACATACATACATACAGTATTATGCGATAGAAAGTTAACAGGTTAATACATCATTAAAGGCGATTGAAACAAATTAAACATCGATAAAAAAAGAAAAAATAAACATTTTCGATGTTCATTAGCTCTAGCACTTATCGACAAATGTTTACATGTGCTTGAACCTTATGCATCGGTTAGAGGTAAAGGGTTTAACCAATGGTCAGTTTTGACGGAGCACAGAACTTTTAAAGTTTTTAGCAAACGCCACCAGTTTCCATTTCAGCCTACGGAGCCGAAATTCGTAATTCTACGTGACGTGCTGGAGGAACCTATAGCGAACACGAAAAATATAGAAGTTTGGAGTTATATATATATATATATATATATATATATATATATATACGATGTTTATATATATAATTATCATGAATTACCTGAATAATGATCCAGCCACCACCGTCTGTTTCTGTGTCACAAAGTGCCTGGATGTTGCCCTGTAAGGTGAAAACTTCTCGTGGATTCTGGTGTGACATTCCCCGAGTACACGTGGATACGATTGACGTCTTCGTGAGGGTGTCAGAGAATGATGTTCGCACAAAGTGGAGAAAACAACAAAAAAAAATTAATTAATTTTAAAATTAGGAATAAACATGAGACAACGTGATGAATATAAAGACAAACATGAAATTCACTGATATATGACCCCTGATGCAGTGGCGTAGCAAGGAGGGGGCGGAGGTGTGGACCGCCCCGGGCGGCATCATCGGGAGGGCGGCAAATTTATTTTCGTCCAGTCTTTCACAATCACTGACATTTTTTTCATGTCACAAAGGCGGAAAATTATGATTCTGCCCTGGGCGCCAATGACCCACGCTACACCACTTCCCTGATGCTACTTGCTCATCAAATGAATACTTGCAAATACATTTTTATGAATTCAGTCCCTAAAAACAAATCGATGTTTTGATCAAAAACTTTTATCAAGATGAGAACAAATGCAAATAGATGGAAATATGGTATTACTTTAATTGTACCCATTTGTAAAATTTTGTGTGACCTTTTTTTTGAATGTGTATTATTTTGTCACAAGATAAACATATTTTTTCTGCAGTCTAAGAAGGTTACATTCATGTGATTACTTAACGGCTGCAGTCTAAGAAGGTTACATTCATGTGATTACTTAACGGCTGCAGTCTAAGAAGGTTACATTCATGTGATTACTTTACGTAAATCATGTTTTATATGTTTGACAATTAACATAAACTTCTGGACACAGCAGAAGTAAAACATGATCGCCTACAATATAAAACCAACTGGCTAATGGGAAATCAAGCTTTCTTAAAAACGTATTTGACTGTTCCCATGATTTTCATTGGTCACTATGACTATACTTTTTGTGACAGCCAATGAAAATCAAGAGAATAGTGAAATATGTCAATTTAGAAGCTGGTTTTCTCATCAAGCTCTCAGCGAGCTTGACTATTCAAAGAAAGAGAAGAATTCTATAGAAAGAATTGGTGAATACTTTATGGGAATTTTCGAGAATTTTGTAAGTCAATCCTTTCTATGACGTCCGTGCTTTGACACATCGTGTATTTATAAGGCCATGGAATTAGTCAGGAACATTATGCTAATGACGTAAGAACATAATTTCAACAATATAGATTTTGATTCTGAGAACATTGTTAAAAGTTATGTTTTATTTCTGACCTGAGTTGTGTCCGCAATAGGCCTACTTGTTACAGTCGGTTTGGTTTCTGGGTGTCCATTAAGAATACTGTCTAAAATGGCCTCCAAATCGTCGTTTAATTTATTGAGTCGGTTAATTTCATTTTCGATCTGATCAGTTCGACCATTTAGGTCTTGAAATGTCCCAGAAAGGTCGCATGATGTTACAGCACATCCACTTTTTGGGGGTACAACGGATTTTTGTTGATTGTCTAGTTGCCCCGACAAGTTCATGAAGTCAAGTTCACACTGAAAAGCAGCGTTTAGACAATCTGTAGCCTTTTTCAGATCTATAGATAAATCAGCGTGGTATCTGGACACACTCCCAGAAGCATTGACTGCATCACTTTTTGATGGCTCTACTTGAAGTTCTGGCGAAGAGACTGAAACTGTCACCGAGGCGATTCTTTTTTTATTTGCAGCTTGTGTGACGTCGTAGATGGTCAAACCAACAATTGAGAAAATGGATTGGTCATTTTGGTCAGTGTTGACAAAACAATGGAGGTGTCCGCAGATTGGACTGCCTGGGTTCCTATTGATAGTAAATTCTAGACCTGAAATTAGAAATAAAGATCAATTTAACAAAAACAGAATATGCTATTGATATCATAACAGGATTTAGACTTGATAAGGCCCTAAGCTTCCAAACGTGCGGCATTGGGACAAATAGGCTAATGCTGCAATATATTTAAGTATATATGACAATTTCTCAGGAAAGTGAGGGCCCTAAGCTATAGGGTGTGTAGCTTATACGTAAATCCTGCACTGATAACGGTGTTATCCTTACTTTAGCGCACCAGTTCCTCTCCTCTTTTGCGTCAAATACTAGTGTGTGTACAGATGATCCTGCCTGGACTAGCCCTAACCCTAACCCAGCTCATCTCCTGTATTTGCGTTAAGTAGGCCTACTACTGATCGTCGGGTTGATCCTGGAAGTAGTCAACTGATAAAAATGTCGTCGCTTAGTTTACTTGCTTGAATGAATAGTTTATCAATTTAAACGTTCTGAGGTTAAGTTCTGTTTCTTCTTCTTTCATTTTCAAACTCCTGATGTTGTTCGGAGAATGAAATGTGCTGTGTTTAGTTGACATAATCGTGGCTGCGCTGTCTGCGCACAGAACATCGAAACGGTTAGTAAAATAAAATGTAATTACATTCAAAATTGCAACACATGAAACAAACCTTGAGTGGTCAACTCAAGTAAATTTATCAACAAAAGGGATCCAGGAGAGAAAAACTGTTGAAACAGTTACATAAATTACATCATTCATTGATTGCCAATTTTTGAGCTCACGCCATCTCCCCCCTTGTCAACACCTGTCTAGAATTCAGGGACGTATCCATGCTTGACTGTTTTAAAATCCCCCCTGCCTCCATTACACATTTTTTTAAACTGAAAAATGCAGAATTTATTCCACATTTTTAGAAAAATGTTTTACATTTACAAAACTTATTGATGCATAAAAACAATCTTATTGACGTCAATTTTTGTTAACCCACTCCGTCTCAACAATCGCCAAACATTTATACTTCTTTGTCCCTAATTATTGACGTAATTTATTAACTGCTTCGGGTCCATAGATAGGGAGAGTTTTGGTGTGTTTAATCCCCCCCCCCCCCAGCGAATCTAATATGATTTTTAGCACTAGGAACTTAACCATAGGTCAGATATAAACCACAAGACAATGAGAGCAATTTCTGGTTGGGTTGTCACTGTGCCACAAAAAGAAGTAACCAGCTAACGTATTATCGCCTACGCCACTGGTCATGATACTTGACTGACTGATTTTTGTCCGCTGTTTCTCTTATGTTATTTTTTGGGAAAGATATTTTGATTTTTGGTAGAAAAGCCGATTGTCTTTTTTTTCTTTTTTTTTGCTGTGATCTGTAAAAAATAAATAACTTTTTGGTTTCCATTTTTGGCTTTTAATTTAGTATTGGCGTGAGATCGCCCAGAAGCTATTCACAGTAAGTAGTTATAGTTATGATACATTGAGAAAAGAAGATGATAATGGTCTTACCTTGACTGTGAGAGTAAAATATTAGAAGAAAACACAATACCCGACATGCTTCTGTCAAAGCCATTGTTTCTATCTGTAAGGGTCAAGGTCTCGTGAAAGTTAATATCCAAAAATGTCTGCTAAACAATAATTTCAAAGAAAATTTTTTATAAACATAAATGGTTTGTTGTCTCTTATAAATCTATGATGTATTTAAACCACATGTAAGCCAGATAAAGTCATGTTGCGAGGACCAAGGATTCGTTACATAATGTTGTCCTTGTGAGAGTTGGACATATGTGTGACTTATTGTAGAAATCTTATCTAATTTTGTCTGCTCAAGGAAATAGTCTTATCCAGGTTTAATAACTAAGAGTTTTCTGGAGACGGCCCTCTTGTGTGCTAAGTATATTGTGGAATTTGTCGCCGCTTTTATTTCAGTGGTCCATCGTTTTCGTGGTCGGCCTCTAGGTCTGCCTTCACTGTATCTGTGTAGCATATCTTGCTGTGGTATGCTGTCTGATGGTAGTCTGCTGATGTGTGCAAACCATTTGATCTGTTGTCTCTTGATGTATTCTAAGATTGGGGTGGGGCCAGTTTTTTGTCGGATGTCCTCATTCCTCACCCTGTCTCTCAACGATATTCATAGGATTCTGCGTAAGATTGCCGTCTCAGCTGTCATAAGTTTAGTTTGTCTTGCGCTGTCGTTGTCCATGTTTGGCATTGGTAGCACATCGTTGGCATGATAATCGTTTTGAATAGTGTTATTTTAGTGTCTAAATCTACGTATTTGTTTCTGAAGATTGGTGTCATTTTCCATAGGCCGTGGTATGCTTTACTACATATATTGTGTATTTCATTGCTGCTCTTGCCGTCTGTTGTTATATTACTTCCTAGATATGTGAATTATGTCACTTGGTTAAGTCTGTTGTTTTCTCTCTCTCTCTCTCTCTCTCGCTCTCTCTCTCTCTCTCTCTCTCTCTCTCTCTCTCTCTCTCTCTCTATATATATATATATATATATATATATATATATATATATATATATATATATATATATATATATATATATATATATATATATATATATATATATATATATATATATATATATTTGTGTTTCTTTCTGTTCTTCCTATCTTCATTACTTCGGTCTGTTCTATATTTATCTTCATGTTAAAGGTCTGGCATGTTTAATGTAACTTGTCTATTTGTCTTTGTAGTTCTTCTATTTGTCTTCCAGTTGTATTTTAAAAAAAAGCAACCAAAGAAGTTTTTTTGGAATTGGGGAGTAGGGGGGGGGGGGGTTGATTGTCCCATTCCATTAAGTATAAAGATGATTAAGTAGCCGGTGCTGAAATAGGATTTGCTGGGGCTGAAAGACACATATAACGCAGCTAAGTTGTAAACAACGCATTTCATTCTCCGGACTATATCCTGACAGTCTGCAGAATTTTGAGAACGAACGCAGAAGAAGAAAGAAAGAAGAGATCTTCTTCTTCTGCGTTCGTTCTCAAACTCCTGCGGATTAGCAGGATGTAGTCCGGAGAACGGAATGCGTTGTATAATGGTTTACAGCATTGCTGCGATATCTGCGTCTTTCGGCCTGACACATCCGACTTCAGCATGGCTTTGGGCCACTGACCCTATATGGGATGGGACAGCCAACTCCATCCCATAACCTCCTTAGTCGCCTTTTACAACATGCGTGGAAGGTAAACTGTGTTGCTATTCTTTGCTCCCCTATCGGGCCCCGTCAACACACAGGCGAAAAGAAGAGATGAAATTATAGGTGATTCTGCTACCACTAACTCCTAGATAATATAAGATTGAAAAGTATGCATCAGTAACAACAAACACATGAAGACAAAATCCCAGGTAACAACAAACACGTGGGGACAAAATACCAGGTAACAAAAACACGAGGAGACAAGTCCCCAGTAACAGCAAACACATGGAGACGTTCTCCGTGACAACAAGCACAATGAGACAAGTCCCCAGTAACAACAAACACACGAAGACAAGTTATCAGTAACAACAAATACATGAAGACAGAATCCCCAGTAAGAACAAACACACGAAGACAGAACCCCAGTAACAACACATACATTAAGACAGAATCCCCAGTAACAACAAACACAGGAAGACAGGATCCCAGCTTTATTATGTCTTAAAACTGAGAATATAAAAAAAATATATGATGTGTCAAAATAATATCAGGAACAAAAGATGTTTAAATGAAAACAAGACAGAGAGTATATAGTTCATGTTTGTATACAGTTCATGTTTGTATACAGTTCATGTTTGTATAGAGTTGATATTTGTATACAGTTCATGTTTGTATAAAGCTCATGTTTGTATAGAGTTCATATTTGTATACAGTTCATATTTGTATACAGTTCATGCTTGTATAGAGTTCATTATTTGTATACAGTTCATATTTAGTATACAGTTCATGTTTGTATACAGTTCATGTTTGTATACAGATCGTGTTTTGTATACAGATCATGTCTAATAAATGAGAGATGGATTGGAGTGTACAGTGACGTAGGGAAAAAATCGTCAACATAAGACATGCATTGAAGTAGAAATATAGAGGGAAATAGAAGAAAACGGTGGGTGACATTGAACAAATTGAATATTAATTATAAACCGACGACGCGTGCACTTCGGGCACATCCATAATTGTTGTGTCTTCACAAGTAAGTTATAGAAGAGTATTATACTGATGCTTCTGTTGTCTCGCTGGTTGAACATATTTCTTCATTCTGCCCCTCATATTCTCATTCCTACTCGTGTCATTTTAATGATCACTGACTATGAAATTATGAAATTAATTTTGTGATTTTTTTCCATGAAGAGTCCCAACCATCTGGCTACCGCTCGGTCTGGTGTGCAAATGCTATACATCATCATCATCATCAAGTGCCGTCTCCGCAACGAAGGTTGGCTGCAACGTATCTCCAACATCTCCTGTCTCTTGTCTTGGTGGTGCACTCTGCTAGACTGTAACCTGTCCATCGTGTAATATTACTCTCCCACTTGTATCTCTGCCTACCTCTTGCTCGCTTCCCTTTGACTTTACCCTCAAGTAAGGTCTTCAATAGGGTGTCATGTCTTTTAATGTGTCCAAAGTATTTTATTTGCCTGATCTTTATTTCTTCTTAGTAGTTCTTTCTTCATATTAAGTGTCTTTAGCACCTCTTTATTTGTTTTCTTCTCTTTCCATGATGTTCTCCCTATTCTTCTATATACCCACATCTCGAAGGCATCAATTTTGTCTTCTAATTGTTTATTTAGTGTCCATGTTTCTGAGCCATACATTAATATGGAATAGATGTAGCATTTTATAATTCTCATTTTTTAACTTGTTTGTAATTTGTTTAGATATTAATAATTTCCTCATGCCATTGAAGGTACTTTTAGCCATTCCTATTCTCCTTTTAACTTCTGTTTCACATCTGCCATCATTTGTGACTATGTGTCCAAGATATTGATACTGTTTTACTTGTTGTAGTTTCTCTCCCTGTATGTTTATGTTTACCTTCCTGTTCTTCTGTGTCTTTGCTGATTATCATGGTTTTTGTTTTTTGAATGTTTATATCCAGTCCATATTCATTACTTGATTTATTGACTTGATCTATTAGTCTTTGTAGTTCATGTTCACTTTCTGCCTAAAAGAACAGTGTCATCTGCATATCTAATGTAATATCATATCTGCTATACATACATAATCTTAAAAATATGAATGCCAAATGACACAAAGCAACATTATAAAGCAAGGATTTAAATGTCATGTTACCCATTGGAAACGACTCATTGACTGTCGAAGTGTTGCTGTGACCCGAAGCGGTACCTGCCATGCTTAAAGTAAAATTGACTTAATAGAATTTGGCGTGCATTTTGGATCTATCCGCGCATGGAAACGAAAGGGACTCAGAATACCATACCAGTCAGATGAATCAGATATAAAAGTTCAGATATCGCAGCAGATATTTCCAATATGGGGTTGTTACCCTGATACTGGTGTTTTATGTCTCGACAGTGACTGGAGATACTAACATTTCGGGCTTATAGTTTGAAGGTTTTCCATGCATGAACGGCAGATACAAGATGCCCAATACCAGTAGATACAAAGTATAGAGATATGAGGGGGAGTCTAGGGAGGGTAAGAATCAATTGATCAATCCGAGTTAAACATTGACATACTATTTAACATTACAAAGCAATTAAAACAGATGCTAACTTAAGTCTTCCCTACTATAAAATTACAGGTATGTCCGTTAATGGGGTGAGAAGGGGGAAAAAGGGGGAGGGGGTAATTTTGGACTCCAAGTGTTCAGAAAATATTGCGTATTTTTCCAGAAAAGATCAAGAAAACGGATTAAATAACATATTTTCAATATTTCCTTGTTTTCCCACATGTGCTCCGTAGCTCTCAACGAAACGGCGCGTCGCTTGTCAGAGCGCAAGCATTTTGTAGCACATCAATGTGAAAATGCTTGTACATATCGTATACTATAGCTGTTCCAATTTCAGATAGTATATTCTGCTAATTGCGCCATTCTCCTTGGCTGATCTTCTTCCTCTTCTTCTTCTTCTGCGTTCGTTCTCAAACTCCTGCAGATTTGCAGGATGTAGTCCGGAGAACGGAATGCGTTGTGTCATGGTTGACATCATTGCTGCGATGTCTGCGCCTTTCGGCCTGACACATCCAACTTCAGCATGGCTTTGGGTCACATACCCTATTTTGATGGGACAGCAAACTCCATCTCATAACCTACTAAGTCGCCTTTTACGACATTGGGAAAGTAAACAGTGTTGCTATTCTTTGCTCCCCTATCGGGCCCCGGCAACACACGGACGTGGATGATCTAATTTAGTATAGTTTATTAAATGGATTCGGTTAATTGGAAAAAGGGATAACACCTAGATATTATAACACCTAGATATTATAACACCTAGATATTATAACACCTAGATATTATAACACCTAGATATTATAACACCTAGATATTATAACACCTAGATATTATGATATAACCACCTCTAGATATTGTGAGATAACCACCTCTAGATATTGTGAAATAACCACCTCTAGATATTGTGAAATAACCACCTCTAGATATTGTGAAATAAGCACCTCTAGATATTGTGAAATAACCACCTCTAGATATTGGGAAATAACCGCTTCTAGATATTGTGAGATAACCACCTCTAGATATTGTGAGATAACCACCTCTAGATATTGTGAAAAAACCACCTCTAGATATTCTGAAATAGCCAACTTTAGATATTGTGAAATAACCACCTCTAGATATTGTGAGATAACCACCTCTAGATATTGTGAAATAACCACCTCTAGATATTGTGAGATAACTACCTCTAGATATTGTAAGATAACCACCTATAAAAATAGTGAGATAACCACCTCTTGATATAATGAGATAACCACCTCTAGATATTGTGAAATAACCACCTCTGGATGTTGTGAAATAACCACCTCTAGATATTGTGAGATAGCCACCTCTAGATAGTGTAGATAAATTAACTAGATATTGTGGAAATTTTAATGTTGTTGGGAAAACCGACAATTAGGGGGAGGGGGGAATGATACTTTATGTTTTCTTGTTTTTCACTATAAGATGTCATGCATGACTTTACTAAGGTACAGAGAAGAGGGGGGGGGGGTAGGGGTTGAAACCAACGTTTTTCCTATTCTTCTTTATATCCACATCTTAAAACCATTATTTCTGTCTAGTAGCTATTTTTTATGCTCCATGTTTCTGAGCCATACATAATTGTAGAATTGATGAAGCGTATTACAGTTCAAATATTGCTTAAAAACGTGCTTGTGATTTGCTTGAATCAGGGCCGTAGATACATCTTTAATAAGGAAGGTGAGGGTGTGGGTAACTTTAAAAATGGCATTCGTTCTTGTGTTTATTCTTCTCCAACGCTCATTCTCAAATTCCTGGTGGATCTCTCTGGTAGCAGGACCATGATCCTACTAGATTTTCAGCAGGAAGTTGTTCAGAGAATAGAAATGCGTTGCATCGCCGTTTTATTTGCGCCAATGGCCGACACATCAGTCTTTGGCGGAGTACTTTTTCGTGTATAATTTCTTCATTTGTTTGGGAATTTTGATAATTTTTAAAAAGAAAACCGTTTGTATGCGATGGTGGAGTGTGCTTGGGGGGGAGGGGGAGGGGGGGGGGTTACTAGACATCTCACTAAATTCCTAGTATGAAACGTAATGTTCTAATTTCCATGGAGAAAGAGGGAGGGGGGTTCACTCTTTATCTTCGTATTGAGTTTGGTTTCTGTCTTGTCCTCATATCATGTACTTTTATCCATCAGTATTCTCATTTTCATCTCTACCATCATTTGTGATTGTACATTCCAGATACTAATACTGTCCAACATGTTTACTGCACTGAATTTGTATTCATGTAGTTTTCATATAGAAGCTATAATACTCTGTTCACTTTAAGAGTGAAGTGGGTCAGTGCTTCTGATTGGTTGTTGGACGCAGAACGCATTATAATCATTATACTCGATTGTCAAGTGCCCAATAATATTGTTTTAAATTTCGTGTTTAAATGTTTTTTAAAATGTTATTTAAATATTGTTTTTAGTTGTTTTAAAATGTTTTAAATAATATTGTTTTTTACGTGTCATCAGCTGTCTAAAAATCAGCTGTTGTCGCGGAGTAATACGGGGGGGGGGGGGTGATTTGACCCACTTCACTTTTAAAGTGTACATAGTTTTATAGGATGATCTATTTTAGATGTGTTGCTATCAGATTTTGCAATTTTGTCGCCTTTTTCATTCATCTTCATATTTATTGTGATGGGATCCACTGGATCACAGTTCTCCTGTTTTTAATGAGAAGATATACAACCGACTTAACGTTATTTTGGTGTAGTTCACCTTTATATGCAAACAAGATCAAGATTAACACAAATGACATTGATTTTAAACAGGAAATTACGTCATACATTTCAAAATTGTTCACGTAATAAAAACATGTATCAATGGACGAAACAAAATGACGAGAAAAATACCTTTTTATTGTCTATCAGAGCTTCATGTGCTCTGGTTGTACTCACAGACGCAGTCAAATCGGCCCCAAAAAAACACCCCCCCAAAAAAAAAAACAAAAAAAAAAAAACTTCTGAAATGATTTGAAACAAGAGAAATTTAAACGCGAGCATGCTCAAAATGTCTGTTGGTTAAACATGGCGAATTTTCATTTCAGAAGAAGATAGAGGCTTGCCAATGACGAATTTATTCCAAATCATAGCGTTACCGGTGTCTGTTCCCCACTCGCCATTCAGGTTCGACTCGTAACAATCCTTGTACCACCATGCTCCATGATAATCCTCAGCACAGTTCAAATTGTCGTACTTGTCATTGTCCTGATCAAAGGTTGTGAATCCCATCCCGTTGTGGTAATCAAGGTTGTCTCCTGCAGTTCCGCTGTAACCACCGACAGTCAGTTTGTATTTGGAGTTCTCATCCCCAAGATTAAAAGTTGAATAATGAGCGTAAGCTGAGCTTTCATGGTACGTCATGTCAATTCTGAGTTCTGTGTAGCCCTGAAAATAAAAATAAAAATTAATGTAGCAAAGAAAACCAGAAGGTGTTAGTATGAATATTCCTACTGTAAATAGTGGTTTAAAAAAATGACAAAGTCGTCACTGTAGTCGAGAATAAGAACGAAGTAGAACAGAATAATTGTCAGAATAAACGCCCGTGTGTTGCCGGGGCCCGAAAGGGGAGCAAAGAATGGCAACACTGTTTACTTCCCACGCATGTCGTACAAGGCGACTGAGGAGGTTATGGGATGGAGTTGGCTGTCCCATTCCATATAGGGTAAGTGACCCAAACCCATGCTGAAGTCGGATGTGTCAGACCGAAAGGCGCAGATATCGCAGTAATGCTGTAAACCATGACACAACGCATTCCGTTCTCCGGACTACATCCTGCTAATCTGCAGGAGTTTGAGAACGAACGAAGAAGAAGAAGAAGAAGAAGAAGAGAATAAATATGTTCTTCATTCATGTCAACTCTACAAAGAAGAGGCAGATAAAATATGGCCTACTGAAACAGCAGTCATCAGAGCATGATGGATTCTGTTCATGAGATGCCAGTATGGCTTACTGAAACAGCAGTCATCAGAGCATGATGGATTCTGTTCATGAGATGCCAATATGGCTTACTGAAACAGCAGTCATCAGAGCATGATGGATTCTGTTCATGAGATGCCAATATGGCCTACTGAAACAGCAGTCATCAGAGCATGATGGATTCTGTTCATGAGATGCCAATATGGCTTACTGAAACAGCAGTCATCAGAGCATGATGGATTCTGTTCATGAGATGCCAATATGGCCTACTGAAACAGCAGTCATCAGAGCATGATGGATTCTGTTCATGAGATGCCAATAAAGCCTACTGAAACAGCAGTCATCAGAGCATGATGGATTCTGTTCATGAGATGCCAATATGGCCTACTGAAACAGCAGTCATCAGAGCATGATGGATTCTGTTCATGAGATGCCAATATGGCCTACTGAAACAGCAGTCATCAGAGCATGATGGATTCTGTTCATGAGATGCCAATATGGCCTACTGAAACAGCAGTCATCAGAGCATGATGGATTCTGTTCATGAGATGCCAATATGGCCTACTGAAACAGCAGTCATCAGAGCATGATGGATTCTGTTCATGAGATACGAATTGCACAAATCATTGAAGCTATAGCCTATCTAGTCGCTGTGCGATGAATTTGAAAATAAAAATATATGTGCTCAATATGACGTCATTGAAAGTTGTGTATTTATATGGTTCGGTGCACAACAAGACTCAGCAGATAATCCGGGCTGTGTCGACCAGGAATCCGCTGCAATTTGAAAAATATTTCTGCCTCAATTGGAAAGTGAGCACAGGACCACTCATATGAGAAGCCAGTGCGTTAATCACTGCACTACGCGGCCCCATCTGCACAGTACTTCACATTTGTCTCGAAACATTGTTTATTATTTTCATCTTATTCGCTGTTTGTTATTCTCTTGTTTAATTTTTGTCTTTTCGTATTTTTTTCCCTGCAGCCTTCTAAAGCGACGATATATTTTTTCCTCTTAAGTAGAGTAGAACATTGAGTTTATCACTTTATGAGATCTGTGTCATTGAGTAGAACATTGAGTTTAATCACTTTATGAGATCTGTGTCATTGAGTAGAACATTGAGTTTAATCACTTTATGAGATCTGTGTCATTGAGTAGAACATTGAGTTTAATCACTTTATGAGATCTGTATCATTGAAGTAATGAAGGTCGTTTTATGGAAACGTTACTTAAGTCAATATCTGTAATATCAGTATATTGTAAAATATAATACTCCATGTTGTGGTATTTTACATTGTGATAATTTACATTTCATGTAATACTTACTTGTAGAACACCGCATTTTGTGTAGTACTCACTTGTGTAGACAGATTTTGTGCAGTAATTAATTGTGATGCAATATTTTGTGTAGTGCTTACTTGTGAAGCCAGATTTTATGTAGTACTTACTTTTGAAGCCAGATTTTATGGTTATGTAGTAATTACTTTTTAAGCCATATTTTGTGTAGTACTTACTTGTGAAGCCATATTTTGTGTAGTACTTACTTGTGAAGCCATATTTTGTGTAGTACTTACTTGTGAAGCCATATTTTGTGTAGTACTTACTTGTGAAGCCATATTTTGTGTAGTACTTACTTGTGAAACCAGATTGTGAATGACATCATTTCCAAGCCAAAAGTCAGTGTCGGGAGTTCCAAAACCTTTTTTATAATCAGCCCAGTTTTTGTAAAAGTCAACATCACCTTTCGTGCGCCTCTGAGGAAAAAAAAAACAACCCGTAGGAGACCCGATGATAGAGAAAATAAAAATCACACAAATAGGTACTTAATTACATATTATTCTATAAAGTGCAGAAATGATTCAAACCGACATACATACAAACTGTTTATTTTGTTACACTATATTAATAGAGCGATCACATATGCGCACAGTTATGGGGTACTCATATTATTTTCAAAATAATAACTATGATTATTTTGTATATTGTTACGTAGAATGTTATTAACTTATGTCGGTGCCGAACATTTTGCTATATCTTCAAGTATTCTATTAAAATCTTCTTCTTCTTCTTCTGCGTTCGTTCTCAAACTCCTGCAGATTAGCAGGATGTAGTCTGGAGAACGGAATGCGTTGTGTCATGGTTTACAGCATTGCTGCGATATATACGCCTTTCGGCCTGACACATCCGACTTCAGCATGGCGTTGGGTCACTGACCCTATATGGGATGGGACAGCCAACTCCATCCCATAGCCTCCTTAGTCGCCTTTTACGACATGCGTGGAAGGTAAACAGTGTTGCTATTCTCTGCTCCCCTTTCGGGCCCCGGCAACACACGGGCGATTAAAATCGTCTACTTTTGTACATTTAATATGGCTCTGTCACAAGAATTCATACACATACGAGAATGTGTGAGAGATAATATGTGTGAGAGGGAATGTGTGAGAGATAATATGTGTGAGAGATAATATGTGTGAGAGGGAATGTGTGAGAGATAATATGTGTGAGAGGGAATGTGTGAGAGATAATATGTGTGAGAGGGAATGTGTGAGAGATAATATGTGTGAGAGGGAATGTGTGAGAGATAATATGTGTGAGAGGGAATGTGTGAGGTATAATATGTGTGAGAGGGAATGTATGAGGTATAATATGTGTGAGAGGGAATGTGTGAGAGATAATATGTGTGTGAGGGAATGTAAGAGAGAATATGTCAGAAAATTTGTGAGAGAATGTAAGAGCCAGTACGTGTAAGAGACTGAAAAACTGTGTGAAAGACTGTGTGAAAGACTGTGTGAAAGAATGTGTGAAAAACTGTGTGAAAGACTGTGTGAAAGACTGTGTGAAAGAATGTGTGAAAAACTGTGTGAAAAACTGTGTGAAAGAATGCGAGAGAGGACAGTCTACACTGCTGAACAAAATCAACAATGACAACATATTACCTGAATGATGACCCATCTGCCACCATCTGTTTCCGTGTCACAAAGAGCTTGTATGTTTCCTGGTAGTGTAAACTTCTCACGTGCATTGTTAAGCGACATCCCAGGCGCACAACCCGATCGTGTGGAAGGGTTGTTGTTAGACTATAGCCAAAACCAGTCAGTTTGTCAGGAAAAAGTACACAACAAACAGTAAATTAGTGATATTTATAGTTCGTTGTTTTCTAATCAATATTTTTAGAACATGTTTGTTGATTGTATAATTTGTTGTTTTCTAATCAATATTTTTAGAACATGTTTGTTGATTGTATAATTTCTGTTTTCTAAAAATATTTTTAGAACATGTTTGTTGATTGTATAGTTCGTTGTTTTCTAATCAATATTTTTAGAACATGTTTGTTGATTGTATAATTTGTTGTTTACTAATCAATATTTTTAGAACATGTATGTCTATTGTTTATTTTTTATAAATATCATCATCAAACCCATAACTCTTCAGGCTAGTAGGGGGTGTCACTCTGGAAACAACAACACGAAAGTTTCGCCTATGCCTCTCTGTCATCAGTTCTTTGTATGAGTATGGATAATCTTAATCCTGTCCAGGCTTTAATATTGTCAATAAATACTTTCCTTTTACTTCCTCTTCTTCTTCCACCTTCAGCAATTCCCTACAAGATATTTTTGGAAAGAGAATTGTGCCTCATCACGTGACCAAATCACACAAGTTTGATATAAATACGAGTATATAATTATCAAAAATAGAGAAAATATCCAACAATTAGGTAAGGGCCACGGTAACACAAGTTTCTTTCTTACTTTAGCTGTCAGCTCATAGTATAGAATAGTACTGATTCTCCATGAGGGAAGAAAGTGTGTCCTCTCTGGAAAGAAGCGAGGATGATAATCAACATCAGACTGAGACTTTGTGTCACATAATCAACATCTTACAGGGACTTTGTGTCACTTAATCAACATCAGACTGGAACTTTGTGTCACATAATCAACATCAGACTGGGACTTTGTGTCACATAATCAACATCAGACTGGGAATTTGTGTCACATAATCAACATCAGACTGGGACTTTGTGTCACATAATCAACATCTGACTGGGACTGTGTCACATAATCAACATCTGACTGGGACTGTGTCACATAATCAACATCTGACTTGGACTTTGTGTCACATAATCAACATCAGACTGGGACTTTGTGTCACATAATCAACATCAGACTGGGACTTTGTGTCACATAATCAACATCCCACTGGGACTTTGTGTCACATAATCAACATCTGACTGGGACTTTGTGTCACATAATCAACATCAGACTGGGACTTTGTGTTATATAATCAACATCAGACTGGGACTTTGTGTCACATAATCAACATCTGACTGGGACTTTGTGTCACATAATCAACATCTGACTGGGACTTTGTGTCACATAATCAACATCAGACTGGGACTTTGTGTTATATAATCAACATCAGACTGGGACTTTGTGTTATATAATCAACATCAGACTGGGACTTTGTGTTATATAGTCAACATCTGACTGGGACTTCGAGTCTACATACTCTCGGATTTTATTTACTTGTAAAATATCTACACTTCTCTTTTCAAGTATTATTTATTTAATTTAATTGTTAGAGTGGGGTTGTTTACATTTTATTTGCTTGCTTTCTAATACTAAATGTCTTGCTTTATTTCCATAAAATAAATCCGGGGGTTTGAATCAATATCAGACAACAGATTATTCATCTGGCAATTATACACCATATCTATCTGGGAAAGAGGCAACAGATTCTCCGCCTGGAAATTAGACACCAGATTCACAAATCTTGGAATGACACAAGAAATCATCCATCTTGAAATAGCGCAATGGATCATCAATCTTGGAATTAGACAACAGACACTATACAAGAACATATGTAGACGTGGTGCTTCATTCATTTACTTACCTGTGTTGTTGCAGGTCCATGCGTCACTATATCTCCCCCGTGTGTTGATTGTACGACGGGCCCATGTGTTGATTGTACGACGGGCCCATGTGTTGATTGTACGACGGGCCCATGTGTTGATTGTACGACTGGCCCATGTGTTGATTGTGTAGCTGGACTCCCTGTTGGAAAGGTTCCATCTTGCCCTAGAATATTGTTTACTTTTGTCTCCAGATCGTTATACTTCTGGTTCAATCTATTGAGCTCATCTTCCAACTGCTGTGTTCGGCTTCTTAAATCTGCAGCCGTCTGAGCCAAATCGTCGGTACAGTCGCTTTTGGGAGGTGCTAGCGTTTTTTGTTGACTAGCTAATTGTCCTGACAAGCTCATGAAGTCCAGCTCACACTGGAATGTAACGTTTTGACAATCAGTAGCCTTTTTCAGATCTAATGATAAGTCCGCGTGGTATCTGGACACTGTGCCAGAAGCACTGACAGCATCACTTTTTGATGGCTCTACTTGAAGTTCTGGTGCAGAGATTGACACTGTCACAGATGCGATTTTTTCTTTGTTGGCAGCTTGTGTGACGTCATATATGGTCAAGCCAACAATAGAGAAAATTGATTGGTCATTTTGATCAGTGTTGACAAAACAATGGAGGTGTCCGCAGACTGGACTGCCTAGGGTTCTATTGATTGTAAATTCTAGACCTGAAATGAGAAACACACTCAAAATTCCGACCGTAGAAAAAACTGTAGAGCTAGACATATTGGAATATGTGTAGACTATCTTTGTTGTCTTTGATCTACATTCTAGACATATTGGAATATGTGTAGACTATCTTTGTTGTCTGTGATCTACATTCTAGACATATTGGAATATTTGTAGACTATCTTTGTTGTCTGTGATCTACATTCTAGACATATTGGAATATTTGTAGACTATCTTTGTTGTCTGTGATCTACATTCTAGACATATTGGAATATTTGTAGACTATCTTTGTTGTCTGTAATCTACATTCTAGACATATGAAATCTATTGTCTACATACTGTCTAATATGTTCTCACCTTGTCGCCCTCTGTTTCTGTTGCCTTCAATCTTGCCTATTGTGACTATGTTCTCCAAACCCCCCTGTCTCAAATACTGACCTACCACCCTAATTCATGTAAACCTGGATGATGCGAAAAGTGATGGACCAGATTAAAATTATCAGGACTAGTCAAACTAATGTTATTTGTGCACACCTTGATGTTATTTGTGCATACCTTGATGTTATTTGTGCATACCTTAACGTTATTTGTGCATACCTTGATGTTATTTGTGCATACCTTGATGTTATTTGTGCATACCTTGATGTTATTTGTGCATACCTTAACGTTATTTGTGCATACCTTGATGTTATTTGTGCACACCTTGATGTTATTTGTGCACACCTTGATGTTATTTGTGCACACCTTGATGTTATTTGTGCATACCTTGATGTTATTTGTGCATACCTTGATGTTATTTGTGCATACCTTGATGTTATTTGTGCACACCTTGATGTTATTTGTGCACACCTTGATGTTATTTGTGCATACCTTGATGTTATTTGTGCATACCTTGATGTTATTTGTGCATACCTTGATGTTATTTGTGCATACCTTGATGTTATTTGTGCATACCTTGATGTTATTTGTGCATACCTTGATGTTATTTGTGCATACGTTGATGTTATTTGTGCATACCTTGATGTTATTTGTGCATACCTTGATGTTATTTGTGCATACCTTGATGTTATTTGTGCATACCTTGATGTTATTTGTGCATACCTTGATGTTATTTGTGCACACCTTGATGTTATTTGTGCATACCTTGATGTTATTTGTGCATACCTTGATGTTATTTGTGCATACCTTGATGTTATTTGTGCATACCTTGATGTTATTTGTGCATACCTTGATGTTATTTGTGCATACCTTGATGTTATTTGTGCATACCTTGATGTTATTTGTGCATACCTTGATGTTATTTGTGCATACCTTGATGTTATTTGTGCATACCTTGATGTTATTTGTGCATACCTTGATGTTATTTGTGCATACCTTGATGTTATTTGTGCATACCTTGATGTTATTTGTGCATACCTTGATGTTATTTGTGCATACCTTGATGTTATTTGTGCATACCTTGATGTTATTTGTGCATACCTTGATGTTATTTGTGCATACCTTGATGTTATTTGTGCATACCTTGATGTTATTTGTGCATACCTTGATGTTATTTGTGCACACCTTGATGTTATTTGTGCACACCTTGATGTTATTTGTGCACACCTTGATGTTATTTGTGCATACCTTGATGTTATTTGTGCATACCTTGATGTTATTTGTGCACACCTTGATGTTATTTGTGCATACCTTGATGTTATTTGTGCATACCTTGATGTTATTTGTGCATACCTTGATGTTATTTGTGCATACCTTGATGTTATTTGTGCATACCTTGATGTTATTTGTGCATACCTTGATGTTATTTGTGCATACCTTGATGTTATTTGTGCATACCTTGATGTTATTTGTGCATACCTTGATGTTATTTGTGCATACCTTGATGTTATTTGTGCACACCTTGATGTTATTTGTGCATACCTTGATGTTATTTGTGCATACCTTGATGTTATTTGTGCATACCTTGATGTTATTTGTGCATACCTTGATGTTATTTGTGCATACCTTGATGTTATTTGTGCACACCTTGATGTTATTTGTGCACACCTTGATGTTATTTGTGCATACCTTGATGTTATTTGTGCACACCTTGATGTTATTTGTGCATACCTTGATGTTATTTGTGCATACCTTAACGTTATTTGTGCATACCTTGATGTTATTTGTGCATACCTTGATGTTATTTGTGCATACCTTGATGTTATTTGTGCATACCTTGATGTTATTTGTGCATACCTTGATGTTATTTTTGCATACCTTGATGTATAAGATGTAAACTTATATTTAAACGAGCAAAAACAAAATCATGACAACAGATATAACAACACAACAACCAAAAAATCAGAATAGACAATACCGAGACAGAATGTGTGGATAAATTTGAATACTTAGGAGCAAACATCAACGGTGCAGGAGACTGCATGGCAGAGATAAGGAAGAGATTGGCAATGGAATATTGTAAAATAAGGTGGTTGAAAAACATATCGAAAAACAACAAAATAGAAACGAAACTGCTAATGCCACGAACATTTGTTTTTCCGATTGCAACATACGGCTGTGAAACAGGGACTCTAAGTAAAACAGCGGCAAAGAAAATTAGCGCCTTTGACATGAAATTCTGCAGAAAGATAATTAGAATATCATGGAAGGAAAAAAACAGAAACTCAGATATCATAAACACATTGAAGATTCCAGAGTGTTGGTTACTAAACACAATAGCAAAAAGAAATACACCTGTTTGGTCATATAAAGAGACACAACTTTTTAGAAAGACAAATAATGGAGGGAAGAGCACCTGGGAGGAGGAGGAAAGGCAGACCAAGAAGAAGACGGACTGACAACAAACATAAATACGTCGTTGGAAAATGCAAGCCGCATCGCCCAAGACAGAGAGGGGTTCAGGGAGTTAGTTAAATAGCACGACAACGTTCTGGAGAGAATACGTCACATGACATACCTTGGTGTTAATTGTACATACTTTGATGTTATGTGTAAATACATTGACGTTACTTGTACATACCTTGTGTCCACACAACTAACACGCACAGAACAAAACTTGCCAGACATGTTTCTGTGAGTGTCATTTTCTTCAAGTTTTTAACTAGTCTTTCACATATACTAAACAAATACCGTAACCGTCTAGAAATATTAAAAAAAAATGGTAGAAGGTCAGCAGAAGTCTAGCGCAGTCTCACACTTTTCTGTTTGTTGAAAACGTAATGCGCATGGTGGTCAAACACTTTTACTTAGACAAAAAAAATAATTACAAAAATGCCTGTGTCGATTAGATAATGCTTGACTGAAATCTAGGACCGATTGCCAGATAGTCTGTTAAAATGGAATAATTTATCTGAATTGTATCTAATCACGATTTTATTCAAAGCAGTCCAGTAGTTAGATTTGAACAACTTGAGATTACAACACCTTGAAAAAAGTTTCAGCGTTGGACTATGGTTTAGGTTTACTGACACTGTCGCAAACACAGGTGAATAGATTGGAGAGAATTCTTCGTCTTCTTCTGCGTTCATTCTCAAACTCCAACTGGATCTAGCTGGATCATGGTCCTGCTAGATTTCCAGCAGGATGTAGTCCAGAAAATGGAAATGCGTTGTGTCGCCGTTTTATTTGCGCCAATGGCCCGACACATCCGTCTTCGGCGGGGGAGAGAATTCAAAACGAGGTCATTAGAGCTGTCATAGGATGTACAGGAGATACACATATTGAGCAATGAGGTTTCTCCTAGACCTACCGAGCATCAAATCAAGACATAAAATAGCCCAGGTTAAAGAATACTTCAAGGTTGCCAATAATCTTCTTCTGCGTTCGTTCTCAAACTCCTGCAGATTAGCATGATGTAGTCCGGAGAACGGAATGCGTTGTGTCATGATTTACAGCATTGCTGCGATATCTGCGCCTTTCGGCCTGACACATCCGACTTCAGCATGACTTTAGGTCACTGACCCTATATGGGATGGGACAGCCAACTCCATCCCATAACCTCCTTAGGCGCCTTTTACGACTGCGTGGAAAGTAAACAGTGTTGCCATTCTTTGCTCCCCTTTCGGGCCCCGGCAACATACGGGCGACCAATAATGATCATCACCTTTTACACCAATCTCTAGACAACACAAACGGAAAGCGTATCAAGAGAGGAAGGTACTGGATGGCAGAAGCAGAAGATACCCTACTCAGAGTTTGTGAACTGGAGGAAGTGGGAAGAGGCTGTGAATGGGTGACATTTGGCTAAGAGAAAATTATTGACAACAGTTGTGATACAGGTGGGAAGAGAGTGCCGCGACTGGGCTGTCAACAGAACAGAGAAAATAATCAAAGAACTCATACTGCAGTACTCGAAGCCACATGATATGATAATTTACACGGCCCAGTAACGCAAGAAACAAACAGGTATGGTTGGGGTTTCGTGGCCTACCAAAATGGCAAGAAATTAGAAGAGAAGTCAGCTGCAAACCCCACTACAACATCGAGTATGAGAATAGAAGCGGTGACAGCAGCTCTGACTTGGCTGGCGACTTAACCACTAACAGACTCAGTGATTCTATGGACTCTCAAAGTATGCTGAGCAAGATAGAAAAGTGTATGATCTGAACTGAATGGTCACTCTGCTCAACAACGCGCAGAATATTACATCGATTTACTGTCCTGGTCATGCTGGAGTCAGGGGAAACGAAAGAGCCGATGTGTTGGCTGGTAGAGACTTGGTGAACGGCACCGAGATAAGAAGAGACATGATTGAATTGATTAGAGCAGTCATGGATACCCTACGAGAAGACGAGGAGAGAGTCGAACGTGACAATGTACATATTCAGAGAATGGTAGAAATGGGAGTGACTAGAGGCGATAGGAGAAAGTGCCCCCTCTCCGGAAAGATCAGAAGAACGCGTAATCAGTAACTAACTGGGACACTGAGCTTATACACTTTTAGATGGCTGACGGAACGGCAAGCAGAGCATATATGGGAATGCCCCAGTGATGTGACACTTGTTCCTAATCAAGAATCAAGCGTCGACTACAATGCTCAGATTAAATATCATATGGAAGAACAGAATAAGTACAACAGTGAAGATAAACCTATATAAATCTGTAATAAAACCTAGTCTATTGTACCGACGTGAAAATTGTACTGTTACAGCGGAAATGGAGAGGAGAATGCGGGCTTTGAATAATACTTGATGTGAAACTAGCATGGTCACACATGGGACACTCCCATAAGTGCTCCGCTCTCAGTTCCAGCGTATCTATTCAAGTGTATGTAGACTTACTTGAAGTCCCAGTCAGGTGTTAATTACATGATGTTCGGTTCTTTTCTCTCCTTTAATCACTTCCATTTCTGTTATTCTTTGTATGTGTACGTTTTCAGTCTGTCATCATCTTCATTTTGCAGTGAATTTATGACTGATTTAATTAAGTCAGCTTTATCTCTTCTCAATACTGTGCCATCAATCACATCATTATCTGCCAATGAGTCATTCCTTCATTTCCTGATTCCAGCGTGACCCGGGCACTATATCCACGTAATTCTCTGTACAAGTGAGCTTTTCAATAACGCAACCCATTCCTTTCACAGCATGTTCTTTTTTTTTAACTTGCTTTGAGGGTATGTGAGTATTACCGAGTGTGTTGATGCATCAGTTATCAACCAATTTAGTGATGCTGTAACTACCTCTACCTACATCCTCATGCGACAGTGGAGTATGAAGATGATCTCTCAACCAACTTCAAACCGTTTCTGTTAGCAACAAAACCCCAACCACATTTATTTGTATTTCCGTTGACTGAGCCATGTGTATATAATTTGTCTTGTAGTTTCGAGTGTAGCTTGGTGACCTTTTGCACTGTAGTCTCGCCCCTAACACCAGTCTATTCCCCCCTCCCCATCTAACTGAATTATTAAATTACTGATTTTTTCTCAATGTCTACTTCCACCCGTTCACACTGAATAATATTGGTGGATAATACTGAATTTGGCCCGCAGGCCCAAAAAAGGGTTACCGATCTCTAGTGCCCTACTTTATGTTTGGTTTTAGCAATCAGATCTGTAAACTGGTACTGTGGTATGAGTACCATGTAAACTGGTACTGTGGTATGAGTACCATGTAAACTGGTACTGTGGTATGAGTACCATGTAAACTGGTACTGTGATATGAGTACCATGTAAACTGGTACTGTGATATCAGTACCATGTAAACTGGTACTGTGGTATGAGTACTATGTAAACTGGTACTGTGGTATGAGTACTATGTAAACTGGTACTGTGGTATGAGTACCATGTAAACTGGTACTGTGGTATGAGTACCATGTAAACTGGTACTGTGGTATGAGTACTATGTAAACTGGTACTGTGGTATGAGTACTATGTAAACTGGTACTGTGGTATGAGTACTATGTAAACTGGTACTGTGGTATGAGTACTATGTAAACTGGTACTGTGGTATGAGTACTATGTAAACTGGTACTGTGGTATGAGTACTATGTAAACTGGTACTGTGGTATGAGTACCATGTAAACTGGTACTGTGGTATGAGTACCATGTAAACTGGTACTGTGGTATGAGTACCATGTAAACTGGTACTGTGGTATGAGTACCATGTAAACTGGTACTGTGGTATGAGTACTATGTAAACTGGTACTGGGGTATGAGTACTATGTAAACTGGTACTGTGATATGAGTACCATGTAAACTGGTACTGTGGTATGAGTACTATGTAAACTGGTACTGTGGTATGAGTACCATGTAAACTGGTACTGTGATATCAGTACCATGTAAACTGGTACTGTGGTATGAGTACTATGTAAACTGGTACTGTGGTATGAGTACCATGTAAACTGGTACTGTGGTATCAGTTTATAGCGCATTCTTTAAAAAAAATCTCTATATAACACTTTTCAAAATCCCCAATTATAATTATTCTGTATTGTTTGTACTGTATATAGTGAGTTTCCATTATTACATAAATATTTCGTTGGTCCAGTCCAAGTTGTACTAATGGGATTTGATTGTAGGCTGCTAGATTACATGTGAGTTCAAAGGGACTTAATCTAGGAATGTCAAGTGTAATATTTTTTGTTTTAGCAGTAGTCTTCTCTTTGCCAGTGAATTTCTGTCCAATAGCTATCGGAAGAGATTTGTACCAGGCCCATCTAGCTGACACTGATTAACATTGAAATTTGCCAATATGTTTTTAAGTTGACAGTTCCTGGTTCAAATCTCAGATATTTATGTAATAAAAACTGCATGCATTGTAAGAATGAGTTATGGAGCGATTGGTACTTCCGGATCAGTGAGTTACTAGATGTCCCATTGTCTCTTATCACTAACTGAGACATCTTGAATTAGCTTTAGATATCTTGTATTTTCTCTTATCAGAGCAGTCTATACAAGTAGGTATGTTGCCTTCATGAATTCAGTCATCAGCAGGAAGTCCCTGCAGGTGCCATACATCTTTTCTAACTTTTTCTCTTGAGTCTTCAACTTGCAAGGGCAAGAATGTTTCTCTTGTATGTAGCTGGGCCTAGTCAAGATGACTGCCACTGGTGGCATACTTAGGCCCAATCTCTCTGACTTTAAGCTGGTTGTGATGTGATAAGTTGATGTCACAGCATAGCCTAGTAGTTGGCTTTGCATATGAATGGTCCTGGGTTAATTTTTCAGTTGAGGCGGAAATGTTTTTCAGATTGCAATGGCTTGTGGGTCAACCCAGCCTTAATTGGGTACCGGACTAATCCAGGAAGTAAAGACTGCGAGGGAGAGGAGATGGCTATGGCCCTCATATAGCAGAGCCACTGAAATGTGAGATCACTAACATCTCATACCCCTGCCCCCCTTAATAAATGCTATGCATTAACTTTATTTTAACTTTTACAATAAGTGACGTCATTGAATAAAGATAATTCATTTTTATACAAATATCCAAAGCAGTGTTATTTCCTTAATTTTTATACAACATTTCATGCAGTTTATTCATTTGAAATCAAACAAGATCACACAATATTCTTATTCACAATTTATTGTTCATAAAATGAGAGGTCCCATCTAGTAAAATAAAAAGTGAAAACAAATAGCAGTTATTCTGACATGTAGTTGTGAAACAAAGAATCTGTTAACAGGATAGAAACAGATCATTCAAAACTTTGTCATCAAATGATACATCAACAGTAACTTCAGGTCAGTGGAGTTTACATCAAATGATACATCAACAGTAACTTCAGGTCAGTGGAGTTAACATCAAATGATACATCAACAGTAACTTCAAGTCAGTGGAGTTTACAATTCATGGTAATTTCAAATACAGATGTATACTGAGGGCAGTAAACTCAAAAGTGAAACATTAAGATGAATTATATCAGTCTGAGTATAATGTAGTCTTCTTACAAACAAACAATGAAGAAGTGAACTAGACACAGAAGTGAATCCATAAATTTAAGTGAAATAGACACAGGAATGAACAAGACATTGAAATGAATTAGACACAGATGTGAATCCGAACACTGAAGTGAACTAGACAGAGTCAATCAAATATTGAAGTGAATGAAACACTGAAATGAAATGAATACTAACAGTAGTAAACTGGTGTACTGAACAATGATGTGAACCAAACACAAATGTGAAGAGAATGCAAATGAAAAACAAATACAGAAGTGAAATGAAACAAACAAAAAAGTTAATTCAAAACATAAAAAATATTCACAGAAGAGACATGAAGAACAATGAAGTGAAAATATATAATAATCAAATATGGGATTTAAGACACAATCCAGTGTAAGTAAGCTGGATCTAATCTAGACCATTTGGATGGTGACCCTGGTAATAGGCTACATCATTGCAATTTGGCTAAGTGAGGAGGGATCAGCGAGAGAAGACAAATCAGTTAAAAAAATGTCTTGCTGATATTGCAGCGCCTCCAAACTGTTGCAGAACATAACAAATGACATATTCAGGGTCAACATTTAATGAACTAAATGAAGATATTCAAACAAAATAGGGAGAAATTCTTTATAAAGTAGGCAAAAAAATGATGTAACACAGAAAGATATGTGGCAGTGACAATAAAATCTTAGAATTAAATTGACACATGACCCATAACCTGGACATGGTGAATTAGTGGGATCATTGAATAAACAAAAAAGTATCAGGAAATAGTTAACATGAGATCCAATTTGAGCCTGTGAGGTTGGTATTTATTTCATAGAGAAATGAAATGGTTATACATGAAGCCATAGTCTAAGGGAAGTAACCAAGCATTTATAAATTATGGAGTTCCCTTTCTTGCTATACATTATGGATCAGCTCAACATGGGAGCACAGAATGTGACAACACTGCCACACTCCACGATTTCATCTGCCACACTCCACGATTTCACCTGCCACACTCCACGATTTCACCTGCCACACTCCACGATTTCACCTGCCACACTCCACGATTTCACCTGCCACACTCCATGATTTCACCTGCCACACTCCATGATTTCGCTGTGATGAAGACCCATGCTTGTATACTTTTGTGAGGGACGAAATTTCTAAAAATCTTTTACAGGCCTCAAGATTGCAAGAAAATTATGGCAAAGTCTCCTCTGGAGTAAAAAAAAAAGGATGTCCAACTAGTGAGATGGCACCCACATCCACAATGAAGCAAATAATCATGTGGAACAATGTAATAGCTCTGGAAAACCCACCAATACAAAATAATGCTAGAGATTTGTATTCCCTTGGGTTTACAGCTACTTTGCAATATCTGCACCTATTGTTCTGGCCTATGTGACTTCAGCAAGGCTTCTGGATCACTTTGACCCCACATGGGATGGGACAGCCAACTACACCCCATAACATCATTAGTCAACATTTATAACATACATGAAAGGTTAATAGTGTTGCTATTCTTTGCTCCCCTTTCAGGTCCCAACAAGACACAGAAGACCTTGGAGTTCTATAATCACACGGACACTTGTGTAATCTTAAGACAAGACATGGGCTAGGGATCTCCCTGCTGTAGTAGTTGGGCAATTCACTTTGTGCTCAAGAAGGCAACAAATGTGTCAGAAGAATGATTTAATTGGCCAAGAAGTATTAGCTATGCTCCTGGCAGGACATGGCATACTGGTGCACTGGAGTGCCTTTCTTCAATGACTAAACTTGCATGCATAACCTCTCCCCCCCACTCATATATATGCCTTTGAGACATTACATTATATGAGACTGGGTGTCGCCTCATTACACCACTGAGAAGAAACTGTGCTTTTGTCATAAAGGCTATAGGCCGTCAAAGAGTTACCTGTTGACAGCTAGAGTGATTATTTCCTTATCATCATAATCAAATATAAATTTAACATTAAAATAATGATTTAGCATGCTGCATTATAAATTTACATGGATATCACTGGCCTAAAAAAAGGGATCCAAACATGGAAGTGACTGGACAATAATTGACTGTAAAAAAATGACTGAAAATACAATTAAATTGATTTTATGACACAACCGAATAAGATATACATGGTGATGGCTGGATGTACTGAGATATGACACAATCGAATAAGATAGACTGGATGTACTGTGACATAGATAAAAAGGTGGATCATATTAAAGAAAAGATGAACAATGACTGGATAGTAATGGTAAAAAAAGTATATATATTTTTGGTCTAAAATATTTATATATTGGATTTTAAACAGAGCTATTGATAAAGCTATTTTAAGCAATATGACACGCACGGACACTGAGCAAGCTATTGGAAGCAATACTACAAACACAATCAGTTATTTAGTGCTATGACAAATACAACTTCTAAGCAATCTATACAACTATAAGAAAAAATAGGACAGACAGAACTATGACAAACATTACTAACAAGCTATAGGAAGAAATATGACATGACTATGAGTACTATGACAAACATAACTACTAACAACTTATAAGAGGCAATATGACAAAACTATGACAGACATTAACCGTTAGAACACTGTATTTACATTCTGTCCTGCCGTTGAATTAATTTTCGGAAATGTTATGCAATCGTCAATGGCGGTTTTGAAATTGCGATAACTTTTTTGTTGTTAGAGATATTTAAATACTTTTTACACATATAAATAAAGAATTGAAATCTGCATATATTGTTGTAGGTTTTGTTTGTGTGTGTGTGATACAAGACATGTAAGACAGTCTCAAAGACAATTTTCCACAAAAACCCAGCGATTTTTTACCCTTAGAACGAAAATACAATTGCACGAGGTTTATTAAATATTCCAAAGTGGAAACAGTATAAGATAGCCCTAATTAGCGTGCATTCACGGATTAATCGTTATAATTTCACAGATTATAAAGATTACACCTTCAGGTATGTCTTAAGATCCTTCTATAAACCTAGATCTAGTCCAGAAATGAATCGTTCGAACTTGGTTGATGTTTTAATATCAAATTAGATAAAACAGCACAGTTTAACTCATTTTCGAGTGTGGAAATAACTTATCTCTCCATAAATAATCATTTCAATCATAATCCATAATAATTTTAATGAAAATTTGATAAAATATACGTCTATAAAACAGAATTTACCATCATGGCGATGCTTTTGTTTGAAATTATCAATATGTTGCGAAAATATCGATATTTACATGACATTAAGCATATAGTGCCACTAAAACTGCTGGAAAAGGTAGTAAATTGAATAAAATGCCAGATTTAACGAATCTGGTGAAAAAAAATATTAAATATTGGAGATTTTTAATTGATTGAAGTGTACCTAGCAACGGTCTACGGCGGCAAATATACTCACAGCTCGCTAACCAGATAAGGGAAAATGTCGGTGAATAAAGTTGCAGCACGCGTCCTAAAGGTTAAAAAAATCTTAGACGCAATACTACAAAAAAGAACCCTAACAAAGCTATAAGAAGCAATACTGCAAACACATTAAGTAAACATTACCACAAAGTTCACAATGTCCTAACACAATAGTAGGTTCTAGCAAACCACATGAACTAAAAACTACCACATAGTTAACAATGTCCTAACACAATAGTAGGTTCTAGCAAATGCTGAAAATCTAAAAAGATTTCGAGATTTAAAAAAATAAAAATTAAATATCCTGATTCAAAAATGTAAAAATAAAGAAAAAGCATGTTAGAATCAATGTGCCTGGAAACAAATGAGTCAACTTGACAACAGTTACACATTTCAGACTAAACAAATGAGCCAACTTGACAAAATTTACATAGCTCAGACTGAACAAATAAGTCAACTTGACAACAGTTACACATCTCAGACTAAACAAATGAGTCAACTTGGCAACATAAATCCATAACAATAAACCAGGCCTTCCACAGGGATCTCCCCTCTCACCCGTATTATTCAATGTCTACAATGTGGCAATCACACAGCAGCAGCTCGACGGGAGAAGTAGAAAGAACAATGTCTTTTGCGGATGATATCCTGGTATACAGACAGGGAAGAGATAGAACAGAAACTGTAGGATCACTGTAGAAAGAGCTGGACCATATCGCCTCCTGGTGTAATGGTTCAGGGGCACAGATCAACAAAGAGAAGGCTGCTGTGACATGGTCTGGAGGGAGGTGAGAGGGTATGATATAATCAGGACTTCATCCTTACAATACCTGGGCGTGCGATTTAATCGTAGTCTGTGTTTCCGGGAACACTTTGATAATGCTATCGCAAAGGCCTTTCAGCTCTGAGAGTAATGGCAGCGGCTAACAATAAACAACCACAGCTCGTAATCTTATACGAGGCTCTTGTCCTCCCTGTCATTGAATATGCATGCGCTACTATCACCACCAGTCACACACAGATTAAGAAGCTGGAGAGGATTCAAAACGAAGCGATGCGGATCATTCTTGTATGCACAAGGGACACATCCTGTGTGACTCAGAAATGATTCAGAAATTCAAAACAGGTGATGATACGTAGGGAATTGGCGGAGTCATTGGAGAGGGCTAAAATGCGGGCATCACTACGGAAATTACGCTTATTTTTGTCCCCGGACATGAGGGCGTTGAGGGAAACGAATGGGCCGACAAATTAGCTAGTCTTGCCACTACAACAGATGGTCAGCCTATGGGCAGAGCAAACATACTCACTTCCCTTCGTGAGTCCTCACGATCAGAGGATTTTGAGAGGAATAAGCACAAGTCAATATCAAGAATGCAAGAATTGGGAGTGAGGATGGGAATGACCCGAAGAGAACCCATGACAAAGATTTCAAAAAGAGTAGTGAACCAACATAGAACTGGAACCATCAGCCGTATAACCTGAGAGATTTACTGAAGTGGAGATGGAGCACCTATGGACGTGTCCGGTGTACGAAGATGATAATCAACATACCCAATACCTAACGTGACAACATTTACACAGCTCAGAATTATTTTTCCATGTGTTCCCAACATAAAAAGTCTAGATGTACTTTTCTTTATTTAATTAACTAGGTAAGTGACCATACCTGAACCTTATGACTAAATCATGTGTGCTCATGAATAAACAATGAATGCTCATGAGTAAATAATGAATGCTCATGATTAAATAATGAATGCTCATGATTAAATCATGTATCATCATCATTAAGTGCCATCTCAGCAACAAAGTTCGGCTGCAACAGATATCCAACATCCTATCTCAGTGGTGCACTCTGCTAGACTGTAATCTGTCCATCTCATTATGTTACTATCCAACTTGTATCTTTGCCTACCTCTTGTTTGCCTCCCCTTACCTTTACCCTCAAGTAAGGCCTTCAACAAGGTGTCATGTCTTTTAATGTGTCCAAAGTATTTTATTTGCTTGATCTTTATTTCCCTTAATAATTCTTTCTTCATATTAAGTGTTATTAGAAGCTCTTTCTTTTGTTCCATTTCCATGATCTTATCCCTATTCTTCTATATATCCACATCTCAAAGGCATCAATTTTGTCTTCTAATTGTTTGTTTATTGTCTATGTTTCTGAGCCATACATTAATATAGTACAGAAGTAGCATTTTATAATTTTCAGTTTTAGCTTGATTGTAATTTTTTTTATAGATATTAATTATTTTTTCCTGTCATCGCTTGTACTTTTAGCCATTCCTATTCTCCTTTTCACATCTGCCATCATTTGTGATTATGTATCAGAGATATTAATAATGTTCTACTTGTAGTTTCTCTCCATGTATTTTTAGCACCTGTTCTTCTGTGACTTTGCTAATTATCATGGTTTGTTTTGTGGATGTTTATATCCAGTCCATATTCTTTACTTAAATCAAGTAAACAACATGGAAACAAATGAGTTAATTTTCCATTTGAAGTCATCTATTCGTCTTTGAAGTTCATGTTCACTTTCTGCAAACAGTACAGTGTCATCTGCATATCTCAGGTTGTTTATTATTTTCTCATTGATGTTGAGTCTTGGCATTCAATCTATATGTCTAAAGAAATTCTCTGTGTAGATATTAAACAGGCTAGGTGATAGAATACATCCTTGTCTTACCCCTCTTTTTATTTCTATGTATGGTGAGTAGCTGTTTTCACATCTTATTGATGCAGTTTTTTCCCAATATATATTTCTAATCAGTTTGATGGCTTTTCCATCTTGACCTATTTCTTGAAGACATACAATTAATTTTTCATGTTGGACTCTGTCAAAGTCAAATGTTTTGCTCTAGTCTATGAAGGAAATATATATACTTTTTGGACTTCTATATACTTCTCTATCAACAGTTGGGTACTTGGTATAGCTTCGTTGGTTACTTTGTTTGTTCTAAAACCAAACTGTTCTGCACCAATATCAATGTCTATCTTGTATCATGTATGTTCATGACTTAACAATGAATGCTCATGACTAAATAATGAATACTCATGACTAAATAATGAATACTCATGACTAAATAATGAATACTCATGACTAAATAATGAATACTCATGACTTAACAATGAATGCTCATGACTAAATAATGAATACTCATGACTTAACAATGAATGCTCATGACTTAACAATGAATACTCATGACTAAATAATGAATACTCATGACTAAACAATGAATACTCATGACTAAATAATATATGCTCATGAGTAAATCCAGTGTACTGCCAAAGTGTTACAACTGTTAATTTAAAAAAATATGTTTTCTCATTGTGCAATCATTTTGTTTGACATTCTCACATAAAACTCAACATACAATCATAAAACTCAACACAATCATAGAATTCAACATTAAAACTCAATACACAATCATAAACAATATAATACATAGCAATTATAAAACTCAGCACACAATATAAAACTCACAGCATACTCAACACATAGTCATACAACATCAAACTGAATAATTAAAAATGAAAACATCAAATTCAGTACACAATCATAAAACATCAAACTTAGCACACATTCATAAACCATCCAACTTAACACACAACCATAAAAGATCAAATAAATGTACAATCATAAAACATCAAACTCAGCACACAATCATAATACATCCAACTTAACTGATAATTGTAACAGAATTCTTGGTTCCTACAGAAAAAGTAATCGAAACTTTTAAAATATGGTACTTATACACAGTCTATCCTCATGGCAAAAATTTCATTATTTTTTTCCCAAGTGGTATTCCATAGATGTTGAGAGTGCATGAAAATCTTATAACATGGGCTACTAAAGCAAAACTGGGATCTCTGACTACTGGTGTCTAAATGTGTGCAGTATTTGTGAAATCATGACTGTCTATTTTAATTTTGGTGGCATTAGATAGGTGACCAACATTTAACTATCTTATATTATAGTGTCGAAATGATGTGATTGACTCTAACCACTTCCTACTTCCAAATAGTACAGGAGATCTTGATATTTCATAGAAATATTATCTAGAGCTTGGTATAGCAGAAGAAAAAAAATACTATACATTTTTATTACTGGGTAACATCTACAGAAACTCAAATGGGAAAAGAACAATTAAATGTTTTTGTTTTGAGGATGGATTGTATATAAATATAAAAAAAAATCATCTTTCTAAATAAGAGAATAAAAATCATGCTAGTAACATCATTGTATGAATTGCATTAAATAATGAGATAAAGAAAAAAATGGAACAAATAATTCATTAAAAAAAAAAAACTTAAGATTCTTGATAAAAAAATATGGAAGACTTTCATACAAAAGTTACAAATCAATTTCTTCTTTAAGTTTATGAGCTAAACAGCAAGAGAAAATTATGCCAAAAATTTGAAGTATACTCAGTCCCAATGCCACGCCTCCGATGAGAATCAAGTGCAACCGAATATATTTCTCAAGTTCCTCGACGCAACCCTGTAATAATGGTAATGAAACTGCAACTCAGAAAAATTGTGTTCGACTCATAAACAAATGAAACATAAATGATTCATATTATCAATATCAACATCATCATCATGTTACATCTCAAGACTGGTGTTCTTCTGACCTACTATGCATGCGATAAGAAGAGGTTAAGAAGATTTTGTGTGGTGTCTCACACTATCTCCGCTATATGAAGCTTACTTAAGACCCATGTCTAGACTGCTAGTACCTTTTATCAGCAGCATGTTTTGAGACTTGAAGAAAGTCATGGCAAAGTTCCCCCAAGAGAAGAAGACTTCCTAGTTCATGGTATTACACCCTATAACCACATTGAGTTCAAGTCATCTAGAACTTGCACAAGTTCTGGAAGCTTCTCATCAAGATCAATGCTAGAGAAATGTCAATCTGGAGCTGAATATAGGCCTACACTAACTGGAATAATGAACAAATATGGATACTTGAACTCCAATGGAGTTCTATCACCATGATAAATCATCTCTTTATTAATAATAATAATATCTTTCATCATCATCATCTCTTTGTTAATCATCACGCTTTCATAATTATCATCTCCTCATTCTTAATCATCACCTCTTTCATCATCTATCTCTTAATCACCACTCTTTCACAATCATCTTTCTTAATAATCATCATCTTTCTTTATCATCATTATTATCTTCATGATTATCTCTTTAATCTACATCTACCCATTTGTCTATTTACACATATCAATTCGTCTACATCTACCCATTTGTCTATTTACACATATCAATTTGTCTACATCTACCCATTTGTCTATTTACACATATCAATTTGTCTACATCTACCCATTTGTCTATTTACACATATCAATTTGTCTACATCTACCCATTTGTCTATTTACACATATCAATTTGTCTACATCTACCCATTTGTCTATTTACACATATCAATTTGTCTACATCTACCCATTTGTCTATTTACACATATCAATTTGTCTACATCTACCCATTTGTCTATTTACACATATCAATTTGTCTACATCTACCCAGTTGTCTATTTACACATATCAATTTGTCTACATCCATGCATACTCATTTGTCTACATCTACCCATTTGTCTACACCCACATATTTCAATGTGTTCACACCCACTCACTTGTCTACTTGCTGATGTGTCAACAAGTACAAATGAAAGATTTACCTATAAGTGCTTTAACTGTCTCCACATGCACACAACTTCCTTCAATTTATCTACGACACCCACCTCTTGGTTAATGTTGGACAGGTAGTCTACACTTGCACATGTGCTATTCTGTTGGACACAGCATGACACAGGAACAATATCTGTATTATTGGTCAGCCTCCTTTCCATCATCCAATGAGAAAATTGCCAGTCATTCATTCCACTAACACCGCAACACTGAAACTGTTCAACAATCAATGGTTATATATCCTTTCTATATTTAACTCTGATAAGCAGTTGTAACATTCACTTAGACCTACCCCCAGTAGCAGATACAGAGCAGGTTATATATCTTTTCTATATTTAACTATTCAACTCTGATAAGCAGTTACAACACTCATTTAGACCTACCTCCATCATCGATAAGAAAATAAATCCACTTTTTAAAAGTAGCTTCCTAATATAACACAGAAAGACTGGAAAACCTCTATGGAGGTTAAGAGTTAACGAGTAGCTGCCTCACATTAGAAATGCTTTTAGAACATTAAACAATACAGAAGGGAAGTCTGAAGTCATCTGCCTGTCAATTCACTTTTTACAAATTTTTGCATGGCACTGCTGTTGACACTCCATTGTTACACTGCAATGACTGAGATAGCTAACAGAAATTTCTAACTAACAAAGATTTACGGATGCATATAATGAACTATTGTGTATCAAAACAAGGATGTGTCAGTTCTTTCTTGACAAATTCAATTAATCCTTAATGCAAGTCAACCATGGCTAGAACTCACATCACTTAAGTCAACCATTGCTGGATGTACGACATCAGTTTACACAGGTTAATCGGTGTTGAAAGAGTGCATAGCAACCAAGTGAAATTTTTGGACTGTAGTGTGCTAAAGGTGAAGCAAGTGCTAACCTCCTGTAGTGTTAGGAATGAAATCAAGTGATAGCAGTTTATTTTGCATGTCAAACTTTGCTGCAATCCCAGAAATGAAAACATCTAGTTGGGTAGTATTTCTTATGTCAGTTGTCTCATCACAACCCACCATGATGCATCATTACTGGATAAGAGTGTTGAACTATTATGACTCAAAACAGATACATTTTTATTTCTATGAAAATACTTCTAGATTTATTTAATTTCAAATCCTGTCTCCAGATGGAAATCTATCCTAATGGAAACTAAAATGCACATCAAAAATTCAATCTCTATCGCAACATTGTATTATAAATGTCAGACACAGATACTAACTAAAGAACAAGAGAGAAAGCTTACTACATGTGAAATGAGATGTCTCAGAAACGCAGCAAATAGAACTAGAAGAGATCATGTGAGGAATGAAGAGATTACACGAACTGTTAGAACAACATCTGTAGTAAAATACATTGATAAACAGAGACTGAAATGTTTGGCCACTTAAAGAGAATGAACCCATGTTGGTAGCAGCAAGAACATGAAAATGGAAACAGTAAGAGGCAGAGAAGAAGAAGAATCCACCAAGAAGAAGAATCCACCAAGAAGAAGAATCCACCAAGAAGAAGGTGGATTGAAGGAATTGCCAACATTCTGATACATCACAATATTACTGTATTTTGAGAGACCAAATGTGCCATAGCCGAAGAACCAATTGTCATTCAATCCTCCAATGCTTTACAGCAAAAGCAAAGAAAAGATGGTAGATAATCCCGCATCTAGTTTCCATAGCAGGTTGGACAGAATGACTTCAGTGGCCGGACGTTTCCCACTCGTGATCACACCAACTGACTTAACACTTGATGATAATATGATCTAGTACAGGGGTGGGCAAACCTTTTGTGCAGAGGGCTGCATTGAAAATTGTAAAGCTATTGGAGGGCCGCATATAATATTATGTATATTTGGCAATATATATATATATATATATATATATATATATATATATATATATATATATATATATATATATATAAATGATGTCAAATTGGGAAAAAAATATTGTATATATAATATATAAGAAAGTCGAATTAAAATTCCAATGGATTTCTGTGTAATATTAATGGGAAAAAAATCATTTTTGACGATCGTCCGTTTATTTAAAAATGTGTTTGAGGGCCGCAAAATATCCAATGGCAGGCCGCAGTTTGTCCACCCCTGATCTAGTAGACTCACCGTTGACTGCATGTGATCTACTGCTTTAGTGACGTCTGCATCAATGTCGTACTTAGTTGCAATTGTCTGGTTGAGGTTTCTAGCCAACTCTTCATGAATCTGAGAAAATACACAAATAATAGTCTATTGACAGCAAAAAATATTTCACTACATGTATAGTAGGCACCTTTCCTAGGACAGTTAATCAATAACAATAATAAGACCCATAACCTGTTAGGGTCGCAGGGGTGCCACACTGGATATATCAGCACAAAAGGTTCTCCAAACAACTCTATCCTCAGCCATTTGGAGGAGTGTAGAAAAATCATGCCCAGGCCATTCTGTAATGTTATCAATCCAGGATTTTCTCTTCCCTCCTCTCCTCCATTCACCCATGTTTCTAACAATTAAAAAGTATTACTAATTTGTGCAGATACTCGAGTGCAGCATTTCTATTGGCAGAATTTTAGTCAGTGGCACCCAAATCCTTTTGAAACTTGGTTTATCAACATGCAGAAAAAACACAGTTGTTATTCTAAACCATTGGGCCAGAAGTAAATAGATTGGGTCGAAAATAGATACTAACTGCAGCAAAACTAATCCAACTAGCGAAACTTTGAACTGGGTAATGAAGTTTTGCTAATCACTAGTAACACACACAGTAACATACACAAATTGACCAAAAGGACTTTTTCAGGAACACATTAATAACATAATACATTAAGTAAGAGCGGCAATATTCACATTCATGTGGCAGAGAAAAATATAGATACACATAGTAGCGTGTATCTAGGACAGTTATGAACAAAGTTACAGCTATTGAGAAGCTACATGAAGATGGTTACAAATACATATGGAACCATCTTCATGCCATCAAGCACAGAGCACCCACTCCTGTGGCCACACACTTCAACGGCGATGGTCATCATGGTGCTTTTGATATTCAGATCGCTGCCATCAGATCTTGCACCACCGATGATAGATCTAGGTACGCTCTAGAAAATCGTCTTATTTTTTTAATTGGGCACACTCAAGCCTTTTGGACTCAATTCCGACTACTCTTATGCCTAGTACTGGGTTGGTGTGGTCTTTGTCTTTATTCTTTTTGTTCCGTCATTTACTCATCTTTTTGTTCATTTTGTTTCCACATATATTTATGTTTTTTATGTACTTTCTGACCTTCCGGCATCTCATTTCCATATTTCTGATGGATATGTTTGTTTGTTGTGATAATTTTTCCATTTGTCATCTTTTGATGTTTTGTGTGTATCTTGATAAAGACCTTTTGTTTGAAACGTTGAATATGATTTGTGTATTGTAATTTGTATGTTTTCTTGTGTGCGCATCATTACGCACTAGTTTTAGTCTGTCGTGTCTAATTGAAGCGATTATATAAACCTGTGTTTTATGTAAGTGTAATTGTTGTTACGTTTCACGCAGTTACATTGTATTGATTGTCATATTACTTGTAAATGAATCCATCTGTTTTGTGAACCTATACAACTTCTCTATTTTCCGATATAAATAAATCCAGGTTTTAAAAACTAAATAACTATCTCTTGCTCACAAATCTAGTGTTCTCTTTTATATACTCAATGCTCAAAGAAGGCTCACAAATTTACAAATTTAGTGTCCTGTTACACAAATTTAGTGCTCTTTCACAAATGTGTGCTTTGAAGCCAGTTTCTAATCAAGAATCACAAACCGAGTGTTCTCTTGTAGAAACCCAGTACACTTTCACAAATCTTTAGGGTTTTTCACAAACCAAGTGCTCACAAAAGCCTACTATACTCTCAGAAACCTAGTGCTCACACAAACCTACTGTAATAGAAAAAAACACTTTGTGCTCCCTATACCTACCGTGCTCTCGTACATGTATGCTAGGACCCCAGCACAAGTTTCCAGCAAGAATATGAGCATCAGCACAAAGACATACTGAAACAATACAGCACATATAATGTATGTCATCTCTGGGAGAACATATGTATCTGTGTTATATATGCATAGAACATATGTATCTGTGATACATGGGACATATGTATATGTTATACATGTACATGGAACATATGTATATGTGACATATGTACAAGGAACATATGTATATGTGATATATGTACATGGGGCATATGTATCTGTGATATATGTGCATGTGACATATGTATCTGTGATATATGTGCATGTGACATATGTATCTGTGATATATGTACATGGGGCATATGTATCTGTGATATATGTGCATGTGACATATGTATCTGTGATATATGTGCATGTGACATATGTATCTGTGATATATGTGATATGTCTTTTTAAATTGAAGTATTTTGGAACAATGTTAAAATCAGATGGAAGAATTACAATAGAGATAAATGACAGAATAGGGCAGGCAAAAGTAGTCTTCATAAAATGAAGAATATAACGTGTAATATGTTCCTATCATTAGATGTAAGGTAGAGGGTTCTTCAGAGCTACATAACACCAATTCTAAAAATATGGATGTGAATCTTGGTCAATAAATAAACAGGGCAGTAGGAGATTAGAAGAAATACCACAAAATAAAAGTCCATAACTTGACAGGGTTGTGGCGGTACCACATTGGCCACATTAACACAGAGTTCTCCATCAATTTCTATCTTCAGTGATGTAGACGAGTGAGAAAAATCCAGACCTGTCCAATTCTTGATGTCTGTCCATGATTTTCTTTCTCTCCTCCCTGTTCCCTGTAGGGTTGACTTTGACAAAGAATCAATTGGCATAAATGCCCAAACCCTGCAACTTTTCACTGTTTCGCTACATAATGATTCTTGTGTTCCTATATACATCTCTATTTTCTTACATACATCTTTGTCTTATGTTCTTTATTAGAGATGGCAGAATTCGCTTGTAACTGAAGGCATGTAATCATCTCTCCATGCCTACAGTGAGTGTAAAACTCTCACAACCAAACAACACAACAGAAAGCAATAAGTTATACCATTTTATTTTCACTCTAACACCGATGTTGCTTTTCCAAATAAAATTTAACCTTGAAAAAAACATAGCATCTAAAGCCATATCCAGCCTTACCTTTAATTCTACTTTACATTTTTATCATTGCATATGCAGGATCTGAGGTATTTGAAAAATATTAGAGATATGATTATATAGAAGAATACTGATAGTTACAATGGACAGCAAGAAAAACTCATGTTTTGTTGCTGAAAAAATCCAATACCAAATGGGGGTTGCTTATTAAGTGGACAATCTTTATTCTTTGGCCACATTAGGGTACATGGAGATCTGGAGAACTTAGTTACAATAGACATGATTGAAGACAACAGAGATCTGGAGAATATAGTTACAATAGACATGATTGAAGACAACAGAGATCTGGAGAATATAGTTACAATAGACATGATTGAAGATAACAGAGATCTGGAGAATATAGTTACAATAGACATGATTGAAGACAACAGAGATCTGGAGAATATAGTTACAATAGACATGATTGAAGACAACAGAGATCTGGAGAACTTAGTTACAATAGACATGATTGAAGACAACAGAGATCTGGAGAACTTAGTTACAATAGACATGATTAAAGACAACAGAGATCTGGAGAACTTAGTTACAGTAGACATGATTAAAGACAACAGAGATCTGGAGAACTTAGTTACAATAGACAAGATCGAAGGTAAGAGAGATCGGGGATGACAGTGTGAGAAAATGTTAGATAACTTAACTCGTGGCAAGGCAAACTGGCAACAATGATCTCATACAAGGTATTAGAGATATAGATTTGTAGAGATTCATGATCATCTTTGCTGATAGAGACAGATATTTGAACCACACATAGAGATGTGTGAACCACACATAGAGATATGTGAATCACATATAGAGATGTGTGAATCACATATAGAGATATATGAACAGAGGATATCAAAGACCTGAACATGACAATGAAAGAGGCAGGGCAGCTTTTACACAGGCGAGAGGCTTACAGAGTGAGGACAATGTTTTGTAAAGGATACATCACATAGATAAAGATATTTCAATCACATATAGTAGAGAGGTATTTGAATCACATATGGAGAGATATTTTTTCTTCTTCTTCTTCTGCGTTCGTTCTCAAACTCCTGCAATTTAGCAGGATGCAGTTCTGAGAACGGAATGCGTTGTGTCATGGTTTACAGCTTTGATGCGCTATCTGCAAACGTTCGCTAAAAGCACATTCAATGCAGCATCCATAGATCTGCATGCAACACACAGAGGCCCCTCTTCCCTGGAAGACCCTTGGGGGAGGGTTCTCAGTGCATTACACAGATCGAATGATAGGTGGCTGATGATGCATGAAATCAAACCTAATATTAAAAAGTTGGAATGTGTGTGGACAAATTATCCTGTAATGAACTGAATCACACATAGAGATATTTGAATCACACATAGAGATATTTGAATCACACATTCATATATTTCAATCACATACAGACAGACACTCAAATAAAAATAAAGGCATACATCTCAATGAGTTATGATTTTATATTTATAATATACAAATCAAAAAAAGTATGGAGAGCATAATTTCTACCATTTTGGTTGTATACTTACAAAAATTAAGCAACAGCGTAACTCTTTTAATGTGCCAAGGCAGCCGATCGCTCCAACTAGCAAAACAATACCTCCAATGGCTATAAATAAGTATGTAGTAATTGGGAACAGTTGGCTGTCAAGCAGACTGTTGTAGTGATGACGTATAAAGAAACTGCCTACACCAATCAGGAGAAATGCAACTCCACTTAGCTACGAATACAAAATAACAACAAATATTTATGATAACAAAGATAAATGGTGTGTTGCTTCTAATAGTAATTGTTTAAATTGAAGCATATCCTTAGCCTGACATTGTTTTTGAACTATTGTTGAATATTTAGGTACTACTTTGATATCCAATCGCATTGCCAGTACAATATTGGTGGTCGGTTTCTCTCACCTCAAACCATGACCAAGTTCACACAAGTTGTGTCCCCCCAATAGGTTTTTAATTTTTGAAGCTCCACTTATACATTTTAGTAATGTTGTCAATGCTACGTAAAATTTCTTGTTTATAAATCAGTGGCATAGCACAAGGGAATTCCCTAAGTGCTGTACTTTCTATTCAGTCTTCCACGAGTATTTAAACCTAAAATCACAGCAGAAGTCAGCCTCCCAAGAGTGTTTAAACCCAAAATTACAGCAGAAGTCAGCCTCCCAAGAGTGTTTAAACCCAAAATTACAGCAGAAGTTAGCCTCCCAAGAATATTTAAACCCAAAATCACAGCAGAAGTCAGCCTCCCAAGAGTGTTTAAACCCAAAATTACAGCAGAAGTCAGCCTCCCAAGAGTGTTTAAACCCAAAATTACAACAGAAGTCAGCCTCCCAAGAGTGTTTAAACCCAAAATTACAGCAGAAGTCAGCCTCCCAAGAGTGTTTAAACCCAAAATTACAGCAGAAGTCAGCCTCCCAAGAGTGTTTAAACCCAAAATTACAGCAGAAGTCAGCCTCCCAAGAGTGTTTAAACCCAAAGACACAGCAGTCAGATGTTAATTGTGTGATCTTCAGATCTTTCCATTAAATACACTTTCTCCCCTCATTTTTTGTATGTATATCTAACCACCTTCAGCATTGTCATCTTCATTCTGTAGTTATCATCATCATGTGCCATGCCGGCTGACGTAGGCGATCATAGCTCTCCGTCTACAGTATTATGTATTAGAATCGTTGTTGTTTCCCTAATGTTCCAGGTTGCTGAATTGTCTAATATTTTCTCATGTTGTCGCCTTCTGTCTCTGTTTCCCTCAATCTTGCCTGTTGTGACTATGTTCTCCAAACCTCCTTGCTTCATAACGTGGCCAAAAAATGAAAATTGTTGTTTTCTTATATTATTGACTAAGTTCCATTTCACATTAGAATCAACACCTCCACATTAATTTTTCTGGAAGTCCATGGTATTCTCAGTATTCTTCTATAGAACCACATCTCTACTGCTTCTAATTTAGGTATATACGATGAATAAATCAGACGTTGAAAATGGTGTACAGATGTTTTGATATTGTGATGTGATTTCTGTCAAACAGGCTGCTAATGGTAATCAAGTGAATATTGTGGTTTTTAAAAAGAAAATCCTCAATGTTACACCCCGAAATTAAGTAGTACCTTTAACAACCTCTGGTTAGAATGAAGTATCACAATGCCCTTTCACATGCCCTCTTATCAGAGTCTTTATATGACTATCAATTCTGAATAGATAACATTCTTTGCAACTCCACAATGCAGTTAACCACTAGCGTCACTGATCAAGTCAGACAGTTATGCCTTCTAGTTATAGTTCAACATGGAATAACTATATCAATCCATTAAGGTTAATCAACTGTTCGCATAGATTCTTATTGTTATTTCAAAAGCCATTAGAGCTGACTAACTTATAAACACATCTGAATCGAAACAAATGATCATTACTTATGACTTGGAAGATTTCCTAATTACACCCAACTAAAGCATGTCAGTCTGTAAAAAAAAACTCAGGTAAACTCTCAATTACTAAACACTGATCTAAAAATGACTTAACTGCACACTGAACTAATATTAAAGAATCAAATTAAAAAATCTTATTGCAGGCTGCATTGTCCCCACAATTCATTTCACCTAAAGTCACATGGTTCCACCAATATGGACAATCGCCATGTGACCATTATTTGAGAAAATATGTCAGATTCCAACATCTGACCAGGTGACATTTTAACAGCTCACTGGCTGTTTTGTGTGGCTGTCCAGTCTCTCTTATTTTTATTTTCCTAGTTTCTTGACATATAACAAAAGTGTCATATCCCTATCAACATTGTATAGGGGAATCACCCCCAGTGCCACCAACCTTGGTCACTAAATATCTCTCCTTCCTATGTTTTCCGAAAACAATTCATATCTTTAACCAACTTTTGAGACTTTCCACATTCCCTGCATGTTACATCTGAACCCAAATACTAAACTAAAATCTGAATATTTTGTATCATAAAATGATGGTTTCATGCCTTGCTCAACTACTGCATAGGCTAGAAATTTGCTTCAACAGTTGCTTCTTAAAACTAGTAAAGAAGAGGATGCTAAAAAAGAAGTGAATGGTGATTCAAATTCAGATTTTAATGGCTGTTCTGGATTCCTTTATTTTGTATTTTCTGTCACTTCATCACAAGTGAAGATGAGCACAGCATTAACCCCTTCCCTGTGGAGGCAGCCTTAAGGATACAAAGTAAAATTACCACCATTTTGCGGAAACCTCCTTAAGGAGTGCTAGGTTAAGTATGCATATATTTTTTCCCTGAAAGCACCTCAATGTTATAAAATACTCTGATTGGCTAGTGCAAGCTATCTAAAGGTCTTTTCCAAATCAAGGCTTTGAAATTGGTTATGCGTGTGAGTGTCGTTTCAATTCTTGTCAGTGAACTGACCGATAATTTTGTGTGTGTAACCACCACATCTAGACCTACAAATATGGTGAAGCGGAAACTCAATGAATCAGAGATTTATGCACTTTTGGAAGAAAGTTTTTCTGATAGTTCTAGCATTAGTTTATCTGATGTAGAAAGTGATTTAGAAAGTGTTCATTTGAATTGTGATCATATTAGTGATTCAGAAGATATAGAATTAGATTCAGATATCTGTAGACCACGTTTTTAAATTCGTGATACGGGGTAAGGTACAATTTTTTTATTTCTGTCAATAATAGTTTAAGATTCAAAACATTGATCATACAAATGTTTTCAGCATCTTTGAATGTGTATTACATGATTCTATTATACAAGATATTTTTGACGCGGCAAATAAATATGCTGACAAGTGTATTACTGATAGGAAAAACTTTGTGTCTGGTATAAAATGGTTATTATGATAAGGTCTATTTTTTAAAAATAATGTTTATTTTGTGAGACGAATGTATATAAAGGTTTTCACATCTCCTCCATAATATAAAGATAGATTCTGCTTGTAAATTCATAAATTAGAGTATTCTTCTTCTTCTTCAGCGTTCATTCTCAAACTCCCACTGGATTTCTCTTGTAACAGGACAATGATTCTACAAGATTAAATTAGAGTATAAGTCTTGAGTATATGCCTACAATAATAATAGTAGGCCTACATTCAAATTCTTTAACGCGAGAATGTAGTGGGCAAATTGGTTAGAGGAAAAATATTTAGCAGCCCTTGAAATTTCCATGCACTGTAGTTACGACTTATGCTTTTTCTCAGCATAGCTAAGGGGTTTTAAGAAAGGTCATGTTTAGCGTGATTGTTTGTGAGTCCTCAAATGACTTGAGTCCAATTCGGGCTCTGAAAGACCTGCTATAATGCTGGAATTTAGTAGATCTTGCAATTAGGGAAAGCAGTCTGATCTCTCCTTTATTTTTATCTCTCTTGAATCCCCTTTAATGTTTTGTCCTGTTTCAAACTTTTAATAACCATAGTTCTTAATTACAATAACATTATAATCATATAATAATCAATACAGTAATCAATACAGTAATCATTACAGTAATCATTGTATTATACTAATCCCTTCATCCTAAGTCTTATGGAACCCATTTACAGTTTGGCAAATAAAGATTACAAGGATATAGGATATCACGCAAGGGCCATAAATACAATTTCTAGTCATCAACATCAGGTGCTGTACAGACTAGCATAGATGATCAAGGATCTCCACAACTCTCTATTTCTAGTATCTTGTATTATGATCGATGTTAACTCATTTCCATGCCATGATGTTAAACTATCGAATATTTTTTCTTAATCTCCCTTGCCTTAAATATTGTATGTTCTCCAGACCTCCCTGTCGCAACTATGTTCTCCAGACCTCCCTGTCGCAACTATGTTCTCCAGACCTCCATGTCACAACTATGTTCTCCAGACTTCCCTGTCGCAACTATGTTCTCCAGACCTCCCTGTCGCAACTATGTTCTCCATACCTCCATGTCGCAACTATGTTCTCCAGACCTCCCTGTCACAACTATGTTCTCCAGACCTCCCTGTCACAACTATGTTCTCCAGACCTCCATGCCGTAACGATGTTCTCCAGACCTCCCTGTCGCAACTATGTTCTCCAGACCTCCATGTCACAACTATGTTCTCCAGACTTCCCTGTCGCAACTATGTTCTCCAGACCTCCCTGTCGCAACTATGTTCTCCATACCTCCATGTCGCAACTATGTTCTCCATACCTCCATGTCGCAACTATGTTCTCCAGACCTCCCTGTCACAACTATGTTCTCCAGACCTCCATGCCGTAACGATGTTCTCCAGACCTCCATGCCGTAACGATGTTCTCCAGACCTCCATGTCGTAACTATGTTCTCCATACTTCCCTGTCTCATAATGAGATAAACAAATAATGATCATCTCTTTCCGGTATTATTAACAGTCTTCTTGCAATTAACTCAGTGTCTATAGTTTTTCCAGCTGTCCATGATATTCTCAGCATCTTTGTACAGCATGTAGGTACATCTTTGTACAGTATGTAGGTAGATTTTAAACCTAAATAACTTTCTTAGGCAACAGCTAAAGTCAGAGATCAAATCAACCAGTATCAGTGGTAAGCCAACAAGCTGGAAATATAGGAGGCAGCCATAATACTATATTTTCATTCTTTACTTGCAATAGTAAAATGTCATTGATGATGAAGTAATCCCATTATCTGTTAACAGGTAGCTCTTGACAGCTCAGTGTTTCTGACAGCACTGTGAGCAATCAGAAGTGACAAACGCCCAAATTTGTATACGGTTAATTCCTCAAAGCTGGAAAGGGGGAGGGGAAGTGGGTTATTGATGCATGTTGACTCCGAAGGGAGGCATTTCAGTGCAACAGTAGCCCAGGATTATGTCCTGCCAGGAATGTAGCATATACCTCTGGGCATACTAGTTCTTCATTATTCTGTCAGATCTATTGAGTCATCTGAAGTGATGGTACATCTAACATGCATCATTCACTATCTTTTTATATTACATTTTTTTTTGTCTGCCAGAAAAAGAAAAACTGCAATGTCTGCTGACCTGCATCTTTTTGTCATCCACTGACATTTCAACTGAATCCATGGGGACCTTTCAACAGAATTAATGGGGAAATTTCAACAGAAGACAACAGCAAAAAATTGAGAGAATATAATGATGATTTCTTCACAGGTGACAGGTTGTCACCCCATTCCCCAATTTTCCTTAGTAGAGGCTACTATGACATATCTAGAAAGAAAATAATGATCCTATTTTATGCATCTTGAAGTCCAGACTCTAGTAGGCACACAGGCAAAATGGCACAGCTGCAACTGTGTAAATGGCATATCTGCAACTGTGTAAATGGCACAGCTGCAACTGTGTAAATGGCATATCAGCAACTGTGTAAATGGCTCAATTTGTGTGTGTGTGTGTGTGGTAAAATAAAGGTGGTAGCTCACCGAATGCAGGATATTTTTTGCATTCTCCCGAGCATAAATTCAGTCTTTCTGCTTAACTGCTAAGAAAGGATCCAAACACATCTGTTCAACCATATCTATGTCCCAGCGGTAAATTCTGAACAAATTATCAGTTCAGATACTCTAACTCATCTGATTAACAATGGTATCATAAATACAAAGAAATATTAAACAAAATGAAACTAAACTGACAAGATCAAGAATGTACGTGTTTAGACATTACCCATAAGAATGTGTTGAATGCCACCATAATAGACTTGAGGAAGACCCTGCTGCAACATCCTGTGTCATCACGACGGTTATGCATCCTGTGAACATATGTCATATTGTAGTATACCAATACACAATTTGTATGAAGAGTATGACAATCAATAAATATAAATAACCAAAATATCAAAGGATGTCTGGCACAATGAAACTGCAGCAGTAACCATTTTTCTGTCTATCAATATTGCGCTAATTTATTAATATTTTTAATACCACATATTGAATGCACGCTTTTGTGCCTTTTAGAAGACATGAGTTAGCATCGCTACTGGGCAGTGTTTTTTGATGAGGAAAACAATGTTCAAGTCAACTTAGTTATCAATATTTTTATGGTTTTGCATTTTTGAGCGTTATTTATTTCTTCAAAAAAAAAAAAGAAGGTCCAGATTGGACCAATACGTGGACAATTGTCCTTGTTCTATGTTTTATTGTTATTTATTATTGTTTTATATCGATTGTGAGGTATTCACAGTAACCTGTATACTTTATTTAGGATTTACCTTTTTACAATCAATAATAAGGAAAACAGCAGAGAAACTGTATAACCAATAAGGTAATTATGCACAACATAAGATAGTTAGTCTTTCTGTTCAAACACAAATAGTTTAGTACATTGTGATCTAAATTTTCTGATTATGTCAGCTGGTCTGTTAACTGCAGGTCTGGACAGAATATGTCACTTGATATAGTCTGTAAATATTAAAATTACATTGTGTTCTGTGTAATTACTTTATTATATAAAGAGTTGGATGAAAAGTACTGTACACAAAACACAAATAAAGTCAATCAAAATTATCACATAGAAAGCAACATTCTGTCTATCTGTCCATGTGTTAACATTTAGTCATTTCTGAGAAATCAATATCACACCACTGTTACTTGTTAACATTGTCCTAGTCAGTCCTGAATCATCTAACAATTTCACACTACTATCATTTGTTAACAGTTAGCCAGTTTAAACAGTTAAACAGGTTAGCCAGTTTTGAGTCATTAATCATGTCATATAACTGTAATTTGTTAACATTAGATTAGTCCGTAGACTAGTGTTGAAGTCAATCTGATCATGATTCTACTGTCACATATTCTCATCAAGTTAGCCAATTTGTAGACAGTTGTTGATCATTTGACTCCAGGTCATATACTAACACTGCCTACAAATATATGCAAGGTCAGACTAGCAAGAAGGGCAATGAACGAGCTGACAGGCTGGTGAGCACGAGCACTGCATTGAAAGGTATATCAATGGAAGTGTTCAAGTGTTGACATACTCGAAGTGTGGTGTGGCCGTCAGTTCCTAGAATTTCAAGAGTGCAAATCTTGGTCGTTCCACAGACATTGGGAGAAAAAAGATAACACATAGCATGGAGATAAGCAGTTATAGAAGATCTTCTTCTCGTTTGCAGTTTGACATGTCTACACAGCAAGTCCTGTTTTCTTAATAAATGCTGCTGTATTTGAAAGCTCCTCAGTGCTTCCATACATCTTTATGTGGATATCCATCTCTGTGGGCCAGTGTTCTTCCCTTAACTGGTTTAGTGTATTGCAGGATATGTTCAGTGGTCTGTTCTGCCTGCCCACAAGGTAACACATTTATAGGTATAGAAGATAACACATAGCATGGAGATAAGCAGTTAATAGTTACACATTCATTCATTTTCCTTTTACGCTGAAGTTAGCGCATAGGGCATAGGTCAAATCTCTCCAATTCTGTCTGTTCAAAGCTATTCTGTGCAGTTCTTGAATAGTATGAATATTGGTTGTTTTACTTTCTCTAAGTATTGTTCTTCTGAGTGTTTCTTTTGGTCTACCCCTTGCTCTTTTGCCTGTAGGTCCACTCAAGAGATTGGTAGTGTATTTTTTGGTGTCTGTGCGTAGGACATGCCTGATGTAGGACTAACGGCGTTTTCTGATAACATCTGTGATGAAATTTTGATGTGTCTCTCTGATTTTATCATTCGATTTGAATTCACTCCAATGGATGTTAGTTATCCTATGAAGACATTTGTTCTCGAAACTCAGTAATTTATTTTCTGAAGATAAAGAGCCTTTCCAGCTCTCACATACATATGATAGCACCGGAATAACAATAACGCAGGAATAGCTACACAGTAAGACCATTATAGTACCATCACAATTCAAACACTGCACACCACTTATTGGTTTTACCCACAAAACTGAACAAGCACACCCTCACACACATATAGCAACATTTCAACAACCTTACCTTGAAATGCCAAGCTGTTAATAATTGATGTCTTGTCAAATTTTGAATTATTTTGACCTTTGTGAGCCTGACACCCCTGTTGGTTGGAAGAAATGGACGAATCCCTGCGCAATTAAGCAGGTCCTGACTGAAATATGGGGGGTACAGCTGGGTCACAGGCAACTATTGCAAGGCCGTAAATCACAGTCAACATGGAAACCTGAAATCAAACAGAAAACCTGTTACTCAGCCTAGAAATAATTAGTGATGTGCATCCACAAGTATAGGAAATCACGTGTCAACACAACCTTGCTATGACAAATGGCAGTAATTGGGAAGTCGTACCAATATCAATCAACACGGAGAATTGTACAACTTGGCCTATGCTAAAGATTTAACAATGAACAATTGTGTGAATATTGTAGCTAACAAGCTGTGAGTTCTCTAAATTTGTTATTTTAGAAAATAAATCAGCATAAAAAACCAAATATCATCCAGCAAAATAATAAATAAATAGGCATATGTTTTAAGTTTTAAATACGATCCGATTTACATAATATAATTTTTTCACTTTATGTTTTCGACCTGGAGAATACATTACCGATAATACAGTATTATCTGGAAATATTTGAATATCGTGGCATGATATTAAGTCACAAAGTCACAGTGATACTGATACAATACACTAAAAATAGAGAATTGTGGAGATGCATGATCGCATACGCCAGCCAATATTATCTTGGCATCTGAAGATTAATAAGGCTCGAGCAGAAGTGAAGACACGTTAACGAGAGTGACATCCCTTACTTTCCCTATTGATATAATCATTCATCTTCCACACACGTCAAATGAATATTTCATGTTATAACGATCTCTCAATCTTTATAACACATATATTATAGATATATCACTTCACTACAACAATTTGTCCTTTTCTCTCTCACACAATTAGTAGAAATATTCTTCCACCACAAGATTGTCTTCTCCGTGTCGACTGTACAATCATGGAGAGTACATTTTCTCAACTCTATAAGCAAATAACATATGCAGCCCCGTTCACTCACTCACATCTTTCTCTCTCTAAAACAATCACAGAAGCTAAGCCATTATTGCAATTTGACAATTTATTCACGCCATACCCAAAACCTAGTTTGAGGGTATTTGTATCCAACGATCCCATCTCAGCCCACTTCAATTCCATAAGAAATCTTGTATTTTATGGAAAAGAATCCGCGGTATAGCCCAAGGTTATTTTAAGATTAAAAACCAGAAAGAAAAAGAAAGGGATGATGATGAATAAAAAATAGGAACGTAACGTCAGATTGGCGCGATAGACAGGCCCGGAAACACAACAAGTTAATGGTTGGAAGATGGATTTGCTTCTGGCGCATTCAGAACAAATGCCAAATCAAGGTTGCCATGTTACTCATTTTATGGCTAAATTTGAATATTTTCTTTTAAAGATATCACTAGTCATGAAATTTATCTTTCAGCTGTTGTGTTTTGCTTAGATATTTCGATAGGTGAAACTGTATCAATATATTCATGTTTAAATTTATTAACACATAAGAAGTCCCTACACCAGCGCTTGTGTTGTTGACATAAGTGTTTCCTTCTCTAGCCTGCATGTAAAAAAAAAAACAACCCAAAAAACATGACGAATTTGAATATTTCAAATACACATATTAGTTTTAGAATCTCCAATGATAATTTACAGAATTGAAGTTTGTTTTATTAAGTTTCGGCAGTTTCTGTACACAAATTAGGAATTTCTTAACTAAAATCGACCATAAACTGTGCATAACTGGCAACCTTGTACCTGACAGCTTGGAAGTAAATGTAACGGATCAAGAGAATTATGAAGCCCTGATGCATATATATATATAAATTTTTTTACTTCGAGAAACTTGCGATTGTCAGTAAATTTCGGGATTCTAGATGCTTAGGGGAATCAACTAAGTCATACACTAGAACTAAGCAGAAATATCGCATCTGAAACAGTAACAGCTTAAAGTTATACTTTTTTTAAATGTTGCCAACTGGTGGAATAATTGCACTTCAGCAGTTAATAAATAATTGCACCCGCACACTCCACACATAATTACACTCAACCAATCAATGAATAATTACACACGTATAATCAACTAATAATTGCACTTAAGCCACGGAGGTTTATCTTCCTACTTTTCCACTTTCCCAACTTAACAACCCAGTATTTATAAACTTCAGACACCAGGAGCGAGAACGTGGGCAGTAAAGACCTCTTTACAGAAAGTAAAAAAAAACTATTATTCGTAACATCTACAAAAAATATGGTCATGTTTTTCGTTGGTAACTATTTCTATAGTTGGAACCGCACGCAAAAAGCCAAGGCAGACTAAGGAAATAATGAAAAATGAGCATTTCATGTCATGTTTACTTTCTGTACACAGGTCTATACTGGAACTTGAAACAGGGTAATGGAGTTTTACTAATCAATGGAAACCCACATAGCCACATACATACACACTCACTTTAACGTTTCTACCAAAAGGCCTTTATCAAGATTACATACACATAAAAAAATAATAACGAGCTGGAACTATACAATGACGTTCACATGGCCTAACAAAATATGGAGATGACAGGAAGGATTGAAACTAGGTCTGAAGTGACATAAACAGGAAATATAAAAAAAAACGCACCCAAAAATTTATGGGAATACGAGAGCACCAGAGAAATGACCGATCAACATGATGCAGGCGGATCCATACGAGTGGCGCTCATTGATCCGAAAAGGGATTTCAAATCTAGAAGGCGATAACAACTAATCGTAAAAATCCCCTCATATGCCTTTTTGACCTAACAGAAATACTGCAACACTACCACCATATTGTACGTCACATCAAGAGGCTACTCACATATCACAATCAATGACAAGAACGAAGTAGCCTCTCGTAGTGACACACAATAGAGGTGTTGTTGTCGACAGGTCAAGAAAGGCCTCCGATGAGCTAATGTTTACAAGTTTGTTCTCTTGGCTTCTCTATAGTTCGCCGTGGTTTGACAGATCTGCTTCATTTATAATAAAAATCACAACTACAAAAATATAAGGAAACGAAAAACGGGTTGGTGCAAAAAAATGAAATAAAAATGGTGTAATTTAAAACCTTCACCAAGCCTATATCAATCCCGGCCGCCGAGAAACAAAATGGCCGCGCGCGCTTTTGGCGGCCCGGCCCACCCAACGATAATATCGTGAGATTTACACGCACCACAGTCCGTGCACATAGCTGGGGACATGCGCAATCGAAGCCGGTACATCCCCCACTTCCGAAATGATCGTTTTTAAGAATGGCTAGCTATTCAAAAGTTTAAGAGCAATTAATCTGACCACATCTGTACACCGGTACGATGCCATGATGATGGATCGGTTTTATAGACCTTTATTTCATCGTATTTCGAATAAAATAACATTGAATCGTGGCTTGAATCATGGATTATTAGGTTATTTAGTTTCACAGCAGTGAATATACAGAATGCCGTGTTGGTTTGGGGACTTGTACGTTTGATATCGAATATTTTGAAGTGGCAGAAAAAATAACTCTAGGCCTAAGCTCAAAGAACTATTTTACTGCAAATCTACATGTTTTATACAGTTCCCCCGGCTATATTTTGATAATTTCGCAGTGAAAGAACATAAATACAACAGATGTGCGTGATTTAGTTTACAGTGTTGCCAAGGAATTCGATATGTAAGGTAAATTATTTTTTTCCTCTTTATTTGTTATAAAATATATGTTTTTTGTGAAAAACGTCTTTACCACTTTCTCATACGTCTGGTATCACACACACACGTACATAAATTACACCAATATATGCATAATTCAATTCTTTATTTATATGTGCAAATATTATTTAAATATCTCTAACAACCAAAAAATTATCACATTTTCAAAACAGTCACCATCAATAATGCAAATTTTCAAAAAAGAATCCGGTGGCAGGGAGACGTTTCGTATTTTTTTAATCTGGCTTGCTAAAGGTTAAGACAAGGAAATGAAACAAAAATGTGGATAAATATATTTGAAAGAAATTGGGAGAGTTTAAAGTTAACAAGGAAACTGGTATAGCTTTGTAGACTTACACACGAATATCAAACAAGAACGCAACAGAGTGCGTTGACTAAAAGTGTGTGTTATCGTTCAAGAGATGCTCGTGTTAGCGTCTTATATATAAATAGCTTGTGTAGAAGGAGGCAGAGTATTCAACATGCACACATGATATGATAATCAGAAATATGAGTATACAACACATGCAATAAATACACAAGATAGAACGTAACATGAAAAGAAAGTACTTAAGATACGAATGATAACAAGCAAAGGAAGCACGAAAGATGAGAATGTAACATAAAAAGAAAGCACGAAGATGGGAATGTAACACAAAAAATGTACACACTTAAATATGAAAGTTAAGAATGTAACAAAAATAGTAAATACGAAAGATGAGAGTCGAATAACTTGGAAAAATATGAATATTATAGGCAAAAGCCTGACTAGGAAAGTAGGTAACTATGCTGTCTAACACATGACAACAAAACCGACAGAATAAATTACAGAAGCCAGACAAAGAACGTATAAATAATAGATTATGTAAACAGAACGGCAACATTTGAATGCGACACAATTGATGAAACAATAACACGAACAGCAAAGTTAAGAACGTATACAGGAAAATAGACAAAGCTAATGGAGGACATAGGGCAGTGTTTCCTATAAAGTGGTCTATATGGACCCCCTGGGGTCGATTTCGACTTGAAGCTAGAATGTCTGGATGGGTTGTCGCTGTGGTACAAAAATAAGTCAGCAACTGAACTTATTAAGAACACAAAAGACAGAGAGTTTCGGAGAAGCATGATCGCCTACGTCACTCGGCATGACACCTCATGTATTGACCTATCTGTTTCATGATGTGCTACGTTCATGCGCAAGTTTTAAAAAGTTTTCATACAAGCAGCACTGCATCGTGCTCATTACACTTGTCCAGACTTGTACCAAACATAGTTACCACTCAATAAGAGAACAACGCTGGGCAGTATAATCTCTTCAGTTTCAAATAGAGACGATGATGGTTTGTGGACGTCTTACAATATTTCACTACTCATAGCAAAATTAGGAAAGTCTCAAACTATCGGGAAACAGCTGATTGTGCCAATCGTTGCAGAGGTTTACAAACAGATCTACGCAAGCCTGCATATGATATACTCAAAAGAATTCCTTTGAGCAACAACACAGTTCAAAGACGTATTAATGAAATGAGTCATGGTGTTTAAAGCTTCTTGTGTAATTATCTACAAACGAACCATTTCTCAACTGAACTGGGCGAATAAATGTTGCCTGTTAATGAAACACTATTATTGGTATATGTTCGATTCTTTATGGACCAAGAAATTCACGAAGAACCGCTTTTTGCGAGAATATTGACAACATAAACTAAAGGCGAATTAATATTCAATGTTTTGAAAGAGTATTTCATTGAAGAAAGAGATCCCTTTATCAGATATAATATCTGCAGCAGCAGATGGAGCCCCAGTCATGTTTGGACGATATCGAGGATCTTTAAGCCATTTAAAGCAAAATGTACATGGGATGTTTGTAAAAAATGTCCATGAATGACGCAGTGATCTCGAAATGCTTATGTTTAAAAAGATTATTTTCACTTTCTGAGACTGTTTTAGAGTTTTTGGATGCTAAAACTTTCATTCTCAAAGAAAATGTAATCAAATGGAAACCAGACATTGCTTATTTAACAGATTTGTTTACAAAATTTATTGAGGTTAACTTGCAGTTACAAGGTGACAGTCTGAATTTAATAAAAACAAAGTTAATCATTGCACAGCGTTTCTTTCCAGAATGAATCTCATGAAGCAAACGTTGAACGATGCCAATTTTCAGATCCCCAACTTGTCTTTTGACAAACGCACAGGACGATGACGTGTTGGTCTATGTTCAATGTCCTTTACACAGACTTTAAAAACCAGGATTGAGAATGTTTTGACTGGAAAATGCCACAGCGGATTATCAATCCACACGGTGACATTTAAAAATCGAATGCCAATATTACACTGACAGCTGATCAGAATAAGTACGAAATAAACCTTAAGGTGCAGTACAGAATGAGGTATCATCAGTTCTAGCTTCAGAAAGATATACCCGTTGCTCATCCTGCATAATGAAGTTCACAAGAAAGTTTTTGACATCTTTTCAATATTCATACCTCGTGTAAAGGGAGTTTTAGCACAGTTGTCGATCTTGTTACGATAAAAAGATATCGAATGTACATCATTGGACTTGGAGATTTAAGTCTATACCTTGACTAATGTGAAGAAATCATTGAACAATTGCTATCTGAGCATCAGGTTCATCACTCTCATTAACAACATTATTTGTGTATTAATGTTGTGTAAGAATGTTACTAGTTTCTGATTGATTTCGCTCCAAATTCAAATATTACCTTGTATTGTGTGAATACAAATTGTACATGTTCTCTTTTTTTCAGTAATAATTGTCCACTCTACAAAAAAAACATATCAAAGTGTGCAGCACTGTGTCAGCTGTAAAAATATATTTTAAATGAATATGTTTAGGTAAATACAATATTAAGCAGGTATGGGGGTCTATATAAAACAAAATAATCGACAAAGGGTCTATGGGGCATACAAGTTTGAGAACCATTGATATATGGCAACATCACAGGGATGTCATAATGGTCATTATTAAATGTCAGCGTACATGCAATTTATTTTTTGGCCGTTTGTGCATTTGGAATAATGTGAAAATGTATTAATTTAATTGTATATATGTTCTTGTATAAAATTGTGATAATATCAAACGTCTGGTCACACCAACAAGTCGGCAGAATTGCTACTTTTGAAACTGTTATCACATCACCGCCAAGAAACAATATGCAACTAGATGTTCTAGGTGCAATTATTAAAATGTCAGCGTTTAATTACATTTCATTAGCTGTACTCAATTTATGAACTTTGCCATTATTACCAGAAATTTAACCATAAACAGATTAAAATATATGGCAACCCTGCGATATAACAACAAAGGGAGAAGATACTGGGTAGTTTTAAATTTGTTTCTCTCGCCACAGGTGGACCTGTATTCTTCTTATCATTTCTTAGTTTTACTATTGTCCTGTAGCTTCACCGGGAAAATGGGGGAGGGGGGGGGGAAGAAAGAAAATACAGTACACGTAAATGCGGGTTGCATGCAATTATGAGTCGGTGAAGTCAATTATCTATAATATTCATATGTCGGTTGGCCTTCCTCTTACAATACAACTAAATGTATTGTTTCTATTTGTATGTGAGTCTGTGCTATGTCCATCATTATTACACTTCAGTCACTATCTACCTGTAATACCTCCATCATTATTACACTTCAGTCACTATCTACCTGTAATACCTCCATCATTATTACACTTCAGTCGCTATCTACCTGTAATACCTCCATCATTATTACACTTCAGTCGCTATCTACCTGTAATACCTCCATCATTATTACACTTCAGTCACTATCTACCTGTAATACCTCCATCATTATTACACTTCAGTCGCTATCTACCTGTACTATCTTCATCATCATTACCCTGCGGACACTAGTCATAATACTATAAATCGCATGTCCCAATTTCTGTACAAGCGCCGGGAAGGTTTTATTTAAACTCTCACCCTGTTGTATCTTTATATTTAAACTCTCACTCTGTTGTATCTTTATATTTAAACTCTCACCCTGTTGTATCTTTATATTTAAACGCTCACTCTGTTGTATCTTTATATTTAAACTCTCACTCTGTTGTATCTTTATATTTAAACTCTCACCCTGTTATATCTTTATATTTAAACTCTCACCCTGTTGTACCTTTATATTTAAACTCTCACCCTGTTGTATCTTTATATTTAAACTCTCACCCTGTTGTATCTTTATATTGAAGGGAGTCTTCGCGCGTGAATCACGTTTCTTATCTTTATTATCTACGGGCTTACTCATCATGCATCCCGTTCTCCCCAACAAAGTAGCACTGTCTTCTCAACAAAGTAGCACTGTCTTGAAGACATCTGCACAGATATTAATCAAGAATCAAGATTTCATTCGTGAAGTTTTTGATTATTGTCGTGTTTTCGTTGGTCACTATTTATAGACTTGGAGTCACGTGCGAAGAAAAGCCAAGGACGACCAACGAAAAACCAAGGCCGATTAAACCAAGAATTAATTAGAAATTCATTCGTTCTTTTACTTGATTATTGTAGTGTTTTCTGTTGGTCACTAGTTGTCGCGACCTTCGACCTGCTCGCTGAATTAATCAGGCCTCAGTTCGCTACGTTTAAAAAAAATTACTGTGGCGCTTTCAGTTGATCAGTATTTATATACTTGGAATCGCATGCTAAAAATAGCCATGGCTATTCTAAGTATATAGATACTGATCAACCGACAGCCCAACAAAAAAAAAAACGTAACGAATGGGGGTCCTCATTAATTCAGCGAACGGGTCTTCTAAAACTGCCGACTGTCTCGCTATTTGTATACTTAGTCAAAAATAGCTAAGGAGACTCCAAATATATAAATAGTGGCCAACCGAAATGACAATAATAAAAAAACGTTACGAATGAAGGGCTAATTAATTATGCTGAAAGGCCTATAATGGCCGTAGGTATGATAGAGCTATATAGTAGCAATTTATATACAAGGACTTGGACACATGTATCTGCAGACATAGCTTCGCGGCAGATTTAGAACCCACATCATTCATTAAGTAGACAAATTACGTGACCATGTGGCCACGGAAATCACGTGCCATACCTAGTCATCAAAAACCAAAATGAATATTTCAATGGTCTGTAGTTGAAACTTGTATAATTTGGAGGTAACATCGACATATTGATTTTTTGACGAGCTAACCACCGCTATATTGATTTCTTGACGATTGATAGTTCATGTGAAACGAATCTTTGCATCTATGACTGAAACCTGTGGGAACTGAATATTCGTTGAAGTGTGGGACCAATTAGTGTAGAAACCGCTATATGGGACGTTGTTTGTGAGAGGGAACTCACGTTGGGACGATTTGTAAGGCACTCTCAACGAACAAGACTTGCGCACATGGCAATCATTTAGGAGGGAACTGACATGGGAATAATTTAGAAGGGAAATGACATGGAAAGAATTTAGAAGAGAGCTCACATGAGAAGCCTTTAGGAGGGAGCTCACATCATAAGAATTTAGGAGGGAGCTCACATGAGAAGCCTTTAGGAGGGAGCTGACAAGAGAAGAATTTAGGAGGGAGCTCACATGAGAAGAATTTAGGAGGGAGCTCACATGAGAAGAATTTAGGAGGGAGATCACACGAGAAGCCTTTAGGAGGGAGCTCACATGAGAAGCCTTTAGGAGGGAGCTGACAAGAGAAGAATTTAGGAGGGAGCTCACATGAGAAGAATTTAGGAGGGAGCTCACATGAGAAGCCTTTAGGAGGGAGCTCACATGAGAAGCCTTTAGGAGGGAGCTCACATGAGAAGCCTTTAGGAGGGAGCTGACAAGAGAAGAATTTAGGAGGGAGCTCACATGAGAAGAATTTAGGAGGGAGCTCACATGAGAAGAGTTTAGGAGGGAGCTCACATGAGGAGAATTTAGGAGGGAGCTTCTTCTTCTTCTTCTTTCGTTCACTTGAAACATGTCTATATCTGTAATTCTGTCTCCTTAATAAAACTCACTGTCTTTTGTAGTTCATACAGTGTCCCATAGAGCTTTGATTCCAGTGTTGTTTCCTCTGGCCAATATGTCTGCCTCAGCGTTTCATGCTCAGAACACTCTTGAAGTATATGTTTGGCACTCTGTACTGCCTGTCCACATGTACACATGGCCGTGTTGCCAATCTTGAACTTTGTATACATGTGACTGCGGAGTCGGTTGTGTCCTGTTCTGAGACGTAGAATTATAACTTGTTCTGATCTGTTCATATTGTGATAGTCATCTTGTGTTGGTGTTTGTGGCTTTCTTATTGACTTTATCATCTGTTTTTTCTGATGGTAGGTGATTGGTATATCTGGTTGGTCTTCGGCAGCACCTTCCTTAGCCAGTTTGTCTGCTTTTTCATTTCCTGGTATTCCACAGTGAGAGGGTATCCACTGCATGGTTACCCTATAATGGTAAGACAATTCGCTAAGTAGTTTTTTTAAGTCTGTTAGTTTTCCAGACTGGAGAGCTTGAAGCACTGACCTTGCATCTGTCAGGAATACCACAGGCTGTAGGTCAGAGTTGGAGTTCAGCAGTTTTTTAGCTGCCACACTAATTGCCTGGATTTCTGCATCATAATTATTGCAGAATTTTCCTGTCGGTGTTCTGATTGTATCTCTAGGCTTGTGTGGATATTCTATATATACACCTGCACCTCCATTCCTCACAGCATTCTGTGCTGACCCATCTGTGTACACTCTGACCCATATATCTTGTGGATATTCCTCATCCAGGAAACTGAGGGTGACTGTCATTCGCTGCACACTGTTCTGTTCGTCCTCGCTTAGTATTCCTTTCACATGGGTCTGAATGTATATTGGCATTCCATGGCTTTCACTCCACGGGGTTTGCTCTGGTACAGACCTTAAGGGGCTGTCAACTTCAGGTAGGTCTGTAAGTTGTCTACGGAGTCGTTTAGCTTGATGGATAAAGCTGCTCCTTTTCAGTCGTCCCATTGCTAGATTTTGGAATCTTTCCTTCATTGGATGGCTTGGCATACACTGAAACTTTTCTGCTTGAATTAGTACTTTTGTGTCTCTGCGTTCGCCAAGTGTTTGCATTCTTCCCATTTTCTGCATCTCTGCTATGGGTGTTGATTTCATTGCTCCCAACATTATTCTAAGTGCCTGGTTTTGCACTTTATCTAGATCTTGTAATGTGGTGTTTGATGCAGGACACCACGCAGCTGAACCGTATTCCAGGTGTGGTCTTATGCCTTGCTGGTAAACTTTACTGAGTATATTTCCACTGGCTCCCCATGTGGTTCCACTTAGTTTTCTCAGGATAGCTAGCTTCCTCCTGGCTTTTGTTGTTGCTTTGTTTATGTGCTGCTTCCATGTCAGCTTATCATCAAAAGTAACTCCGAGGTATGTGGGTTGTTTGTCTTCTTTCAAGAGCTCTCCGTCTATCTTGATATGACCAGCTTTTTGTTTTGGTGAGAGGGTAAAGAGTGTAGTGCTGCACTTATCTGTGTTAATGCTGACGCACCATCTATTAGCCCATAAGGTTAGGGCATCGATAGCTCTTTGTATTTGTTTAGTGGCCACTGTTGCATGTTCTTCCGTGCACCAGATCACCAGGTCGTCAGCATACATTGCCACTTTGATCCCGTGTGGTAGTTCAGCAACTAGGTCATTGATGTAAACCAAGAAAAGTGTGGGTGACAGGACTCCTCCCTGAGGGACTCCATGACGCAGTAGAACTTTCTTGCTCTTGCGACCATCTAATTGTACCCTGGCTCTTCTATTATGCAGGTATGCTTTTACCCATTTGTACATTCTTGAGCTAACCCTGCAATTTCGCAATTTCTTTAGGAGCCCTTCTTTCCAGACCTTATCAAATGCTTTCCTGAGGTCTATCCATGCTGCTAGTACCAGTTTCTTTTCTTGGAATGCATCCTCAATCTCTTGGGAGAGGTAGGTTGCCTGATCTTCAGTAGAGTAGCACTGTCTGAAACCTGCTTGCTGTGATACCAGAAGGTTTTCACTTTCAAGGTACCACTGCATCCTAAGATTGATAATGCGTTCCATTGTTTTACATAGACAGCTTGTGAGGCTGATGGGCCTGTAGTTGGAGACTGTGTTGCAATCTTTTCCTGATTTGAGGAGTGGTATCATTATTGCTTCTCTCCACGCCTGTGGTACATTACCTGTGGACCAGCTTGTGTTAAAGATCTGCAGTAGCTTTGCTCTTGCTGCACTTCCCAGGTTTCTAATCATTTCATTGGACACTCCATCAGCTCCAGGGGACTTCTTCATTTTCAATTTGGATATTGCATGCTCCAGTTCTCTCATTGTGATTGGTGCCTCCATGACTTCAGGTATAGGTTCACCTTGTCCAATGTTTTGCTGGTTCTCTCGAACCTCCTGTTGTTTGTCTGGGCTGACTTTGACGTTATTGTCTTCTGCAAAGGAATCTGCAAAGTAATCAGCTGCATGTTTACCTGTTAAAATGTTACTATCTTTATAAAGTGTGATCCTGGTATTTCTCCCTGTACCTTCATCATTTAGTTGTTTTACAAGTTTCCATAATTTCCTAGTATCTCTTTCTAGGTTCAGCGACTCTGTTTTTTCTTTCCAGCTGCTCCGTCTGGCTTGTAACTTGGCTCTTTGAAATTTAGCCTTTGTTTGCTGATATTTGTTGTGATGTTCTTGGCTAGGTCTGTTCTCAGCCTGCTGTCTAGATGTTTCCATCTCATTTTGCAGCTTTTCCAGTTCATCATTCCAGTAGGGTTTGTAGTTTTTGCGTGCCCCCCTGGGTATGGTTTTACTAGCAGCATGTAGTATACATCTATTAAATTCACTCACTGCTCTATTGATGTCTTTGTCCAAGTTCATGTCCTTAGCTAGAACACTGGTTAAATGCTGGTACATTTTCCAGTCTGCCCTTTTATAGTTCCACCTAGTGAGCGTGCTGCTGTCCGTGGTAAATTCATTGTGGATTTCCAGAAATACTGGTCTGTGGTCACTACCTCCAAGCTGCTTTCCAACAACACGTGTGATGTTCCATTCCAAGCCTGGTGAGTGGAATGCTAGGTCTGGTGTAGAGGTGGTGTGCCATGCTCTCGAGTAGAAGGTTGGCGAGTCTGCTGGCTGGTTAATAAGGATGAGATTATTTTCATCCTGCCAGCTCTCAAGTTCCTCACCTCTCTTGTCGATATGATCGTAGCCCCAGCTCTGAGAGTGGCTGTTGAAGTCACCACACACCATAAGTCTCTCTTTGTCTGGAATTGTGTCTAGTGCCAATGGTTTATCATTTGGGCAGTAGTAGTTCAGGAGATGGAATTCTGCACTGTCTGTTTTTAGTTGGAGCATCTGGTATTCTGCCCCTTCCATATATACTTCAAGCTGACATGCGCTGATATTGTTTTTAACAAGTGTCAGAATTCCACCCTTTCGCCTGTCCTTTCGGTCAGATCGATAGCACGAGAAATGAGAACGAGTTTTGCGAATCTTTCTAAGCAACCAATCAATTAACCAACCGATCAACAAACTAATAAACAAACTAAAATGCGAACAACAAAAAAACAACTAAACTAACGAACTTAGTGTATGCTGCGTACAGTGTTATTGTGCAAAAGCAACGAACATGCAGCAATTTAGCCGTACATTACATTTAATCGTAAATCGACGTTTAGAGAAAAAGGCTTTTGTCAAAATATTATTAATGGGTCACTGTGGCACCTATCAATTCTGCATGAATATACTGTACGTAACATACACAAGCAACAGTTGAGAGTTGTTATAATTGAAGAGAAAACAGTTATGATAAGAAATAATCGGAAATAAAAACATTTATGATAAAAAATAATGTGAAATAAAAACAACTCTGTCCTGATGAAGAAAGATCTGTATAACTCACGTGTTACTGTAATCACTAACGTATATTGTTCTCAACATATATTGAAAAAAAGCGATACATATTGGTATATATTGACTGCAGCGACAAGGAACTGCTAATGATTAGGTTTGTGGGAAAGAGGTGGCGATCACCCTGACCGTTAGTAAAACACAAAGCATCATTTGTCGATCACAGAGCGCAGTAAGTAGGCCATAGATAAAGCACCGATAATAGAACTTAGATGGAACACAGTTAATATAACATAGAACAACGGTAATAGAATACAATACGGAGCAGTGTTAATATAATATAGAGTACCGCTAATAAAATATAGACGGTCAACCGTTAATAGAACAGACGGAGCACGGTTAATTGAAAACATACCGCATAATTAGTAAAACACAGAGCCCCGTAAGATAAAAATATAGCGTTGTGTACGTAATCAACTGATGGAGCACTGCATCTTAAAATATTTACCTTGTCCAGCAAATAGAAGAACATACATCAGAAAAACATGGCGTAATATATGTAAAAATATCCTAAGAAGCAATCATTTTGACTTCAATCAATGAAACGAGGTTAAATCAATAAGATCAAAGGTTTCCATTGACTTCAATCAATGAAACGAGGTTAAATCAATAAGATCAAAGGTTTCCATTGACTTCAATCAATGAAACCTACAACTTCATAACCTTATATCTACATGTTTCACTCCTTTAGGAAATATTCCTTCCTAATAACTTCTGCACTCTGTCTTTCCTTTTAAACCAGCCTGGTTTGTCATTCAAACAATACTCGTGCACTCTTAAGTTTGGAAGAGTGTTAATGGCATATTACTTGCCCGTCTGTCATTTCATGCATGCATCAATTCCCAGCGGACCGCTAGAATAAATCTATCTCAATTTCCTCCCGTTTAGAGAAATCAACTCTACATTTCTTCAGCATATATATGTATGTATGAATATATATATTAACCATTTTAAGAACATGTGTTTTCCCAAGTGGCAACATATGGATGCGAGACTTGAACTTTAAACAATACAATATCCAAAACATTTGAGATGTTGTGCTACAGAAAGATCCTACGAATATCATGGACAGAAAATTAAATGAAGGGTGGCTTCTAAATACCATCATAAGAAGGAAGATACAGTAATCTGGACACTTAAAGCGGCATGTTGGTATCGAAAGGTTGATTATGGAGGGCAGAGTACCGGGTGAGAGAAGACGAGAAAGACCAAGAAAACGATGGACCAACGACATCGAAGAATGTATGCACATGTCTCTGGTCAATGCAAGCCTGCATGCCCGGGACAGTGAGGCGTTCTGAGTATCCACGATGAAGACAACGTTCTGAGTATCCACGATGAAGACAACGTTCTGAGTATCCACGATGAAGACAACGTTCTGGAAAGACTATGCCACTTGATCTAATTCCCAATTCTTACGTATGTAAGAATGGAAAATTAACTCCAATTTCTTTCGTGCCGGTATATATAATATACTTATACGATCCCCGGGGTTGCGAGCTTTCACTCTGTCTTCCCTGTGCCAGGTGGTAACTCCCACTTCTTCTGCACCGGTATATATATAAATCTAACTAATTCCTTACGTATGTATAAATCTAACTCCCATATCTTCCGTACCGACCGGTATATATAAATCTACTCCCATTTCTTCCGTATATATAAATCTACTCCCATTTCTTCCGCATATCTATAAATCTTAACTCACATTTCTCACGTATGTATAAATGTAACTGGCATTTCTTCAGCATAGATAAATCTACTCTCATTTCTTCCGTATATATAAATTCTAAATTCTTTCATTATAAATACTCATACCTCGCACAGCCTACATGTAGATCAAGGTACTCCGTATGTCTCCAGTACACATCAATCTACTCTACATTCCTCTGGCACAGATAAATCTGCCTCTTCTCACTAATGAATATCTCACCCGTGTCTCCTGTATGTTTTGAGACATTCCTGCTCCTATTTGTTTTGTGAGGTTTAGTTCCCATTAACATCCTTCATTCACCCACGAATCTCTTGTTATAAGGATATGTTACAGGGTTTGTGGCACCACCGTAATAGTTTTTTTTTTAAAACAAATATAGCTGCAGCACGTTACACCAGCTTTGCCCATCTTCAAAATGATGCATCTCAAGAAATATATAACGCACATAAGTGAAATTTTGTGTGTGAATTTGATTAAACTTTTCATTTAATCGCAGTCATTGGCTTCAATTTTCGTTTACTTGCAATATATATATATCACCTATATATATATCAAGTCTACAAGACAACAAACATATCACACACATTTTAAAGATGTGTACAGTCAATTATATGAAGTCATTTAAACATAATGGCATGATTAAAACGTGAAATTGCACTATTTTGTACTCTCGACTCGAACACAAGACATATTTGGGACCAAATATGTTTAAGGTTGGATCCGGTGTAATGTCTTAAATGTCTGAACTGGTAATATGTATTTTCTCGATACACAATCATTAGTATGCCGACAAAGATCAAAGGATTTAATTAGCGTATAAAAAATGGACATGATGTACAAATATCAAGTATATATTGATTGGGTCTAACCAAATATAATATCACATGCAAAACATGGCATTAATACGTTAGACCTGTATTTCACAACTTTTTTCTTACCATGTCCCAACTAAGCGTTATATTAAAATATAAATATTTATATTAAAAAATTGAATTATACCTAAATGAAGCCTAATTACAACTTGTTCGAATTGCTCCTATGAACAATCAAATTGTCCACTGTAGGGAGTGGGCCCCACGTTGGGGAAACACTGCGTTAGACGGTTAATAAGATAATTACATTTGTTTGAGGGCAAAGCTAGTGAAATGTGCTATAGGAATGTCCATGCTGTGACGTAGCTAATTTTGTAGTACATCTGACCTTCTACTGCAAGGGTTCCCAACCTGGTGCTCGTGAGCACACTATTTGCACGAGTACAGGTGAAAAATGTATGAGCCTCTTCTCCAGAATAGTCCTGCTGATCTCAAGTAGCGTCTTTTATTTATGATTATGTGACTGTTTTCGTGATTTTCATTGGATGGTGACAAAAAGTACAAGCAAAAGCGACCAATCTTCAGTCGGATCAGCCAAAGTGTGTGATGCTGTGTGAGATTAGCAAGCATGATTATTAGGGGGGTCTTGGTAAATATTGTACGGGAGATCCGGCTATTTTTGGTAACAATCACCCATTTCTGTGATACTGTAGTTAGAACTTTTGTTATCTAGATGACTATGTGTTTATTCATACGAGTCAATTGTAGATTATACAGTAATGTGAAATCATCGGTTTCATCCTTCAAAATTGACGCTTTCCCACTATTTCCATAATTTTCATTGGTCACTGTGTATATAATGACAAATATATCGCTTGCAGCAAGTGCAGTGAATAAACTAGTCAACAACTGACAAACACACCTCGTGAAGACAGGTATCAAGATCTAACTGTTCAACTACTGCGTGATCCCTGTACACTACCTAAGCTACGGATGTGAAAGCTGGAAATGAACTCAAGCCATAGAAAAAAGACTCGATAATTTTGAGAATAAATGTCTACGAAAAATCCTGAACATAGATTGGAAAATATTTTGTCACAAATGAATGAATAAGAGACATATCCGAACAAGAACGTGTGCCAAATATTATTAGAAGAAGACATTGGCAGTATTTAGGCATTTGCTTAGATCAGATGAGAATATACTTACCCACAAAGTTCTGTCATGGTTTGCAACAGGAAAACGAAAACGTGGAAGACCTAGAACAACACTAAGAAAAACAACTAAGAACGTGCAGACACAATGCAAAAACACCACCCAAAAAATACAACAGCTTGCAGAGAACCTCAAGGCATGGAGAAATATGATTTTGCCCTATTGGTAGTATATCCTATCCAGGACGTAGCTATCAACCCAGCATTTGTTGGCTGTGGTGATTTTCTAGGCAATATAAATACGTTCAGTAGGTTGCCATTGCTTTCTGAACGGTCCGGATGCACAATTGCCTGTGGTGAGGAACGAACTCGGTACCTTTGCCGTCACAGACGCGCTCTGTACCACTTCGCCTACGTGCCGCTATTGGCAGCAAAGGAGCAAACAAACCAACTAACCATGTCTATACTTTATTTTTGGCAGTTAATCGGACACGTAAATATACGTGACGATGCGTGAGATCAGCAGGCAATTCCGGAGAAGGGATTGGAATAGACGAGGCTCATACATTTTTCAGCTATACTCGTAAAAACTGGTTCTTCTTCAGCGTTCTTTCTCAAACTCCCGCTGGATCTCTCTAGTAGTATTACAATTGGTCCTACTAGTTTTCCAGCATATGTAGTCCAGAGAATGGAAATGCGTTGTATCGTAGTTTTATTTGTGCTAATCGTCCACACGCCCGTCTTGGTGCAAAAAATGGTTTAGTGACCTCAATAACGGAACATTCTAGCAATACTTCTTGACAACCAACTCTTTTTGTTAAGCCGTATATGTATATATACATCTAGTGCGTAGCCGTATCATAGCAATATATATATAGCTAGCTAGCATGATTCAGCATTTGAATGTTACCGTCATTAGACAGGCCCGTGTGAAACGCCACTACTTTAGGAAACTCTTAATATTGCCATGTGTTCCATTGGTGATTTATTTAGTTATTTATACTTTCGGCCAGCCAATGAAAGGCACACTAATAATCAGAATGACATACGGTAGTGACGCTGCTGCACACATTCCAGTCTAACAAAGGTCACGATTTGAACCATTAAAAAGGGAATAGTTTTGATTCTGGATTGGCTCGTGAGACTGCCAGATGGTTGAAACTGTTTATGACCAAATTGTTGGTAAAAATTGTCAAATTTCGCAATTGTGTATAATAATAAGACCCATAACTCGGCACGGTCATAGGGGTGTCACGCTGCATACTTTCTTTCGTTACTGCATGTTTTCCTGTTAAGGAGTGAAGGGAGGCTTTTGAGGCTGTGGAAATAAAGGCCGCTCTGCCAAAGCTGTCGCCGCGACGTGTACAGGACGAATATTTTGTTGCACTTCCGAAAGACAAAAATCCTTGTCCCAACCGCGGATTGAACCCGGGATCTCAGGAACCTGAGGCCGGCGTTCTAGCCGTATGGCAACGCGCTCCACCCACACGCTGTATACACCAGCACAAAATGCCCTCCAAACAGCTCTGTCCTCATCCATTCAGAGAAGTGTAGATAAATCACGACCAGACCATTTCTTGATATTACCAATCCAGGATTTTCTCTTACCTCCTCTTCTCCTTCAACCTTCGACTATTCCTTGTAAAATAATTTGAGAGAGAGAGAGAGAGTCGTGTCTCGTTACATGTACAAACCACATAAGTTTAAAACGTTTCACCACTGACAAAAGTGATTCGTGATAACCTGCAAGTTGGTTTATTTGCTGCTGTATAGATATATGTCTTATGTTCTATATAATTAATTCTTAAGAAACGTCTGTAGCACTTGTTTTCAAAAACCTGAATCCTTCTTTCTGTGTCTGCATTGAATGTCCCGACTTTCACACCGGTACAAAATATACTTAGCACTAACAATCTGAATAGATTGATCGTTACTATAATACTGATCTTACTTCTCTAAATCATATTCAACCTTGCCAAGGCAATCATCACCATCTCGAGTCTTATCTTAATCTCATTTCCTGAGTTGCCATCATCACATATTTGGACCCGAGGTATTTGAAGGTATTCTTCAAGTTTGTGACCGTTTAACTGGATATTCGTGGCATTTTGCTTAGTATCACTAGTCCCTAAAATCTTGCTTTTATCAATGATATTTTCTATGCCATATTTCCGACTAACGTCTTTCAACTTTGAGCAGAGTTCCTGGAGTTCAGATTCAGCCAAGAGATCGATATTATCGTCATAACACAAGTTACAAAGTGACCTACCTCCAATAGTTATCGATATCTGGTGATCTTGTAATACCCCCTGCATTATATATTCAAGATATATGTTAAAAAGTACCGGAGAAAGTATGCAACCCTGCCGTACTCCTATATCCGTCTTGAAAAATTCACCAGTGTCATTATTTATTAAAACAACACTGCATCTTCATACAGCTCTTCAATCATTTCTATGATGTTTGTGTTGAAGTTATATTGTTCCAGTATCTGCCACAGACCTTGGTGCTACATTCAATCCAATGCCTTTGTGAAATCAATGATACAGAAAACGTCGATATTGTAAGTGCTTTACCATCAATACTTTAAGGTTAAACATCTGATGTACTTCTGTTTTTACGGAAATAGCATGTTCTTCTTCTAACAATTTCCTCTGATTTAGCTTGTATTATATTAAGAATGATCTTTAGCATCGCCTTGTTAGAGACAAATAGTTCTGTAATTATTGCACAGTTTGATGTTGCCTGTCTCAGGAAGTTGTATCATTGTGTCCAATTTCTAGGCCACGTTTTCCAAGTCCATGTTGTCTGGCAGATGGTTGTCATGATCAACTCCTCTCCAGCATGTTTTAGGAGTTCCGAAATATTATATACCGCTGGTGATTTATTTTCTTTTAATCATCTTAAGGCCGCTGACACTTCTTCCCTCAATATTTCTCAATTATCTTTGTTATGAAACAAAATACCATTGAATACCTGAGGGTTTGGTGCAGTTTCACATTTATACAAATCTCTGCAATATTCCGTTCTCTTTTTCATTATGTCTTATTATTTATTGAGCAACATGCACAATTATGTACAAACTACTACCTCTCAAATTAACACCATTCATTCTTCATCTCACAACGACAAATATATGATATCTCTTAACTTCATTTCACAACGACAAATATATGATATCTCTTAACTTCATTTTAGCTCTTATGTTATTTTGTCAATCTGAGCTTGCAGTACACATGACAGAAATATGGCACAGCAAAATTATATATCATCTTACTTGCCACTATGTAGCCACAAATTGTTGACATCATCTTACTTGTCACTATGTAGCCACTAATTGTTGACATTATCTTAGTTGCCACTATATAGCCACAAATTGTTGACATCATCTTAGTTGCCACTATGTGGTCACAAAATGTTGAATGAAATTATTGTCTGATCTTATTTTGCGCCCATTCTCATAACTGCCATCAGATTATTCTTACAGAATGAATTTGGTCACACAAGGTTTCCACCAAGATGTACTCCAAAGAACAGAAATATGTCGTGCCATCGTTTTATCTGATATTGCGCGACCATTCGACTTTGACCCAATTATTATCTAGTGCCTTTTTCTATCACAAAATATTCTGGTCTCATTGTTTGATGTATCATGTCTCACTAAAGTAACAAAGCTTCCACTTAGTCATCATGAGAAAAGTAACACAGCTTCCACTTAGTCATCATGAGAAAAGTAACACAGCTTCCACTTAGTCATCATGAGAAAAGTAACACAGCTTCCACTTAGTCATCATGAGAAAAGTAACACAGCTTCCACTTAGTTATCCCGTGAAAAGTAACACAACTTCCACTTAGTCATCCTGATAAAAGTAACACAACGTCCACTTAGTCATCCTGTGAAAAGTAACACAGTTTACTTAGTCATCCTGAGAAAAGTAACACAGCTTCCACTTAGTTATCCCGTGAAAAGTAACACAGCTTCCACTTAGTCATCCTGAGAAAAGTAGCACAGCTTACTTAGTCATCCCGAGAAAAGTAACACAGCTTCCATTTAGTCATCCTGTGAAAAGTAACACAACTTCCACTTAGTCATCCTGAGAAAAGTAACACAGCTTCCACTTAGTCATCCTGAGAAAAGTAACACAACGTCCACTTAGTCATACTGTGAAAAGTAACACAGCTTACTTAGTCATCCTTAGAAAAGTAACACAGCTTCCACTTAGTTATCCCGTGAAAAGTAACACAGCTTCCACTTAGTCATCCTGAGAAAAGTAACACAGCTTACTTAGTCATCCTGAGAAAAGTAACACAGCTTCCATTTAGTCATACTGTGAAAAGTAACACAACTTCCACTTAGTCATCCTGAGAAAAGTAACACAGCTTCCACTTGGGTCATCCTGAGAAAAGTAAGTTTCCAACAAAAAAAAAGTGAAATTTGCCATAAAATGGCAACCCTGTTGATACGTAGGATCACAAAGTGCAAAATAGAACAAGTGAATGCACTTATCTGCGCATAGAAAAAAAAACAACTCAAAAAATAACAATGCTAAAGAATGATAATGAGAGAATAATTTCACCAAATCTTTGATCGTGAAAGCAGAAAACCTGCTCTGCAACAACATAGACATGGGCAAACTCTGACTTTGATGCTGTAAACAATGAGGCGACGACAAGTCTGCAGATCAAAAAAGTAATGTTACCTTGTCTGTGGCACCGTTGTAATTATATAATATACCAGTATATGCATGCTAATTTTGTAATTAATGGAAACGTATCTATAGGTGAGAGTAACTAGTTTCCCGAATCTGATTTTTTCTTAGTTCTGTTATCTAGTGTAAGAAACAGCTATTTTAATTAGCTTTCATATTTGTCATCATCTACAAGTGCCACGCCGTCTAGCAAAGGCCAGTGTTTCTCAAACTCTTCCCTGAAGAGTCCCTTTAATACATATTTTCTAAGCAGGTGCTCATACTTGACAGCAACACTATTTATAAGATTTTTTAAAAAAGTTCTTACTATCGACGTTTCGATCATATATGTCTTATCAAGAAAGGCACAAACATACAATAGAACAACAAAGTCAACCTATCTATTTATATAGTTGAGAGAAGCAGACTTGATCAGACGACCGCACACTGAAACTTTAGATAAAACTGAATATTTTATAAATATAAAGTTGCTATCATCATCAAGTGTCGTGGCTAATAACGTAGACGATTATGGATCACCACAACTATTTATTTCCGTGAATCGGGATCGCTGTTGACTGCCAAACCACGATGACAAACTAATATTTTCTCCAAACCTCTGACAGCCAAATAAAGACTGTTTGATTTTAGTAATAAGTCTACCCGTTTTGTATTTGACACTTTCAACACATTATCATTCGTTTCTCTAATGCTCTATGTCAGCATCAGCGCAGTGTTTTTCTATATAATCACATCTCTTATCGCCTGTAATCGAATACTCTGTTGTTCATTTATTATCTAATATTCGAATCTATGCTAGAATCGGTGTTTAGTACCACTATCCACGATACTCTCCGAATTTTTCTATGGAACCACAACACTATGGCCTGCTACAAATTTTTTTGCGTTTATTCTCAAACTCCAGCAGATGATAAGAATGTAGCCCTTAGTGAACTGAATGTAGCCTCAGTGAACTGACTGTAGCCCCAAGTGAACTGAATGTGCTCTGTCATTGTTTACAATTTGGTCGTGACATATACGTCTTTCGACCTGCCATATCAGACTTTATCATGGCTAGTGGGTGATTGTCCGGCTCTGTGGCGAAATGGTACAGAGCGCGTCTGTGACGGCAAAGGTACCGAGTTCGATCCTCACCACAGGCAATTGTGCATCCGGACCGTTCAGAAAGCAATGGCAACCTACTGAACGTATTTATATTGCCTAGAAAATCACCACAGCCAATAAATGCTGGGTTGATAGCTACGTCCTGGAAAGGATATGCTACCAATTATCTAGTGGGTGATTTTGACAGGTTTAATGTCAATTGTTCCAGCCAAACCCTCCCCCTAAATCTCTTTAGTCGCCTCTTATGACATGCTTGGTAGGTAACATTGTCTCTATTCTTTGCTTCTCTCTTGGTCCCGACAACAAACTATGACCTCAAATTTTTAATTCTGCTTATCTATTGTTCAAGGCTCGCAAATAAGTTAGAACATTAGCCCTCAACGTGGGACATATGGCGCCACTTGGAACCAGAGACTTGCAGGGGCAACACGGATAAAAAATGTCGAGACTGTTGGGGGGGGGAAGGGATACTATCCAGCGGGAGGGGTGCAGGAACAAAGAGAACTATCTTTAGTGATAAACAACGAGACATATGATAGATATAAATAACAAGACTTGTATGATGGATATACACAACAAGACTTGTATCATACAAAGAACACGACACATATGATATAGCTTAAATCTCTGTGTGGCTTTGCAAAGAAAACGCATAACCTTTTATAGGCACCATGGAGGTCACAGAAGAATATGTAAAAAAAAGGGGGGGACCACGAGGCACAAAAAAGTTGAGATCCACTGTGGTAGACGAGCCATATATTTAGAGTATATATTATATTCATATAACTAATTCGAGTTTACCTAAACAATCTCCTGAGTAAACTTCTTTTTGGGGACGATCAAGCAATGATAACATTAGAAGAACTACAACAGCATATAAATAGACTTCACACAACATGTATTGATTCTAACATGAAGACAAACAAAGACAAAATAACAACTAAGGTAATGTCAATCCCAAAAAGAGAAAGAAATACTATTTTCATCGATGACCAACATAATTATATAATCAAATGAGAAAAAAAACCAACAAAGAAGTCCAACATAGCATACCAGAACTCAGGACAGATTTCTATTTTCAAAAACAAAACATGTGAACATGAACACCAAAACCGCAATATTATAGTGACTATATAAAACGAAAACAATACCATCACAATACTACCAATGTCAAACGTGGACACTAACAACAAAAGAAAACTTGTTACAACAGAAATGACTTGTCTGACTAGAATTCTCAGAGTAACTATAAGAGATAACAATGAGATCAGAAATGAAAACATCAGAAAACTAACAAACACAATTACAATACTGGATTACATTAATAGACAACAGATTATTAAGTGGTTTTCACATGCTTCCAGACTACCATCAGACAGTCTATCTCTATCTATTCGCTAAACCCTTTGTTGCCTTTCAGCGTCAGGGGTAGAAGAGTTTTCTGGAGACGGCCTCTTGTGTGCTGAGTATATTGTGGAATTTGTCGCATCTTTTATTTCAGTGGTCCATAATTTTCGTGGTCGCCCTCTAGGTCTGCCTCCGCTGTATCTTTGTAGCATAGCTTGCTGTGGTATGATGTCTGTTGTGTGCAAACCATTTAATATGTTGTCTCTTAATATATTCCAAGATTGGGGTGGTGCCAGTTTTTTGTCGAATGTCCTCATTCATCACCCTGTCTCTTATCGATATCCCTAGGATTCTGCGTAAGCATGCCATTTCAACTGTTACAAGTTCACGTTTGTCTTCTGCTGTCATTGTCCATGCTTGGATTTGGTAGCACAATGTTAATAATCGTTTTGAATAGAGTTATTTTGGTGTTTAAATCTACATTTTTTTGTTTCTCAAGATTGTTGTCATTTGCCCTAGGGCTTGGTATGCTTTACTACATCTATTGTGTATTTCTTTGCTGCTCTTGCCGCCAGTTATTATATTACTTCCTAGGTATATGAATTCTATGACCTGGTTAAATCTAAGGTGTGTCTTTCTGTTCTTCCAATCTTCATTACTTCTATCTTTTCTATATTTATCTTCATGTTAAAGGTATGGCATATTTCATGTAATCGATCTATTTATTTTTGTAGTTCATCTTCTGTTGAAGATATAACCATCAATTAGTGCCCCTCGAAAAAAGCATTGCTATACAGACACGATACAAATTCAGGGGCAGACCATGAACAATTCAGGGGCAGACCACGCAAAAGATGTATTGCAGAAATAAACGAGTCAATTCTTCATTGTTCTTCAGTCAGATATCATGTTACATCGCCAATAGCTTCAGTCAAATATCAGGTTACAGCGCCAATAGCTTCAGTCAGATATCATATTACAGCGCCAATAGCTTCAGTCAAATAGGTTACAGCGCCAATAGCTTCAGTCAGATATCATGTTACAGCGCCTATAGCTTCAGTCAGATATCATGTTACAGCGCCTATAGCTTCAGTCAGATAACATGTTACAGCGCCAATAGCTTCAGTCAGATATCATGTTACAGCGCCAATAGCTTCAGTCAGATATCATGTTACAGCGCCAATAGCTTCAGTCAGATATCATGTTACAGCGCCAATAGCTTCAGTCAGATATCATGTTACAGCGCCTATAGCTTCAGCCAGATATCATGTTACAGCGCCTATAGCTTCAGTCAGATAACATGTTACAGCGCCTATAGCTTCAGTCAGATAACATGTTACAGCGCCAATAGCTTCAGTCAGATATCAGGTTACAGCGCCAATAGCTTCGATGGATTGTGTGATTCGCTTCAGGTCATCTATGGAACCCCTCAGGCCTGGAAGTAGTGCCGTCTAAGTAGGCCATATTTTCTCCCTCTATTCTTGGTAGAGTTGACAGGCATGAAGAATATGTTCTGCAGCCTCTGGGCTCAGTCCACAGGTCTGTCTCGACACTCTTCAGCTTTCGGGACATATGGCTTCTCAGTCTGTTGTGGCCAGTTCGTAGTCTGAAGACGATGGCTTGTTCCTTGCGTGACATTTAATGGTAGGGGTCATTTGGTTCTGCAATGTGGTGCATCTGCTTCCACTTTTTCTTATATTCTGGTTTTAACATGGTCTTACATTCATATTATGAAATATCACTTTACATTTGTTCCAGCTATCCCCCTTTTCTTGCCAATAGATCAGCTTTTTAATTTCCAAGTATGCCACATTGACCAGGGATCCACTGCAGTAATGCTGAGGTGTAGTAAGCAGACCATAAGTTCATTCATGCTTGTGTTCTTTGGATCTTTCAATGCCTGCAATACTGACATTGCATCAGTTAGAAAGACTACATGTCTGTTGTGACTCGGCAAGAAATTTATGAGCATTTTGGCCGCCTCTATTATGGCTTCCATTTCTGCTTTGAAATTTGTGGAATGTTTGCCTGTGGGTATGGATTATTTCTTTTCTACATGGTGTTACTATATATATTCCTGATCCTCCATCTAATACTGCTTCTTTCGCTGATCCATCTGTATATACATGTGCCCATATATCCTTTGGGTATGCTTTCTGTGTGTGATTCTTAGTTGTATCTTTTAGTTCTTGTATAGTAGTTTCTGTTTTCGAAGTAACGCTTAGTATATTGTCCATAATTTTTGGGAAGTAAGTTATTCCTGTCCCAGGTTGGATATGTGTTAAAGGTGTTTGGTGGTTTTTAGGTTTTGTAGATCTGTATCTGTGAGTGGTTTCTGAAGCTGTTTAGCGGAGTGTAGGAAGCTACCTAAATGAGTCGCTCTTTTGTAGGTCTTCTTAATCTTTGGTTTATTTGATGGAAAAATTCTAAGTAGAGCATACACATGATACGTAAGACAAGCTTTGGAATAAGGAATGTAAGTTTGGGGCACTGCAGCCAAGAGTAACACTCAAAAGATCTTAAATATACAAAACCGCAATCTTAGAATTATAACAGGAGGCATGAATACTATCCCAATCACGGAAATGGAAACATGCACAGGTTTGCCATCAACGATAACAAACATGTATGAAGCCCACAAAAATGCCACCCAGAGAACTCTTCTACCCCTGACGCTGCTAGGCATAAATAGACATTAGACGAAAATAAAATTTAGACTCGATGTAACACTCTCCGGATCTGGTGTTATACTTACTGCAGGCATGACATAAAAAAACATTTTTCTATTTGAATAAGTTAACAATTATATACATTTGCATGTATTACTTTACTTACTTTCAAAACTTACTTTCAATTAAGGGATAAACAGATCGTAGTGAACTCCTTTATTAGGTCTGATTTACACGCCAGCCGTTAACGCTTCACTTGACGTGCGCATTGAACACAGGTTCAGATCCAATAACTTTCAGTAACACATGCTCGACCTGCCCCTATCAGATCAGTACATTTCGCTCACTGCTGGCTGATAGAATTAAATTATGTACGGAGTGTGAAGTTGAAGTGGGTTTGTAGGTCACATGGTCTATTCCTAGGCCCAGGGAGACGCCGGGAAAGCTAGCCGGGCAGGGCGCGCGCTTTCGTACGTGTTTAGCGCACGTGTGGAAAGGAGTCTTTGTTTCAAAGTTTAAGTAAACTTTTAACACGGTAGGAAAGGGGGGGGGGGGGGGTCATTGTAGGGGCTAGATAACGTATAAAAAAGATATGCAGTGAGTGATGGGGTGTGCTTGTGAGTAAGATGAAAAAAAATGAAAAAAGGAAGAAAATGAGAGAAAGATGCAACTATCTTGAGTTCAAATGTCTAAATATGAGTAAGTCTGCGTGATTATGCTAGAGCTTCTCAAAGTTGGAGATATCGCCGCACTAATTATGAAGCAGAAAAATATTGAAACTACTTGCTACTTCAACTGCAAGAACACAAAATCATGCAACTCCTAGATATGAATCATGCCCCTGCTGAAGCATGAATCTTACTAAACTTACTGAAATCTGTGACAAGCTTATGTTGGGAACGGACTGCTTTTCCCGTCTGTTGCCGGGGCAGAAAAGGTAAGTTAAGCTTATATATATATATATATATATATATATATATATATATATATATATATATACACTGCATAGCGGTATATATAGACGACTAAGGACATTTTTGGGTGGAGTTGGCTGTCCCATCCCATTGATGATCAAAGTGACGCATGAGCCATACTGAAGTGTGATGTATCAGGTTTGAAAAGAGCAGATATCGCAGCCAAGCTGTAAATAATGGCATAAATATTCGCTGGACTACATTCTGCTAATATGCTGGAATTTGAGAATGAGTGAAGATGATGAACAAACAATTTATTGCATTAGGAGAAGTAAAGCAAAAAAGAACACGATATGCTAACAACAAACACTAGGACAGACGACATGTCGACTTAAAAAATCTTCATCAGGACAGATTATAGTGGACAAACAAATTATACATAAAGACAAACATATACTATGATAATGAAAGTAGGAGAGAAAAGAGAAATAAAAATCGATGTTAAGGGAGAGAAAATATGAATGATGACACGTACCGTTGACAATCAAACAAAGTGTTTGATCAGAAATATAGAATGGCAGCATGAAACTACAATTTAAAAAAATCATCAAATATGACAGTTTTAGTGTGATCTCTGAGACATGATCTCATTTGGTGATTGCATTGATGAAACCGAAAGGGGGAAAATAGACATTCATGTAGTAAGAAGCGACTATGGATGTTGAGGTAGGGTAGGCAGTGCAATCTCGTGAGTGTCGAAATAGCGCAGAAAATGTAATATGAAGTCTGATATGTCGGATAAATAAGCGCATATATAGCGATCAAGCGTTAAACGATTATGCAGCGTATATATAGAGTTCTAATGGAATGCGTTCTGCTAATCGAGAGGAGTTTGAGAACTAATGAAAATATATTTCTTCACTGTGATGAAGTCTGCTGGAGACATAAGATGTTAAAATGACTGCTAGAAGGGAGATCCAATCCCATTTCATGTTCACAATGATGAAGAGATGATAAAGGGCACGGCAACGCCGGTTCCAGAGTGGAGAACTGTCTAGCCCATGGTTGAGTTAATCAAGGACAATGTACTCATAATCGTGACGACTCGGCTCAAACAACAGTCATAACAGAAGTGTATCCTTTCCTATGTTCATTCAATACAACAAAAAAACACACTATGTTGGGTCGTGACAACTGTTATGACAAGGATCCCATACCTGGCAACAAAGAACATCACTTGAAGATGTTTTTTTATAAGATTCTCATACGTTGTCATACTTGGCTACAAGGAACATCACTTGAAGATGTTTTATTATAAGGATCCCATACGGTCTCAGACTTGGCAACAAAATACATAACGTGAAGATTTGTTACACAGTACATACGAATTCTATGCTGCAACTCTGGTGGTAGTTCAGAGCGTGCATCGGTAATTCATCGAATCAGGTACCCTTTCACAGCTCACCGACAGTTACAGCCACATCACGTTAAACTTGCGAGAAAACGTCTACAGCTACAAGTATACAGAACTGTAACATTGACTCTATCACAGTATTCAAAATATGCACCAGGACCGAGTCGAGGAGACACGACACAGTTTTTGTACTCACACACAGATAAAGAAATACGTTCACACATTTGATCCTCAGCGCCTTAAAAAAAGCAAAATAAAAATAATAAAGTAAAACTGAAGAGAAAACCGCAGAGCAGCAATGTAGATACACAAAAATTTTTTATTGTTGGTATAATCCAGTCAGAACCAGGTAATTTATTCCACATATGTTTAAAAAAAAATACAACAACCCAAAGAAAACCCCGCTACTCCGTTTCTAAATATAGAACACGCACGATTTATTTGTCTAGTATAGAGAAAATCTATAGAGAACTAGATTTCACATTGAATGTAAGGCTGCTAACAGCTGTGTCCATTCTCTGTATTAGAAGTTCAACAGATTAATATAGGAAAATGAAATACAATGTGTGAATCTCACAGTGTGTGATATATGTCCAGGGTGTTAATAATAATAATAATAAAAACTATAACGCGTCGTGGTCGTAGGAATGCCACACTGGATACATTAGGATACAAAGCTCCCCAAACATCAGGATACAAAGCTCCCCAAACATCAGGATACAAAGCTCTTCAAACATCAGGATACAAAGCTCTCCAAACATCAGGACACAAAGTTCTGTAAACATCAGGACACAAAGTTCCCCAAACATCAGGACACAATGCTATCCAAACATCAGGACACAAAGCTCTCCAAACATCAGGACACAAAGCTCCCCAAAGAACTCTATCCTCAATCGTTTGGAGAAGTGTAGAAATATTACGTCCAGACCAGAGAGTTAGTCGTCAGATCATCATTAGACTCCGGAAACCTTCATATGATAAGTGATCACCATTACATGGTAACTGACAGTGTAAGTTCTTTGTTGGTTGACAAACATTCTTTTACGCTCTCAAAGAAACCAATTTCTTTATTCTGGACATGGAAAATGAATCATTGATCTCACGTGACCATGATGTTTCTCATAAGAGATTCTCAAAATGTCTCTACGATCCACTGCTCTACAACCAGACACAGTACAAAGATGGGGTGCATGTTGAACCGAGACCGACTACAGCAAATACCTCTGTACAGAAAGTAGACATGACATGGCAGATTAAAAACCAATATTTCCGTGAATTTCGTTGGTAGACCGTGGCTATTTTTGGAATGCGACTCCTAATAGTGACCAACGAAATTCACGGAAATAACAAAAAAATACAGTTTTCAGGTCATATTTACTTTATAACTGCTGTCTTTACTGACGACTGTCTCGGGTCGATCCAACGTTTTGTCTTCAAGTACTCTATTTTGGAGATCACTGGGGAATTCTCACTTGAAGCTATGGAGTTACGTGCTATGAGTGATGCTCTTTGCAGGCGGCAAGCCACTTCGTTGAGAGGGACGAAACACATATGAGGAAACTGGAGTACAATTAAACCAATCCTCTACGACTTTTAAGCTCTATTATATGAAGTTATATGAGCTTCATTTTGATCCATTCATAAACTTATAGCCCAGGGTCGTAGAGGTTACAATGGATGCGTCGTCTTCGACGTGGCCTGCCCTGACATTCTTTAGTCTCTCCGATTCTTCCACTTACACCCGTCTATTATTTTCTTCCACTTAACCCGTCTACTATTTTCTTCCACTTACACCCGTCTACTATTTTCTTCCACTTACACCCGTCTACTATTTTCTTCCACTTACACCATCTACTATTTTCTTCCACTTACACCCGTCTACTATTTTCTTCCACTTACACCCGTCTACTATTAGATCGTATTTGACAGGAAATATAGTCGACATATCCAAATCTCGCACATCCTAGTAGTTTTACTTTTGAAAGTAGCGATTCTTGTGAGCCCGAGTCAGTCTCTTGATTGGAAACTGGCTTCACAGCACGTGGGGCATTCCCATAAGTGCTCTGCCTTCCGTTCCAGCAGCCATCCCAGTGTATGTCGATTCAGAGTCCCGGTAAGGTGTTGATTGCGCGATCTTCGAGACTTTCCAAAGAATTTACAATAGTTCTTGCGTACACATTGGCTCTCTATAGATGAGGTCGTCGTGACTGGATTACTAGAACCGCAACCTCCACAAATTTTTGGATGGTTGTAAAGCTATGATATAACCAAATTGGGCTGAAGTCCGCGGTTGAAAAGATCGTGCATCACCATAAGAGGTACATTTTACTTAGTCAACCTTTAAGTGGTTCCTTATTTAACAAAAATAAGACCAGGCCCTGGTAAAAGAAATTTTATATACACATAAATATCTATGTATCAAGCAGAAGATCTCGCGGTCCGGGGAACATGCTGCAGTGGTCCGGCGATTGAACCGCAGTGCTCTACAGGAAATACGCAGAAATCGTATATAACACTTATATATGAGTGTTTTATTTGCATTACAGCCACGGATCTATAGATATAAGGATATAGCGCATACTTATATAGGATATAGCTACATAATTGCCATGCAACGACAACGGTTGTAAACACTGCTGGATGTTTCCTTACAATATATGAGTGTTCCAGCTATACTGGTGAAAATTACCTCAATAAAGCTGTGATCAGATTTCACCAGCACAGTTCGAAAACATAAAGACACCTCATAGTACTGTGCACACAGTAACGCTCGCTATACTTGTGTTACACCCAACTGTTATCGTGACGTAAATCCCATAGTATATCCTTCTATCTAGAAATCCATGCAGGAGTCCAAATCTCACAGCAACTAATTAGATAAAGTTATTTGTATCAATTCTTGCTTAACGCTAACACCGTAACTGGAACAGCACGACGCCATTAACCAACTCCTTGGAAAGTTCTCAATCTATTCAGAACTTGGAATGGGAAAGCAATGGATACAAATGTAAACAATGGAGACGCAGCAGAAGTTATGGATCTCTATCACGGATGGAAAGGAAGTTTTATTTCTGGTACCAATAATAATAGGAAATGGAACACGCGTTATTGATCTCGTGCCCCTGTTGGGCTGTGTACCAGCGCACAGTACCACCATCACTAATGAGGATCTTGTTATGAGAAAATCTCGATACACTGCTCACGCTTCATAGAAAGAAAAAATACAAATAGTTCAGAGAAAAAGAAATTTCTTTTTCTAATGAAATATTCGGATTTGTTACTATTAATAATATTATAATGTACATATTTATATTTATACTCGCATTTACCTTATGTTACCACAGCCCCTAAATAATTCCAGCTGATTGTGTTAGCACGGACACTAAGATTAATCTATGAAAGTGTGAACCTCTGCGGTTGTGACGATACAAACATAAGACAGCGAGAAAAAGTCACGAATTCATGATCTTAGTTAGCTTTGAGCGTGGTAACTAGTAGATAGGTGCATAACCAGTTCTCTTATACGGCTGGCAGACTAGACTCTCGACATGGTTACAGACGTCCACCGTTGATGGAAGTTGTAAAAACATCAAGTGTATTAGCTACCAACACCAAAGTCGGATGTGTCGAGAAATTGGTGTAAATAAAACTACGAAAAAACGCATTTCCGTTCTCTGGACTACATGCTACTTGAAATCTCGCAGAACCATTGCCCTGCTATAAGAGAGATAAGGTGGGAGTTTGAGAATGAACGTTAAAAATATTTCAAAATTCACTATATTGATACCTAATACGAAATTCTCGTAAACGCAGCGTTGATAACGGACGCGAGATTTTCGCAAAAAAAAATAAAGTAAACATACAAAAAGTAATCATGCACTCACCTGCCCAACGTCCATCCACTATAATCAGTTATATTCTTACTTATCATCAGTGTATATTCTTGACTATCTTCCATTTCATAATGGCAACAATCCTCGAAGATTGACTGCTATGAGTGCCCACACAAATCATTCTCCAGAGATAGGTCCTGTCAACTAGTTACACACATCGTTATTCATTTTCGTCGGACCAACTTGTTATTGGCTGGCGTACAAAGCATTCGCAAAGTGACTAATGAAAAAGCACGGATTAGTTGCAACAGCCGAGATGTGTGACGCTGCATCTGAATAAGTGGAAGGAGCGATATTTAGAGAAGGACTTTCCCCCCAACATTCTCTGGTGTACACATCTCACATGTATGCACCTTTTCTTCTATCCGTGTGGCACAGTCCTCGTCAATCTCTGACTATCTCATAAGATACGACACTGAAGATAGATGGGTTAATATTTTTAGCCAGACATCTCTTATCAGGACACCGCATGAGGTGATGAAGCAAGATAACAGTTAGTCTATTTCCGGACCCCGGTACCCTTTGTCATCCATTTCTTACTACAAATAATTTATACATCCGACTTTATATGGCTACGTGGTTGCTGAACCATCTTAGATTGACTTCGTTGTAGTCGGGTTTGCATATGTGTTCCACACTCTCATGACATAGCACCCACCACTCATAGTAAAAGCGATAATTCACACGATCCTACAAAATACAACTGTAAACAAGACGAGGGCAGCGACGAACCACAAGACTCGACATGACATAAACACAACGACATGACAACTACCTTAACCCATGACCGGAATATATAAAAAAAGATCTGCTTACAGAACGGTAAACATAACCCGAAAGGCTGATATTGATTATTTTCGTGATTCTGGTTGGTCGGCCATGACTTTATTGGCACGCGACTACAAGATATAAATAGTGACCAACAAAAATCTGGACAATAATAAAAAACATAATGAATGAAATCTTGTTTACTTGCTGTACGGAGATCTTTACATGCCGACGGTCTAGCTAAACCTCTTCACGACGCAGACCCCAAGAATTACACAACAAAACATTTTAAGAGACGGTATTGTAGAAAAACAATTTCTTCTTCTTCTGTGTTCATTTTCAAAGCCCTACAGCAAACAAGGATGTAGTCCGGAGAGCGGAATGCATCGTGTCGTAGCTTACAGCTTAGCTGTGATATCTGCGCATATCGGCATGATACATCCGGCTTCAGCATGGTTTCTATGCCACTCTAGCACTATATGGGATGGGACAGCTAATACCACCACAAAACCTCCGTAATAGCCTCTTACGACATGCTTGGAAGGTAATAATGCCGCTATTATTTGCTCCCCTTTAGAACACTCGGCATCACACGTGCGAGACAAGACACCATTTATTTGCAACAATTGGTGCAGGTGTACACGTGACTACAGTTGTAAATAGGGTCATAAAATTTTGCTAATTGATGGGAAAAAAACCCCCACGAATGCACGAAAACACACAAATAATGAACTTCGACGTAAATGCCCTAATCAAGAACACAACATAGAACGGGACGAGTAAATGACATCACTGTCCACGATCAGATACCCGAACTAATTCAAACTAGTCTTTTCGACGAAACTTCGATTTGTGTGTTTTCCCTACGTGTTTTCAGTGATTAGCAGAATTTCATGATTCTGTTAACCGGATTAGTTTTTCTGCACCTGTAATATACCTACAATAGATTGAGTATAGGCAGGTGAGGGTAGACGAGCTCCGATGTAATATACCTACAATAGATTGAGTGTAGGCAGGTGAGGGTAGACGAGCTCCCATGTGCATTCTGAATGATAGAATGAAGTCGTGAACAAATAGAAACAACGGAACAACAAACCCGTAGATAAGGGACAAGGTTTGAGGGTTCAACCCTTCCCCATCGTAGATAAGGGATAAGGTTTGAGGGTTCAACCCTTCCCCATCGTAGATATGGGACAAAGTTTGAGGTTACAACCCTCTCTCATTTTTGTTCGTAAACAGGAAAATAGAATATGAAATTGGGAGTCTGTAGATATGGCATTAGCGATATTTACAGCGACGAAAATGTCAAGCATGCTTGACTGAGGTTAGCTTTCAAGTTGGTGACCAGTTTAAAATACGGGGACAAGTTTTCTCGTACGTCTGGCCTACTAGTGATATGGTTACAGACGTACAACGTTCAATGTAAGTGATCGTGTTATTCCCACGCTGAAGCCAGATGTGAAGGGAAATTGGCGCAAATAAAGCGGCAGCACAAGGCATTTCCGTTCCCTGGCCTACATCCTGCTGGAAATTTGGTAGGACCATTGTCTTGCAAGCGTGGTCTAGTGGGTGGTTGAGAATGAACTGGAAAAACAATCCCCCCACCCACAACATTTAGTACTAAAACAGGTAAAATATAGGAATAGGCACCTCCCTCTCAAATCACACATTTCTAATTTTAAAAAAATGGGTCATAAATTTTCCTCAAATCTGTAAAGTGAGCTTCTTTTAATAGATACCCCCTCCCTCGTTATTAAAACAAAAATCAATCATGTACTTACTGTCCTGCAGAACAACCAAGCAAAAACAACTAAAAAAGTAATACGAGATTTAGCAACATTTTTTTGTATGCAAAACGTAGGGGATTTTATTTAAGAAAAAAAAATATACGACAGCTACGGGAGTACTCGCAGACGGTAAAATGAAATAGAAATTTCCCAGCGTAAACGCAAGCGAAATTACCAGAATGGTTTTCAACCAGTACAAGAGTGATGGTTCATGAATATTATTTTGTCCCTTGTTTTTACAATCTGCCAGATTTAATGGCGGTAATTTCAGAGCTTTGGTCTCGCTAACGAGAAAACCTGGCTACAAGAGCGACGAGATAGGAAATTTATAGAACTATGAATACACATGGTGTTGTTTAAGATAATTTTATGAATACTTTTTCCTTTGAGTTTACGTGTGATAATGTTCATATATATATACAATTTCTTTGTTTTAACAGTGATGAATTACGAGCTTCAGTTTCCTATGTGCCATTTGGCTTTGGAAAGAAAGCTGTGTAATTCCTAGACATAGAGACATACACCAACAAGATGCAACATAATAATTAACGACACAAAATTAACACAAGTTAAAAAAGCTAAATATCTTTGCACCCTGTTAACATCAGAAAGTAGATGCTCAAGTGAGATAAAGAGCCGAACAGCACAAGCTAAATCAGCATTCCTAAAAAATGAGAACCATTTTGTGCAATGGAAGACTATCAATGCAGACCTGAATTCGAGTGCTGAGATGTTATATGGAACCGATTCTTTTCTTTTATGGATGTGAAACATGGACTGTAAACAAAAAAATTCACAGCGAATTTGAGGCTACATAGATGTGGTTTCTGAGAAGAATAATGAAGTACCACGGACAGCCAAGAAAACTAATGCAGAGGTTCTAATTTATGCTGGCGTAAAAAGATCAATCAAATCAAACATTAGGGGCAGACAATGAAGGTTTCTAGGGCATGTGCCGAGAAGAACACAGCTTGAACGCTTAATAACCACTGGAAAGATGAAGGGGAGAAGAAGTAAGGGACGACAAAGAGAAAAGTTGCTAGATGGACTAGTATTGTGGCACGGCAGAAGTTCACAACCGAGCTTATTGACAATACAAGTGAGTCGTGGAGAAATATTATCGCCTACGCCATTCGGCATGGCACTTGATTGATGTTTCACACAGAGATGACTTGAACCCTCACTTTGAATTCGTACAAAATGGCGGAATGTCCCTGCTACACTCATACTGCGACTTTCGCCAATAGAAAACATACCAACATAATTCTATACATTTTGGCTCATGTTTTCCATAATTCCCATGCATTTAGTTGACCGGCTACACAAAGTATATAAATGGTGACCACCGAAAATAATACCAATAATAAAAAACATCACGTAAGAAATATGGTTCTGCTTTGTGCTGATTCTTCTGTTAGGACTGATTTGTCAATAAGTCGCGATCGCGCATAATCCCCATCTCTGGCTAGAAGGCTTCTCAAAGTATTGAACACCGCTGAGAATTACGAGTCTTCTGGTTATGAAAAGCATTGAACACCGCTGACAGTTACAAGTCTCACAGGTAAGAAATAAAGCTCTGGAGAAACACCCCCCCCCTTTGCATATAGGAAACATAAGCTAATCGCTCGTAAAAATGCAGACCGAAACAACAAGAAACATGTACAGCCAATTTAATGAATCTAAGCCACATCGTTACCGAGATGTAGGTTTTTAAACATGGAGAAACTTTGTAAACATGATTTCTGTTATAATACCTGTTTGTTGAGTTTGGGTCGGCCACGACGCTCGCTTACGCTACGATTAGAATGAGAAATTTACGTGATTACAGTAGAACGAAGACACAAGACTGTTTTAACTGCTAAATTTCTTACAAAAATGCAAAACGTTCTACAGCAGGGGTCGGCAAACTACCCGGACAGACCCAGTCGACCCAAATTACCAGGCCCGGCAGTGCGACCCTCGATGTTTCTAAAAAAAAAATAACGCAAGTGCTAATTTCGAGCTTGGTTTAGAACCACATAACTATAACAACATTAATAAATATAACTATAATATTATAAATTAAATCAATGGTAACCTAAATATAAATATACAAATGTCCACAAGATAACAATGCTCAAATATATATTAAGTAACACAGTAAAGTGTATGATTAAGTAACATAGTAACGTGTATCATTAAGCTTTCATATTAGCTTTTTACTCTTCCGGCCAGCGACCAGTTGTATACTCCTATACCCGGCCTTCGGATTAGAAACGTTTGCAGACACCTCATATAAAAGCACATGATCCGTGACTATAAAAAAATGAAAATTTATACCCGTGGGGAAAATAACCTAAAAACGACTAATTTGAATTTTCCCGTGATTTTCATTTGCTGCCGACACAAAGTATGCAATAAAAATCAAGGGAAAAGTCAAATGAGTCACGTGAGAAGGATGTGTTTCAAAGCTCCTACATGTCTTATATTGACGATTGGTCACACATGAAGTCAGTAAAATATAAAAGTGGTGCACGGTGAATCAACACGAGACGAGACAGAAATGTTTCCACAGAAAAAGCAAACAAGTACTAAATTGTGATATAGTTGGGATGACAGGATGGAAAAATGAGATGTCTGTATCTGGTAATCTTAGTCGGAAAAACATGGGCTTGAGGAAGAAATCAGTGGTAGAAATATGAGAATCCCATGAGATGGGTTAATTGAGACATTGGTCTGGGGTCTCACGTGCTTGCATATCTGTGATCAGGGAGACGATGTAACAGAATAGGACATTTATAAATACGTTGTGGTCGTGTAGATACACAAAGTTGTTGGAAGAGGATGGGTCAGATCACATTTCGTCTCCGCAACGAAGGTTTACTGAGATGAGTCTCCTATTTCTTACCCTCGTGCTCATTCAAACTGCAGTTTCGCTCATGTGTTCCCGGGACCCGATAGGGAAGTAAAGAACATCAACACTCGTTACATTCCATACATATCGTAAGAGGCTACAACGAAGGTCTTGGGGTAGAATCGGATGTCACATCCCATATAGAATCACTTTATCAAATGACTCAGAAATCGGATGTGTCAAGCCGAAAGACGCAGATATCATAGCTAAGCTGTAAAATATGACACAACGAATACAGAATTAAGAAGACAAAACTGCAGTATGTTTATCTCTTGCTGTCTCGTATCACTTGTAAATACATGTTTGTCGTGTACTGGACAACATACAATTGACCCTTCAAGTAAGGTATTCAACAAACTGTCAGCTCTTTTCTTCAACTGTTCCTTCAAGTAAGGTATTCAACAAACTGTCAGGTCTTTTATTCAACTGTTCCTTCAAGTAAGGTATTCAACAAACTGTCAGGTCTTTTCTTCAACTGTTCCTTCAAGTAAGGTATTCAACAAACTGTCAGCTCTTTTCTTCAACTGTTCCTTCAAGTAAGGTATTCAACAAACTGCCAGGTCTTTTTGTGTCCAAATATTTTTGTTTTTTACTTCTCTTTGTAGTTTTATCTGCATTTTCCCAATATTATTTGTATGTTTACATGCCCATGAGATTCTACTGGTTCTTCTGTATGTTCACATCTTGTAGACAACGGACATGCCTTCTATTATACATGTATCGACTTAGTTGACATAAACTCGAGAGTGGGTATGTGAAACACACCCTGTTCTTATACCAACGTATCAGGATGTCGGTTACCCTGTTTTTATACCATCTCCATCATACATTACTTATCAGGATGTTGGACACCGATTCATTGCCGCTAGGCGTCATGTTAGAAAATGAACTCTGCACAAGAAAGATGATCGCTAACGGACAAGTTTCATCTAAAAGTCCGAAGCAGTAGACCACGAGGCATGGTGGCGACGATTCCCGGAGTTCGATTTAAGAAAAAAGTTGAGTATTACTTATACATCGGCACAAAAAGCTCTCCAAACATCATATCCTTAGCCGTTCTGAGAAATGTAGAAAAATCCCGCCTAGACCATTCGTTGATGTTAAAAATTCTCTGACCTCCAATTCTTCTTTCTCCCTCGACTATTTCTTGCAAAATATTGAGAGATGACCAAGGAGGTAGTTTGGGGGAAAGACTACTAAAAGTCCGTATGTGGTCACAGAAACAATGAACAAAGACAATTCAGCATACTTTGTCTTGGGATGGGACCCTTTTTTTTTTTACAGAGAAATTATCTTTTGCCATCAAAGCTGAAACGGCATATATCTCAAAAGAGCACAATATGGTTCGCAGTGACAGTAGTGTTTCATGTGATGATCTGGAGCATAAATCTAAGGACAAGCTAGACTAGAGAGAGAGTTTGTTCGTGGACTATTCGGAGTGTTAGGGGTGTCATTTCTAGAGACTAAAGAGAGCAGTTACAGAACACAATTATAACACGATGTGAACTAGCGTTATATGAGATTATTGGTTAGAATACGCTGATATGACATCTGGATGAAGACTATTACTTGAAGGACGGGTCAGAGTTGTACCCGCAACAGAAAAAAATGGAGTAAATCTGGACATTTGAACAAATACCGTAAGGATAATAAGAAGGATAATAAATACAAATGTCACCAAAATGTGATTTTCTAGGCAATATAAATACGTTCAGTAGTTTGCCATTGTTTTCTGAACGGTCCGGATGCACAAGTGCCTGTGGCGGGGATCGAACTCGGTACCTTGGCCGTCACAGACGCGCTCTGTACCACTTCTGTAGCAAGTACAGACAGTAATATTGATGGCAATAATCTGAGAATCAACAGCAACTATATAATTATTATAATGCATAGACAACGATTGAAGACAGGAAAAACAAATAAGTGCATAATTCAGTATACAAGCAAAGAATAGGATATGATAGCAAACACTCAATTATCTCACGACGTCTAAAATGACAAATTTCATTACTAGAAAGATAACACGACCACAAGACTAACATAATCAATGGCGTTCAAACTTGCCTTCTTCAACGCTAGTCCCAGCACAAACAGAATTCGTGAGTTATTCAAGTCTGTACTTATCCATCAAACGATAACGTACAGATCCAACAGACTTCAAATATCGCACTTTCGAAAAAACGTTAGTTAGTATTAGAATATATATCCCAGCTTCGCGTCAGTCACATAACAAATCTACACGGGACTCACTCTAGCCAATCAGGAAGCAGGGGTTCTCAAATTTACGTCAGTTTTTCTCTTTGCATATGTCCAAAATATAGGCTAGCAATTTATGGTAGATGGGGGGTTGTCAGTTGTTGACAAGGGGAAGGGGGTTGTCAGTTGTTGACAAGGGGAATGGGGTTGTCAGTTGTTGACAAGAGGGAAGGGGGTTTGGCAGTAGTTGACAAGAGGGAAGGGGTTTGGCAGTAGTTGACAAGAGGGAAGGGGTTTGACAGTTATTGACACAGGGGATGGATGGGGGTTTGGAAGTTGTTGACAAGGGGATGGATGGGGGTTTGGAAGTTGTTGACAAGGGGGAAGGGGTTTGGCAGAAGTTGACAAGAGGGAAGGGGTTTGGCAGAAGTTGACAAGAGGGAAGGGGTTTGGCAGTTGTTGACAAAGGGAAAGTGTTTTGGAAGGTGTTCAATAGGGGAAGGTGGTTTGATAGTTGTTGACACGAGGGAAGGGGTTTGACAGTTTTTGACAACGGGATGGATTGGGGTTTTGAAGTTGTTGACAAGGGGAAGTGGGTTTGGACAGTTATTGACACAGGGGAAGGGGGGGGGGGTTTGGCAGCTGTTGACAAGTGGAATTTGATTTGGCAGTTGCTGACAAGATGGAAAGGGTTTAGAAATTGTTGACAAGTTGGGAGGGATTGACAAGAGTTAGCATCAACACTACTGTTTTTTCAATAAATTATTTGAATTTGAAACATATCTCTAAAAAAATAAATGTAAAACGAATCAAGTTTCATTCCCGTACTTTTTCTGCTAAATATAATTGTTTGGGAAGGGGGGGGGTGCATTTTTTGGGAAAATTAACTTGCGTTTTCGAATTATTGACAGCTGTTGACAAGGAGAGGGAAGAGGGTAAACAATTGTCAAACAAATGTAATTTATGAGCAGCCCTTTTCCTATGTCACGTGCACCAGGGAATTGTCATTTCTCAGTTCAATATCGAGTATTTGTCTATGGTCAGCATGAAATAGCTATATCTTATGTCCAACAGTGACCATAGAGAAATACTCCATACAGAGTAGATCTATATATGACCTACGGACTCACGAAGAACAAATAACGTCCTTCCAAGTTGACATTATTTAACTTTTAGCGTGCTGTCTAATTGGCTGTCTACATAAGTATACAAAATGAGTAACAATGGGCAATATAAGATATGTTGGCCAACTAGAAAACAGCCTAAGTGATTTCCCCTTACCGGATATTTTCATTGGCTGTCTACAGAAAGTATACAATAATTAACAAATGAAAATCACGTGAAACGTCACGAGTCACTTCAGAAGGCTGTTTGTCAATGTACCAGGAGTTTCATTTGTTATATTGACGATTGGTCAAGCAGAATCAATAAATGAAAATCACAGGAACAGTAAAACAAAAAACGTCATGTTAGAAGGATGATTCTTCAAAAGGTAGTTATTCCTCTAGGGCCAAAGACGGATAGCATATATGGCGGATGTCATAGATTTCCATGTCTCTCGTTTCATTGCAATTTGCTTTAGGTCTTCATTGTTTCTGACACCGATGGTGAAGCGTTCTCTTGTAATAGTTCTACGTACGGTCTCTCTTGGTCTTCCTCGTTTTCTCTTTCCCCTTGGTTACAACATCAAAGCTTGACAGGGGAGTCTTTTGGTATCCATTCGTAGCGCGTGTCCGATGTAATTCCAGCGACGCCTTTCAGTATAGGTGGATACATATGTTCTCCAAGAGTCCAAATATCTTTATATTTATATTTAGATATATTTCACAGCTAACTATTGCGAGTCACAGGTGACTGATGGGGAGATTTGTCAGAGCTATTGCACGTAAGAGTTGGTGACTGTTGTACTTTTTTGGTTGCAATGTCACAATGTATACAGTCTTCTACTCCGGGGTGACTTTATTGTCATCTCGAGGTATGTTGAACATAAAAGGGTTGACTCTCAGTCAGTTGTCCAGACAAGGGTCTTCAGTAGGCTTTTTTACAGCAAAGATCATGTGGTGGGACAGCTAATCTCGCACTAAACCTCCTCAGCCAACTTTTTGAACATGCATGGCAGGAGACACTGTTACTATTCTTTGCTACCCTTTCAAACTCAGTAACAAATAAACGATTTGATAATATTAAAGTTCAAGTGTAAGGCTTAGAGTAGATAGGAGCTCACTGGCACATGGATTAAGAAACGTTGGGTTCAGTGTGAACATGAGAATTAAGAACCATTGGTTCAGTGTGAACACTAGGATTAAGAACTGTTGGGATCAGCGTGAACATGAGGATTAAGAACCATTGGGCTAAGTGAGAACAGCAATATTAAAAACCGTTGAGCTGAGTGCGAACACGAGAGATTATGCTAGCAATAAGGATTTTCAATAGCAAACCCAAAAAAAACAGTCGATTTTCCTCTCCAAAAAAAAAATTACGCCAATGAATTAAAAAAAAGAAAAGAATGAACGACGGTGCAGAATTTGGTCAGGATCGAGGAAGAAACAGCTGCAAGCGATATGCATTATTTAGAAGATATGATTACACTGTTTCCGTTCATGTTCACATTTGTATTGTGTTACCCCAGCCATCACATTTTCAGTATCGTGACATTTCCAGACACATGAGTCTTATCTCTTCATTTCCCGTATCACTGTGCCTGGTTAAGACGACCATGTCTCTCCACAACGCTGTGTCCTTAACGACAGTGTAATAGTTATCTGATTACCGTTCTCTTGTCACTTTTCCAAGAAATTGTGATAATACGATCTAATCCTCTTACGTAATCCTCTTGGTTGTACACAAATATGATCGAGAGTTCCTTTCCAGCAAAGTCAAATCACATTATAAACAACTTGGTCCGAACCAACGACATATGTATATAATAACGAACATTCGTTATATACTATACAAACAATGAAGAATAAATATAATTGGAGATGTCGAGAAGTGTTGTTATATAGGAAATTCGTTACAAAAAGAATACCTTATAATGGGATTCTACTGAATATGATCTAGTCATACTGGTGAATGGGCACCATGACGATATAACTAGTTTGACAAGGTTTCACCACAATAAACATAATCTACTAACTTCTGGCTATGGACTGACTTAACATAATCTACTAACTTCTGGCTAGACGTACTGGCTCTCCACTGACTTAACATAATCTAATAACTTCTTGCTCTCCACTGACTTAACATAATCTACTAACTACTGGCTATGGACTGACTTAACATAATCTACTAACTTCTGGCTATGGACTGACTTAACATAATCTACTAACTTCTGGCTAGACGTACTGGCTCTCCACTGACTTAACATAATCTAATAACTTCTTGCTCTCCACTGACTTAACATAATCTACTAACTACTGGCTATGGACTGACTTAACATAATCTACTAACTTCTGGCTATGGACTGACTTAACATAATCTACTAACTTCTGGCTAGACGTACTGGCTCTCCACTGACTTAACATAATCTAATAACTTCTTGCTCTCCACTGACTTAACATAATCTAATAACTTCTTGCTCTCCACTGACTTAACATAATCTACTAACTTCTGGCTAGACGTACTGGCTCTCCACTGACTTAACATAATCTAATAACTTCTTGCTCTCCACTGACTTAACATAATCTAATAACTTCTTGCTCTCCACTGACTTAACATAATCTAATAACTTCTTGCTCTCCACTGACTTAACATAATCTAATAACTTCTTGCTCTCCACTGACTTAACATAATCTACTAACTTCTGGCTAGACGTACTGGCTCTCCAATGACTTGACATAATCTACTAACATCTGGCTAGACGTAAATGCTCTCTACTGACGTATCTATTTAACACCTAGCTAGACGTACTCAATGTTGTGGGGTTTACCTCTGCAGATGATAAACAGGGTCCTTCATATCTTCTTCTTTCGATCTATTATAACAGCTTAGATTGATGCCTCCTTTGATCGTAATTACATTGTGCATGTATTTAGACCAAAGCTGCAGTATTTGGCTCCTTTTGATGCATCACAAGACAGCATATTGTTGTACGGTTTGGGCAATGACAACCGAAATAGAAAATATCAACATTTGAAATGGAAAGCTATAAAAGATAAGAATATCATGGACAGAAAGATGATCCAATACAGAGTTTTGCAAAAACCAGAACACAGAGAAATATTTGCTCTTCGCATCTATTCAAAATAAAACCGCAAAATAACATATTTTGTGGATATACAGAAACAACAACAACAATGGATTAGAAAGATAAATCAAGGAGGGGAAAGATGCAGGAAAGGAGAAAATCTGCCTGCCATACGTCAAGAGACACACAATATTAAAGATTTTGTGAACATTACGCCGAAAAAGACTGAATAACTTGTACAAAACTCAATGACTTTAGAGGAGCAGTGAGGACAACGTTCTGCAAAAAACACGTCATACAGAAGATACATCAAACCAGTTTTCAACCACAGGTGGCGGTGCGTTTTCTTGCACTTTCATTATGTTAAATTCACTCAGATTAGCAGGATACAGCCCGAAGAGAATGGACTAGCTTTCTATCATGGTTTACAGATCTAGCCGCGATATTTGCAACTTTCAGAATGGCACATCCAACTTCAGTATAGTTTCTGGGTCACACTGGGCTATGGGTTAACACCACCGTTCCCAATTTTACTCTATGCGATGAAGTACATAACCCTACTGACTCTAACATACAGCAGGTCACGGTGTTACGAATCTCTGACCTGTTTTTTCGACTCCAATTAAATAGGGGAAAGTAAACATGGATTACCTGCTGATATTTTCCAAGCTGGCTAATAATACATACTTTGTTATTTGTCTCCACAGGGATCCCTGATTACACAGACAGTCTTTGATTTCAAATTCCCCCGGTCCCAGGATTGTAACTTCATCCATCGTTAAGCCATCGTGATGATAAAAAGGTGTTCCTCAATCTCGTATATTTTTTTTAAAGGTTAACTAAAACAAACTGCTATATTCGGTGTTTTGATACGTGCCCTACAAGGATGCCAAATGTGATACCGCATCTTTCAAGGAGTGTGTTTCTCTAATGAAATAGCTTCTTCGTATCTTTTCTGAGTGTGTCTTCTAACTCGTGCAGGTATGCAGAATGTAGCCTAGAAACAGAATTGCCTGTGTCATGGAGCTCAAACGTGATATCTACACATGCGACCTCATGAAGTGGGATATCTGTAAAGATCAGGGTTGGGGGGGGGGGGTGAAATGTGACTGACTGATAGACATGACGAGAGTCGGACATGGTAAAATTGATGTGGAATAATACTAAAATCAGCTGTCATTTGTTTTGCTCAGAAAATACTTTTAAAAAGTAAACGAGAAAAAAAAATTAACACAGTAAGAAAATAACTGTTAGTAAGTGTTGACGGGACAGGGTTATTGATGGAGTTAGTGTGGATGTTCAATCAGCCGTGAACGAAGCAGGAGAATGGTAGGGGAGAATAAAATATTGCCAATGACGGTTAGTTTAAGACATGGTGCGCATAGACTAAATATTCTGGAAAAGATTGTTGAAAACCCTGAGTGTCGCAAAGTAGAGTAAAACATTTGCGGACAAAAGCGTCAATACATATAAGTATTCAGCAAGATTGAGATACAAAAAAATACGTCCAAAAACGTGAACATAACGGATTATAATCAATCTTGAGTGATCCGTCGATCATTCACCAGCAACTGAGTAACAGCTCAGCCATGTAGCAGGACATGGTTCCTCGAACTTAATTGTTTTTGTAAGAAGATTGTTGAAGTGCACACTGTACAATGTAATGTCGGGATAATTCGTCATGTTGAATTTATTAGGAGCCCGTATGTTATTGTCAAGTGTTATAGTGAATTCCAGTGTTATAGATAGAATATTATGATTAGAAGTGAGAATGCGTAGGTTGTGATAAAAGCTTATATGTTAGAAGCAAAATAGTAGTAGAAAGGTTATTAATCTGGTTATAGAAATTGAATGAACTAGTCAGAAATTGTGTAGGTCGTCGAAAACGTGACACTGTATGGTTCTCCTTTGATGTAATCGTTTCTGAAAGAATATAATTGTCCCATAATATAAGATATTCTGATGGTTCGATCAGAGAGGAAAAAAAGCCAAATCTCTCCTACGAAATCTTCACCTTAGAATAGAGGTAGGAAAAGTGAGAAACTATATCCTCAAACGTCGTCATATGCTCACTCTAGCAGAGCATTAGAAATATTGTGTGTTTTACTCACCACCGAGGAGTTGGTTTAATCATTAGTTATTTTTTAGATCTCTCCAACGTGATTGATCGCACAGTGTTATAGAATGGTGCATATGGTGTCGTTACATTAACCATAAGGAGAGCTGAATTTGTCGAGTGAACTTGTCATGTATTTTTATGAAGCCTCGTCAGCTGATATTTTCAAAGCCTTTAAATTGAAGACTTAACAGAGTTCCTGCCTTTTTTGAAGCCTTATATTTACCGAGTGTGAAGGTTATTCATTTTTCCAGCTTACTTTTCATCATGCAGAGAAAGCATTTGTAGTTTTTTTCTTTGAAACTGCAGTGTATTTTTATGAAGTATTACCAGAGTACCAGCCTGTTTGTAGCCTTATTTACCGAGTGAAAGGTTATTAAATGTTCGAGTTGTTCCACGATACTACCTGTCGGAGGCCGTGAATTTAGATGCACTTTCTGTCTTTTTTTTTGGAGACCCAGCAAGTCAACGTTACCTTGGGAGCAATCGTCTTCGTGAGTGTGAGATGTCAGATTTCAAGCCAATAATCTTTTAGTTAATAAACTGTAAACACTATGTCGCGTTATCAATGTCACCACTAGCATTATTTTCGATATTATTTGGATAATCGGACCAATCATATAATTAATCTCGACAACTACAAACTATTGACTTGAATGATAGGTTTATAGTGACTGTCAATCAATTTTTGATTTGTTTAAAGTGATAGTTTGGTCGGATAGCTGTGGTAGACCCCCTGATTTGATGTTAGAAACCATAGACGGTCAGCATATAGCAAGGGAATAAACTGCCTCCTTTCTTGTGAGTATTAAGACTGAAAGAATGTGTTATATTTCATAACATAGATTGTCCTCACGTAATTGTCATAACAAAGATTGTCCTCACGTAATTGTCATAACAAAGATTGTCCTCACGTAATTGTCATAACAAAGATTGTCCTCACGTAATTGTCATAACAAAGATTGTGCTCACGTAATTGTCATAACAAAGATTGTCCTCACGTAATTGTCATAACATAGATTGTGCTCACGTAATTGTCATAACAAAGATTGTCCTCACGTAATTGTCATAACAAAGATTGTCCACACGTAATTGTCATAACAAAGATTGTGCTCACGTAATTGTCATAACAAAGATTGTCCTCACGTAATTGTCATAACAAAGATTGTCCTCACGTAATTGATGCCCATGACAGAAAGTTGTTATTAAAGATATCTATGTGTGATACAAGTTCCTTTCTTTTAGAAGCTAATACTTAGTTAAGATTTCAGATGGGACCAGCCTCTTTTAGTTCATAATCTCACATCGAATAGAAGAAGTACTTATAACATCAACAGAAAGTCTAGATATGGAAACACTATACGGAGAAGGAAGCTACTATAGAAGGATTGTAAAGTGATATACCCTTACCAAATAAGCTACACTTTATCAGTTAAAATTTATAGATATATAAATATACTTGATATACTAGAGAGGATAAATATGCGTGAAAGGATTCTTCGCATGAGATGTGGCTAACAAACTGTATTTTTTTAGGTCTCCATCGAGGCCAACTCCTTGACGTGGAGATGGGGGGGGGGGGCGCGGCTTAGTCCAGCCAACAGAGGTTGGAAAGTAAGATTGCCTGACAATGAGCAGACCCACAGTCCTGCCCAAGCAAGCAATACTGTTGAAGTCGGAGATAACAAGCATCAATGATGATCTCACTCAACACAACTAGATAAGATGTCTTCACAAAGAACCTTTTCTTGGTGTGGCACTCTTCTTTCAACCGCGGACTCTAGTCTAAATTGGCTATATCAGAGCAGCCATAAAAACCTAGTCGATGTCACATTTCTAATAATCTACTCATTACAATCTTCAGAGTTATAGAATGTTTATTTTTTTTTTTAAATCACGTAAGATATGAAGAGTTAGTAACATTTGTTGAACAAAAATGTTCTATACTAATAGATACATATCATTGAACTTATGGTTACCATCACAGAGAAAGGGCATCTACAAACTCATAGACAAGTATGTAACTCTAATCATCTATAAATTCATAGACAAGATCGAAACTAATCATCTACAAATTCATAGACAAGAGCAAAACTCTAATCATCTACAAATTCATAGACAAGAGCAAAACTCTAATCATCTACAAATTCATAGACAAGAGCAAAACTCTAATCATCTACAAATTCATAGACAAGAACAAAACTCTAATCATCTACACATTCATAGACAAGAGCAAAACTCTAATCATCTACAAATTCATAGACAAGAGCGTAACTCCAACTTCAATGATACAATCTCGTATATATTTAAGTATAATTAAATAGGGAATGAAAACTTTAATGTGCTGAGTCATTTCAACCCAAGACCGTCCATTTTGGTTTAATCAGGCCACGTTGGGTTTTTTCTTCCTTGCCTGGGTAACACAAGTATACACCATCGAATAATTAAATACTGAGACTGGTGTTATTATGGCTAAGACAATAAGGGCATCCGTGAAACAAAGCACACAATCCAAAAAAGCAAAATTCATCTAAGATCTGGCCAAATTTCAACATCTCTCAGCTTCCTTCCATTTTGTTTGACTACAGAGATTCATTGTTACGTACGCAGTATAAAGCAAGAGCGAACATTAGATTCTGATTTAATATAAGGAAAAGTGATACTGAGACAGTTGAATTGACGAGACAATTGGGGGGGGGGGGGGGGTCAATATTTCTTTCCTACATAGATATTCAGGAGGTTTTTAAGATTCAAAACAGGTGTGGAACCGATTACAGATGAAGCTAGGCCGGAACATCAAATTTCATTTTAGAATGATAAGCTCAGTGCTAAAGTCAGAAAACGAATACATGAAAATCGTTGTTTGACTTTTAGCATCTTGACACACAAATGGGCTGTAGCAAGTAATGTAAAGCCATAACACAAGACGACGTACAGGAGTCTTTCCAGTATTCTTTAGATTGTGTCACTCACTGTATCAGTTGTCCATGCAATGTGGGCTCCAAATGGGGAGCAAAGAATAGCAGTACAGTTTACCTTCCATGCATGTAGTAGGTGGTGCGACGGAGGTTATGGGGTGGTGTTGGCTATCTCACTCAACTATAATAGTCAGTGACACAGAAACCGATGAATTCGGGTATGTCAGGTCATAAGGCACAGATATCGCAGCAAATTGGTAAACTATAACAACAAATTCCATTCTTCGGACTACATCCTGCGAATCTGCTGGAGTATGAGAATGAATGCAGAAGAAGCAATATCATTGAAAAATGGACTACTTGAACAAAAACACCATTAAAATAAATTTTCCTTTCCGTTTTTCCATTGTCGTATTACACACTGATACACACTGACACAGAGATATAGATATGATACACACACTGACACAGAGATATAGATATGATACACACACTGACACAGAGATATAGATATGATACACACACTGACACAGAGATATAGATATGATACACACACTGACACAGAGATATAGATATGATACACACACTTACACAGAGATATAGATATGATACATCATTTCTGCTGTTTGCATTTAGTGGATGTTATTTTATCTGTTTCTATATGCGATCTATTCTGTACTCCATCCTTTGTGAAACCAGGAAATAAGAGAGCAAATCAACTAGCTAAGGAGGGTACCATTGATGACCAACCAGATGTACTATTCGCTTACCATCAGAGAAAATAACGTGACTATAAAATTATGAACAGACCAGAACAAGTTTAAATTCTATGCCTTAGTAGCAGACACAACCTAGTCCTTGAAACATGTACACAAAATTCGCAATTGGCAACACAGTTATGTGTGCATGTTCCCCATCGAGGCCAGCACCATGTAATGGTGATTAGTTCACCCATCAGGGGCTGGAAACTAAGACTGGTCGGGCAGTCCCATTTGAGCAGGACCATAGTCCGGCCCAAGTACGCAGAGTGCTGAAGACGGAGGCAACCAGCTAAAAGGCGCACAGATAATTAGGATGCCATGCACAAAACACAATGGAAACATGTCTGCATCTATAAACTGATACAGACATGTTTCAAGTGAACGAAAGAAGAAGAAAAAAGTGTGCATGTGGACCACAGATAGCAGAATATATATTTCAAGAATGAATATGAGATTCTGAGACATACATACTTGTCCATAGAAATAACACTCGAATCAAAACTCTATAGATTCATGTATGAGCTGCAGAAGACAGTTAAGTTTATTTGAGAAGGAAAAATTACAGATATAGACATATTTTAAGCAAATGAAAGAAGAAGAAATGATGGATTTTTGTCTCTTTAGTTTTTCAATCTACATTCTTACAAAATTTATCATTACAGTTATAAATGTTATATGCTGCAATATATGTGCCTTTTGGCCTGAGACATCTGACTTCAGTATGCCTTCTGGGTTACTCTGACCTTCTATGCGATGTGACAACCAACCCCATCCTCTCCTTAGTTACCTCTTATGACATGCATGGCAGGTAAGTGTTGCTATTTTTTTGCACCCCCCTTCTCACAATTTACAATCTAAAAATATCTATTAGTTGAACTGGAGAATGAAATCTGGATCCCCTGAATAAGAATACAGTGAACTAGCCACTGAGCAACCATATCTCTCACATTTATAAAATATATGCACATTTTAAACTCTACTGCGGTCGATACGTTAAGCATAATTCTTTATATGTGTTCATTCTCAAACTCATACAGATTAGCAGGACATAGTCCAGAAAATAGAATATGGTTTACAGGTTCGATGCAATATCTGCGATAAAGTTGAATATTTCACTTCAACAACTTGAATATATTTAGTTAATATATAATAAACAAGTATGGACAGCGTTGTCATATAGTTATATATAATAAACAAGTATGGACAGCGTTGTCATATAGTTATATATAATAAACAAGTATGGACAGCGGTGTCATATAGTTATAAGGAATCTCTTAATTGTAGCCACTTGGTTTCAAATTGCGGCAAGGACTAGATTTTCATCTTTAGATGTACAATTTTTAACTTACCATGTAAAAGACATGGCGACTGTTATGTCCAAGCAACCCTTATTTACTGCTGTATCTATCTATTCATCTTTCACTTCCAGCGGAGCATAGGTCTTCAACAAAAATCTTCCACCTTGTTCTATCTTTAGCTATTGAATGCTCCTATTTATTTCCATGCATTACCCATCATTTATGTACATGTATCTAACTTTTTCCAACATGTATATTGTGGCTTCCTCTTTTCCTCTGGGTTCTAGAACTATGTCTATCTTACAATACTTATTTTTGCTGACACCAAAGACAATAGCTATATTGTTGGGCTAGAAGCAGCTACAAGCTAGTGATGGTGGATATATCTAGCAAAAGCAATCTGAACAACAAAGAGTCCTCTACAGTATGTACAAGGAATATTAGAGACACTTATGCAGTCTTGTGCTGTTGTGTCTTCTTAGGTCAACTCTTGAACATATGTTATCACTTTCTTATTTTTTTTTAATGCCATTCCTAATTCTTATTTGTTTCCCTTCCCATGGATCCATATCAATGATTGTATCATGCATACAAGAAAACAAGTTAAAAAAACCCACATAATACTGAATATTTTTCCCTGTCAGGGAGTTACAGGGAAGTTTTAAATAGCTTGTGTGATAAAGACTGCATGCCCTTGCTATTGTCACATCATGTTCATGGTTGGTTTTTTAAAATTACACTGACAGAAAAAAACCCCAGTATTCACTATCAAATCCTGGACCTCTCAGATGTTAGACCAAAGCTCTAACCTATCAGCCATGCACATATCTCCTTTTACATACATTTTTAATGAAATAAAAACTGAAAAATAAGAAAAGTGACCAGATCATTTGGTACCTCGTGAGACAAGTTGAAAAAAAGACATCACAGGATAATAATTATTGGAGTGTGAGTTTATCTTTCAAAGGGAACTAACAAGAAAAAATATCAGATGTCACCAGTAGTAGTTTCCCATGGATCTGCTCTCAATGCCAAATCATTTCATTAGTCTATAAACACTCACACTGTGACAAAGTAAGTCCATACCGTAATAGGTTAGTTTAGTTTGTTCCTTTCCTGCCAGAGGCAGCACATAGAGCAGAGGTTTTTATTCACCATGCGTTGAGGTTCGCTGCCTGTAGCTTTAGTTTTTGTGTGGTCTTGCAGCCTATTATTTCACCTTCTTTAAATATGGTGTTTTTAGGGTTGCTTAAGGCCTTCCTCATTTTATTTTACCCTCAGGTGTCCACATAAGGGATTGCTAGTTTATTTTGTTTTAATTTAGTCTTAAAACATGAACCAGGTATTTCCATTTGCATTTTCTTATGATGTTTGCCACATATTCTTGGTGTGTTTTGTTTCTGAAATCACTATTTGTGATGAAATCACTCCATTTTATGTTCATCAGTTTCTGGAGATATTTGTTTTTGAAGCTGTTTAATTTACTTGAGTTGATTTGCAGCTTTCACTTCCATACGTTAATACTGGGACAATACAGGAATTGAATATCTTTAGCTTGGTGTTTCTTCCTAGATCTTTGGATTTCCAGATATTAGTTAGAATAGGTTAAGCCTAAGTTGTAATTATTAAATTAGCAGGTCTACGATAACGGTCTACCAAAGGACCTAGATGTGAAGACTACTGTCACAGTCACTGTGGTGTGAAGAATACTTTTTCTTCGGCGATCATCACTCATTCAGGTTGGGACTCCGGATTCTATGATATAGGCTGCAGTCTGTTTTAGAGTTTCCACTGTGTCATACAATTTCGCTTCGACGCTGAATGGGGTGGGCCATGTCTTATTTCTCAGGTCTGTATGCTGGGGAAATTCTTGTAAGATATGTTTTGCTGTCATATTTGCAACTAGAAATGTCCACAATTAATTCAGTTTGGTGTTCCTGTGTAGCTTCAGTTCTGTTAAGACAGAGAGTGCATCTGCTAGTAGTACAATATTCCTGTGCACATGTTCTTTGTGTTGTAAGATCATTTCTTCTGCTTTCTTGAGAGCTTCCATTTCTGCCTTAAAATTGGTTGAGAGCTTACCTGTAGCTATAGCTAGAGTAACATCTTTCCTGTGGTTTAGGCTGAGGGTCACTCCTCCTCCTCCATTCTTGATTGTATTTATAGCTGCGCCATCTGTATAGGCATGAGTCCATGCATCCTGTCGGTTATTAACTGCAATGTGATGGTCTGTGATTCGATTTCTCTCCAAGTCTATCTGAATTCCTTTCTATTCTATACATTCTATTTGTTCTTTTAGTTCTGAGAGTCTGTATACCTAAAGGAGGTTGGTACTGACTGGTTGTATGGGCCTTGGTTTCGCTTGTCGTAGAGTTGGTGCCTTCTGTATCAGTTTCTTTGTATTTGCTGAGAAGTTCAACCGTAGCCATTCATTCTTTGGTGTATAAGATGGTTCAGGAGTCTCTAGTATTTTTCTACTTGTTAAGAATAACATCATTTGAATTGAAGTGCTATAGAAGAGTTCTGAGAATACCATGAACAGCAAGGAAAACAAACCAGGAGGTGCTAAGAACAATTAATGTCCGGAAGGCTGGCTTCTGAACACCATATTAAAGAAAAAAACTAGTTTTTTTTGGTCACATTAAGAGACACAACGGCATGGAGAGTGTTACTGGAGAGGATGATAGAAGGCAACAGGGGCAAAGACTGCGCAAGACGCCGTTGGACAAAAGACATTCAAGAATGTCACTAAAAGAGACTGGACAACTTGCTCAAGACAGCGGAGAATTCAAGAGATCCATAGGGAAGACTACGTTCTGGAAAGAATATGTCACATGATAATGGGAGTGATTATTTATTTTCAATATTGTTGTCTGTACCTTGTTAGATAGGGTGAATATTGTGTGCGGTTTTCTTATCATTAACCTTTAGCGCGCTAGTTTACAATTACGTAATATTCTTCTCTGCCGCAGCATTGGTTTTCGCAAATGTTACGCAATCGTCTGTGGCTGTTTTGAAATCACAATAACTTTTTCGTTGTTACAGATATTTAAACAATATTTGCACATATAAATAAAGAATTAAATTCTGCATTGGTGTGAGTTTTATTTGTGTGTGTGTGTGTGTGTGATACGAGATGTGTGAGAAAGTGATAAAGTCAAATTTAGACCTATCTCGATGTAGACCTACTGTATTTTTGATCGATCATAAGTTGTGAAATCTGTTGAATATTATATATTTAACATAATGGAAACACTGTGGAATACTTTATAATCACAAATGAAAAACTTACCTTTAATAATTTGCAAATTTCCAGCTGTTTAATCATTGATTTAACTGAATATACTATTAGCAAATAGTATAATAAACACGATTCATTGTCTTGTCGCATCAACATGATGCAGAAAACCACAAATTCCTCAAATTTCCGTGACAAAATCACTTTATATTGGCTTACCCGCCAATTTAAACAAAATGGCCGTAAAATTTCTACCCAATGTTGCTATCGGATTCTGTCAAAAAGTTACAAAATTTATGGAATTCAATTTTTTTTGTTCGGCATCGGGTTTTCCGAATCGGGTGGTAGATTTTGACTTCCGCGTCCAATATATGTCAAATACTGGCGAAATGCTTCGCCAAAGTGTATACACAGCATGCTAAAAGTTAATGATGAGCAACCATTTCTTGGTCCAGCTTTCTAGTTTGAGCAATGCCCCTTGCATTCTATTTTTTGCAAATGCTATTGCTTCCCCTTCTGTCCACAAAGCCAGGACATCTGCATACATTGCAGAGTGTACCCCAGTCAGTATGCCTTTCATAACATCATTTACATAAATTAAGAAGAGTGTAGGGAATAGTACACCTCCTTGAGGGACACCTTGTTTTAGTATTGTCTTCCTGCTACATTTTCCATGTATAGGAGTTTTCCATCTCTTATGTGACCTGTCTTTCTGGACTCTTGAGCACCACCTGCCCAGCGTAGTTAGTTAGAGGAGTTTTCTATGTTTTTCCTGTCTTTTTCTTTTACGGAATGGGGCTGGTTGGGGTCTAAGTGGGTTTTGCTGACCTCCCTCTGTGTATTTAGAAAATTATTTCCTATGTTCCCCTATCTAAAGCCTCCACCCTCCTGGACGTGCAGGCTGGGGGTCGATGACCACAGCTGTTGGTTTGAGCTTAGAGGCTCATACTTGCTTGATGCTGTCCGTCACTAGATGTATGGGGTATTTCAGTGGAGATATCATTGCCACCTGATATCCCACCCTGCTATGGTGGGCAACATCGCCAGTCTGTTCACGACTGCTTATTTATCCAGAGACCTGGCTTATATCGCAGCCAACCACCAGATATGGAGGATAGCTGTATCTGGAGACCATTCCACAATCCGCAACCTGTGGATGCTAGGGAATGCCCCCCCCCCCAGGTGTGAATAATACATCACCACACAATCATCATTAATAATTTAACTTAGATAGTAATTATTGAAAACTAATAATTTAATAAGGTTAAATCCTAGTTTAAGTCACCGTTGTCCTATAAATAGCACACTAGTGTTGCGGATTTCCATGTTACACCAATGAAATTATTTAAATTAATGGATTTCGTGACATCACATCTCCTGACACAAATGACAACAAGCAAACTTATAATTATAATTTTGATAGCTAATTTATGTTTTCATTTATAACTGATCCTAACCCGCATCCTCACCCCTAATGTAAATACTAATACGGAATTAATATGCCTTTTCAATTAATATACCGTAATTTTAAATACAAATTCTACTAAACACGCTGCAAAGGTTAGGACATACCTTGAAAGTAGAACAAAGGTTACAGTGGAGAATCAAACTAGGATTGAGCAATTTAATAATAATAATAGATTAACTTAATAATAGATTAAGCCTTGTAGGCTTACTCTTACTTAGACTTATGAAATTTAAATAAACATAATAAAATAAAAACATTAGTACGCCAAAACATTATTTACATTACTTATCATTTATTAGAAGAATGAATACATATTAAGATTATTATAATTTATTAGTTAATTTATTTCTGAAACAAAGGCATTTTATAACATATATATATTTTAATCAAAATAGTTTAAGCCTATTAACTATAGCACTTTGAACAAATATAAACAGTGCTACATCAATCACTGGCTAGGAGATTGGTATAATGATGAAAAAGAAGATATACGTCATTTACTTAGGATGGAGACTTCGATCTGACGAGAGAAAAACTTTAAACATAACAAAAAAACAAGGGTAGAGAAGATCCAATTCACATATTTTCTAATGTTTATGTTTTGAAGAATATTGTAAAAACCTTAAGGAAAAAGTAATATGCATTAATAAACAATGTAATTGTATTTACTCACCCCAAAATCTAGAATTATAGCCAAAAAATGATTCTTTCAGATCTTGTTTGTTCTTTCTCTGAATTGAGTCACACAAGATGACCATTGTGGCCCACTATAACACGGCAAGTGGAAACTATTTCGATAACTTCAAAGTAAAAGTTGAATCATGACAGCACATATCTAAACACAAAAAAGTATGGCTATTTACATATGAAATTTTCAATAGATAATTTCATTAATATGTTTAATACATTAGCGGTTATTAAGCTATTTGAAAAGAATTTATCTAACAAAACCGGCAAATTAGAACATGCAACTTGGCAAACTAAACATACGTGAAAAAGATGAACTTTACACACAGGAGAGTCACTTTATGGTTTGGTCATCAGATGCAATGGTTAGGTAATCTGGAAAGAATGCCGTGTGATTCATTAGTTTATAAAGCATATGCGAAGAGAGGAGAAGCAGAAAGAAGAGCCAAGAGTAGACATAGAGTACGCTGGATTGACAACATCAAAGAGTCATTACACGAACACCAAATAACATCTGAAGCTGCCAGAAAAGCGAGAACAAGAACATTGTATCTCCCTCGACACCCGTAACGGGTAAAAGAGGAAGGAAAGAAGAAGAAAAGAATCACTTTAGGCAGATCATTGCCTACATGTAACGTGATGATGATGTACATTCCTTTCTCACAGCGCTCAGCTTTATAAACCAGAACTTTTCACGAACCAGACCTTGAAAGGAACATTACACGAGTCGTTGGAAAGCAGCTTGAGGTAGTGGCCACAGACAGTATTTTTAGAAATCCAAATGAATTTATTAAGGACAGCAGCACACTCACTAGGTGGAACTATGAGGACAGACTGGAAAATGTACCAGCATTTAACCAGTGTTTTAGCTGAGGACATGAACGTGGACAAAGACATCAATAGAGTAGAGAGTGAATTTAATAGAGACATACTAGATGCTGCTAGTAAAACCATATGGGGGGGGGGGGGGGGCGCAAAAAACTACAAACCCTATTGGAATCATGAACTGGAGAAGCTGTAAAAAGAGATGGAAACTTCTAGACAGCAGGCAGAGAATAGATCTAGCCAAGAACATAACAACAAATATCAGCAAACAAAGGCTAAATTTCAAAGAGCCAAGTTACAAGCCAGACGAAGCAGCTGGAAGGAAAAAAAAATGGAGATTCGGAGTGATCCTTGAAAGAGGCACTAGGAAATTATGGAAACTGGTAAAACAACTAAATGATGAAGGCACAGAGATAAATGCAAGGATCACATTTGATAAAGATAGAAACATATCAACAGGAAAACACGCAGCTTACCTTGCAGATTCCTTTGTTCTTTTGCAAAAGAAAATAACGTCAAAGTTAGCCCATACAAACAACAGGAGATTCGAGAGAACCAGTAAAGTATTGGACAAGGAGAACCTATACTTGGTCATGGAGGCACCAATTACATTGAAAGAACTGGAGCATGCAATATCCAAATTGAAAATGAAAAAGTCCCCTGGAGCTGATGGAGTGTCCAATGAAATGATTAAAAACATGGGAGCTGCAGCAAGAGCAAAGCTACTGCAGATGTTCAATACAAGCTGAACCACAGGTTATGTTCCGAAGGCATGGAGGGAAGGGGGAAGCAATAATGATACCACTCCTCAATTACAGGCCCATCAGCTTTACAAGCTGCCTATGCAAAACAATGGAACGCATTATCAATCTTAGGATGCAGTGGTACCTTGAAAGTGAAAACCTTCTGGTATCACAGCAAGCAAGCTTTAGGCAGTGCTACTCTACTGAAGACCCAGGCGACCCACTTGTCCCAAGAGACAAAGGACGTCTTCCAAGATAAGAAACTGTACTATCAGCATGGATCTAGACCTCAATGGGAGTTTAAAAATTGTTTATGTCAATAATATTGTATTTTATATAACAATTTAATTGTTTTAAAAGATATTATATGAATTTAAACGTTAATTAATATAATGTAAAGTATCATTTTAGCATTTATGGCATATATTGTTCTGTCTTGACACTTGGCAGTGCACTATACATTCAAATTTCAAAATATATATTATTTGATTTCCCGCCGAAGACGGATGTTGTGGGCCAATCGCGTAAATAAAACGGCGACACAACACATTACCATTATCTGGACTACATCCTGCTGGAAATCTAGAATATATCCTGCTACAAGAGAGATCCAGCAGGAATTTGAGAATGAACGCCGAAGAAGAAGAATTTGAGTTTTGTCCACGCAAAATTAAAAACTTCTCGCACGACTCTTGCTCCGTTTTAATTCACTCTGAAACTATTCATTGCAAACAAAAGATGAAAATGTAGTTAATGTTTACACATAACAGTCTAATATTAACAATAGATTGAAATTGCGTCGAAGTTGCATTATTTGAATCTGCTTCTCACAAGTAAATACAATAATCACGTGGTTATCGTAGTGACGAATTAGTATAATAAACAAAGAAATATCGTAACAGATGTATACAAGCTGTGTTAATTACAAAGTCTTGTTCTATGGCGGGGAGGAACAGAGCTTGTCAATGACGGATAAGGTATCAAGTTTAAACCCCGCCGCACGACATAGTACACCGAGAACGTTCAGAAAGAAATGGCAAACTACCTCATGTAAATACTACAAAGAAAATCACTACAGCCAAAAAGTGCTGGGTTCATGGCTACATCCAACTAGGATATTGTTTGTTTACTCTACAACTGACTTAGGGAAGCTCAACATTGAAGAGAAATAATGAACAACTGTACCGGTGAAGTTAATTATGCAGAAAATGAGTCATGTATTGATGGTTGAGTTTTTTCAGCTATCCTGAGTCAACTAATAGAAATTGTCTAGATGCTGAGTTCAAGAGAAAATTTGACTTACGGTCAAAATGGTAATGCTGAATACCGGAAAATCGAAAAAATTGTACTTACTGCGCAAAACTGAAATCCAACAGGTAGATACAGGAAAAGGGTAATACCGTTTTGCCGATACTAGATAACACACATAATGACACACACAAATCGATGTCTCGACCAAAAGGCCTTTATCAAGACAGACAATTGAAACAAAGTTAAAACATAATGAAAGAAGTACGAGGAATTTTGTTTCAATTGTCTGTCTTGATAAAGGCCTTCTGGTCGAAACATCGATTTGTGTGTGTCATTATGTGTGTTTATCTAGTATCGGCACAACTTTATTACCCTTTTCCCTGGATCTACATGCTGAATACCGCATCATTTTGCCGTAGCATAGTTGGATCGTGGTAATAGTAGTTGTGGTGTAAGGTATGTGCCTACAATTACTACTGGTTGACCAGAAACTAGTCTAACCTTCAGCAACTATATTCTATATCATACCACGGGTGAGAGACTGCGCAAGTAAGTAGAAGGCACCTCTTACTAAAGGAATCGGTCCGCACAAAAAAAAAAGAACGCACAAATGAACGTTTCCGTTATTTATATTATTGATGATGAATAATGGGGACTATGATGGTGGAGGTGACATTATAAACAGACCAGGACAAGTTGCGATTCTCAGCAGAATTACAATTGACTCCACAGTCAGTCACATGTACACACAATTCATAATGGTAAACACAGTCATGTGTACACGTGGACAGACTACACAGACTGCTAAACATACATTTCGAGACTGTTCTGTGTATGACATGACGAGAGGAAAATATTGGCTCATAGAAATAACACTAGAATCAAAGCTATATAGATCTTTATATGAGATGCTATAGAATCAAAGCTATATAGATCTGTATATGATATGCTATAGAATCAAAGCTATATAGATCTGTATATTATATGCTATAGAATCAAAGCTATATAGATCTCTGTATGATTCGTAAAAGATGGCGAAGTTTATTGAGGAGACAAAACAAGAGATATGGACATATTTTAAACAAACGAAAGAAGAAGAAGAATTGACGAAGGTAAATAATGATAAAATCGAGAAGGATACGATCTCGTGTCACTCATGTTTCATATAACAGACTACCGTGTTACTATTCATTGTTTCATATAACAGACTACCGTGTTACTATTCATTGTTTCATATAACAGACAACCGTGTTACTATTCCATGTTTCATATAACAGACAACCGTGTTACTATTCCATGTTTCATATAACAGACTACCGTGTTACTATTCCATGTTTCATATAACAGACTACCGTGTTACTATTCCATGTTTCATATAACAGACTACCGTGTTACTATTCCTTGTTTCATATAACAGACAACCGTGTTACTATTCCATGTTTCATATAACAGACAACCGTGTTACTATTCCTTGTTTCATATAACAGACAACCGTGTTACTATTCCATGTTTCATATAACAGACTACCGTGTTACTATTCCATGTTTCATATAACAGACTACCGTGTTACTATTCCATGTTTCATATAACAGACTACCGTGTTACTATTCCATGTTTCATATAACAGACAACCGTGTTACTATTCCTTGTTTCATATAACAGACTACCGTGTTACTATTCCTTGTTTCATATAACAGACTACCGTGTTACTATTCCATGTTTCATATAACAGACAACCGTGTTACTATTCCTTGTTTCATATAACAGACTACCGTGTTACTATTCCTTGTTTCATATAACAGACTACCGTGTTACTATTCCATGATTCATATAACAGACAACCGTGTTACTATTCCATGTTTCATATAACAGACTACCGTGTTACTATTCCCTGTTTCTCTTTTGTCTCCCTGTAACATCGACGAGATAGATACAAAATATGAGTGAAACTTATGTATAAACACGAAACAAACAATAACATCGGTTACTTTCTTCTCGAGATGACATCGAACCAGATCAATTATCACTTCTCTGATAGAGATAAATTATCAACAGGTAGGAGTTTTTCTGTTGCTTATGCAAACATTTCATATTACATTTGCTACTAAAATTAAATGTTGATGTTTACCTTATCTAAGGCTGATAACTGAAGGAAGGGTATTAGGGGAAGATAGGAGATACTGTAACAAACATTGACCAAAGGCAATGTACCACGGTATTTATGCTGAATCACGAGGACAACGAAATCGAATTGAAAAAAGTTAACAAAAACTACAAAAATAATGTGAGCTAATTAATCTATATAGTCAAAATCTAAGAATGGTCAAGCACATATATTGGTAACAAACAGTAGCTATAAGACATATTGCCTTTAACATGTGCGGGTGAGTGGCAGCGCATCTAAGTAAAAGGCACATCATTAAATGTATCGCCAGCGCACATAAAAAAACGAGCCAATGGCCTTGTTTTGTTATATATATATATATATATATATATATATATATATATATATATATATATATATATATATATATATATATATATATATATATATATATATATATATATATATATATATATATATATATATATATAAATTTGTATAAACATTTACACTGAAATATTTATCGCTCAGATATCTTCAGATTATCTCACATGCGAAGAAAATTAGAGGGAGTATTGGCTATAATAGTAGGCAACGAAATTTGACACTTTCAACAGATAAAACAAGGTGTCAGACAGGGATGTGTACTTTCACATGAATAGTTCTCTGTGTAGAGTGAAGGCATATTGCGAACAATTGATTATAATCCAGGAATTTCTATGGGTAGTTATACCATAAATAACTTGAGATATGTATGCAGATGATACGGTTCTGATTGCCAAAAGTGAGAAAGGTCTACAAAAACTAATCAACATAGTGCTACAAGAAAGTAAAGACAACGGTCTTTTCGTAAATAACAAGAAATATGAAGTGGTGGTTGTTTCTGAGAAACAAAATCCATCAGTGTGAAAAATCAAGTTGAATGACACAATATTCAAACAGATAAGATTCAAATACAAGATTCTAGCATATTGTATTTATGTTCTGTAAACGTTTTTCAAGCATATATTGTATTTATGTTTTGTAAGCATTGCTCAAGCATATCTTGTATTTATGTTCTGAATAATTAACCGAGACCATCCACAGTAAAGCCTCTTATAGAGAATAAAAAGAAGAAACATGCTCTAAAAGACTGATTTTTATTCTTTCCATGAATTTCTTTGGTCATCCTTAGCGTTTTTAGCATGAAATTGCAAGTATATAAAAAGTTCCAACGAAAATCACGACAATAATTAAAAAAAGTCACGAATGAAGTATTGTTTACGTTCAGTTGACAAGTGTAGAACCATGTCATGTTAACAATCTTCTGTAACAATTGCTAAAAATAAAGAAAAACAGTTTATAATTGTTCTTTACATGATCACTAATACTTTATGACTCTTGATAAATAACAGAGAAACATAACGAGTTACCACTTTTGAATACATTCGTTCTCTTATAAGCAGGAACGAGGATTGCTATGAAAAAGTCTAACTTTTATTAGAGCCTACATATTCTCATCTGCAGTATATGGATGCGAATCGTTATAAAAGTGATAAACACAATTAAGGCATGTGAAACAAAATTTTACAGAAGAATTCTCATAATGCCATGAATAAAAAATATCACCAGTAAGGATATTCTAAGAACGTTGAATGTAAAAGAAATCTGGTTAAGACAACCAATAAACCCAAAACCCTTCAGGGTCGTAGGGGTACCACAATGGATGCTTCAGCACACAGAGTCCTCCAGCGAATTAAAACAATGTTCTTTCTAGAAAATTACAACATGTTAGCCATATCAAACGACATGACGTCATAGTAAAGACCAAGATGAGATCACGTGAGCAATGAAGAGATTATAACAAATGTTGGAACAACGTTTGTATTAAAATATATTGGAAAAAAAGAGAGACAGAAATGATACGATCAATTTAGTGAGAACATAATAATAAGTTTATCATAATATGTGTGACACATCCAAAAACTACATCCCAACTCTTCCCCTCGTAACTACAGGATGTCATCTATGCTAAATTGATGACGTAGAGTGACATAAAAGATTGTACACAGAAAACCAACGTGTCGTCTCGTGTGTCTTCCTCTGTATTGGATCACAAACTCATGGCAGTTTGATCTACAAACCTCAAGTACACAGAGGGGAACAACCGATTGAAATTGTTGTTTAGTGGTTCTGCAATCTCTTGTACGAATACGTTACAATAATATATTGAGTAATATTGGTGATAACATGCATCCTTGAATACAGATTACATATAAAACAAAGCAGACTGATAACTTATCGATACTTGAGTCTACAATACTCTGGCCGTATTAAAGTCTATATAATCTACATCAACTTGATGACTTCTAGTAAGCGTTTTTTCTGGATAAATTAACGTTCTTGTAAGTATTTATTGCTAATATTATTAGTGTTCTAGATTAGGAAAGGGGAGAGGGAAGTGCTAAGAATACCGCATTGCTCTCGTAGGGCACAAAGTTAGCAGATAACCAAGATCCTAAAAAGTACCTCCTCGTGGTGCACCCTGGGAACAGTAATACAGCGGCTCGTGGTCTTTCTAGTTTCTAGCCAAAACTTTTATGGGTAGTGTCCGTGAATTTGTAAACTGCATATAGAATGATAATTGAGTGGAAAACGACAAGCAATACTTCTGACACATACAACGGTACTGTCGCAACACATACAATGGCACTGTCGACACACAGTGTCGCAACACATACAGCGGCACTGTTGACACACAGTGACGTAAGACATTCTGGCCCGGGCAACAGAAACGGAGATGCATTCAAGGGCCGGCAAATGCAAAAGTCACGATATGGGTAGAAGGCATCACGTATATCGAGAGTCGTCTCCGCATGGATAACATATTGAGTACAATGAGATGGCAGCACAGCGCAGAGGGCAGCGACACTTGCAAATGGAACAGATACGTTACATGGAAATCGGAAATACAATTTTTTTTTCATTTAGAGAACAAGCTTCTAGTTCCCGGTGCTCCTAAATTTATGTAGAGACTCAGATTTGGACAAGTGGTTCACAATGTCGACAAATGATATCACAGCTAGGAGTGCGAATTAACCCAGGCTAAACTCTACTGTTGAGTGTTTACAATACCAAAATCATCCCGGGAGTAAAGAAAAAGGTTCAGTACCCGATGGACACATGCACAATACGTCTAATTCTGCGAGACAAGTTCATTGACATTGTAACCACTCGATCGTGATAGACGTAGTCGACCACATTTATATCCCTGATTACTGCCTTCTTGGGGACTGCCACCCAGGGATATCTTTTGACATGCAAAGTCCAAGGGAACAGTCGGTAATAAGTCGTCCCGACGTAGAGTAGGAAGACAGAAAAACAGGAAGTAGGAAAACAGATATAAAGACTGTCATAGACTAGGATAACCCACGCGAATTAAAGGCATGCCGGTCGGATGTTATAGACCATCCGAGGTGCAAATATCACAGCCATGCCGTAAACTAGCAGGACAACGTACTTCATGCTCCACGGCGGAAATCACAGCAACTTTCGTGTTGCTTATCAAAGAGCGAGCGGAGAAGAAGAAGAAAAAGAAGAGTATTCTAGATGATAATCAATACACGTTTTTTTCACATCGATATGTTTGTGTTAATCTAAATATTTTTCTAAATACAATTTTTATATATTTCATTTTCTTATACCAAAATTTTAATGTGTTTTAATTTTACTAAAATATATTTTATTTTGTTTTGCTAAGTTACAATTTTTTTTTTACTAAAACCTATTTTATTTTGTGTTGCAAAAGAAGATTTTATGTTGTGTTACTAAAATCTATTTTATTTTGTTTTAATAAAATCTATTATAATGCGTTTTCCTAAAATCGATTTATTTTACTGAAATCTGTTTGATTTTGTTTTAATAAATCTATTTGGTATTGTACACAGACTGGGGCTTGCCTCATTCTTTGGGTTCACACTTTTTAAGAACTCTACTCCGGTCGTTATTTAAGTTCATCCCTAGTTACAAAATGTCTATCGACCAACAACAATACACTACGGGTGTATTGGATCTTCGCGTTACGCACTGAAAGCCCCCCCCCCCCCATCCACGCATCCGAGGATGACCCAGGAAGACGGGAGTGGCTTTCAGTGCGTAGTGTGCAGATCTATGGTCCATCAGCAATCTTAGCAACTTTTGAATCTCGGATTACATTAACCCCTGTTTTTCATTATCCGTCTTTGTTCAGTAACGTCACGAAAGTTGAATGAAACTATGTATAATATTACAAAGCTGGAACATTTCGTGTCATATATTTCTGGTAATAAGTAGGCCCTAGTTCGTGTAAAGAACCATCTATTTTATTTTGTGTTGCTAAATCTCTTTAATATTTCTCTACTAAATATTTACAATAGTGTCATATATAAGTATATTTTTCAGGTTGAGTATCTAACTTGCTACGAATCATGGACATTCAATTCTCATCTTTCCTAATCATTTGTCTCTGTGCACTTATCTTTAGTAGCCAGGGTAAGTAATTCGTGATTGACATAACAACAACACTGTTTTTGGTTATCATTTGTAAAACTTTTGTACATAACATACATTCTAAGAAAACACAGACATTTGTAAAACTCTTTTACATAACGTACATTCTCAGAAAACACAGGAATTTTCTCACACAAGAAATTAGAACATTTTAAGATAATACCGTAAATTCTAGTTCTTAAGCTGGAGTCCTTCGGTCCTCTCATGGGTGTCAGCAAAGACTTAAAGAGATATTTAGATAATATACATTTACAATTAAAAGGTAAATACAAATATATATCTTTACTGTTTACCTTTTATTAGCAACATATTTCCATTATATTTTCAACTACAGACATTGTTTACTTTTGCTAACACACACATAATTCCTTTCTGAACATTTGTCAAATATGGAGTATATTTTGGAGTATATTTTGGAGGTCTGTGGTAAAAAAATATCTAAAATATGTCCGTGTCAGAAAATATATATGTAAAGGAGGTATGCAACCACCAAATTTTAAGAACCGGTAGTTTATAAATCTGTCTCACAATTGATCATCTACGATGTGTACTATGGTAATAAAACATAATTTTTGTTCCGAGTGACATGCGTTATCCTCTAGTTGATAGTGAGCTTGCTTAATAACCTCGCGTTACAACGTGCCAGGTTAGAAACCACGTGCGCATACAAATTAAATTCGGATCGTTATGTCACGCTTGACACGACCGCACCTCCAGTCGACCTAGCTGTAAATTGGTACCTGACGCATGACTTAGAGAAAATAATCACATCATGGAAGACAACTGGCCACCCCACCTAAAAGGTGCTGCGGCTTAGTCCATAAAAATATATCTTTATCCCCAACGGCAGATTCCTGTCATGTGACCTACCCTTTAACCTTTAAAAAAAGATGTAGGATTGCGTTGGGTAATTTTTGTTAAAAGTCTTTTAAAAAGAAATCTTTAAGCGCTATTGTAAATTGCAACATTTTGAAGTGTGCTTGTGTCACAGTATTTGATTGCTAGATCTAAATATGTGTTCGCATCACTCTATTTGTTTGAATGTCATCGTTATTTTCTTTCGTCTAACTCAGTGTTTACCAACGTGGGGCGCGCGTCCCACAAGGGGGCAATTTGATTGATCAGGGGGGCAATTCGAACATTTGTAGTTAAGCTTCATTTAGGAAATAATTTAATTTTTGAATATAAAAGAATATGTTTGTGTTACATATTGGAGCATCAGAATTTAAAGAAAGACGTATGTGGGGGCATGGTAAAAAAAAGGTTGGGAAACACTGGTCTAAGTCATTCAGTGTTCTTTTTACATAAATATAAATAACCAAACTGTCAGAGGATGTCCGACACAACGGAGAGTGCCACAGTAGCCAGAGGATGTCCGACACAACGGAGAGTGCCACAGTAACCAGAGGATGTCCGACATAACGGAGAGTGCAACAGTAACCAGAGGATGTCCGATATAACGGAGAGTGCAACAGTAACCAGAGGATGTCCGATATAACGGAGAGTGCAACAGTAACCAGAGGATGTCCGATATAACGGAGAGTGCAACAGTAACCAGAGGATGTCCGATATAACGGAGAGTGCCACAGTAACCAGAGGATGTCTGACACAACTGAGAGTGCCACAGTAACCAGAGGATGTCTGACACAACTGAGAGTGCCACAGTAACCAGAGGATGTCTGACACAACTGAGAGTGCCACAGTAACCAAACTGTCAGAGGATGTCCGACACAACTGAGAGTGCCACAGTAACCAGAGGATGTCTGACACAACTGAGAGTGCCACAGTAACCAGAGGATGTCCGATAAAACGGAGAGTGCCACAGTAACCAGAGAATGTCCAACACATCGGAGAGTGCCACAGTAACCAAACTGTCAAAGGATGTCCGACACAACTGAGAGTGCCACAGTAACCAAACTATCAGAGGATGTCCGACACAACTGAGAGTGCCACAGTAACCAGAGGATGTCCGACACAACGGAGAGTGCCACAGTAACCAGAGGATGTCCGACACAACGGAGAGTGCCACAGTAACCAGAGGATGTCTGACACAACTGAGAGTGCCACAGTAACCAGAGGATGTCCGACACAACGGAGAGTGCCACAGTAACCAGAGGATGTCCGACACAACGGAGAGTGCCACAGTAACCAGAGGATGTCTGACACAACTGAGAGTGCCACAGTAACCAAACTGTCAGAGGATGTCCGACACAACTGAGAGTGCCACAGTAACCAAACTGTCAGAGGATGTCTGACACAACTGAGAGTGCCACAGTAACCAGAGGATGTCTGACACAACTGAGAGTGCCACAGTAACCAGAGGATGTCTGACACAACTGAGAGTGCCACAGTAACCAAACTGTCAGAGGATGTCCGACACAACGGAGAGTGCCACAGTAAACAGAAGATGTCGGACACAACGGAGCGTGCCACAGTAACCAGAGCATGTCCAACACAACGGAGAGTGCCACAGTAACCAAACTATCAGAGGATGTCCGACACAACGGAGAGTGCCACAGTAACCAAACTATCAGAGGATGTCCGACACAACGGAGAGTGCCACAGTAACCAAACGAAATTAAGCAGTAAATAAAAAAAAAGGATAAAGGCTACTAAAAATCTTAACTATCAATGTTAAAAATAAATAACTAGCAATAAATCAAAGAACAAGGACAATTTTCCACGTTACGGTCCAACAGGGACCTTTCTCAAGAAACACATAACATTAAAAAAAAAAACACAACCATAAAAATATTTAAAACTGGGATGACTTGGATATGTTTTGTGGTGAGAAAAACATGTCCAAGTCATCACAGTTTTTAATATTTTTATGGTTTTGTGTTTTTTTTTATTCGTATGTGTTTCTTGAGAAAGGTCCCTGTTGGACCGTAACGTGGAAAATTGTCCTTATTCTTTGATTTCCTTGTTCTTTAATTTTAACATGAATAGTTAAGATTTTATAGTAACCCTTACACTTTATTTTGTATTTACTGCTTGTTCTTTTAACAATAGCTTTTTATTTATATCTTAATATGTCTTTGTTTCTCTTTTGAATTAGATGGACATTTTTTCGATTAGATCAGTGGCGTTGCTATGGGCATCAAGATGGGACACAGCTATGCGTGTCTTTTCATGGGACATCTTAAATTTAGTTTGGTCGACCTATGATGGTCCGTTCCTATCTCTTTTCAACAGATATATTGATGATGGTATCGTTGTTACTGTCATGTCCGAAACAGAATTGTTTCGTTTCATCAACTTCATCAACAATTTAAACTTTGCTATTCAATTCCCGTCTAACATCTCCACTACCTCTACCAACTTCATTGACAACATTTTCAGTATTGTCCCCTTTACCTCAGCACATCCGTCTATTATAAACCTACTGTTGCACATAGCTTTCTGCCTTACACTTCTTCTCATTCTCCCGCTTGTCACAACTCTCTACCCTACTCACAGTTTCTTCGCTTCGTCGCTTATGTTGTCATGACGAAGACTTTCTCGATAAATCCTCTGAGATGATTGAATTCTTCCGTAGACGCTCGTTCCCTAGCAGCAAACCTATCATCGGCTTGGTTCCGTGTAAGCCAGCTATCTCGCCTCCATACCTTGACTAACTACCAGGATTCTTCCTCCTCCTCTGATAGATTTAAACTTGTCCTTACCTTTCATACCCATAACTCTACTATTAGCCATATCTTGCTTAAACATTATTCCCTTCTCCAGTCTGATTCTCATACCCGTGCCGCTTTCCAGGACTTGCCGTTGGTTGCAAATAGGCGTGACAAAAATCTGAAGGATATCTTGGTTTACATCCACCGTAGGTCTTCTGTTCCCAACTATTTCGGTACTGCTCGTTGCTCACGCAGTCGTTGTTAGCATGTCATTATGTGGTTCATATACGTTCCATTTCATTTCCCAAGGCCACTTTCTCCATCGATGAGGCCTTTACATGTGAATATGTAATTTACGTGATCATATGTAAACTCTGCAGCAAGCCGTATCTCGGGAAAATTGGCTTAAGATTTAGCAACCGCTTCTGTAACGATCTTCATGCCATCAAGCACAGAAAACCTACCCCTGTTGCCACACACTTCAACGGCGTTTTACACCGTGGTGTTCTCGATATTCAAGTCACTGTCATCAGACCGTGCACCACCGATAATAGATCTAAGTAAGCTCTAGAAATTCGTCTTATTTTTTAGTAGGGTACCCTCAAGCCATTTGGATTCAATTCCAACCACTCTTTTGTCTAGTTCTCTGTTGGTATGGTCTTTATCTTTATTAATTTTGTTCCGTCATCTTTTTGTTCGTTTCATTTCCGCATATATTCACGTTTTTATGTACTTCCTTTATCTATCCATCCTGCATCTCGCGTCTACATTTCGTTGGGACACGTTTGTGTGTCGGTGTCATTTTTACGTGTCGTCATTTGATGTTAAGGTACTTATCTTGATAAAGACATTTAGGTCGAAACGTCGATTATGTCCTGTGTATTTTTATTTGTATGACTATATTTTGTGTATTGTTGTGAGTATTTTGTCATACGGGTATCCAATATTGATAGTGTGTTAGTTGTCGTTCAGTAAGACTTCATTGTCTGTATCCCACTAAGTACTTTTTGGAAAGTTATCGTTCATGGGTATTGTTAGTTTCTTGTCTTGTCCTCCTGTAGTCTAGTATTTGCCCATGGTAAAGGGTAAGTGGCAACACCGAACCATCATGCATCTCGTAAGTGGTGACTAAAAGGTCAAGCGGTGAAGTCGACTGCTCTTTCTCGTAGGTCATTATGTGACCTCAAAGCCATGTTTAACTTGGATGTGACATGCAGAAAAGAGCGAATATCACAGGCAGGCTGTAAACTATAACTAACGCATCCAGTTTTGTGGATTACATGCTGATAATTAGATAGTCTGAGAATGAACACAGAAAGACTATTGATATATAGTGTGCGTACAGACCAGGTTTAAAAAAAAAAGAATGTTTGCTCGTACATTTCTTGTGCCAAGTGTCTTACAATTTTTATTCTAAAATATCAGTCTACATGATAGCAAACATTTAACATATACAATCTCCCTGCTCAGCGGTTCTCGGATACAAGTTGTGACCAGGAATATGACGGAAAATCTGCAAATGTTCACCAGCAGCTATCGATATCACATACTTTGTATTAGACAGCTAGATGTGACAGTATATGTACACCTGAGGAAGATAACATATACAGACCCATGAGAAGGGTAACATATACACACACATGAGACGGGTAACATTTACACACACATGAGAAAGGTAACATATACACACACCTGAGAAGGGTAACATACACACACATGAGAAAGGTAACATACACACTAGGGCTGGTACTGACTAAAATTTTCTTGTTCGATTAATCAGAAAAAAATTTCATCGATTAATCGATTAATTAGAATGCATATATAGATCCAACTACTTGTATCTGATCTGCAACAATCCATGAATTAACTTCACAGTTCACATAAAAATGTTATAAATTCAAACTGTAGCAGTGACGTAAGTGGTTTTTCTAAAACTTAAAAAAAACCGTAGAGAGTTAGTTTAATTATAAAACGTATACAATATACTGACTGTCAGTCCCTTTATTAAGCATCACTTTTAGCCAGTCACGCAGACAAACCAAAGCGTTTACATTTTCTGGCAACAGACATGATCGCATTTTATTGACGATGTACCCTGAAGAACTAAACAGTCTTTCGCACGGAACAGATGTTGCCGGTACACAAAGAATTGTTTGCACAAAACTGCCTAGGACAGGAAAACGATGGTTATTAAGTTTCCACCACATGAGAGGATCCTCTGTTTCTGGAATGGGAGTTTCTTCTTGGTTCCGCGTCAGCTCGGCCCGTGTACCATGTACTGATTTGTCAGCTCGGACTGTGCACCGCGAACTGCATCTGATTTGTCAGCTCGGACTGTGCACCGCGAACTGCATCTGATTTGCCAGCTAACGAATGCGATTCAGAATCGCTCAGCAACATAGTAAGTTTTTGTTTCTTCGGCACGGGTGCTTTTGTCTAATCATTGCCTTTTTTTCCGAGCCTGTTGGACGTCCTACTGGGTGTCTTTTATCGTAGAAGTCTCGGAATGCATTGGACAATGCTGTCTACACTGCTTCACTTTTCTCTCGTCTTAGACAGGTGGATCTAAGGCCACAGCCATTTGCAACGTTATTAAAGCATTAGTGCCTTCAATTCTGTTTGTGAAGTCGTTCAATATTGCAGTTTTGAATCGTGAAATATAACCTGGATGGTCATCATTAACCATTAAAAGTCTACGCAAAAAAGCCTCTAGCGGAAGAGCGGCAGAACATGTCACATACTGTTCACTCCCAACATATTCCGTAGCATCTGCAAGTGATACTAAGACTGACGTATATTTGGCCATTTTGCCCTGATTCTGTCAGGTTAGGTCCACAGTACTTTTTTGGATGATCGATGTGATACTGTATTATGGCATCTTTGACTTCCAATAATCTGGCTAACATCATGTAGGTACTGTTCCAACGAGTTGCCACATCCTGCTGCAATTTGTTGAACATGACATCATATTTCGACAAAGATGCAGTAGAATGGCTTCTCTTCAGTTCCAATGTGTTGGCCGAGCTGTGCTTGAAATGTCCAACTAAGTGTCGACATTTTGCCACAAGAGGTGATGGGCCAGCTACTTTCAAACCTGCTAATATGCTAAGTTGAAGACAGTGTGCAATACATGGTATGTGACTATAATCCGTTTGTCTGATAGCAGCGACCATGTTTCGCGCACTGTCCGTTACGATACGAATTTTTCATATAAATTCTTCATAGAAATTAGCAACGTTTTCACCAGTGTGTCGTTCGTCAACACGTAAGCAAACTAAAGCAACTGATGTCAGTTTCCAGTCGGAATCAATCCAGTGTCCCGTTATATCACAGTATTATTCATTGTTGTTTGAGGTCCAAAAGTCACTAGTGAGTGCAATACTGTGAATGCTTTCTATAGCTCACATATGCTCTGTTAACTTCTTGTCGTACAACCAATGCCATTATCAATTGTACGGCGACTGGGCAAATTGTAAGTCTTGTTTTGAGGAGCTATACATAGTACTGTCTGTAGTCCATCATCTTCCACAATTGCCGTCGAACGTCCTGAACTGGCAATCCTTTGGGCAATAGAAAATTTCAAGTCCACTGAAACTTTGTCGCTCACAGGATTGTTTGACTGACACGATAAAAAATTAGTTATTGATTGTACTTGAGAACTCTTCTGCACGTCAATGTCGACAACGTATAGATACTTGAGCGGATGTTTGTGCTGAATGTGGTAGGTCAGCGATGTATATGAACCCCGAAAAGCAAATTGTTTATGGCAGTGAAGGTAGTAAATTTTGTCGCCTTTGCCATCAGCAATTGGCTTAAAATTAAAATGTTTACTCAACTTTCTGCTTAAATGCTTAACTTCAACGGTGCTTTTATTAGTTGTCATTTTTGTTTACATCTGCACGTCTAAATAAATAAAAATAATACGTGAGAAAAGTAAGTAAGTAACAAAGTAAAATTTATATTTGTTCTTTATTGTTTGTACTATGTATAGGAAACGTCTATTACATACATATTTCTGTTATTACATACATATTTCTGTTATTACATACAATTTCTGTTATTACATACATATTTATGTTATTACATAATATTTATGTTATTACATACATATTTCTGTTATTACATACATATGTCTGTTATTACATACATGTTTCTGTTATTACATACATATTTCATCTATCCGCACCAAGTTGTTAAAATATTATTTGGCTACTACTTAAGGAATAGTAGAAGTTGTAGTTGTAGTAGTAGTTATAGTAGTAGTTGTAGATGTAGTAGTAGTTTGTAGTAGTAGTAGAAACAGTGGTAGTAGTATTAATAGGTGTAATAATAGTAGTACTAGTAGTAGCTGTTGTTACTATAGCACTAATACGAGTAATAGTTGTAAAAGTGATAGTAGTAGTAATTGCTATTTTGTAGTAGTATTAGTAGTAATGGGAGACATGGGCTTCCCCAAACATCTAATACATCTTATTGAAACACTGTATCACAAACAACAAGTAAGAGTGGAGGGAGAATCATCTGAATGGTTCACTGTTCAAAGTGAAGTGAGCAGTACACTCTATCCCCATACCTTGTAACATCTATGCAGAGAATATAATGAGATATGTAAGAGAAGAACTAGAGGAAAATGAGTTTCATCCAATAAATATCGGTGGGTGCAAGATTCTAGAAAAAAAAGATAGGCAGATGACACAGTACTCCTTACTACGCATCCCGAGGGACTGAAACAGCTAATTACAACAACAAATACATACAGTGAGATCCAAAATCTATATCTAAACGCACAGAAAACAAAAATTATGACAACAGACAAAACAAAGATCAAACCAATAATCAACATAGACAATATAGAACTAGAATGTGTAAACAAATTCGAATATGTGGGAGCAAATATAAACAGTTCCGGAGATTGTTCAGTCGAGATTAGAAGAAAACTCGCAATTGCAGCACTCAAATTAAACACATGAGAAAGCTACGGCAAAAGAGTAATAGCGATACTAAATTAACCCTTTAAGATCATGTGTTTTCCCAATGGCAACTTTAGAGACCTGGACTTTAAACAAGACAATATCCAAAAGAATAAATTCATTTGAAACAAGAACATTGACTTTTTGAAATTACTAAAACTAAATGAAGGATGACTTCTAAACACAATCATAAAATGGAAGCTGCAGTATTTTGGACACTTAAAAGTGACATGATGACATTGAAAGGCTGATTCTAGAGGGCAGGAAAGAAAAGAAGAGGAAGACCAAGAAGACGATGGACCAACGACATAGAAGAATATATGCACATGTCTCTGGTCAATGCAAGCCTGTTTGCCCAGAACAGAGAGTCGTTCAAAGTATCCACGACGAAGACAACTCTCTGGAAAGAATATGACACTGATATATTTTTAGTAGTAGTAGCAATTGTATTTATAGCAGCAGTAGTATTTTTGTTCTAGCAGTTGTAGCAGTTGTTACACTTGTTTCTGTTATTGTAATATTCCCTGATCATAGAAAAGTGTAGGGAATTCCAAACAGACCTACACATGTGCTTCAAAGATTACTCAAAAACGTTCGTCTGCGTCCAACATCAGAAACTATGGGAGATAATGAACAGCATGTGTTTCTCAAGACAACTGATTTATCTAATAGAGGAACTTTACCAAGATCAAAAGGCTGCAGTGAAGTTAGAGGGCGATCTCTCAGAGTGGTTTGAGTTACAGAGTGGAGTAAGGCAGGGATGCACACTCTCCCCATACCTGCTCATCTTCACAGAAAATATAAAATATAATGAGGAATGTGAGGCATACACAACGTTGACTATCACGTTTTAAACATAGGTGGCTTCGAAATCCCTGAACTACGCTACGCAGATTACACTGTACTTCTTTTAAATGATATAGATGGATTAGAACAACTAATCAAGAACACAAAGAAATATAGCGAATCATAAAACATGTATTTAAACACGCAAAAAACAAAAATCATGTCAACAGATATAACAACACAACAACTAAAAATCAGAATAGACAATACCGAGATAGAATGTGTTGATAAATTCTAATACTTAGGAACAAACATCAACGGTGCAGGAGACTGCAGACAGAAATAAGGAAAAGTTTGGCAACGACATATTGTAAAATAACACAGTTGAAAAACAACAAAATAGAAACGAAGTTGTTAATGCTACAAACTTTTATTTTTCCGGTTGCAACATACAGCTGTGCAACATGGACCCTAAGTAAGACAGCGGCAAAGAAGATCATCGGCTTTGAGATTAAATGCTACAGAAAGATACTTAGAATATCATGGAAGGGGAAAAAAAAGAGAAACTCAGATATTATGAACACATTGAAGATTCCAGAGTGTTGGTTTCTAAACACAATAGCAAAACACCTACACCTACAACTACACCTGTTTGGTCATATAAAGAGACATAACTGTTTAGAAAGACAAATAATGGAGGGCAGAGTATCTGGGTAGAGGAGAAAGGGCAGATCAAGAAGACGATGGACTAACAACATTAAAGATAACATGAATACATCTTTAGAACCTGCAAGCTGCATTGCCCAAGACAGAAGGGGGTTCAGAGAGTTCAGTGCGAAGACAAAAGTTTGGAAAGAATACGTCACATGACTGTTGTAGTAGTAGTGGTAATAGTAGTGGTAGTAGTAGTAGTAATAGTAAAAGTAATAGTAATAGTGGTAGCAATCGTAGTAGTAGATAATAGTAACAATAATAGTAATACTATTTGTAGTAATTGTAAAAGTAATTTTATTGTAGATTTAGAATAGATTTACAAATAGTTCAATTGTTTATAAAAAACAAAAGACTGAATATATTTTTAATTGCCCGCAGGTTTACAAGTATCCATGGATATTAATCCTGGAAAATATTTTTGTGGACACCTCCAGTGTTGGAATAACGTCATTCCAGAAGGAAACATATTTACTACAACATATATGGCGATATATGACACTACCCAACCAGGCAATAGGACCAGAATAGCAATCGTTTCCTCAGATGGAACAGGTTTTTTCCGTAAATCAAGCTAAAATCAATGATGTCAATGGGACTGGTAGCATCTCTAGATACCATGCTAACGTCACCTTAGATTTCAGAAATGAAATTGACTGTTTATACGGGAATTTCCAGTGCGAACTAGAGTTTGTAAACACAGCTGGACAGATCGATTTCATCCGTCAAAATGCAACAGTTGGAAATTCTAACAACCTCTGCAACTGCCGTAAATATATTTTGGTCTTATTTCCTTTATCACCTGTCAATCAGAAATAGAAATGCATATTGATTGTCTTTTCTCTGCTTTTGCTGTAAGACGTTTGGTCTCTTGACACGCAGTACTATTCACGTCTCAGAATGTTGGTAACTACTTCAATCCACTTTCTTCTAGGTCTACCTCTGTATCTTGCTGTTTCAATTTTCATGTTGTATGCTCTTGCTGCTGACCAATAAGGGATCATTCTCATTAAGTGGCGGTACCATTTCAGTCTCTGTTTTTCAATACATTTGACCACAGATGTTGTTCCAACAGTTCTTATAATCTTTTTCATTCCTCACATGATAAAACTGGTTAAAAAAAAATTAAAAAAAAAATTGTATAAACTTTTAAAACTGAATTAGGAGCATTTTGTGTAACTGAAGCCGAAAATGACATCCATTTTTCTCAATCAGGTCAGGTTTTTTTTCTAAATTGATTAAACAAAATTATATTCTCTGACTATAGCCTTCTATTCATAACTACATTTTGGTGATAGTAGTAGGTGATTTATGTGTTACATTTCTCACATAAAAAGTATTTAGCAGAAAGTATTAAATGTTACAAACATGGAATTATATAAATGAAGAGAAAACATTGAAAAATGTAAGGACATGTAAATTATGTCATCACTCAGCAAAATTCAAGATATAAATTTCAATTTCTTTGACTGTCTCGAGTGTTCAGCAGCAGGCATGTCTCTCTTCAGAGTCCAGCAGTAATCAGCCATCATTACTGTATCCCAATGTCCTTGGTACCTGGTCACCATCTCTTTTATGTCCTGATGGAACCTCTCCCTGCTCGTCACTCATTGATCCAAGATTCTCGGGAAAACAAACAATATGCGAGAATAAATAATGCGTTTTTATGCTCATGTTGCATCCAAGGTTTTTGAAAGCAGTCAGCATATTGTTGACAACTTCTTCATAGTTACTGGCTTTGGTGTTGCGTAAAAAATTCTCCACAACCAGAACAAAGGCCTTCCATACTTCCAATTCAAATTTGTTCATATTTTTAAAAAAACTCAGGATCTCTGATGAGCTGACGAACTGACGATCGCTAAAAGTCTTTTCTTCTTCATCCTCCTCTTGACCTTCTAGAAACTAGAAGAATCTTAATCACTGCTGTCAGTGGGTTCTGCATAGACATGTACTGGACATTCACCAGAGTGAGCTACACGAGGATGTGCTGATTAAAGATCAGGATACTTGAGGAGATTTCGATTCTTTCTATTGATCGCAATCACATCAATAGCGCAGAAATAGCAGTCAGAGACATAGTTTGTGGGGTACCTCCAAACCTAGGGTATTCCAAATTTCAGACTGCTCTTCTTGCATTTAATCCACTGACGAAGGTATTCAGTGCATGACTTGCACACCATGTGAGGAGCCCAAACTTTATCCTGGTCACCAAGTTGTTTACCAAAATACGCAAGGTAAGCTTGCTTTATGAAAATTGTGACTGGATTCTTATTAGAAACGAGGGTGTGTTCACAGAAGATGTAGCAGAAGATGTTAGGCTTATTTCTGCAAGATCTTCTAGTTGAAGCCATTTGAATCACTTCAAACCTTAAAAAAATACACAAAAAATAAAAAAAATTAGCAATACTAGTAAGTTTAAACATGTGAAATCTGTATAATTTGTATATTTCAAGAAAGATTTATAGATTTTGCAACATGTAGCGTGAAAATATCCATACACGTGACAATAAAATACTTGCTTTCTATATCATTTGTCCTTTTAAATAGGTTAAAAAACACACACTTTTGATCCAATGTGTGGAAATCATTTGTCGTTTTACTGATTGATTTGACATGGAATGTGACCCACCTATAAAAAAACATCATGTAGTGCTAGATAAAAAACCTGACCTGATTGAGCAAAACAAATGTGATTTTTGGATTCAACACAATAAAATTATCCGAAATCTGTAAAAAAAACCCAATAGACAGCAAATTTGATGTTGACCAGTGTAATGGTTCTTATAGTTTTGTTTGCTGCTTTTCTTAGACCTCTGAATTCACACGTAGTAAGCTTTCTCTCTTGTTCTTTAGTTAGTGTCCATGTCTGACTTTGATAATACAATGTTGGCATGAAGATTGAATTTCTGTTTTCCCTGTTTGTTTCCATCTGCGTAGAGTTTTGAAATAGTAATGTAATATAATAAAGATGACTGGGATGGTAGGTAGAAGGACAAGTAGTAGGACATTACAACTTAGCTAGTGATAAAGAGGTCTAGGGATGGTGGAAGTAGAAGTACAAGTTGTAGAACATTACAAGTAGGATTTATTATTATTATCACTGTATTTTGCATATACGTGTACTAATGTGACTTCTCTCATTCTCTATTAATTGCATGCGTATTATTCTTTCTGAAGTATATTATATGTCTGTGGTGTACTTGGTTTTCTTGGATGTAACAAAAAACTACGCCATGACTACCTCGAGAGTTCTAACTTCACAGCTCCATATCAAAACATAGTTCTTAATTCTTTAAAAAAAAATGTTGTTTCGTTTTTTTCTTTGTGTCAGCATTGTCTAGAATCTCTATGTGTTTACTTTCCATCAGTTCTATTAACTGATTTTTAAATCCTAATTCGATTAGGATAGATCTAGATTACTTAATCGTATGCTAATATTACCCTTTGTTACAGCTAATTTCATGACATTGTTACAGCTATTATCATGACATTGTTACAGCTAATTTCATGACATTGTTACAGCTAATTTCATGACATTGTTACAGCTATTTTCATGACTTTGTTACAGCTAATTTCATGACATTGTTTCAGCTAATGTTATGACATTGCTACAGCTACTTTCATTTCATTGTTACAGCTAATTTCATGACATTGTTACAGCTATTTTCATTTCATTGTTACAGCTAATTTCATGACATTGTTACAGCTAATTTCATGACATTGTTACAGCTATTATCATGACATTGTTACAGCTAATTTCATGACATTGTTACAGCTAATTTCATGACATTGTTACAGCTATTTTCATGACTTTGTTACAGATAATTTCATGACATTGTTTCAGCTAATGTCATGACATTGTTACAGCTGTTATCATGACATTGTTACAGCTAATTTCATGACATTGTTACAGCTAATTTCATGACATTGTTACAGCTGTTTTCATGACTTTGTTACAGCTAATTTCATGACATTGTTACAGCTAATTTCATGACATTGTTACAGCTGTTTTCATGACTTTGTTACAGCTAATTTCATGACATTGTTACAGCTGTTTTCATGACTTTGTTACAGCTAATTTCATGACATTGTTACAGCTAATTTCATGACATTCTTACAGCTGTTTTCATGACTATGTTACAGCTAATTTCATGACATTGTTACAGCTAATTTCATGACATTGTTACAGCTGTTTTCATGACTTTGTTACAGCTAATTTCATGACATTGTTACAGCTAATTTCATGACATTGTTACAGCTGTTTTCATGACTTTGTTACAGCTAATTTCATGACATTGTTACAGCTATTATCACATATCAGATGTCCATCTTATCCAGACGACTGGATCAGGTTGAAAATGACAGCTTGATTCTGGAAGAAGAATTGGTTTCACTGAGACAACAAAACAACTTCCTTGTTCTACAATTGGACACACTCTCAAGACAAGTGTCCGGCATCCTTAACTCCATGAAGACATCCACTCCAGGACCTGTAATAACTACACAACATAGGACGGTAAGATCGGTACCTTGAACAACCCTTAACAAACACAATTTCCAATAGTATCATTCAATGCGGTGCTGAAAGATGCAGGCGATATATCTCTAGGTTTAGGAATACATTTTTGCCATGCATGTATAAGAAGTAAACTAAAGTGTTGTTGGGGGTGAAATTGTCTATATTGTGTCACAGTGAAGCCACGATTACAGGTCGGATATATGAGACCTAAACGAGTATTTATCACAGTCAAGCTATGAAACATAGTACAACACATTGTGTTCTACATTGTGTTCTGTTAAACTGCGGTAGCTTGATAACACACATAGAAGACGAAGGAACAAATAATGATAACAGTGTTGAACTAATAGCCCACGTAATCTATATACAAAAGTTAGTTGCGTATTCTATTCAGGGACGTTGTCATGAAGACGGCAGACCATGATTATAGTGGTGCTTTAAGTAATGTGTACATTTATCATGTCGCTTATCTAGTTTCCTTCAGCGCCTAATACGGTGCAAGGGGCACAAAACAGTGGTCTTCAGTTAGAGCGATGTGATGCTATGGTGTATAAATCTTGTATGTTGTTGAGATACGGTCATGCCCTTTTCGATGGTTGTTCTTGGAAGAGTTTATCTTGGTCGCCAACTCTTTCTTTTTTTTGCTATCTGGTACACAATTTTAATGTTTGCAATGGTTCTATTTTCATCAATTCTAATACATCTCCGATTTAAGTTCATCATTTTCTTTCTATAGTTGTACAAACGTATTGCTGTGTGGTGTCTTCTCTTACTTGCTTGTTTTACTTGACCAATAATTAATAATTCTATAAGCCATTTATTTTTTTTAACTCAATTTAACTTTTCTTCCATTGCTTCTATTACTTTCCATCGGTCACAACCATATGTTAATACATATATTACATTGAAGTTAAACAGTTGTAGTTGGGTAAATATACTTACTGTTTTTTGATTTTCAGATGTTAGTTTTTGTGTCGAATCTCCATCTTGTGTCGGTTTGTTACCCAAGTAAAAAAAGTTATCAACTTTCGGAAATTGTTTCTTGTTGAGCGTGAGATAATTCAAGTTCGTAGAGTTCATAATCTTAGTCTTGAAAATTTATATATATACTGCTAAAAAAGAAAAATAAACGCTACGATGGACATCAAGTTACAAAAAGTATACCAACATTTTATTTGACAGAATTAATGTTTCAACATTGGCATGAAGACATTTTCAGACTTTAACAATGAAGTTGGTTTTTTTTCGTGTGACACCTCCATAATTCAGTCAGGTATATGATCTCTTCTGGCCTTTATCAGAGAACGACATCTCCTTGACATGGATCCGATTAGCCGTTGGATCTATTGTTGTGGGATGGTTTCCCGCTCTTCCCGTAGTGCAAAAAACAACAGTAGGAGGTTGACTGGAGTCACGTCTCGCTGGCGGAGTCGCCATTTGAGTTCATCCCATAAGTGTTCTATGTGGTATATGTCTGATGATGGGCGAGCGTTATACTGCTGACAAATGCACACCGTTGCAGCCAAATTTGGAAGGACTCGAGGACGAACAATTTCAGCGACGTGTCGCTCGGCATTCAGACGTCCTTCAATGTGCATCATGTCACTTCTTCCTATGAAGTTTATCGCTTCCACATCAGTACACCTCCACAATCATATGGAGGAGCCTCATCAACGCTGTTCTGGCGTAATGCTCACGGACTCTGCTTTAAACACTTCTCCGTCTATTGTGTCGCTAGAGCACACACACACACAAAATTACTAAATCAAACCCGTCTCCAGTCATTCCCAACGGTCCATTGACGATGCTGGCTCGCCAACTACAGTCGGCTTTGGCGATGTCGGTCCGTAAGAACATGACCTCTGTATGGTATTCTAGCCCAAAGACCAGCGTAGTGCAGCCTGTTTCTGACAAATATATCTGAAACTCCACGATCTGCTGGTATTAAGTGGATTTTAGAAGACACAGATGTAAAAATGATTCTTGAGGTGACGCAGCCGTATGAAGCAGTCTTTTGCAGGAATTTTAGCTCTGGGTCTTTCACTGCGCCCCCGATCTGCTACTGAGCCAGTTTGTTGGAATCACCCCCAAAGGCAACTAATGGTACTTCTAACTACATTAAAATGTCTGGCCACCACACTTTGTGATCTTCCGGTCTGTAAGCGTCCAATGATGATGTATCGCTGTTCTGTAGTGAGATGAACCATACCTGCGCGTTTAATTTTCAACTGTGAAAATTCTGCCTATTCGAGGACCGTAATTTTATGGGCATTCAATAATATGGTCAGAGACTTTCAGTTGTCAGTAAGTTTCACCGGATTCTCATAAACCTGTCATAAGTTATTGCTAGAAATGTTCTTTTACACTTGCCCGCTTTCATTACCTCACGAATCACGAGGCGAGTACAATTCAGGTAACCACGAGAAGGTAGTCACTATGTTACAGTCGATAGGTTGAATGATATCCAATTAGCGAATATATTTTATAAAAGTAACTTCAAAAACGTTGCGTTTCTTGTTTTTGAAAAATATACTTGTTACTAACTTTCCGTGGATAACTGACTTTTAGTCACCTTATGATTCGTGAGGTTATGAAAAACGTCGAGGTCAAAACAACATTGTTGGCAATAACTCGTGACAGGTTCATGAGAATTCGGTGAAATTTAATGACAACAAAATATCTGACCATATTATTGAATACCTATAAAAGATTTACGGTCGTCGAATAATTCGGCTCCAAATTTAAAGCGCATGTATGGTTCATCTCACTACATAACAACGATTCATTATAATTCGACACTCACAGACCGGGCAATCACAAAATGTAGTGGCCAGGCAATTTAATATTGTTATAAGCACCACTAATCGATTTTGGAGACAATTTTCAACAAATTGGCTCAGTGGCAGACCGGTCACAGAGTGGAAGACTCAGTTACAACTTCAGCCGAAGACCATTTGGTGAAACAAGTCACCACAGGAATCGATTTTCATCTGCGTTCTCCATAGCCCACTCAATGCCAGCAGCTTGTTGAATTTAAGATAAAACGATCAGAAGCCGGCTGCACGACGCTGGTCTTTGGGTTAGAATATACTACATAGGTCCTGTTGTTACGGATCAGAATGACCAGAACCAATTGCAGTGGGCGAGCAGGGGTGCAAAAGGAACACATTGCTCTAGGCGGACCCAGGGTTAGCAGATAACCAAGATCCCAAATGTACCTCCTCGCGGTGCACCCTGGAAACAGAAAACAGCAGCTCTAGCTGATTCTGGCCAAATCATTTGGGGATCGTGTCCGAGAATGTGGAGGAAGCAGATAGAAAGAGATATGACTGCAAAAGAGACAGACAATATCTCCGACACTATTTGTATCACCACATACAGCGACACTGTCGACATACAGTGACGCCTGTTAGTCCAGTTAGAACATTGGAGAGGCGGCCAATGTAAAAGGCACGTAAAGGTGAATGCATGGAAAGAAACAAATATATGTCATAATGAGTACAATGACATAATGAAAGGGCAGAACAGCGCCAGAGGGCAGCGCTAACTACTAATGAAAAGTGAAAAGTTCCTAGGAAATGGTAACAATAAGCTCTGTTAGCTCGAGACGAGCTTCTAGTTACCTGGGATCCTTATAGGTAGAGATCCAGACCCAATCGTGGGCTTTCGGAAAAGCAAGAAGACCTAAACGAACTCTAATGTCGAGCCTTCCTATACCGGAAATATGCTCGCGTAGAGAAAGGGTTCCGAACCCGATGGGCTCAGGCAAAAAGGGACAACGATTTTAGCCCTGGCCCAACTCTACGGTCAAGCTTTCCTATACCGGAAATACACTTGCAGAGAGAAAGGGTTCAGTACCTGATGGGCTCAGGCGCTATTGGGGCAAGGTCGCTCAGCTCGAGAACGCCTTTCTCTCAAACGCGTGGTGTGAGACTCAAACTTGTGCGAGGGGTTTACGAGGTCTATGAATAACGCCTCGGGTAGGAGGGCGAACGAGCCAGGGTCCAACTCTTCTGGTGAGTTCTTCCTTATACGGAACCAGGCTCGCGGATGAGAAACGGTTCAGTACCCGATGGACACAGGCAGAGTTTGTCCAAATTGCATGAGATGGATTCATGGACGGTTGAGCACCTCGTGCCAGATAGACGCGCTCGACAAGCGTCTTGGCGAAGATGCACTACACACCAGCATGCCCGGCGACAGATATACAGGCTGTCACGGACTAGGGACCAAACCCGAAATAAAATAATGACGAAAACGGATGTGCTGGACCTCGGACGTCCTGACCACAAGTGGCCAACCGGGGTGCAAATAATCACAGTTCTACTGTGGAACTTGCAGCACAACGTACTTCACGTTCCCTGGCGGAAATCATACGAAATATTCGTTGTGGTTATTTGAGAGCGAACGCTGAAGAAGAAGAAGAAGTGGGCGAGCCAACGTCGTCAATGGTCCGTTGAGGATGAATGGAGGCGGGTTTGATTTAGTGATCAATCATTTTTTGTTCTCCAGTGACAAAATAGACGAAGAAGAGTTTATCACAGAGTCCTTGAACGCTACACACAGAACAGTGTTACATGAAGCTCACCAACATGGTGTTGTACTTATATGGGGGGAAGGGGGGGGGGGTACAGTTCTAGGAAGGAAGTGACTTGGTGCAAATTGAACGACGTCTGATTGTCGAACGCTACGTCGCTAAAATTGTTCTTACTCGCGTCATTCCAATTTTGACCGTACGAGGATCGATTTTCAGCAGGATAGCGCTCGACCTCATGTGGCACAACTCACCAACCTGTTCCTCTTTGACAACAGCACCCAGACCATTCAGTGGAGAGCCATGTCATCAGACATGAAACCCATAGAACGCTTATTGGATGAACTCGACAGACGACTCCGCTAGCGAAACGTGGCTCCAGCCAATCTCCGATAGTTGTCTCTTGCACTGAGGGAAGAGTAGATAGCTATTCCACAACAGCAGATCCAACGACTAATCGGATCCATGTCAAGGAGATATCGTTATAAGTTCTCTGTTAGAGACCAGAAGAGACCATACTTTTACTGAAACGGGAGACTCAGGTGAAAATAATAAAAGTCCAAACCACATTTAATGAACATAATTTCATTGTTAATGTCTGAAAAGGTTTTTTTTCATGTCAAAGTTGAAGCATTAATTCTGTAAAAGAAAATTTTGGTACACGTTTGAAATTTGGTGTCTATTAGTATTTGCAATAATGCTGCGTTACTCTTTTTTTAACAGTATGTATACAAATATATATATATATATATATATATATATGGCAATTTATATGATAGTGATGATGTAATAATCCCTTTAGCTGTGCGTAGGCAGCTTTTGGACAGCCCAGCCACAGCGTTTCTGAGAAGAGCACATGTTCCTCACATTTGTGTAAATGAAGCGACACCCGGACTCATATAGGTAGGTCTCATGTAGGTAGGTCTCATGTAGGTAGGTCTCATGTAGGTAGGTCTCATGTAGGTAGGTCTCATGTAGGTAGGTCTCATGTAGGTAGGTCTCATGTAGGTAGGTCTCATGTAGGTAGGTCTCATGTAGGTAGGTCTCATGTAGGTAGGTCTCATGTAGGTAGGTCTCATGTAGGTAGGTCTCATGTAGGTAGGTCTCATGTAGGTAAGTCTCATATAGGTAGGTCTCATGTAGGTAGGTCTCATGTAGGTAGGTCTCATGTAGGTAGGTCTCATGTAGGTAGGTCTCATGTAGGTAGGTCTCATGGTCTCAAGCCGCTGTCGGGGATGAAGATAACCTTTCATGCACTACTTCGCAGCAACTATTGTAGGGTGATCAGCGCCCTTCCTTGCTGTTTACCTTCCGTTATCCATGCGTCATTTCATAAACCCATTACATCTGGGTCGACTGGATGAGTGTTCGTGTCAGTCAAGAAATCATTACCTCAATGTTTTCTTTCTGTCCGGACGTGGTTTTGAACCTGACACGCTCTAACCCAGTGATAGTAAACAAGCTCACTATCCATTAGCACTTACATACGATTGTCTGAAAGGCAATGTTCCAAATGCAAGTCTATATAATGAATGTTTAATCTCGACAGAGAGGCATTACAGTGCGTGAGTATACTAGAATTACCACGCCATGTCAGGAGCACAGCAATGATTGCATACATCCATAGGAAAAGAACTTAGAAGGGCGATAACACGGGATACGTATGAAATAATCCATAATGAATATCATCGAACACCCTCTCCCTTTCTGTCCAGGAACAACTCTCAAGGCCCTAAGGTTGTTCCACTTACCTTCGCACCCACAGCATATAGCGAATCGCCGTGATCCTAACCCTATAATGCTGACCAAGTCCAGGCCACTACAATAGGGTCAAAATGTAAACACCATGAGGAAAGAGGAGGTAGATGGAATGATGGACAAGACAGGAAAACGGCAGTAAGAGGATAGGGAGGAACACAGAGAGAACGTAGAACAGATGGACAAAAGGTATTGAGTCGTTAGCTGAAGTGTACTGTCTCGTAGATACAATGGCACTTAAAGATACCTAGATTGTGGATCACTCTATTCTCTAGGGAGGAACGTTGCCGATCACTAGAATGGTAGGAGACCTAGCCAGTGACTTGAATGTCCTGTGTACCCAGGTGAGTACCCAGGTGAGAATGGCTATTGAAGTGAAGAGCTTCTGGAGTAGGGTCATGGTTGAAGATGACACCCAAGTGTTGGCGAACCTGATAGTTACAGATGTATCCGTTTCACCAATATAAATCAAAATACATCGTTTGCAGACACTAACATATACAATGTTACGGAAAACACAGGTAAACGAGGGTTTGATACGAAACAGATTTAGGAAAGTGGATAGTCGAAGCTTGGAAGACATACGAACACGAAAGACATGGGCTATGCGGTGTCAGGTGAAAGCCAGGAAGGACTATTGAATAAAATTTATATTAATCCATAATTTTTGGCATTCGCTTAATTAAATAGTTTGATTTTTAATATTAGTATATACATTGACCAGATTTTTGGTCCGATCAAACACAATGGTCTTCATTATCCCAAAGCATATTCCAAGAGCATGTATACCGATGGCTCCTGTAGCCCACTGTCAATTATAGACACTGTCAATGATGGACACTGTCGATGATGGACACTGTCAATGATGGACACTGTCGATGATGGACACTGTCAATGATAGACACTGTCAATGATAAACACTGTCAATGATAGACACTGTCAATGATAGACACTGTCGATGATGGACACTGTCAATGATGGACACTGTCAATGATAGACACTGTCAATGATAGACACTGTCAATGATAGACACTGTCGATGATGGACACTGTCAATGATGGACACTGTCAATGATAGACACTGTCAATGATAGACACTGTCAATGATAGACACTGTCAATGATAGACACTGTCAATGATAGACACTGTCAATGATAGACACTGTCAATGATAGACACTGTCAATGATAGACACTGTCAATGATAGACTGGATCTACTCACTATCTGGTTTATCCTTCACCTCCAACCCCTGCCCCATCCACAATTTTTATTTTTTTACATTGGTACAGTGGATCAGTGCCAATATATATTTTTTTAGTAATAATGAATCATCTTTATTGTATTGTTATATTGAGTCTGATAAACTTTCATCATTATTTTATAAGCATATTTTTCACATATTTGATCTTGTTTGGTGTTCCACCATGTAGGATTTCTAGATCAAAACGTTTAGTTTGTCCCTATCACTTATCTACAAATTCTGTTACACATAATTGTTATTGTTTATATTGAACATGTTTGTTTTGTCATACATTTACCTTATTGCCTAAGATGATCTGTTAGTGTGTATTTGTAGATTAATTATTGGGTTTTACATTCTGATATATGTTTGAGTTATCTCCCGCAGTTTAAAACTTCATCTCATAAATTCTGATATCAGACATTACCTGTCCCATGCACTAAAGGGATGGCACATACCAACCCCAGGAAAAAGTTTCTTTTATGGGGGACCATCTTGGCACTTTGTGACACAGAAACCGATCTCGGCGGGTGGGTAGTGATACAGGTAAGGTTTATCTAAACATATATCTAATTATATATTGTACAAGTATCACATACTTATCATTAACATTGCCATCGCAACAAAACATCATCACTATACTGATCATCATCCTTATAAGTATTATTAAAATAATAATCATCATAATTATCTTCATCTTCATCATCATAATTGTCTTTATTTTAATCATCGTTATTATCATTAGCATCATCATTGACATACATTATGTATACTGTTGATGATCACGTGTTCTTGTGACATTTTGTGAATAGATCTTGGTAAAAGATGTGAAACAGAAGTTAAATGGAGAATAGGAATGTCTAAAAGTACCTCCAATGACATAGGAAAATATGTCATTTAAAAAAAACAAGTTGAGAATTAGAATTATAAAATGCTACATCTATTCTATATTAATGTATGGATCAGAAACATGGACACTAAATAAACAATTAGAAGACATAATTAATGCCTTGAAAAGGGAGAACATCATGGAAAGAGAAGAAAACAAATAAAGAGATGCTAAAACATTTAATGTGAAAGAATTACTAAGAGAAATAAAGATCAGGCAAATAAAATACTTTGGACACATTAAAAGACATGCCACCTTATTGAAGACATTACTTGAGGGTAAAGTCAAAGGGAAGCGAACAATAGGTAGACAGAGATACAAGTGGAACAGTAACATCACAAGATTGGCAGGTTACAGTCTAGCAGAGTGCACCACCAAAACAAGAGACAGGGACTGTTGGAGATCTGTTGCAGCCAACCCTTGTTGCGGAGACGACACTTACTGATGATGATGAAAAGATCGTTCTTTTCAAGACTACAATGTATGAATACGTTCTTCTTGTCAAGATTACAATGTATGAATACGTTATTCTTGTCTATAATACATTGCGTGACGAATACAGTTTTGGCTAGAATATGGGGTATAGAGAAATTGTCGTAGATCAATTTAAGATGAAAACGGCTGGCCTAGACAAACGTGTTTTTTTTTCAAAAGCCCACATATAACCTGTGCGTGAAAATTGGAACTTAGACACGAGGTGTTCACGATGTTAATGTACGAAACCTGAGATTCGAGAATGCACACAGTTTTTGCCACAATCTGTTGTCGCGAGTTTCATATGTCGAAACCACTCTCTAAGATGATGATAGGTTTCGTATGTGTGGGCACAGGGGGCAATGGTCCGTCTAATTTACACATGGGAATGGTCTATCTAATTCACACAGGTGCAATAGTCCGTCTAATTTACACATGAGGCAATGGTTCGTTTAATTTACACATGGGGCAATGGTCCGTCTAATTTACACATGGGACAATGGTCCATCTAATTTACACAGGGGGCAATTGTCCGTCTAATTTACACAGGGAAATTGCTTGTCTAAATTACACAGGGGGCAATGGTCCGTATAATTTACACAGGGAAATGGTCCGTCTAATTTACACAGTGGGAAATTGTCCGTCTAATTTACACAGGGGGCAATGGTCTGTCTAATTTACACAAAACAAGCTCACTCGCAAAGTCCCTGTTTATGACTTCCTCAGAAACTGTTAGCAACTGAATGTATATTTTGCCTTCTAAAGTTAAATGGCGAAATGGGTGAAATACCGTCATGGTGTAGTTGCTACATTTTTGTAGACTGACAACATGCAAGAAGTGTGCCATAAGCTGTTGAAGATCTATCGAATAAAGGACACTCCGATAGTATGAGCTAGGCCTAGATGACGCAATTTGAACCGTAGTACAACATACTCCACTATCCCTTACACGAAAGTTGCAAGAAAATTCGTTCTGGTTATTTCAGAGCTGACACAAAAAAAACTAACAAATCAATAAATAAATAAAATAAGCGATCAATGTATGTATATATATATATATATCTTACTATAGAGTTAATCAAAAATATAAATATAATTTACAATCAATCAACTAACCACCCAAACTTTCAATCAATATATCGGTAATGCGCTCAATAACTGCACTAATCACTCATAATGCGGTAGGATTGGGATGTGCAAGGAATAGTAGCTCACGGTGAGAGGAAGTCTAAAAACCCGAAGAGAGGGAAATCTCTAGGTTGTGATAATATAACTGCTGAAATGATCCAGGCAGGAGCAAAAACCATCATTACCATCTATCATACACTCTGCACCAAGATCTGGAAAAGTGAAGTTTGTCCCAAGGAATGGACACTATCAATCTACGTACCGCTACCGAAGAAGGAAAATATAACACTACGCAACTACTGAAATGGTTCTGTAGTTGGTGTTAGATTTTCCTTTACTACACTAATCAGTCACATCAGCAATATACTACTTGGTATCATCATGAAAATACTATAACATAAGCTGGAACAATGGTTAAATGAAGCACAGGCAGGTTTTAGACAGGGCAGAGGCACTAGAGACCATATTTTCAATATGTGGAACATCATAGGGACATTCAGAGAGTTTAATGTCGACATATACATATCTGTATCGACTACAGCAAAGTATTTGATTGTACACATCAACAACTTTAGAATATCATGAAGGACATGGGTTTCTGGCTACACCTAATCCGCCTCATAAAAACATTTTAGCAAGACCAGCAAGCAGATGCGAGAGTAAATAGTGAAACATCTAATTGGTTCAGCGTGGAAAGAAGGAGTCAGACAAGAATGTATCCTATCACCATATCCCTTCAATATTTATGAAGAGAGCATAATGACGAATGTAAGAAATGACCAACAGAGAAATAACTTCAACCTATTCAACATCGGAAATCTACTCAACATCACAAATACCAGAACTAAGATATGCTGATGATACAACATTATTGACACACAGTCAAGCAGGTCTCGAACACCACATAAACACCATTAAAACACACAGTGAAAAACAAAACCTATTTATGAATGGAAACAAGAACAATATTATGACAAGGGACAAAACCCTACCAAGTTCTCAATCAGTATAAAAAACAACGAATTAGAGAGTCACCAGTTTTGAATACCTTGGTTCTCTTATCAACAGTAACGGTGATTGCTATGAAGAAAGTCAAAAGGAGGTTTGCTATCGCGTCAAAGAAGTTGATACAAATTAAAAACATATGGCTGAGTTGCTGTAAAACAACAAAACTAACATTCCTAAGAGCTTGCATATTCCCAGTGGCAATATATTGGTGTGAATCCTGGACAATCACCAATAAAGTTAAAAATAAAATAGCTGCACTTGAAACACAATATTACAGAGAAATCCTCAGAATACCAGGGACCAAAAAGAACACAAATATAGCCACTCAGAGATAAATGAATGTAAAAAAAGGACAACAACTGGTTAAACAGCATGGTTCAATCCAGAAAAATACAATATTTTGGACATATCAAACGAAATGACCTCATAGAGAAGACCATACTGTATGGGATTATGCCAGGGAGATGAACAAGATGCAGATCAAGACGATGGACGGAAGATATCAAAGACCACTTGAACATGACAGTAACAGAAGCAGGATGACTGGCTCAAGGTCGACAGAAATTTCGAAAGGCTGTTGTGATTTATTACTCATAAGCAAATAAATAAAACACTAATTTAATTTATATATCAATATAATCAATAATATACGATATGTTAACATATCTATCTAACTATGTATCCACCTAGCTACTCATATAGCTGCTCACCTTCATACCTACCCACATAGCTACCTAACTGCTCACTTACCTGCCTACTCACTTACCTACTATCTAACTGCTCAACTACATAACTACCCATAAATCTACCTACCTACCCAAATACCTACCTAGCTTATTATTTCATTGCCTAACAACCCACATATCTACCAACCTTTCATCATCTACTTAGCCACTAACATACCTTTCTACTTACCTGCACACCTACCTACCTAACTGCTACCTACCTACCTATCCACATAGATACCCACCTAACTGCTCATGCGCCTACCTACAGACATATCTACCCACCTACCTACCCACATATATACCTACCTAACTACTCACCTGCCTACTTACTAACATTATCTACCTACCCAATTGCTCACTTGGCTACCTACTTAATAAAATACCTAATATCTACTTATCTACCTACGTGGATACCAAATTACCTATCTAGCTATATTTATCGTAGTGTACGGATAGGATTGTTTATAGTAGCCACCTATCTATCAGCGTAACCTATGTGCCTGCATACCTGCCTACCTTTCAACAACCAACCTATCTTCCTAACCACCTGGCTGCCTGTATACCTACATATCTACCTACTTGCTACCTAGTTACTAACGCAATACCTACATAACGTTATAAAACATAAATAAATAACAATTCACATACTCGACCATTAAAACCTATCGACCAGCGTGCTGTGTGTTCGTATTTGCTTCAGTAATTTCTCTCAGTCTATCTATCCATCCGACTATACTTACGTCCAATCATGCATCGACGACACCATAACATTACCATCTATCCTGCCTACTTTTCTTCCGTTCTACGTATATACCTACATATCATAAATCTGCCTGCTTATCATTAAGTCAATCAATCGATTGCCATGCCTAGTGGCGTAGGCGATCATGCTTCTCCACAACTCTCTGCCTCTTCTGTTGTTAATAAGTTCCGTTGGTGTCTTCTATTTGTGCCACAATGACAACCCATCCAAAGATTTCTCGTTGTCTTTCTCTGTCTCATCTACCCTTGATTTTTCCGGAGGTTGTTAAATGTTCAAGTTTTACCTTACTCATCACGTCCTAAAAATCTTGATTGTCTGTTTCTAATTTTCGCTATAAAATGTCGTTTTACTCCAGCATCTCTGAGAAATTCGACATTAGTTTTCTTGATTGTCCATGCAATTTTCATAATTCTGATTAAAAACCACATTTCAGTTGCCTCTAGTTTATCTTAGACATTTTTGTTTACTGTCCATGCTTCGCTGTCATAAAGAAAGATTGGCTCAATTTAACATTCTAGCACTCGAATTCTTGAACATGATTCTAGGCACATTACTCTTGTAGTTTGCCATTGCTTTAAGGAGGAAATCATTAAGCTCTTCTAATTCTTTTTCTTTATTTTAGTACCTCTCTTTCTCTCTCTCTCTATGTATGTGTGCTTTCTCTCTCTCTATATATATACATATAGTGGAATTCTAATATTACGAAATTCTTTAAAACAAATGTCTCTGTATTACAACACTTTTCCATGTTTATATTATATTGCTGGTACTGTGTTTAGCGAATTAGCGAATTTCTGTTATTACACAAATATTTTGTTGGTCCGGACTAACGTTGTTATAACGGGATTACACTGTATATATACACTGTATATATATATAAATATATATATATATATATATATATATATATATATATATATATATATATATATATATATATATATAATATTTACATGCACAAATATATTTAAATTACGTATGTACATGATCTATTGCATACAAATAAAACAGAGACGTACAAAAGGAGACGTGGACTTTTATAGAAACTGGAACGATTACAAGGACGGATTTGGTAACCCTGACACTGACTTTTGGCTTGGGAATAACATAATTCATAACCTCACTGCAAGTGTAAGTATTACATAAATTGTGATGTCCGGCAAATAATTATTACACAACATGCGATGTCTCACAAGTCAGTAATACATAGACTGTGATGTCTATTACACAAGTATTACATAAAATGTGATGTCTGTCTCACAAGTAAATATAGCATGAACTAGGTTGTGTCTGAGAAGTAAATCATGAATCAGATGATATGTTGTGTATAAACAACAGTTTTTTCTATCATATCTGAATACTTAGTATAGTGTAGTTATATATCACCCATATTATTAGATCTCGACCTCGTATAGCACGCATGTTTATACCGTCATTTCTAAACCTTGCATATCATATATATTTATAGATATATAAATTATAATATAGCACACTTATCTATTATCATCATCAGGTGCCATACTGGCTGGAGTAGTCGATCATAGATTCCACAGCTCTCTATCTCCAGTATTATGTATCAGAATCGTTGTTGTTTTCTTGCCGTCCCAGGTTGTTAAACTGTCTAATATTTTCTCACGTTGTCGCCCTCTGTCTCTATTGCCTTCAATCTTGTATGTTGTGACTATGTTCTCCAAATCTCCTTGTCTCAAAGCGTTGCCAAAAAATGAAGATTGTATATTTCTTATATTATTTATTAAGGTCCGTTTCACATTTAACTCATTAAACACATCCACATTAGATTTTCTGGCAGTCTATTTTATTCTGAGCCTTCTTGTGTAGAACCACATCTCTGTTGTCTCTAATTTCCCATTTTCCTGTTTGTTTATTGTCCAAGACTCGCATCCATATGTTAGTATAGGAGTTATATAGCTCTGCAGAACTCTCTTTCTCACATCTAATGTCAAGATCATACTACACAATTTATTTTTCATTTTTCTGAATGTTGTTTTTTTCCTTCCATATTATGCTTCTTATTGCTGTTAAACGTCTTCCATCTGCATTAATCGTTGTACCTAAATATTTGAATTGGTGGACCTGTTTTAATACTATATCATTCACTTTGATCTTTTAAGGTGTGTTTTTTTGTTTCTTTGAAATAACTATTAATTCTGTTTTCTTTATATTTAGGAAGAGGCCTTTTTCTTTACTTATTTATAGCGGCATTTAAAAAACTAATATATAACAGTTACATATAAATATAATCGAACACATGTTTCGGTACAATGGCACAATTCAACCCCCGCTGCGCACCAAGAACGGTTCCAGTCGTGGTGCCGTTAGTCGATGCTATGTCGTGTTCATTGAATGTTGCGCCTCCCGGTGCCATTTGGTGCGTCAATGATTCTCTCATCCCCCCCCCCCCCTCACAAAAATATCGGGTTAGGAGTTGAACTGTGACCATTGTACCAATGTTTCACACAAGCACATTAAGTTGATGATCTATTCTCAGGGTTTTAACGAGTTGAGAATCGACATGGCGCTGAACGGAACTCAATACTTCGCTCACTATTCCATGTTTAATGTAGACAGCGAACAGCAGAACTACAAACTAACAGTTACAGGATACAATGGTACAGCTGGTGATAGTCTGAAATATCACAACGGAAATATGTTTTCTACATTAGATCGTGACAACGACAATGCCCTATATAGTAGTTGTGCTTCGAGTTGGAGATCTGCCTGGTGGTATAATGATTGTTATCACTCAAATTTGAACGGGAACTGGGGGAACGATAGCAGTTTTGGTGTATTGTGGTTTAATATTTCATCTTCATGGTCACTTTCATTTACAGAGATGAAAATCCGAAATATTTAAGTTTTAAATCTCTCTCTCTCTCTCTCTCTCTCTCTCTCTGTCTGTAAATCGATTGACGAAGTTGTTTCCGGGTACTCCTTCTAAACACATTACTACACCATTTTTCTAAACACATAACTTCAAAAACATAACTACATCATTCTTCTAAACATATAATTTCACAAACATAACTACACCATTCTTCCAAACACATAACTTCACAAAGATAACTACTCCATTCTTCCAAACACATAACTTCAAAAACATAACTACACCATTGTTCTAAACATATAACTTCACAAACATAACTACACCATTCTTCCAAACACAGTTTTTCACCATCCGTTTTACTTGGAACTACAAGTAGGAACGGTTATATCCACATCATACTTTTATATAACTTATAGCGTGTTTCAAAATGTTTGCTGCTTAGTTCCAATGAATATCTCAACAACTAGTGATATGAATAATATAGCATTTTTTGCATGAGGCTTTACATTGTACATGACTGCATGATTTTATAATTTAATATTCTGCAGGTGTCATTTTCCATTGGTCATTTTGGTTAATGTATGTACAAGTTTAAATTATTGTTTCACTGAATTAACAAACCATTTTATGAGCGATAGATAGGTATATCGATATTTTTGTGGGAACGAGTTTCACAATTATTCCCTCCAATTGATTTCTCACGTGAGCAAATTTTAAAGTGTCAGCATTTTTTGTGTGTGTGAGCAAAACATTGTTACATCAGCGATGGTACTAGCAGTAAATATACACATGCAACATTGAAGGGTTTTCAAAATCTGCATTCAATATGGGCTACATTTTTTTGCTGTTGTAGTTGTTGATTCGCAGAAAATCTAGGGATATAATCTAACTTGCTAATTCTATAATCAAACTAACCTGATATCCTTACAGTTCACCTTTATGTAATCTCTCTTACACATAATTACATCATCTAGACAATGTATGTTCTATTAGAAGATTCTAGAATTAAGTCCAGTTATCCGTTTATCTATGTCAACTAGCTATAAGCCATAGTCCACACTTAGAACTCTGTTACACACATACATTTACACATACATACACACACAAATGAACACTTTCGGGGATTATGCGGTTGATATAAAAAGAAGACTCACAATTGCAGCACTAAAACTGCCACAAATGAGAAAGCTGTGGCAAAGTTGTAATAATGAAACTACAATAATCACTTAATAAGGTCCTGTGTTTTCCCAGTGGCAACATACGGCTACGAAACCTGGACTTTAAACAAGATAATATCCATTAGGATACATTAACGTGAAACGAAGTGCTACAGAAAGACTCTACGAATATCATGGACAGAGAAAAAAAGAATATACAAGCTCTACAAATACTGAAATAAAATGAAAGGTGGGCTCTAAATACTGAAATAAAAAGAAAAATGATGTGTGTTGGACACATAAAAGAGATAAGATGGAATGGACAGGCTGATTCTTGAGGGCAGAGAACCATGTAGGAGAAGAAGAAGAAGACCCCAAAAATCTATGAACCAGCGACATTGAGTAATTCATGGACATGTCTGGCCACTACAAGCCTGCTTGTCAGTGACAGAGAAGAGTTTCGAGTAAATCATGGACATGTCTGGCCACTATAAGCCTGCTTGTCAGTGACAGAGAAGAGTTTCGAGTAAAGCATGGACATGTCTGGCCACTATAAGCCTGCTTGTCAGTGACAGAGAAGAGTTTCGAGTAAATCATGGACATGTCTGGCCACTACAAGCCTGCTTGTCAGTGACAGAGAAGAGTTTCGAGTAAAGCATGGACATGTCTGCCCACTACAAGCCTGCTTGTCAGTGACAGAGAAGAGTTTCGAGTAAAGCATGGACATGTCTGGCCACTACAAGCCTGCTTGTCAGTGACAGAGAAGAGTTTCGAGTTTTCACGAATATGACATGGTTCTGGAAAGAATATGTCACTTGATATATGATATATATTTGTCAGTATATACATTTAATTACGTAACCATCAACCCACAATTGCTGGTCTGTAGTGATTTTCTAGACAATATAATTACGTTAAGTGTGTTTTCATTGCATTCTGAATCATTCAGTTTGCGCAGTTGCCTGAAATGAGGTTTGAACTTGGTAATGTGACCATCTAAGATGCTCACTGTACCACATCGTCAGAGAGCCGGTCATACATACACGCATATATATATATATATATATATATATATATATATATATATATATATACATACACAATACACATATATCTGTATTATTATATGTGCATGAAAGAAGATGTATTAAATATTAGATATATAGCAAAATACGAATGTCATATTTCCTCAGAATTAATTATTATGTGTATATCATGTATATGAATGATCATTAAAAACACATTAGAGTTAATCAGATTCAGATTTTGTCCGACTTTCCTTCTCTGATGACCAAACATAATAAACTCTGTCAGGTTTGCTTTTCAAACAAGAGTGTTGATATGATTGTATTCTTCGTGCCACGCCCTCATGTTCAGTTTCCAGAAGCTTTCGAGTATTTTTTTGCTGGCAATCACTAATCACCTCCTTCACAGTCTGCACTTGTATAACATGGTGCGCATACACTCTGTATTACATATGAGCGTTGCTTACATATATGGGCGTTGCTCACACATATTGGCGTTGCTAACAGATATGGGCGTTGCTCACACATATGGGCGTTGCTCACACATATTGGCGTTGCTCACACATATTGGCGTTGCTCACACATATTGGCGTTGCTCACACATTTGGGCGTTGCTCACACATATTGGCGTTGCTCACACATATTGGCGTTGCTCACATATATGGGCGTTGCTCACACATTTTGGCGTTGCTCACACATATGGGCGTTGCTCACACATATTGGCGTTGCTCACACATTTGGGAGTTGCTCACACATATGGGCGTTGCTCACACATATTGTCGTTGCTCACACATTTGGGCGTTGCTCACACATTTGGGAGTTGCTCACACATATTGGCGTTGCTCACACATTTGGGAGTTGCTCACATATATTGGCGTTGCTCACACATTTGGGCGTTGCTCACACATTTGGGCGTTGCTCACATATTTGGGAGTTGCTCACACATATGGGCATTGCTCACACATTTGGGCGTTGCTCACACATATTGGCGTTTCTCACACATATATGGGCGTTGCTCACACATTTGGGAGTTGCTCACACATATTGGCGTTGCTCACACATTTGGGAGTTGCTCACATATATTGGCGTTGCTCACACATATTGGCGTTGCTCACACATATTGGCGTTGCTCACACATTTGGGCGTTGCTCACATATTTGGGAGTTGCTCACACATATGGGCATTGCTCACACATTTGGGCGTTGCTCACACATATTGGCGTTTCTCACACATATATGGGCGTTGCTCACACATTTTGGCGTTGCTCACACATATGGGCGTTGCTCACACATATTGGCGTTGCTCACACATATTGGCGTTGCTCACACATTTGGGCGTTGCTCACACATATGGGCGTTGCTCACACATATTGGCGTTGCTCACACATACTGGCGTTGATCACACATATGGGCGTTGCTCACACATTTGGGCGTTGCTCACACATTTGGGAGTTGCTCACACATATGGGCATTGCTCACACATTTGGGCGTTGCTCATACATATGGGCGGTGCTTACACATATAGGCGGTGCTTACACATATAGTTTTACATGTCAATTACTGTGGCAAAGTTGTAATAATGAAACTAAAATAATCCCTTTAAGATCATGCATTTTCCCATTGGCAACATACGGCTGCGGGATATGGACTTTAAACAAGACAATATCAATAAGGACAAATTAATGTGAAATTAAGTATTACAGAAAGATTCCACGAATATTATAGAAGAAAAATAAGAACATATAAGCATTACAAATACTGAAATAAAATGTATAAAAGTCAAATCACACAAAATCAGGAATCCTATCCTTCCGGTCATTTCGTTAGACATGTAAACGCAAGTTGTGTCGTCCCTACATGCTGTTTGTGCTGTATACGTGTATGTTATCCTTGATAAGAACTTTCGGTCGAAATGGCTAGTTTTGTGTGTTCCTATGTGTATTTCATGTTATTAGCAAAAATTCATTACCCCGTTTCACGCTTTGCCTGTTGTATTACATGTGGATGGTGAGTACACACTCAGTGTTATATGTGAACACTGCTCCTACACTCAATATTACATGTGAACAGTGCTCCCACACTCAATATTACTTGTTATCGGTGCTCACTCACATAATCAGTATTACTAATGTAGTGTTATATGAGCACATCCCTGCCTGAAATGTGTTCTAGCTCCACGCTCGACTGACATTATGTTAGGCAGTCATGAAGAAAAATGACATGCTGAAACTGTCTCAATAAGCATGACGATCTTGTCAACTATTACACGTAAAGTCTGATATTGGCAAATTTACGAGTATGAGATACGATACTTTATCATCTCATCGGGTAATTAGGCGAAAGTCAGCAACGTGGTGTGGACCGTATCTGGCATGGTGAGACATGTAGAAAACCACGGCCATTCACTGCATCGCACTTCACATCCTGTCGTCTCAACTAGTCTTGCCACTGGTTTGAAATAAGGTCTGACAAGAGAGTGAGGACGACGCTTTGCACAATATCTCCTCATTTAAACCAAAATCCCCAGTGCAAGTCATTTTCATATCCACAATCCCGTGAAAACCATCCAGGAGTTTCATTACTGTCCATCGCTGGAAAGATATTTGCTAGAATCCTTTTGAACCGTCTTACATCTCATCTTAATAAAGGATTATTGCCGAAAGCCAATGTGATCTAGAAAAGATCGTAGAACAACTGATATGGTCTTTGCTGAAAGACAACTTCAAGAAACATGTCCAGAACAACACTGTGACTGTACACGACATTTATAGATTTAACAAAAACATTTGACACAGTAAGTAGAGAGGGGCTGTGGAATGTTATGGCAAAACGTGAATGCCCACAGACATTGATCACAATGGTGCAGCAATTTCATGATGGAATGCAAGCTAGAGTTCAATATGATGGGGAGTTATCTGAAGCGTTTCCTGTCTCAAATGGAGTTAAACAGGGATTTTTATTAGCACCTACCCTGTTCAGCATCATGTTCTCTGCTACTCTTGATGATTCTTTCGGAGATTTGGACTTGGGATTGATGGCAAAAGCACTTTTGATAGATTGTAAGCAGATGTGTGGCATAGACATAGCAATAACCTATGGACTAAGCTGAAAGTTTACAATGCAGTAGTACGTCCAGTGCCGTTATACTCTAGTAAAACATAGACTGACTGTCTATTGTCTATAGACATCATGTGAGGAAACTCAATAACTTTCACACAACTTGTCTCAGAAAATTTATGAACATCAGATGGCAAGACAAGATTTTGGATACCACAATCCTTGACAGGTCTGGTATCCCTAAAATTGACACTATTCTGGTGCAGACACAGATTCGTTGGGTAGATAGTCTGGTACATATGTCAGAACACCGCCTGTCAAAGACACTTCTCTAGGGTGAGCTATAGAAGGGTACACGATCTAAAGGTGAATAAAAGAAGCGCAAGGACTAGTTAAATACCTCACTGAAAGTCTTTAAAATATATCACGTCACATTGGAAGAACTTGCACACATATATTTTCAGGGTGCTCTACAGTCATTTTGTGAAAAGAGGAAATATGCAGCAGTTCAATAGCTGAGAGAAGCTAGAAAGCCACCGATAGACCAAAAACTGTCTAAAGTAGTCATTCCATGCCAAACTGAATTTCAAAAGTGGATGTATCAAATGGTCATTATGATTTGTGATGGACGAACAACATAACATATGCACTTTTTTAACTCACACACGCAGTATTACATGTGTGCGTTTCTGACTGACACACTGAGTATTGCATGTGTACGGTGCTTACTCACACACTGAGTATTGCATGTGTACGGTGCTCACTCACACACTGAGTATTAATGTTAGCGGTGCTCACTGACATACCTAGTATTACATGTAGGTGGTGCTTACACACTAAATATTACACGTGGGCGATACTTATTCACACTCTCAGCATTAAAAGGTTGCAGTGCTCACACACTAAGTATTACATGTGGGGTGGAAGAGTGCTCACATACACACGCTCAGTATTACATATTGGAAGAACTCACACACTCAGTAAGTAAAGTAAAGTAACACATAGCATTTATTAATGCCGTAGGGGTGTGAGATGTTAGCGATCTCACATTTCACAGGCTCTGCAAATGAGTACGGTAGCCATCTCCTCTCCCTCGCAGTCTTTACTTCCCGGATTAATCTGGTACACATTTAAAAATGGGTCAAACCGGGAGCCGTTGCAATCTAAAAAACATTTCCGCCTCAACTTGGGAATGAACCCAGGACCACACATATGCGAAGCCAGTGCGCTAACCACTACGCTACACGGCTCCCTACACACTCAGTATTACATCTTGGAAGAACTCACTCACACACTCAGTGATACATGTTGGAAGAACTCACTCACACACTCAATATTACATGTTGGAAGAACTCACACACTCAGTATTACGTGTTGGAAGAACTCACTCACACACTCAGTATTACATGTTGGAAGAACTCACTCACACACTCAGTATTACATGTTGGAAGAACTCACTCACACACTCAGTATTACACGTTGGAAGAACTCACTCACACACTTAGTATTACACGTTGGAAGAACTCACTCACACACTCAGTATTACACGTTGGAAAAACTCACTCACACTCACTATTACACGTTGGAAGAACTCACTCACACACTCAGTATTACATGTTGGAAGAACTCACTTAAACACTCAGTATTACACGTTGGAAGAACTCACTCACACACTAAGTATTACATGTTGGAAGAACTCATTCACACACTCAGTATTACACGTTGGAAGAACTCACTCACACACTCAGTATTACATGTTGGAAGAACTCACTTAAACACTCAGTATTACATGTTGGAAGAACTCACTCACACACTCAGTATTACATGTTGGAAAAACTCACTTAAACAATCAGTATTAGATGTTGGAAGAACTCACTCACACACTAAGTATTACATGTTGGAAGAACTCATTCACACACTCAGTATTACATGTTGGAAGAACTCACTCACACACTCAGTATTACATGTTGGAAGAACTCACTCACACACTCAGTATTACATGTTGGAAGAACTCACTCACACACTCAGTATTACACGTTGGAAGAACTCACTCACACACTCAGTATTACATGTTGGAAGAACTCACTCACACACTCAGTATTACATGTTGGAAGAACTCACTCACACACTCAGTATTACACGTTGGAAGAACTCACTCACACACTCAGTATTACATGTTGGAAGAACTCACTCACACACTCAGTATTACATGTTGGAAGAACTCGCTCACACACTCAGTATTACATGTTGGAAGAACTCACTCACACACTCAGTATTACACGTTGGAAGAACTCACTCACACACTCAGTATTACACGTTGGAAGAACTAACTCACACACTCAGTATTACATGTTGGAAGAACTCACTCACACACTCAGTATTACATGTTGGAAGAACTCACTCACACACTCAGTATTACATGTTAGAAGAACTCACTCACACACTCAGTATTACATGTTGGAAGAACTCACTCACACACTCAGTATTACATGTTGGAAGAACTCACTTAAACACTCAGTATTTCATGTTGAAAGAACTCACTCACACACTCAGTATTACATGCTGGAAGAACTCACTCACACACTCAGTATTACATGTTGGAAGAACTCACTCACACACTCAGTATTACATGTTGGAAGAACTCACTCACACAATCAGTATTACATGTTGGAAGAACACACTCACACACTCAGTATTACATGTTGGAAGAACTCACTTATACACTCAGTATTACATGTTGGAAGAACTCACTCACAAATTCAGTATTACACGTCGGAAAAACTCACTCACACACTCAGTATTACATGTTGGAAGAACTCACTTAAACACTCAGTATTACATGTTGGAAGAACTCACTCACACACTCAGTATTACATGTTGGAAGAACTCATTCACACACTCAGTATTACACGTTGGAAGAACTCACTCACACACTCAGTATTACATGTTGGAAAAACTCACTCACACACTCAGTATTACATGTTGGAAGAACTCACTTAAACACTCAGTATTACATGTTGGAAGAACTCACTCACACACTCAGTATTACATGTTGGAAGAACTCACTCACACACTCAGTATTACATGTTGGAAGAACTCACTCACACACTCAGTATTACATGTTGGAAGAACTCACTCACACACTCAGTATTACATGTTGGAAGAACTCACTCACACACTCAGTATTACACGTTGGAAGAACTCACTCACACACTCAGTATTACATGTTGGAAGAACTCACTCACACACTCAGTATTACATGTTGGAAGAACTCACTCACACACTCAGTATTACATGTTGGAAGAACTCACTCACACACTCAGTATTACATGTTGGAAGAACTCACTCACACACTCAGTATTACATGTTGGAAGAACTCACTTAAACACTCAGTATTTCATGTTGGAAGAACTCACTCACACACTCAGTATTACATGTTGGAAGAATTCACTCACACACTCAGTATTACATGTTGGAAGAACTCACTCACACACTCAGTATTACATGTTGGAAGAACTCACTTAAACACTCAGTATTTCATGTTGGAAGAACTCACTCACACACTCAGTATTACATGCTGGAAGAACTCACTCACACACTCAGTATTACATGTTGGAAGAACTCACTCACACACTCAGTATTACATGTTGGAAGAACTCACTTATACACTCAGTATTACATGTTGGAAGAACTCACTCACACACTCAGTATTACACGTTGGAAAAACTCACTCACACACTCAGTATTACATGTTGGAAGAACTCACTTAAACATTCAGTATTACATGTTGGAAGAACTCACTCACACACTCAGTATTACATGTTGGAAGAACTCACTCACACACTCAGTATTACATGTTGGAAGAACTCACTCACACACTCAGTATTACATGTTGGAAGAACTCATTCACACACTCAGTATTACACGTTGGAAGAACTCACTCACACACTCAGTATTACATGTTGGAAGAACTCATTCACACACTCAGTATTACACGTTGGAAGAACTCACTCACACACTCAGTATTACATGTTGGAAGAACTCACTTAAACACTCAGTATTACATGTTAGAAGAACTCACTCACACACTCAGTATTACATGTTGGAAAAACTCACTTAAACACTCAGTATTACATGTTGGAAGAACTCACACTGTCTGATAGTGGTCTACTGATGTGTGCAGCAAACCATGTTATCTGTTGTCTCTTAATATTTTCCAAGATTGGAGTGGTACCGATTCTTTATCTAATGTCTTAATTAATCACTCTGTCTCTTGGCGATATTCCTATATAAACTAAAACACTAGCGGCGGAAGAATTCAGACAAGAAACTGCAAGACAGAAGCGGATACGTAGAAAAGAAAAAAACATGTCAACCTCACACAGATACCTTTTATTGTTGTCAATTCTGTAAAAGAACATTTTGTGCGCGCATTGGACTTGCTAGTCATTTAAAAACGCACTATTAACTTTATTATTTTATTATTTATTGTTATTATTATTATGGTTGAGTTTTTGGTCATCGTCGATCACGACGGACGAACATCAAAACAACACCACTAAGAGTCTAGCATTAAGAAATGTAAATATGGCAATTATTGCCGTGATATACACATAGAATTTATTGGTAAGCAATAGAATTGATTTCTTCAGAGTATCTGTAACGAATTGAAGTGTTTAAGCCACTCTCGCGAAGAAAACAAAATTCGTTATTCGTAGTCGTTATTCGTAGTATTAAATACGCATTGCTTCCTATGTTCAACCAGCCTCCATACACTAGTGAACGTATAGCTCAACGTTTTTCATAAAATTACTCTAGCAACTGTTACGGGAATGATTTTCCACGGTCCAAGTAAACTCATATTTTCCACATAAACTAACATCCCCTAGTGTGCTCGTTAAGGCGTTGCGTAATTAACACCAAGAAAGGTTGTGGTACAATCCCACCAGAAATCCAATTTACTCTTTCAAGAAAGCAGAAAATTATGTTTTTCATAAATATATTAGACATACACAATGTAGCCGTCTTCTTTGACATAAACAGGCGTATGATTGATCGAGTATGGAGAAAGGGTCTCTTGATGAAGATGATTGTGGTGGGAATTCTTGGAGAACTACATTACTGGATACAATATGTCCATATTGATTGAGGTGGGATTTCTTGGAAAACTATATTATTTGATAACGTATGTCCTCATTGATCGAAGATAAATCCAAAAATAAATGATGCACTCTCATTTAAAGCGGTTCTACAGCAAGACTTACCACAGGATTCTGATTTGGGCTGTACCCTCTTTCTCATTTACAGGAGTTCTACAGCAAGACTTACCACAGAATTCGGATTTGGGCTGTACCCTCTTTCTCATTTACAGGAGTTCTACAGCACGACTTACCACAGGATTCTGATTATGGGCTGTACCCTCTTTCTCATTTACAGGAGTTCTACAGCAAGACTTACCACAGAATTCGGATTTGGGCTGTACCCTCTTTCTCATTTACAGGAGTTCTACAGCAAGACTTACCACAGGATTCGGATTTGGGCTGTACCCTCTTTCTCATTTACAGGAGTTCTACAGCAAGACTTACCACAGGATTGTGATTTGTGCTGTAGCCTCTTTCACATTTACATACATGACCTGTCCAAGCATATGAAAGCAGAAAAGCCATATATACGAATGACCTAATAATATAGCAGAGCCATGAGAATGGTGAAAGTGCAGACAATAGACTAAACTGAAACTCGAGAAGACTGCACGAGTACTGACAAACATGGAAGCTGAAAATATATTGCGAGAAAACTGTCCATACCATCTTTACCAAGAGTCCTAAAGTACCAAAGAAAATATCATCCTACTGGTATTGCCAAAAGAAGAACATCCCACATATCTTGGAGTCACACTTGATCAGAAGCTTATCCCTCAAAAGCATATAGAGTATGTCAAAAATAAAGCGCTGAAACGGTTACAGCTACTGAAAAGGCTCACTGACACATCTTGGGTATCAGATAAGGATATCCTCAGAGGACTGTATCCTGGTTACATACAATCTGCTCTAGAATACAACAGTGCAATTTTAACACCATGCTCCAAATCAAATGTAAAATCCCTAGACATTGCAGAACAATGCTCTACGCTCTATTTAGTGGAGCAATGAGATCTACATCAACGGTTGCATGTGAAATACATATAAATGTAGAGCCTCTTGAGATACGGAGAGACCTTACTGCATATATGCTTTTGAAAGAAGCAAAAGTATGAACAAAGATCACCCAAATAAACAACTTGCAGAAAACTGGCAAGTAAAACAGAGATATCACCTTCCAGACAAGAGACAAGAACTGTACAAAGTAGCAAAATGTTCATCACCAAAGTCCTGTTATAAATTGCCAGAAATCAAGACATAATTAAGAGATAATGCAATTAACAATTCTGACCCAGTCAGTCTGACGAAAACAGCACAGAAAACAATAGACCAAGAACAATGGATTCATGCCTATTCTGATGGGGTCTGATTTCAAAGCCATCGATTATGGTGTCTATGTGTAATATCCAGACAAAACATATGATGAGTGTTTTTATGCCGATGGGGAGATATGTTCTAATTATGAAGTTGAATTAACAAAAATTAGTTATGCCTTGTACCACCAGAAGAACATATTTGATGCTTTTCCATCAAAAGTCGAAACCACTGTGATTTTTACAGACTCAATGTCTTCACGTACTAAAATGCGATGAGCAGTGTAAGTCTGAGATATTTCAAATATATCACTATGCCAACCACCTGCTTAAATATTATGAAGTTAGAATTGTTATGCAGTGAATTCATGACCACCTCTTCTTCTTCTTTTGCGTTCGCTCTCTTATAACCACAACGAATAAATCGTGTGATTTCCGCCGGGGAGCGTGAAATATGTTGTGCTGCAAGTTCCACAGTAAAAGTGTGTTATTTGCACCTCGGTTGGCTCACTTTGTGGTCTGGACATTCGAGGCCAAGCACATCCGTTTTCATAATGCCTTTAAATCGGGTATCGATTCCCTAGCCCTCGACAGCCTGCCTATTTGTCGACGGACATGCGGGTGTGTAGTGAGTCTTTGCCGAGACGATTGTCGTTCACGTCTATCTCGCACGAGGTGTTCCGCCGTCTGAGAACTTGCCTCGTACAATTAGACGTTCTGTGCCTGTGCCTTTTGGGTACTGAACCTTTCTCTCATCTGCGAGACTGGTTCAGGTTGAGGAAGAACTCGACAGAAGAGTTGAACCCTGGCTCTTTAATAAACCAACAAACCAACCAAACAAATAAAAACCAACCAATCAACCAAAAATAAAAACAACACAAATGACAAACCAAGCACCAACAACCAACTAACCAGCCAGCCAACCAACAAACCAACCAATCAACCAAACAACCAACCAACCAACCAAACAAAATTACAAACCAACCAACTGAACGACCGACCAACCAACCAACGAACCAAAAACCGACCGAAAACTAGCAAATCAATTAAACAAAAATCAACCAACCAACCAAAAAAAACAACAACAACAACAAGTGACCAATCCAGAACCAATAACCAAACAACAAATTAACCAAAAAAACCAACAAACTAACCACAAACCAACAATCAATCAACCAACCAATCAAACTCATTTCCAGCAGATATTTACTCTGCCGGTGACCATGATGTGGTTGCCAAAGTAACTGAGCACGTTTATTAAATGTATAACCAGGAAGCGATCTATCAATATTTTAAGTATGCCTCCATCATTTACTTATTTAAGAGAATCGAATTTCGACAATTTTGTGACAGACATTGAGGCGTAACCCTGCAATCTATCACAAGTAAGATCCTTGTTGTGACAACCACAGAGGAATATGCCTGCTTTATTTATATCAGTTAAGATTATAGCTAGAGTTTTGATTAAAAAAACTGCAATCAGATAACGAAGGAGGTTTCCTTCATGAAAGTCAGTGTGGATTCCTACAATGAATAGCATGCCCTAACCATTTGTTCTTCCGTCCAGTTGTCTTCTGACCGTACCTATCGTCTATTCTTGCTTGATATCTGTTCTTTGTACATTTCTATACCCCATGCAGATGGTCTCAGGGCTCTACAGTTCTTTCTTGACAAGAGTCCCCACTCCTCTGTATCCACTTCTACTCTTATCCGCCTTGCTGAACTGGTGATTACGCTCAACTCTTTTGAATTTGATGGACACTTTTTCGATCAGATCAGTGGCGTTGCCATGGGAACCAAAATGGGATCTAGCTATGTGTATCTGTTCATGGGACATCCTGAAAATCTAGTTTGGTCTACCTATGATGGCCCGTTCCCATCTCTTTTACATAGTTTGTAAAAGTGTTACATCGACAGCATTGTTTGTGTACCTCGACAGCATTGTTTGTGTACCTCGACAGCACTGTGTCAAATAATACAACAATCGACGACGATGTTGTCCTGCTCATTTCTCGCGCTAGTGAAACATTTGGTGATCGTCGTGTGAGTATCTGGATCTGGCGTGGTCTGACCTTAGTAGGTATACTGAATATATACCATGCCATCTTAGAAAAAAAAGATATACAGAGAACTTTAAATATGATTAGGTTTTATTATCATTTCTCGCGGATACTTTAGCTTCTCTTCACGAAGCCCAGTTTGAGATACGCAGCCAAAAAAAAAAGAATTACCAAACGAACTAAAGATTTAGCAGACGTACTAGAGTGGTATAAAATATGCAATTTTGTGTGCACTAGACCGTTTAAGAACTCTCTCTCAGATGCCGAAATAACACACGAACCAACTCAGCCTTTAATAATACAACAATGGGTAATGATAGACTCACAGAATAAACCACAACTTAGATCATGAAAGTCTTGTCAATTCGCCCGTGACATTATCCAGGGGATACATCTATACAGAGTTGAAAGTGGCTTGCTGTTCAATAAAACCTTTGAACTATTAAATTATCAACTTGGCAAGCCTTTTCAATATATTATATACGTTATATTAGATATCAAATTTCATTTATATAAGACCTTACCTAAACAGACTGTTTACTTTCTACAATCAATCTTGGTTCATTTATCAAAATAATAACGCATCATTCATACAAATAAAAATACAATAGCATATCACCCATCTATGCTACCTATGCGCTACATGCATTATAGTTTTCCATTGTAATAAGTAATACGATATATTTGTAGCAGTTAACATTATTATATTATATACATATTTATTACTAGTTTCTAATATATAACATTGATTCAATAATCAGGAAGTGATGGCCTCCGTATGGTCTCTCTCTCTCTCTTTCTCTCCCCCCTTTCTCTATTTCTTTGATTGTTGTCTAGCGAATGTAGAAAAGTAAAAAATAAATGGATTCAATGATTGATAGTCTGAGAACTTGACAAGATATGGCCACCAAGTGAAAGTAATACTTAACAAGATATGGCCACCAAGTGAAAGTAATACTTGACAAGATATGGCCACCAAGTGAAAGTAATACTTGACAAGATATGGCCACCAAGTGAAAGTAATACTTGACAAGATATGGCCACCAAGTGAAAGTAATACTTGACAAGATATGGCACCAAGTGAAAGTAATGTCAACTCATGCTTCTGGAAACATACATGTCACATTGTTAGATTGTTCATTCTGGGAACATACATGTCACATTGTTAGATTGTTCATTCTGGGAACATACATGTCACATTGTTAGATTGTTCATTCTGGGAACATACATGTCACATTGTTAGATTGTTCATTCTGCTAGCTCTGCAGAGGAATACATTTGTGAGGGGGGGGGGAACTTTACATCTACTTTAACCTTGCCACGAAACACAACAATTTATTGCAAATTGCAAAATTACAATACTGATTGTTGTCTAACAAGTTTCTACGTCAATTTTAGTATCTAATAATAGCGATTGCATTGATAGTTTAAGAAGTTCATTATACGGTGTGAGTGTTTCTTCGTAAAATTATTTTCCAAGAACTGCAAACACAGTTACCTAACTTGTGCAATCGCCATTCATGCATAAATGATTCTCAGAGTTCAATCTTTATGTAGTTCCCTACAATGTTCTAGTAACTTGTTTGTACGTCTGTATTTTCTCAAGTGATATTTATATATTCAGTGAATTTGGTATTTATGCTAATGCTAAACATGGATGAATCAGTAAGTGATTTTATTGGATCGAATGTTAGAAATGTGTACATTGAATGAAAAACTACCGCCGAAGACGGATGTGTTGGGCCACTGGCGCAAATAAAACGGCAACACAACGCATTTCCATTCTCTGGACTACATTCAACTGGAAATCTTGTAGGATCATTGTCCTGTTACAAGAGAAATCCAGTGGGAGTTTGAGAATGAACGCTGAAGAAGAAGAAGAATGAAAAACTAAAAGTATGAAATCGGAGCAAATGTGTTCTATAACAAAATCACAGATGAAATCAGCATGAGGAGCCGCATAGTAAAATATAACTACAAATAATAATTTAAAAAAAAGAATGTAATTAATTAGCTAACTTCTCCTTTTACTGAAGTATGAGCAGGTACACGGTTAGGGAGGAGATTGTGGGGGTTCAGTTCTGAGCCCGAAAAATTAGAAGATAACGTTTATTACAAAGAAGCAAGAACAATAATCGGGTAAATCCCACCTTCTCCGCCATAAATGAATTTCTCAAAAGCAAGGACACTAAAACTCACAACAATGGAGTTGGCCACGAATAAAGAGGGGCCATTTTTAGGTAACCTCCTATTGAAGATGAATTTAAGGTTCTGATTATAAGTATGCGTGGTCTATGTCAAAATCCAGGATACGCCACTGAAATAATGTGTTGTTAATAAAATAGTCTAGGATACGCCACGGAAATAGTGTGTCATTAATAAATATAACCCTGCTTTTTTTCACAAAACTAAATTCAAAAAATAATCATGAATCATAATCAATCCATATCAATCAATAAACCCATAACCCTTCAGGGTCGTAGGGGTACCACATTGGATGCTTCAGCACACAGAGTCCTCCAGCGAATTCTATCCTCAGCGATGCGGATGAGTGTGGAAATATCTAGCCTTGTTCATTCCTTGATGTTGTCTGTCCATGTCTTTATTTGTCCTCCTCTGCTTCTTCCACCCTCGACAGTTCCCTGCAGTATTGTTTTTGACAAGGGATCGTGCCTGCATACATGTCCGAACCATGCTAGTTTTCGTCGTTTCACTATTGAAAGCATTGGCTCCTGAACACCTGCATACATCTCTACTTTATTTCTTACGTACACATTGGTCTTATGTTCCCTATAGGAAATTTGTAGAATTCTTCTGTAGTATTTATACTCGAAAGCCTGTAATCTTCTCTCCATGTCCGCAGTTAGTGTCATAAAAATCAATCATAAAAAAAAATCACAAATCTTTCATAAAATAATCATAATTTCTTCAGTAAAATAATCATATTTTCCTCATAAAAACAATAACGTTGTCTTCAACAAAAAAATAATCATGATTTCGTTATAAATAAAATTACTTTGATTTCATAAAAATAATCATGTTTTCTGAATACAAATAATGAATTTTTCTTCATAAAATATTTATGATTTCTGAATAAAAATAATTGTTGGTTCTTAATAAAATTAATCATGCCTTCTCTATAACAGCAACCTTGCTTTCTTAAAACTGATAATCATAATTTCTTCATCAGTTTTATACACGTTCATCATTCACAAAAATAATCAATATCTTCTGTAAAACGATAATGGGTAGCAATTGCAGGAAAACTGTAATTCAACAGGCAATACTTGGAACAGGGTAATTAAGTTTTGATAATCACCGGTAATACAAATAATAACACATACAATTCGACTTCTCGAACAAACAGACCTTTATCAAGAACTAATATAAAACACGACGAGTAAGTACCGACACTGTTCGCATAATAATGGATAGGATATGAACAACGAATGCACAAGAATATATTTGTTATCAACTAATCAAGTAGCATATCCTGAACAGGAGATAGCAGTCATCACAGCCTTTCAAAACTTCTGTCGATATTCAGCCAGTCTTCCTGCTTCTATTAGTGTCGATATTCAGCCAGTCTTCCTGCTTCTATTAGTGTCGATATTCAGCCAGTCTTCCTGCTTCTATTAGTGTCGATATTCAGCCAGTCTTCCTGCTTCTATTAGTGTCGATATTCAGCCAGTCTTCCTGCTTCTATTAGTGTCGATATTCAGCCAGTCTTCCTGCTTCTATTAGTGTCGATATTCAGCCAGTCTTCCTGCTTCTATTAGTGTCGATATTCAGCCAGTCTTCCTGCTTCTATTAGTGTCGATATTCAGCCAGTCTTCCTGCTTCTATTAGTGTCGATATTCAGCCAGTCTTCCTGCTTCTATTAGTGTCGATATTCAGCCAGTCTTCCTGCTTCTATTAGTGTCGATATTCAGCCAGTCTTCCTGCTTCTATTAGTGTCGATATTCAGCCAGTCTTCCTGCTTCTATTAGTGTCGATATTCAGCCAGTCTTCCTGCTTCTATTAGTGTCGATATTCAGCCAGTCTTCCTGCTTCTATTAGTGTCGATATTCAGCCAGTCTTCCTGCTTCTATTAGTGTCGATATTCAGCCAGTCTTCCTGCTTCTATTAGTGTCGATATTCAGCCAGTCTTCCTGCTTCTATTAGTGTCGATATTCAGCCAGTCTTCCTGCTTCTATTAGTGTCATGTTCAGCCAGTCTTCCTGCTTCTGTTACTGTCATGTTCATGTGGTATTTGATATATTGCGTCCATCTTCTTCGGGGTATGCCTTTTGTTCATCTCCCTGGCATTATCCGCTTCATTATGGTCTTCTCTGGGCGGTCATGGCGTTTGATATGGCTAAAATATTGTAGTTTTCTGGAAAGAACCATGCTGATTAGCCTGTTTTCTTTTCTTTTTTTATTCACATTTATTTCTCTCAGGATGGTTATATTGGTGATCTCTGATCCATGACACATGTATGGATATAAAGTACACAGAAGATCATCATCATCATCATGTATGGATATAACGTACACAGAAGATCATCATCATCATGTATGGATATAAAGTACACAGATCATCATCATCATCATGTATCGTGTCGGCTGCGCAACCTATCAAGCATATCCACAACTATAAATATCTAGTATCGTGTATACAGACTTATTCCACGATGTTACAATATTGTTTCTTCACTTTCCATTCATTTGCTCTTTTCCCATACAACAGTTTGATTATCAGCATTCTTCTATCGTCCAGGACACAGGCAAATAGTGTAGTTGAAACATGTCATTCTTTAATCTAGTTATAGCAACTCAATAGTTTCAATGAGTAGTTTCTTGAATCACGAATCAAGTTTACACTGAAATGTGTAATTCGTTTCAGGTCATACGTGAAACCCCGTAGGTTTGGAAGTGGTACCGTCCCAGAAGGCTATATTTTACTGAAAGATATATATGTAGAAGATATGAATGAAAGAGGTGACATCTACCGGATAGAATGGATGAAAACACGTGGATAAATACGTAGTCGAAATAGTTGGTCTCTGATGCAGGAGCAAATATCTACTCTTTTCTTATAACGTTTTTCCAGCACGGAGATAACACGATGAATATTTTCTTGTGCTTCACATGTTGACCAGGTTCAAATAACACGTTCATCTGTCAATCAGCGGCCACTATATGAACATAAGTATTTGTGATTTTATATTCGTTTTATTTCGTTTTGTGTCATCTATGTCGTTCCAGTTTTTATATTACCAGTTATTGAGCATGAATGTTCGGTATTACACCTTCAATTACTATTGTGAATTGATCATATACAGTGTCGTTATCTATATTCTTGTTGTGTTCTGGGAAAATGTCTTTTAATGAAAACATAGATACATAAATTTGTATATATTTTACTGCATTGATTCCAGTGATTCTCAAATCCTCAGTACTATGTACCACTAATATGTCCAACTTTCGTCTTGTCGGATTATAGTTTCGCAGCAATTTACTTAGACATGAACTCCGAGCAATGCTTGTTTATAACTAACAAGTACCGTGATGTTAAAATTCAGTAGCATATCCTCACATCTACACATCCGTGTTTAGATAACTTCCTGGTCCACGTTGCACGAGTGATCACGTGACAAACCCAATATGAGTATTATAAATTACGCGAATATTTCCTATTGCTATGATTTTTCCAAATCACTCGCCACTGATCGGACTTGACGCTGCGAACTATGTAAGTTTTATTTTATTTTTGTCTTCTGCGTTCGCTCCATGGTAAGCAAGCATGAAGTACGTTACACTGATGGTTTCGCAGAGAAGCTACCTTACCTTGTGCCTACCGTCTGAGCACAACCTTTTTTGACATGATTTTTTTTTCCAGGTGAGCATTCTTAACCCGTTGTGGCTTTCATATCTGTCGCCAGACAAACCAATGAATATTTGCTCTATGCTGTGACGGTTTATCACCTAATATTGTCATTGGGTGTTGCGTGATAAAACGTGCGACAGTATCGCAGGAGACTCAACAGAAATTTAGATTTGGGTCGACTACGTCAATCTGATACTGCTGCCAGTGAACATGTCTTGTTTCATTCTTGATTTTTGATTAGGAACAAACTTCACAGCACTGGGGGATATTCCCATATATGCTATGCTTACCGTTCAGTCAAACATCTAAAAGTGTATAAGCTCAGTGTCCCAGTGAGATGCTGATTGCGCGTTCTTCTGATCTTTCCGGAGAGCGAGCACTTTCTTCCGTCGCGTCTAGTCCTCCCATTTCTACCATTCTCTAGATATGTACATTGTCTCGTTCGACCTCATCCTCGTCTTTTTATTGGGTAACCATGACTGCTCTAATCAATTCATTCCTGTCTCTTCTTATCTCGGTGCCGTTCACCAAGGTTTTACTAGCCAATACATCAGCTCTTTCGTTTCCCCTGATTCCAGCATGACATGGACAGTAGATCCACGTAATGTTCTGCGCGTTATTGAGAACAGAGACCCAATCAGTTCTGATCAAAAACTTTTCTATCATGCGCAGAATACTTTGAGAGTCTGATAGAATCACTGAGTCTGTTGGTGGTTATGTCGCCAGTCAAGTGAGAGCTGCTGTCACCGCATCTATTTCCATTCTCATACTCGATGTTGTATTTGGGTACGCAGCTGACGTCTCAGCTAATTTCTTGCCATTTTGGTAGGTCAGGAAACCTCAGCACACTTGTTTATTTCTTGTGTTACTGAGCCGCCTGTGTAAATGAATTATTATATTGTGTGTCTTCGATGCTGCAGGATGAGTTCTTGGATCATTCCCTCTGTTCTGTTAGCAGCCCAGTCGCGGTACTCTCTTCTCATCCTTAGCACACCTGTTGTCAATAACTTTCTATCTTTGCTAAATGACAACCATTCATAGTATTTCCAACTTCCTCCAGCTCACAAACTCTGAGTAGGGTGTCTTCTGCTTCTTCCATCTTTGGACCTTGCTCTCTTTATACACATTCCTTTTGTGTTGTCTGAGAGTGGTATAAGAGGTTATGGTCATTGTTGACGTCCTTGAAGTATTCCTTAACCTGAGTTACTTTATGTCTTGCTTTGATACTCGGTAGGTCTCGGAGAAACCTCATTACCGCGATAGGTGTATCTCTTGTGCATTCTAGGGCGGCTGTCATGGTTTCGTTTTGAACTCTATCTAGTCTGTCGACCTGTAGTTGCTACAGTGTAAATAAACCTAGGTCATAGTCCAACACAGATAACACCACCGTCTGCATCATCTGAAAAAGGGTTCGCTGCGGCATCTCTGCAGATGCCATGATTTTGACCGCACTGACACCCTTCCCAGCTTTCTGAATGACATTGTCCACGCGTATCGCGAAAGATAGACTTCTATCACAAGTGCTGTCTATATATTTCATAGTTTTCTACCTGTCAATGTTGATGTACATGCAGGCGGCTGCTAGTACTGTGTCTGTGACTGAGATGTTGCTCAGTGAGAACCAGACAATGTTTGCCTCAGTGGGATTGATGGCTGCCTCGTAGTCAGTGTACCAGAGCGACACATGTTCTAAATTACTCTGGATGCTATCAATCATGTACATGTCAAGATCATGTCTTGAATAATTAGACACCATTGTCCCATATGCCATTATTTACTGACAATTATCAAGCCTGTGATTTTCTTTCAGTTTAGCCAAGTCATTTAGGATTCACTGACATCGTTAAGACATTCCATAATTCTGAGTGTCTACCCACATTTTTTTCGTTCCGGGTTGGTATGGTATCCTGTCTTTGCAGTTGCACTCAACCGGCTGCCCAAAAGACAGCTGAATCTTATCTCCATGATGTTATGGAGAAGGCAGTCGTAGCACCCAGCAGCGTGGTAATCTAGAAATGGCTATCATAGCTATATATATCATAGCTATATATATTGGTTGTGTTCTGGAAAAGGCTATACAAGCTCTTATATTTGCAGTGGATCTGGAAAGGAATATTTCAAATGGTATCGGCGTGGTGGTTATAAAATGGATATCCTAGCTCTTATCTGCGTAGCGTTCTGAAAAAAAAGAACTTTCACAGTTCTTATACGCGTTGTGGTCTGATAAGGGCTATCATAGCTCATTTCATCCTTATGGTCTGGACAGGTCATATGTAGCTTATGAGTGGGTGGTTTGAAAAGTCTATCGTAGCTCTATCTTCATAATGTTCTTGAAATTTCTATCAGTGCTACCATATATGGTGCGGTTTTGAAGGGCTTCTATAGTTCTTATCTGCGTGATATTCTTGAAAGAGCTATCATTGCTCAGATCTGGGTTGTGATCTGGAGGTAACCATCATAGCTTATGTCTTCGGCGTAGGTATTGAAAGGGTATAATACTTTCCATCTGCGTGGTGATCTGGAGATAACAATCATAGCTTATGTCTGCGGCATAGTTATTGAAAGGGTATAATACCTTCCATCTGCGTGGTGTTCTGAAAATGATTAAGATCGCTCCCATTGCGTGGTGGTCTGAAAAAAGCTATCATAGCACTCACGCGCATGGATGTCAGGAAAGTGCTATAAGAGCTTCATTTGTATAATGTGAAAAGTGCTATCATAGCTGACATTTGCCTGATGCGGAAAGTGCTATCATAGCTGACATTTGCGTGATCTGGAAAAGGTTAGCATACCTGTAGTATGAAAAAATAAATGAAAAAAAGAGTAATGGTGTAAACAGATGTGTACTTCTCAGTCATGTTGGAAAGTGCATGCAAATATTTGAGAACTTCTAATAAAACCATAGGTCTGACTGTGTACTGGCTAGATTCAACGAGCGTTCGTAACCGCAAAGGTACTTGTTCAAATCCCGTTGTAAGGATCTGTGCAATCTGGCCGTTTAGAAAGCAATGACAACATATTAAAAAGAAAATAATAGAAAAAAATCGATGTTGCTAAAATATATGAATATATTCTGAATATGATATACTACTGAAAAAATACTAATAGCTTCACAGGATCATACCACATTGGTAGCTTCACAGGAGATAGAATCATACCGCATTGGTAGCACAGGAGATAGAATCATACCGCATTGGTAGCACAGGAGGTAGAATCATACCGCATTCGTAGCACAGGTGCCAGGGAACTGAGGACAGCACAGACGCTTCTGTCAGGATAAGCTTGAACGAAAAAGAGAAACTTTTATTTGATTCGGAAATATATGCAAGTTTAACTAAAAACATAACTGAGTATTTTTATACATCTTTTTCTGCTTCAATTCTCGAACTCCTGCAGATTGGCAGGTTGTAGTCCGGAGAATAGAATGGGTTGCGTCATAGTTTACTGCTTGGTTGTGATATCTGCCTCTTTGGGCCTGACACATCTGTCTTCAGTGTGATTTCTAGATCACATTGTCCCTACATGGAATGTGACAGTCAACTCCACGCCCTAACCTACTTAGTCGCATTTTATGATATCCATGGAAATAAAAAGTATTTGCTACCCGATTGGACCCCCGGTAACACACAGGAAAAACCAAATTTTTGTATGACTCAGAACAATGGACAACACCAACGAAACAATCAGACAATTACAAACGTGCATGAATGGTTTCTATATATGATAGATGATTTCAAATGTTATGATAAGATCATAAATGGGGAGCCCATACTAGAGATATAACTCGACAAGACTAGAGATATAACTCGACAATACTAAAGGTATAACTCGACAAGACTAGAGATATAACTCGACAATACTAAAGGTATAACTCGACAAGACTAGAGATATAAGTAGACAAGACTAGAGATATAACTAGACAAGACTAGAGATATAACTAGACAATACTAAAGGTATAACTCGACAAGACTAGAGATATAAGTAGACAAGACTAGAGATATAACTAGACAATACTAGAGATATAACTAGACAATACTAGAGATATAACTAGACAATACTAGAGATATAACTAGACAATACTAGAGATATAACTAGACAATACTAGAGATGGAACTCAAGAATCGGCGCTTGCGATGGATATGACGCAAAGAAGATAAACAGAAATGATTGTAAGACATGTATTGTTCTGTATTGTACATGTATTGTTCTGGAACTCACTGGGAAAGAGAAAAATATCAAGACCACGATATACCAGGCAGAAAGATGTTAGTTAGAGAACAGATGAGAGAAATAAACTGAACATGGAAATAATTGTAACCAATAGTTTAAAATACAACAAGAAGCATCAGAATTATTGATCACACGATGTAGATCTGGTGTTTTTGTACAATTCTAAACATGAGGTGTAAAGTCAAAATTAAAAACACCGAGGTTCTCCAAAGGGCCACAATTCCATGAATAGTGTTCACGCTTGGCAGGGCCTGTCTTAGGCCATTGCAAACTATGCGGTCGCAGTGGGCCCCGCACTTTCATAGGCCCATAAATTCATATTATAATTTATTTTATATCCTCTTCCCTACGCAGACTGGGCCCGCGCAATCCGTTTCGCATAGGGCACCTCAATTGTTAGGGGCGGCCCTGACGTTTAGCCACAGAAGACTCGCGTGACTGTCACAAACAGAGGCCTAGCAAGAGTCGCGTCCCATAACAATTGATATATGGGGATCTCACACATAGAGCATTAGAATGAGTCAGACCAAAGTTGCTATACGAAGATGTCTGCATAACATCTAGAAATGCCTTTGTCATCAAGTCCGTGAACTTGGAAAAAATGGAAGGAGGGCTTGTTAGTGAAAAAGTAAATAGCGTAATGGTGCTAGGACTTTTGGGAATTCAGTAACAGGAAGAAGAGCGGAAGAACGAAGACGAACATGTAAGGATCAACAACCCAATAATGTGGCATTCCCATGCGTCTTCTGTGGCAGAGCAAATGGCTCATGAACTGTTGATTCAGTCATGAATCGTCATGCTCTGTTCATACCACTTCAACTACAACTGATGCAAGCTTGCTTCAGACCGTCTGTCAACACGAATAAGGCTATATATGCACAATATGTTTTGTTCAGTTATAAACTATTATATTGTATTCAATTACACACAATTACATTTGTTTAGTTCTGTAAAAATATATTTTGTTTAGTTCTGTAAAAATATATGTTGTTTAGTTATGCAATGATATATTTTGTTTTTGTTATACAAATGTAGAGTTTGGGTTTGGTGTCTTATATAAAAGTATTATTGACTTTCTTACACAGCGTATATTTAACAGCTAAAGACAGAACAGTGTTAATAATGATGAACACCAAACTAACATTCATACTGAGCGTCATGCTTGTAGCATGTATCCTCAGTTGCCAAGGTAAGTAACTTGTACACCACTGATCTGTACCATCTTTAGTTTTTTTAGCTTTAAAATTCTCACAAATTCAAGTCTATTTTCAACAAATACTTATATTTTATTGTAAGAAATACAAATATTTAATGCTCTCAATATATACAATCCATTTATTTGATATGATTTACTATCTGCCTTTATGGGTATATAAGAAAGAATATAGATGAAACCAATATTCGAATTTGACAATATAGAACTTTGATGTCTAAATAAATTCAAATATCTGGGAGTAAATATAAACAGTTCCGAACATTGTTCAGTTATGATCAAAAGATTACTTGCATTTGCAACACTCAAATTACCACAAATGAGAAAGATGTGGCATATTAGTAATAATAAGAATAAAATAACTCTTTTAAGATGATACGTTTTCCCAGTGACAAAATATGGATGCGAAATTACGGAAGCTAAATGAAGCGTGGTTTCTAAATATAAAAGTTCAAGTTATAATAGTTAAAGAGAAATGATGGTATCGAAAAACTGATTCTGGAAGGCAGATTGCTTGGAAGAAGAAGAAGAGGAAGACCAAGTGATGTGATATTTATGTGAGAAAACAGAATAAACGCTGAAGAAGAAGAAAAATAAGAAGAAGAAAAGTGGATACAAACTATAAAATAATACAAATTGGATATAAACTATAAAATAATACAAATTGGATATAAACTATAAAATAATACAAATTGGATATAAACTATAAAATAATACAAATTGGATACAAACTATAAAATAATACAAATTGTTTTGGACTTGTTCCCTAAAACATGAACCGAATAAGAACATTTTTTTATCATGGTCATACACTATCACACAATGTCACCGTTAATGATGAAGTGTATACAATGTTCGCCAAAGCACACACCACTTTTGGCAATATGTACGCGAATGTGTGACGAGGAATGACATTTACCTAAAGACTAAGCTGAAAGTTTACAGAGCAGTGATACTTTCAATGTTGTTACACACTTGTGAAACATGGAAATTGTATAGACGATATGGGAGGAAACTCAATCACTTTCACACAACTGGTCTCAGAAAAGTTATAAACATGAGATCACAAGACAAGATGTGGATACCACTGTGCTTGCCAGATATGGTACCCGTAGCATTGACACTATCCGGATGCAAACATAGATTCGTTCATCAGGTCATTGGGTACGTATACCAGACCATCGCCTGTCAGAGATACTTCTCTATGGTGAACTGGACAATGGTACAGTAGCTAAATAAGAGCTACAAGGAATAATTAAAGACCTCATTGAAAGTCTTTGAAATGTAACCAAGAAACATGGGAGAAACATGGGAGAAACATGGGAGAAACATGGGAGAAACGTGCACAAAATAGAGCGGCATGAGACTCTATTCTAAAGAATGGCGAAGCATCTTGCGAGAAGAGGAGAAATGCAGCAGCTTAACAGCAAAGAGTTGCTAAAAAGGCACGGCTATGCCCCAAAACCATCTACAACGGTCAACCCGTGCCCGAACTGTCCAAAGACATTTGCATCCATAATAGGTCTAATTAGTTTCTACAGTCTCACAATCTAGGTATAACTCTAAATGAATGTCAAAAGTGAAAGTAACAGCTGGTCATCATCACGTGTGGTTGGCGAACAACAGTATTGCAAGAATCGTTGCTAGTCAATACTACTAGAATAATAATAATAATATTAGTAGTAGTAGTAGTAGTAGTAGTAGTAGTAGTAGTAGTAGTAGTAGTAGTAGTAGTAGTATTGTTATTGATTTTTGTTAAATGAAGTAAATCTGGCTTCTGCATTCAGGCTTGTTCCATTTATGCCAAGTGTAGATATGTGACTCTCTGTGTTTAAAGAAAGTATTAGTGATGTATAGTTCGTCTTGACTGCATATCTCTAGTAATCTGTCTCAATTTTCATGTCCTGTTGTTAATGTATCCCCAAAAGGTCATAGGTATCTACTGTCTTCATTCATTCTTTTCCTGGCATTCCGTTGAAATTTCCCATTACTGTTAATTCATCTTCTTTATCTATTTTGTTTATGTTTTCATTCAATAGTTCATAGAATTCTTCACTGTCTGTTTGGTTGTTGTTGCATGGGGAGTAAATTTGTATGTAAGTTGTTCTTTTGTTGTTTTCTAGTATTGTGATGCTCATTATTCTCACTGAAGTATAGCTTATTTCTAAAATGTTTTTGGCAGATTTTTCTTCCACTATAAACCCTACACCATGTTTCACATTGTCATTCTCGTTTACACCTGAATGTGTAATTGTAAAGTTGTTGTGTGCCCTCTTCACACCTCTACCTTTTGTTCTTGTGTCTGCAATTCCTAAAACTTTTATTTTCCTTTTCATCATTTCTTATATGAAAATGAGTTGTTCTTCCTTGTCTTTAATGCCGCAGATGTTGATGGTTGCTATTTTGGTTGTTATTGCTGATCTCTTTTGCGTGTGATGTGCCATCCTCTCCATTTAAATTTCTTATTGAGCACTTTGTCTATCCCCTGTCGAAGTGCTAAGTCTGTCACAGGTTAAGGGCTGTGTAATAAGTTTACTCGGGGTTGTCTATTTCCCTGTGCTGGTCACTAGATGGTCACGGCCATACTTGTTATCCTCTTCACCGCTGTTTACATATTCAATCTTAAGAACTTATTACTGTACTTTTTCACTTAAAAAAAACTTTTCTTATGATGAAATAGAGAAATATCTTCCTCCAGGTGTAATCTACAACCTAAATAATACCGTATATCGAATAATACTTCAACATAAACACGGCACTTTATTGTATTGAAATAGACAGCAGTCATGTTGAGTATAGCTCAAGTATAAACAATAGCTATAAATGTTGTAATATTTACTGTAGCTATCATTTACATACAACGAAACTCACGATATTCAACTGACAATCAATTACCCACTAGTTTTAGTTATAGTCCGTCGTGTATGAGTGAAGCCATGATATTAACCTGTGTTTGACGTAAGTGTAATTGAGATTAAACTGAACAAATGATGCAATGTTTGTTTGTCCTCAGGTTTACAAATAGCCATAGATCAGACCCCTGACAGATACTACTGTGGACATCTCTCATGTTGGCATGATGTCTATCAGGGTGACTCCGTTCTCACTATTATAGCTATAACGATCTATAGCACAAACCTAGAAGGCCAGCAGTACAATTTCGCTTCTATTTCTGTGAACGGTCCAGATGTTTGTATACATCCAAATAAAAGTCAAGATGTAACTGGAACTGGTAGCGTCTCAACGCAGCATGCAGATCTGACTTTGAATCTTATAAATGAAGGAGACTGTGTTTATGGGCAGTTTGTGTGCGAACTAGAGTTTGTCAACACCACAGGCCAGATCATATACATTCGTAAGGATGCAACAACAAGACCTAACATCGTAGCTGGAGTCTGTAGCTGCAGTAAGTACATTTGATTATCATGTACTTCATCTCCTTTGAGATCATTGTCATTAAATCAGAAATTGTAATGTAGTGTGTTCACTAAAATGATATGGTAAATTCCCATAGCTGGTACATTGGTTGCACTACTGGCAGCCCCATACATGCTCATTCTATCTCAGTAAATGTTAATGGGTATGCATGCTAACATTTCCTGTAACTCGCTCGTTGAATACGGTTCGGGGTGCAAAGGGAACGCAATGCTCTCGGCGGACCAGGGTTAGAAGATAACCAAAATCCCAAAATGTACCTACTTGTGGTGCACCCTGGAAACAAAAATACAGCAACTCGTGCTGATTCTGGATAAATACTTTTGGAAATCGTGTCCGAGAATGTTGAGGTAGCAGATGGAAAGAGATTTGACTGCATTAGAGACAGACAATATCTCAGACAGCACCAACACATGCAGTGGCACTATCGATACACAGTGACGCTAGTCAGTCCAGTCCTAACAATAGCTAGCCGCATTGCGAAAGACAAATATATTTCTTACTGAGTACAATGAAAGAGCAGAATAGCGCCAGAGGGTAGTGTCAACTACAAATAGAAAGTTAAAACGTTTCAAGGAAATCGGAACTACACGCTCTGTTAGCTCGAGACGAGCTTCTAGTTACAATGCTCATTATGGACAGAGACCCAGACCCAATCATGTGCGCCTGGCAGTGCAACATGACCTGGCCTAAATCTAATGTCGAGCCTTCCTATACCGGAAATATGCTCGCGAAGAGAAAGAGTTCCGTACCAGATGGGCTCAGGCACATAATGGACAACGATTTTAGCCCTGTCCCAACTCTACTTTCAAGCTTTCCTATACCGGAAATACACTTGCAGAGAGAAAGTGTTCCCTACCTGATGGGCTCAAATGCTATTGGGACATGGTCCCTCAGCTTGAGAACGACTTGCTCTCAAAACGCTCGGTGTTGACTCGAACTTGGACGAGGAGTTCATGATGTCGGTGAACGACACCTTGACTAAGAAGGCGAGCGAGCCAGGGTCTAACTCTTTTGTTGAGTTCTTCCTCACCCGAAACCAGACTCACGGATGAGAAAAGGTTCAGTACCCGATGGGCACAAGCACAGAACGTCCAATTACACGATGCAAGTTCATAGACGATGGAACATCTCGTGCGAGATAGACGTGAACGACAATCGTCTCGGCGAAGAGTCACTACACATCCGCGTGTCCATCGACAGATAGGTAGGCTGTCACGGACTAGGGAAGCCTACTACCAAAAATAAAAGGCATGACGAAAACAAATGTGCTGGGCCTCGGATGACCAGACCACAAAGTGGCCAACTTAGGTGCAAATAACAGTTTTACTGTGGAACGTGCAGCACAACGTACTTTAGGCTGACACTGAGGTAAACAGCAGAATAGCGAAAGCTAGTGCCACATTTAGAAGACTGTGAAAACACGTATGGGAAAGAAGGGGAATAACAACTACCACCAACCTCATACAAAATATATAGGAAATATTGTTTAGCGAACTTTCGGAAGGAAAGACTTAGAGGTAGAACAGGCCTGAAATACAAATATGTATGCCATGTTTCAGTGAAAAACTTTTATATTGATAACAATTAATCTAAGATTGTAGCAGAGAGTAGTGGTGCATGGAGGCCGGTATTGAGCAAATATTCAGGAAATTTGGAAAAACATTTTTTCATGGACGCACTAAAGCACAAGCTGCATACACGTAAAGCAAAGGAATTCTAAAATATTAATGGCTTATTCTTGTTACATTTAACACGAACTAAATACATGAGCCTGCTAAATAATAAGTCTAAAAGAGGAAACAGTCATACATACATACTTGTCATTTGCTTTCTGAATTTCTGGAATCCTCTTGTGCATGAGGGTGATATATAGTCTTAACATTTCCTTTCCGAGAAGTCTATGTGTACATCATTTAAGTCACCATCAATAGAGTTCTTCCTCTTATGTTATTATCAATACCGTCTGCATAGGCCATTAACAAACCAATGTAAAACAACCGGTATTCGTTACACGTCTATAAAGATATGTCCTTGTGTTATATCTATTTATCTATACCGATATTTACAACTCTTCTATTCCACTGGTTCCTGTGTTTCCCCATTCTTCCCTGAGATTCCATAAATAATAGACTCTGGTTGCTAGTCAGGATTTTCAGAGAGTTTTAAATATTATTTCACTTAACGATCCATCCGTCATTTATATCGTGTCCTGAAATCGATCTATCCGTCATTTATATCGTGTCCTGAAATCGATCTATCCATCATTTATGTCGTGTCCTGAAATCGAGCTATGTGTAAAGAAGATATTCAGAAATGCTATAATCTGTACAAACATTGTTAACATTGCTGCATGTTAACTATTTTAACGGCATTACTTTCCAGCCAATTCCACGTATGAGATATCACAGTTAATCAGTCGACTGGATGAGGTTAAAAATGAGACAACAGCACTGCAAATTGATACCAAAGATCTAGAAGATGCCCTGTATTCATTGAGTCAACAGAACGACGCTTTTGTTGTACAATTGGAGATACTCTCAAAGCGGGTTTCCAACATTGTCGATATCTTCCCCAGATTCAAACCCACGCCCTCGGTAAGTTTTATATCAGTAACATTAAAATGTTACATAATTATTACATAATACAATGATTATTAGTGCAATCGCCGAGTGGTAAGATTTAGGAATAAATAATGAAAGAAAAATCTAGAACCGACATTTCAGTGAATCTAACAAAATATTCATATCTCTTGTACAGGACATTATAAAAATTGTACGACTAGACTGTTCTGATTTTCTAACAAATATGTACATGCAGAAGATTGTTAAATCTATATAACATTCACATACATTATTCTCTTATATAACATTCACATTAATTATTATATTATATAACATTCACATACAGTATTATCTTATATAACATTCACATTAATTATTATATTATATAACATTCACATACAGTATTATCTTATATAACATTCACATTAATTATTATATTATATAACATTCACATACAGTATTATCTTATATAACATTCACATACATTATTCTCTTATATAACATTCACATACAGTATTATCTTATATAACATTCACATACATTATTCTCTTATATAACCTTCACATTAATTATTATATTATATAACATTCACATACAGTATTATCTTCCTATGTATGTTTTTTTCCTTCTTGTTTTCATTCCTTTCTAAATGGTAAAATCGAGACAAAACTCGGTTAAATAGCACCTATGAGAGCACCAATAAGAGCACCTATGAGAGCACCAATAAGAGCACCTATGAGAGCACCAATAAGAGCACCTATGAGAGCACCAATAAGAGCACCTATACGAGCATCTATAAGACCGCAGTCCGGCGTGTACTCACGACCTTCACCTCCGCCAGCAATGTTTTCGTCACGGAACACTTGCTCGTCAAGTCTTTCATTTGTATTTTAGGATTCATGCCAAGAAACATAGAACATAGAACATAGAACATAGAACATAGAACACATGATTAAATAAGATATCAAATAGAAATGCACCCATGTCCACATGAATCACTAGTTTCAACAGCAAAATTACAAAAACTAGCACGCTTTGGACATGTAAACCGACAAGATTTGGACATGTAAACCGACAAGATTTGGACATGTAAACCGACAAGATTTGGACATGTAAACCGACAAGATTTGGACATGTAAACCGACAAGATTTGGACATGTAAACCGACAAGATTTGGACATGTAAACAGACAAGATTTGGACATGTAAACAGACACGATTCGCTGTTTTGAATCTTATAAAGAATAGTAGAAGGTGGTAGGAGAATCAGCATTGGTCTGATTTTCAAATTCTTTGCTGTTAGGGAAATGAACAAAATTTTCAAGTGACAACTGTGTGTTCCATAAGTTTAGTTTTGTAATGAAACACTTGATGTTGTGGTACAACTGAGTGATATGTTTGTTTTTGCCTTGGAATTTCAAATTAAGATCACTTAAATGTGCAGTAATGTCCACAGAAAACGCTAGATTCTGGATTCAACTTTCATCTTTGATTTCATCTATGTTTTTATTTTTGATCTCCAAACATAAAGCAATTTCTAGTCTCAGCAAATAAAATCTTTTCAGCACTTTGTGACACGACAACCGACGGACTGCTGTGTAGAATGGAACATAGTTGAACCATGGAAGATCCATGTCTTCTAACAGCTGAATGAATTGACGATGGTTAAGAGCATTGCATTTGATAAAGTTCATTGTTTTTGTGACCACACTAAGCACGTGATTCAATTTTAAAGTCTTTGAACACAAATTTTGCGGATGAATAATGCAGTGAAAATGTGCAAATGATGAATCTGGATACGAGTTCTCAATTTTTGTTCGCAACTTGGCAGCAAGACCGTTATGTCTGCCAACCATATTCGCAGCAACGTCAGTAGATAAACATATACGTTTACTCAAATCAAAACTATAGTCATGCAAGATCTGGCATTCTACTCACCAGGCCTGGAATGGAACATCACACGTGTCGTTGGAAACAGCTTGGGGGTAGTGACCACAGACCAGTATTTCTGGAAATCCACAATGAATTTACCAAGGACAGCAGCACGCTCACTAGGTGGAACTATAAGAGGGCAGACTGGAAAATGTACCAGCATTTAACCAGTGTTCTAGCTAAGGACATGAACTTGGACAAAGACACCAATAGAGCAGTGAGTGAATTTAATAGATGTATACTACATGCTGCTAGTAAAACCATACCCAGGGGGGGGGGCACGCAAAAACTACAAACCCTACTGGAATGATGAACTGAAGAAGCTGCAAAATGAGATGGAAACATCTAGACAGCAGGCTGAGAACAGACCTAGCCAAGAACATCACAACACATATCAGCAAACAAAGGCTAAATTTCAAAGAGCCAAGTTACAAGCCAGACGGAGCAGCTGGAAAGAAAAAACATAGTCGCTGAACCTAGAAAGAGATACTAGGAAATTATGGAAACTTGTAAAACAACTAAATGATGAAGGTACAGGGAGAAATACCAGGATCACACTTTATAAAGATAGAAACATTTTAACAGGTAAATATGCAGCTGATTACTTTGCAGATTCATTTGCAGAAGACAATAACATCAAAGTCAGCCCAAACAAACAAAAGGAGGTTCGAGAGAACCAGCAAAACATTGGACAAGGCGAAACTATACCTGAAGTCATGGAGGCACCAATCACAATGAGAGAACTGGAGCATGCAATATCCAAATTGAAAATGAAAAAGTCCCCTGGAGCTGATGGAGTGTCCAATGAAATGATTAGAAACCTGGGAATTACAGCAAAAGCAAAGCTACTGCAGATCTTTAACACAAGCTGGTCCACGGGTAATGTACCACAGGCGTGGAGAGAAGCAATAATGATACCACTCCTCAAATCAGGAAAAGATGGCAACACAGTCTCCAACTGCAGGCCCAACAGCTTCACAAGCTGTCTATGCAAAACAATGGAACGCATTATCAATCTTAGGATGCAGTGGTACCTTGAAAGTGAAAACCTTCTGGTATCACAGCAAGCAGGTTTCAGACAGTGCTACTCTACTGAAGATCAGGCAACCTACCTCTCCCAAGAGATTGAGGATGCCTTCCAAGATAAGAAACTGGTACTAGCAGCATGGATAGACCGCAGAAAAGCATTTGATAAGGTCTGGAAAGAAGGGCTCCTAAAGAAATTGCGAAATTGCAGGGTTAGCTCAAGAATGTACAAATGAGTAAAAGCATACCTGCATAATAGAAGAGCCAGGGTACAATTAGATGGTCGCAAGAGCAAGAAAGTTCTACTGCGTCATGGAGTCCCACAGGGAGGAGTCCTGTCACCCAAACTTTTCTTGGTTTACATCAATGACCTAGTAGCTGAACTACCACATGGGATCAAAGTGGCAATGTATGCTGACGACCTGGTGATCTGGTGCACGGAAGAACATGCGACAGTGGCCACTAAACAAATACAAAGAGCTATCGATGCCCTAACCATATGGGCTAATAGGTGGTGCGTTAGCATTAACACAGATAAGTGCAGCACTACACTATTTACCCTCTCACCAAAACAAAAAAGCCCGTCATATCAAAATAGATGGAGAGCTCTTGAAAGAGGACAAACAACCCACATACCTCGGAGTTACTTTTGATAATAAACTGACATGGAAGCAGCACATAAACAAAGCAACAAAAAAAGCCAGGAGGAAGTTAGCTATACTGAAAAAACTAAGTGGAACCACATGGGGAGCCAGTGGGAATATACTCAGTAAATTTTACCAGCAAGGCATAAGACCACACCTGGAATATGGTTCAGCTGCGTGGTGTCCTGCATCAAACACCACATTACAAGATCTAGATAAAGTGCAAAACCAGGCACTTAGAATAATGTTGGGAGCAATGAAATCAACACCCATAGCAGAAATGCAGAAAATGGGAAGAATGCAAACACTTGGCGAACGCAGAGACACAAAAGTACTAATTCAGGCAGAAAAGTTTCAGTGTATGCCAAGTCATCCAATGAAGGAAAGATTCCAAAATCTAGCAATGGGACGACTGAAAAGAAGCAGCTTTATCCATCAAGCTAAACGACTCCGCAGACAACTTACAGACCTACCTGAAGTTGACATCCCCTTAAGGCCTGTACCAGAACAAACCCCGTGGAGTGAAAGACATGAAATGCCAATATACATTAAGACCCATGTGAAAGGAATACTAAGCGAGGACGAACAGAACAGTGTGCAGCAAAGGACAGTCACCCTCAGTTTCCTGGATGAGGAATATCCACAAGATATATGGGTCAGAGTATACACAGATGGGTCAGCACAGAATGCTGTGAGGAATGGAGGTGCAGGTGTATATATAGAATATCCACACAAACCTAGAGATACAATCAGAACTTCGACAGGAACATTCTGCAACAATTATGATGCAGAAATCCAGGCAATTAGTGTGGCAGCTAAAAAACTGCTGAACTCCAACTCTGACCCCGTGGTATTCCTGACAGATGCAAGGTCAGTGCTTCAAGCTCTCCAGTCTGGAAAACTAACAGACTTGAAAAAACTACTTTGCGAATTGTCTTACCAGTATAGGGTAACCATGCAGTGGATACCCTCTCACTGTAGAATACCAGGAAATGAAAAAGCAGACAAACTGGCTAAAGAAGGTGCTGCGGAAGACCAACCAGATATACCAATCACCTACCATCAGAAAAAACAGATGATAAAGTCAATAAGAAAGCCACAAACACCAACACAAGATGACTATCATATTATGAACAGACCAGAACAAGTTATAATTCTACGTCTCAGAACAGGACACAACCGACTCCGCAGTCACATGTATACAAAGTTCATGAGGGGAACACGGCCATGTGTACATGTGGACAGGCAGCATAGAGTGCCAAACATATACTTCAAGAGTGTTCTGAGCATGAAACGCTGAGGCAGACATATTGGCCAGAGGAAACAACACTGGAATCAAAACTCTATGGGACATTGTATGAACTACAAAAGACAGTGAGTTTTATTAAGGAGACAGAATTACAGATATAGACATGTTTCAAGTGAATGAAAGAAGAAGAAGACGAAATGCAGAGTCTGCTCGACTTTTTCAAAGATGTCTTCGCTCGCTGTAGTGTCATGCATTGGAATTAGTTCAATTAGTTCTTCATAAATATTAAATTCACTGTCACAGGCCCTAAAAAACACTGCAAATTGTGCTATTCCAGTGACGTCAACGGTCTTATCAATAGTAATAGAAATATGATCAAGTTTGGATGATTTAGCCTTCAACTGTTGTTTCAAATAATCTGCCATTTCATACATCCGTCTAGCGATAGTGTTCTTGGTTAACGAAATATCAGTAAATGTGCTTTTCTGTGGGCACACAATGTCAGCCGTGTTTACAAGGCAATGATTTACGAAATCTCCTTCACTGTAAGATTTCCCATTCATGGCGACCATTCGGCTAGTTCATAGCTGCAGTATACGCGACTTTGGCTTGATATATTTTTGTAAAACATGTCTGTTGCTGTATCAAGTTAGCTTTCAATTCCTTGAGTCTTGAAACACCATTAAGCCCTCATATTTATCGCAAGATCGATGGTTGGTTTCATTATATCTTTTTAAATTGCACTCATCATGTGTCCTTTTCTTCATAGCTGATGGTGCTGTAGCCATTTTAAACAATGTCAGTCTACGCAGTACTTCATAAAAACAAATAATATAATTACCGGCACGATTCCACAAGATACAATTTATTTATTGTTTTAAAATTTGAACATGGCAATAACAACCCGTCTGCTACTTCCGGTCAATGTTGCGAATTTTTATAGATAGAAAAACCCTTACTAGCTTAAAATAGCCGTATAGTTTTCTTATATATGGCACCGTGCCAGATTTCTGTTTTTTTTTACACTCAGTTTAAAGTGTTAAAATTGCAATATTCGCCATTAAATGAGACAATTGCAGTATCCTTTGTGCGGGTCTCACACGTGCTTGCAACGGGCCGCAGCGGCCCATGGGCCGCACGTTTGACTTACATGTACTAGGTGACATTATCTATAATCAATTTCAGCAACTCTTAACTTGGGACGTATTGATATCACAAGTGTGTCACATATTACAACCTGGGACGTATTGATATCACAAGTGTGTCACATATTACAACCTGGGACGTATTGATATCACAAGTGTGTCACATATTACAACCTGGGACGTATTGATATCACAAGTGTGTCACATATTACAACCTGGGACGTATGACTATCACAAGTGTGTCACATATTACAACTTGGGACGTATGACTATCACAAGTGTGTCACATATTACAACTTGGGGTGTATGGCAGTCACAAGTGTGTTACATATTACTACTTTGGACGTTTGGCTATCACAATTGTATCATATATTATAACCTGGGACGTAGGGATATCACAATTGTATCATATATTACAACTTGGGACGTATGGCTATCACAATTGTATCATATATTATAACCTGGGACGTAGGGATATCACAAGGGTGTCACATATTATTACAAGGATCAGGAATGAAAATATGGAAATATCATTGTTGGCCACGAAATTATATGAGGGGACAATAGGAAGGTGCCTTAACTATCGAAAAATAATTAAATTATGCACACACAAAATGTTGTCTTCGTAGAAATATGAACATATTTGTGGCCTACTATATTGTCCAACGAAAATCTGTGACTCTCTGATGGGCCACTTGGATTCGGCTGATAACTCCAGCTGTGAAAATTTTTTTCTTTCATTTCTAACGTTGCTAAAACGTCATCTTATACATTCTGATTTCAGACAGATTTACCTGTTGCATGCATTAAAGGGATTGCACACAGCAGCCCCAGACAAAAATTTCTTCTAGGGGGGACCACATTGGCAATGTGTGACACAGAAACTGATGGCGGTGGATGGGTGTTAATAGAGGTAAGATATTTCTAGAACTGATGGCGGTGGATGTGTGTTGACACTGGTAAGATATTTCTGATGGCGGTGGATGGGTGTTGACACTGGTAAGATATTTCTAGAACTGATGGCGGTGGATGGGTGTTAATAGAGGTAAGATATTTCTAGAACTGATGGCGGTGGATGGGTGTTAATAGAGGTAAGATATTTCTAGAACTGATGGCGGTGGATGTGTGTTGACACTGGTAAGATATTTCTGATGGCGGTGGATGGGTGTTGACACTGGTAAGATATTTCTAGAACTGATGGCGGTGGATGGGTGTTGACACTGGTAAGATATTTCTAGAACTGATGTCGGTGGATGGGTGTTGACACTGGTAAGATATTTCTAGAACTGATGGCGGTGGATGGGTGGTAATAGAGGTAAGATATTTCTAGAACTGATGGCGGTGGATGGGTGGTAATAGAGGTAAGATATTTCTAGAACTGATGGCGGTGGATGGGTGGTAATAGAGGTAAGATATTTCTAGAACTGATGGCGGTGGATGGGTGTTGACACTGGTAAGATATTTCTAGAACTGATGGTGGATGGGTGTTGACACTGGTAAGATATTTCTAGAACTAGTTTGAAACAATTATAAATTCAACAATATCATAATCACATAGAAGCACTTAATTCTTAGGAATTACACAATCACACATTTGATATATCTGCATGTGTTCTTTGTTCAGAACTGTACCATAACTCTGCTTTCTCTATCTTATTTCTTTCACTGTTCTTCCCAAGTGCACCGTGCTCCGCTACACTTACAATTTCCCTTAAATCTCATATTTGGAACAATTTTCTAGACATAATTAGTTAGCTAGTCAGCAATTTTGTAAACCTCAGTCAACCATTAACATCACAGGAGATTTCTCTGTAGAGATCAGAAAAAGATTAGGAATGGCCCTACAAAAAAAAAAGCATCACAGATTAAAAGTTCTATGGCACGAGCAAACAGAAAATCAAAATTTCAACTATTAAGAAGCGTTATCTTTACAGTGTCAACATATGGTTGTGAGACGTGGGAAATGAAATATGCAATGGAAATGAAAATATCGACATTCGAAATGAAATATTATAGAAAGATCATAAGAACAACTTGGAAAAAAAACACGAACCAACTCAGACATCAGCAAAGATCTGAACATAGTAGAAGATCGGCTCAACAAAAACTATCAAAAAAATGAAAACTAAAGTATTTCGATCATATAAGGAGAAACAATGGCTCAGAAAGATTAATCATGGAGGACAATTTTCCAGGAAAGAGAACAAAAGGCAGACGAAGACTACGATGGAAAAATGACATCGAAGACATCTGAACATGATACTAGAAGAAGCCGGTCAGCTTGCACACAACCGAGAGACCTCCAGAGTGGCAGTGATAACAACGTTCTACAAAGGACGCACACATCACATAGATATATAGTCGAGAGTTCACCATCACTGCACACGGGACATATCCATAGGTGTTGCGATCTCCCCCACAGTATATCCGAATCACACGACGACTAACAATGCCAGTTCTCTATTGGTTGACAAACCTTCTTTGTTGATTTCTTGCCACGCCCACATACTAATGTTCATTTCTAACCACGCCGACATAATAATGTTCATTTCTTGCCACGCCCACATACTAATGTTCATTTCTAACCACGCCCACATAATAATGTTCATTTCTTACCACGCCCACATAATAATGTTCATTTCTTACCACGCCCACATAATAATGTTCATTTCTTGCCACGCCCATATAATAATGTTCATTTCTTACCATGTCACATTTCAAACCGGCTCCTTTATTCTGAAAACGGATGAAGAATCACTATCTTCATTAATTTCGTTTGATTATGAAGTTTCTTTCAAAGAGTTCAATATGTCAGTGCGAACAATTGTCATGCCACTAAATAACAGTGACAGATTATGTTGATATATCTGCTGTTACATTGCCATCAACACCAGAATGACCATGCACAAACATAAATGTGACACCCTCCAAGCTACCTTGACACCTTCAACCTTGACACCTCTAAACTCTCATCTTTTTATCTCCAAACTCTCATCTCTATAGTTGCAGAGAAAACTGCAATCTGATCTCTATAATTACAGAGAAAAGCTCAACTCATCTCTAAATTCTCATGTCTAAACTCTCATTTCTAAACTCTCATCTCTAAACTCTCATCTCTAAATTCTCATTACTAAACTCTCATTACTAAATTCTCATTACTAAACTCTCATTACTAAACTCTCATCTCTAAACTCTCATCTCTAAACTCTCATCTCTAAACTCTCATTACTAAACTCTCATTTCTAAACTCTCATTTCTAAACTCTCATCTCTAAACTCTCATCTCTAAATTCTCATTACTAAACTCTTATCTCAACCCTTCGTGATTCTGTCTTCTCTTTCGTTCTGTCATGTGACGTATTACTTCCAGAACGTTGTCTTCCCAATGAACTCTCTGAACCTCTCTCTGTCTTGGGCGATGTGGCTTGCATTTTCTAGCGATGTATTCATGTTATCTTTAATGTCGTCAGTCCATCGTCTTCTTGGTCTGCCCCTTCTCCTCTTTCCAGGTACTCTTCCCTCCATTATTTGTCTTTCTAAACAGTTATGTCTCTTTACATGACCAAATAGGCGTAGTTTTCTTTTTGTTATTGTGTTTAGTAACCAACACTCTGGAATATTCAGTGTGTTTATAATATCTGAGTTTCTGATTTTATCCTTCCATGATATTCTAAGTATCTTTCTGTAGCATTTCAGCTCGAAGGCGTTGATCTTCTTGGCCGCTGTTTTACTTAGAGTCCATGTTTCACAGCCGTATGTTGCAACCGGAAAAATAAAAGTTCGTAACATTAGCACTTCCGTTTCTATTTTGTTGTTTTTCCATATGTTTTTCAGCCGTGTTATTTTGCAATATGCCATTGCCAATCTCTTCCTTATTTCTGCCATGCAGTCTCCTGCACCGTTGATGTTTGCTCCTAAGTATTCAAATTTATCCACACATTCTATCTCGGTATTGTCAATTCTGATTTTTGGTTGTTGTGTTGTTATATCTGTTGACATGATTTTTGTTTTCTGCGTGTTTAAATACAAATTTTGTGCTTCGCTATATTTCTTTGTGTTCTTGATTAGTTGTTCCAATCCCTTTATATCGTTTGAAAGAAGTACTGTGTCATCTGCGTAGCGTAGTTCCGGGATTAGGAATCCACCTATGTTTAAAGCGTGGTAGTCAGTGTTGTGTATGTCTTCTCTCACGTTCCTCATTATACTTTCAGCGTAGATGTTGAACAGGTATGGGGAGAGTGTGCACCCTTGCCTTACTCCGTTCTGTACCTCAAACCATTCTGAGAGATCGTCCTCTAACTTCACTGCAGCTTTTTGATCTTGGTAAAGTTCCTCTATTAGATGAATCAGATGTCTTGGGAAACCCATGCTTTTCATTATCTCCCATAGTTGCTGGTGTTGGACGCAGTCGAACGCTTTTGAGTAATCTATGAAACACATGTGCAGGTCAGTTGAAAATTCCCTACACTTTTCTATGATCAATCTCATGTTAAGAATGTGATCTCTTGTTCCTCTGCCCGATCTGAAACCAGCCTGTGTTTCGTTTATCTCCATTGCTAATTTCTGTTTGATTCTTTGCATTATGATGTTTAACATTATTTTACTAATAATTACTGTTTCGTTCACTTTGTGATAAAATTCTGTCTTAAACTATGTTCCAATGTATTTTAACTATTCCAAACTTATCCTAAAATCCTTTTCTTTACCATTTTGTTCTTCATGGGTTTTTCATTTCCCGTGATTTAAAGTTCGCCTACTCTAGTGAACTAAGACCATAAGGGGAACTAAATGATTTTGGTATTAGCTACTTTTAATCTAAGGTTGTTCTCCCTTTGACTATTTTATCTCGTCCTGCATCCTAAAAATATCAAATTTTCTTCCATTTTCAGTGTATACCGATAAATGTCTTGATTCTATTAACAAAACTAACGTCCCCCTCCCCTAATAAAAAGCCGGACTGTTACAACAACACATAAAGGAACAACATAATCAAATAGAGATTACATGCAATAGCAGTGTTCTACAGTATACATTACTGAAAAACAAGAGACGAGGAACTGTGAGAACCAAACACAATTGATTACGTGACTAGAACGTACAGTATAGCACACAAAGAAACTTAATAATTAACAAAATAAGTATTAAAATGTGTTAATATGAACAATTTAAAAGTCTTATCTCACTCAATGTGATTTGTGACTGCTTGAGAAGCCAGGAGTATGTTAAGAACATCATGTAACATCATCTGTCTATTTATACTCTGTGTCCCTTGTTTACCTTGTTAAGTCAGTGGTAGAAGAGTTCTCTGAAGATTGTGCTTCCTCTGTGCTGTGTGTAAGCTTGTTCCTGTGGCTTCTTTGATTTATATGATCCATCTTTTACATGGTCTGACTCTGGCTTATAGCCGTTATATCTATGTCTCATGGCCATCTGTGGTATGCTGTTTGTTGGTAGTCTGGAAGTGTGTGAAAAACACCTGATCTGTTGTCTTTTGATGTGTTCCAATACTGGTATTGTTTTGGTTATCTGTCTGATGTTATCTCTTAAAGACACTTTGTGTATTCTTCGCAGACATGTAATTTATGTTGTTACTATTTTCCTTTTGTCTTGTGCTGTCATTGCCCAGGTTTGGTACTGGTAGCACAGTGATGGGATAATAATAGTCTTGTATAATGCAACTTTAGTGTCTATGCATGCATTTTTGTTCTTAAAAATACGTGTCATCTGTCCTAGGATCTGGTATGTTTTGTTGCATCTATTTTATATCTCTTTACTGTTTTCCCTTCACTCGTTATTAGTAAGTGAACTCTTTAACTTGTTTAAGGTGTTTATTATCGATGGAAATAGTAATGTTTCTTTCTTTATTTGCTATTGCCATTATTTCGGTCTTTTCAATATTGATCTTCATGTTGAATTTTTGGCATGTTGTGTGGAGTCTGTTCATATGTTCTTGCAATTATTCATTATTCTTCTGATGTCGCTATTAGTACTTGGTCGTCTGTAAAGAGTAGTTCGTTCAATTTCTCTTTTTCGTTATCTTCTTCGTTGATACATGTTATTTACAGATGTGATCGATATATGTTATGAAAAGTAAGGGGATATGATACACCACTGGCGAACTCCTGATTGGATTTGGAACTTATTGGACACCCTTGCATGTTCTCTTTCTTCACATTGTTTATTAATATAAATGCTCTTGCACGTAAATGTTCTGGAACTCCGTATATTGATAGTTTTTTCCATAGTTGTTGTCTGTCCTCTGTCGAAGGGCTGTTCTTGATCGACGAATGCGCTGTATAATTCTTTGTTATTTTCTGTCGCTATTTCTGTTAGTTGTCTAAGTGTAAAGGGTACATTTATACATGCCTATGTGTGGATACATTTACATGCCTATGCATTTTATGTGGGTATCCTTCACAGACCTGTCCATTTTGTTATATATTTATCTCTTAACTCTTGGTGTGTGTATACATTTCTATATATGTGTATGTGTGGTTGTATATATTTGTTGAAGTCTATATTTGGTTTCACATTCATTCCATGCACTTTCAAATGATGATTCTTCTTGTACCTTTCCTTTCCCAAACCCACCCACACCACCCCACCACCACACAACCTCATCATTAAACATCAATCATTATCATATGCCGTTCTGGTTGGAGTAGGCGACCATGGCTCTCTGTCCACAGTATTGTTATCAGGAACGTTGTTGTTTCCATGCCTTGCTAGGTTGTCAAATTAATATTTTCTCACGTTGTCCCCCTCTGTCTCTGTTGCCTTTAGTCGTGCCAGTTGTGACTATGTTCTCAAAACCTGCCTGTCTCATATAGTGACAAAAAAGGTATTTTTCTTATATTATTGATTTGGGTCAGTTTCTCTTTTTATTCTTTCAACACCTCCAACCACACCTCTATTGCCTCTAATTTCCAGTTTGTTTATAATGAAAGCACGCATTTTCTCTTTTACTAGATGCGTTTCCATTTCTGCGTCATAGAAACATGATTTGATAAAATTTCAGACATCTATTTTGTGTATTATTGTTTAGTTTATAAGTTATTTGTCTCTTGAAAGAGGTCCCATTTGGATCGACACGTTGAGATTTGTCCTGTTTAGTATTATTGTATGTTTTTTTATATCCTTTTTTTTAAAAGATATTTTTACTCACATGTACGGTAAGTGTTCTTAGAAACCAGTTTAATTCATTTTGCTTTACCTAAGTGTAAAGCTAGCATCAGTACATTTTTTGTTCTCACGGAAACCTATTTAGGTGTTCTGAAGTTGTGGTTTAATGTATGATCGTAACCGTTGTTCTAATAATTTGTTAAAAATCTTCCCTTGTGGCTTAGTAAGGATATCCCTATGTATTTTGTGCAATCTCTCTTACAATCATTTTTCTTCCATATGTAAATGATTGACGTGTTTCTCCAGTCTTCTGGTGTTTCTTGTTTCTTCCATATGTAAATGATTGTCGTATTTCTCCAGTCTTCTGGTGTTTCTTGTTTCTTCTATATTACATTGAAAAGTCTGTGTAGCCTTCTTTTCCCACTCTCTGCTGCTGCTTTGATAAGTTCTGTTAGTATGATATCAGAGCCTGCTGCTTTGTTTATTTGTTTTTTTATTTATTGCATTTTCTATTTCCGATAGTAGTAATTTTGGTTCTAGGTTTGCTGCTGTAGTGTTTATTGCTTTGTCTTCTTCTGCTTCCTTTAGGTTTAGAGTAGTTCTTTGAAATATTTTTGCAATCTTTCCATTATTTGATTCGGCTCTTTTAGTGCATTGCCGTTTTCGTCGTTTCTTATTTCTGTTGGTTTTCATATATATACTTTTTTGTTTCTCATGTTCTTAATTTTGTTGTAAAATCTCTTTTGTGCATTTTTATTGTTTGTGCATTGAATATGTCTCCATATTCTTTCCATGAGTTGACTTTGGCAGTTTTAATGACTTTCTTGGCATTTGTGTTTGCTGTCTTGTATTCTATGTAATCTACTTGGTTTTTACTTGTGATCCATCTGTTATATTTCTTTTCTCTTGTGGCTTTTTTGACTTCTTCATTCCACCATGCTGTTATTTTTGGTTTCTTTACGCTGTTATTCTTATAACCGCATGATTCTCCTGCTGCTTGTGTGATAAGGTCTTTGAATAATTTCCATTTTCCTCTTTTCTTGTAGTATCTACTGTTTTTTGAATTATTCTGTGATTTTTGTGTGTGTAATGCTCCCGTACCATGTAGTCCTTAAGTTTGTGTATTTTAATTTGTGTTGGTATTTTTATATCATGTAACTATGTAACACAAAATGGGGTCATGTATCGTAAATATTGGGAAACACATGGACTGAACAAAAGAAATATGTAGCAAAAAGAGTGTCTCATTCATGCATTAATTCTGAAATCATTCATCTACAAATGTGCAGCACTCTTAATACTGGCTCTTCTATGATCACATACACAATCACTAAATAAAACACAATAGAAGTACTTAATTACACAATCAATTAAATTTTAAATTAATCAATTATCAATTAGTTATCAATCATTTAATCAATAAGAACATCAATCATAAAACTAGATAATATATAAATTAATCAATCATGGTTATCGTAATGAACCTATATCATTACATCCTGGGCAAACCTATTAATGCTCAGTGGCTTTCGTAGCACACGAAGAAGGGTATGCATGCTTATGGTTCTTGTGGCTCGTTGGATGAACATTAATTCCATTCTGCTATACATTATCTAGTTCTGCTTCTACAACCTTTTATACAAAATTCTTTAAATCATATTCTAGATGTTTCATTAATAACGGTGTTTCCATCAAGTCTGACACTCATGAAGTAGTTTTATCATTTCAAGCTATCATTCCTCAACTCCCTGTCTATTGTTGCTTTAGTTAAAAGTCTAAAATGAAGTCGATTGTGTCCTGTTCTGAGACGCAGAATGAAAACTTGGTCTTGTTTGTTCATAATTGTGTAGTAACTTTGTTTTGGAGTTGGCTTTCTATTTGCCTTGTTCTTCAGCTGGTACGTTACTGACACATCTAGTTTATCATTAGTAGCTTCCTTCTTGGTTAGATGATGTGATTTCTCGTTTATAGGTATTCCACACTGCGATGAATCCATTGCGCATCCACTTTACGTTGATTGCTTAGTTGTATAGTCTTTAAAAATGTTTATGTCTGGGGGTAATTGATCCATGATATCAAACTGTTGATTTATTAACTCTGTGACTGTTTTGATAGCCTCTGATTCACAATTTAGAGAAAATTTCGCCACAAGAGTCACAGAACTCGTAGACAGATCCATCGGGGTATCATATATGGATGATATGAATGCCATATCCTGCAAAACAGGTGGCATTGAAAGCAGATCCATCTGTGTAGGCCTTTATTTCTGACGATGTGTAGCTGTTTATAGTTTCTATGGCACATGTCCTCATGATTGCTAGTAGTGTTCCGTTTTTGACCATTTTAACTGATAATGTTGTTTGGATAGTTGGTTGTTTCAAGTTATCCCAAGGGTGCTATTGCTTAGTTCGGACAGTATTATTTGCAGGTCGTATTTTTCTGGGCTGAAGCGCGTTGAGTGATAATCTTGCATCTATCAGAAATACTACAGGCTGTAGACCAAGAGTGGCACTGAGCAGGTTTTCGGATTCCCACCAAGATAGCTTGGGGTTTCTGTAGAGTGATTATGACAGAATTCCATGTTGGTACTTTAATTGTATTCTAACATTGTTGAGTTACTATATATATATTTATGCTCTTCCACTTTTTGCTTCATTATCTGCAGACCCATAAATAGGTTTATACATATTAATTACACTTATGCCTATTTCCTTACATGTTTTACATTTGACTAGTATTATTCAAACCATCACATTTCCAGTATCAGGTTACTTCCCGACACTAGCGTTTTATCTCTTGTTTACCAAACTTCCTACTTGTTGATTGTCATAAATATCTTCTTACATGATCACCATCTTATCTGTTTATCTTTAATATGCATTTTGTGCCTCTATATCTCTGAACATATTCATGTATTGACTGAATCAAATCTACTTTGTTACTGTCAAATAAAACAGAGACGTACGAAAGGAGACGTGGACTTCTATAGAAACTGGAACGATTACAAGAACGGATTTGGAAACCCTGACACTGACTTTTGGCTTGGGAATGACATTATTCATATCCTCACTATAAATGTAAGTATTACATGAATTGTGATATATTGTCTCACAAGTAAGTATTACATGAATTGTGATATATTGTCTCACAAGTAAGTATTACATGAATTGTGATATATTGTCTCACAAGTAAGTATTACATGAATTGTGATATATTGTCTCACAAGTAAGTATTACATGAATTGTGATATATTGTCTCACAAGTAAGTATTACATGAATTGTGATATATTGTCTCACAAGTAAGTATTACATGAATTGTGATATATTGTCTCACAAGTACGTATTACATGAACCTTGGAGTTTTGTTTCACAAGTAACAGTTGTAGATGCATTTTAGATGATTTATCTTTTGCAATTATTTCACAGAATCTCTCCCATCTTGTTGCCATTGTTTCTTTCGTAATGGTTTTGAAAATATCTGTCTTTTCATTACAGACTCACAACAAGTTCAGGATCAGAATTATTCTTGGCAGTTTTCCGGTGAATTTTCCATTCCTAATGGTGATAGGGGTATCAGATAGTGATAGGGGTATCTGAATATAAAACACTATCATTTTACAGTGTTAATTCTCATTTAGGTAACCCTATGGCCCCTAAATCGGATCAAGTCCACGTCTGCCGGGAGACTGCTCTGAAAGAACCCATGGACATATCTGATTTTGTTAATCTGGTCATAATAACTTTATGTCACAGAGCCACCTCTTTTCTTTTACTTACCTAGAAACAACGAACACACACATGCTATCATAATGCATGTTCCGTCTGCTGTTATCTAATTTTAGAAATCTGAGCTTCATCTTGACTAGGTTTGCTAACAACATCCATATCTGTAATTTGGTAACCTGTCATGTTCGGTGACGAACGGAACACAAAAACTTATAATACAAACAATGACGGACTAGCCATACAGGAATAACAAGTAGAAAATGTAATAAGCAGATTGAAATGTGGAAAGACTGCAGGCGCTGACCACATAAACAGCTGACATAAACGACTATAGACACATTTGATGGCACATTGTGACAGAATTATGCAATGACATATATGAGACTTGTCACATAAACATTACACATTGTGACAAAATTATGCAATGATATACATGAGACATGTCACATAAACATTACACATTGTGACAGAATTATGCAATGATATACATGAGACATGTCACATAAACATTACAAATTATCAGTATTTATACCCCTACATAAGAAGCCGCTGTGGATTGTACAAAATCATCAGTTTGATGAGCAGCGTAATAAGCACAATACAAAAGATAATATAGAAAATAATTTAAAACAACATCGTCATCGAAGTCGACAATAAATAGTGTGCTTTCAGGAGCACTATCATAACCCTACGCTTAACGGCAAGTGTGAATACAATCAACCATCATTCACCAGACAATAGACAATAATATATATTTTATGTCCGGATAAACATAATATATGTTTCTATCCTTCCGGCTAGACACGTGAACCTAAGTTGTGTCGTCCCTACTTGTCGTTTTAGATGTATATGTATGTTACCTTTGAAAAAGGCCTTTCGATCGAAACGTTGATTTGTGTGTGTTTGTGCCTATGTGTGCATCCTACTATTAGCAAAACTTCATTATTTTGTTTAAAGCTTCACCTGTTGGATTTCAGTTTTGCGCCGTGAGTACATATTTTCAAAATAACTCTTAAAATTGTGAACCTAAAATTGACCAAGAAATGTTAACACAACTTGTGTCCATTTGTGGACAATGTATACAAGGTGTCTGAAGTGTCCGAATCTAAGTCCATGTTTTAGAAATTTCATATCGGATTACTGTACCATGAAATGTTGGCATACAGAGATATATATGTATTCATGAAAATGTATGGATGAACTGTTGAGGACATGCTGGCGTATACAAAAATGAACGAGTAGACATGCCGGCTACAGAGCACTTGTGGCGGGATCTTTAAATATGGACAAAGGTGTGAGCCTTGCAAGCAATACGGGATCTCTCATTATGGGATTAAGCTGCATTGTACGAATCAGCAATACATGGAATGTAGACATTTGCAATAATTTAAAAAAACCATAGCTAACATAATATGTAATGAGCATATATATACACAAATTTCGTTATATATAAATATATCACCAACATTATTCTCTTATATAACATTACTGGATCTCTCATTATGGGAGTAAGCTGCATTGTCAGTCAGTTTCTCGTTTGCCAAGTTTGACACATACGAAGGATGTCATAGTTCTCCATGCCTGTCGGTCAGTTAGCAAGGATTGCAAGTCTTGTGCATTTATGCCTGTTGATTTTAATTCATTCATAAATAAATGAAAAAATAACACAGCTGCATTGTACTAATAAGTGATACATAGAATGTTGACATGTGCAAACATTAAAATACATAGCTAATTTAATATGTACACAAAATTTTACATAGCATATATATATATACATATTTTGTTATATCTAAACGTATTCATCATCATCAAGTACTGGCTAGCAGGTTGGCTGCAACAGACCTCCAACATCTCCTGTTTCGTGGTGTACACTGCTAGAATGTAACCTGTCCATCTTGTAATGTTGCTCTCCCACTTGTATCTCTGCCTACCTCTAGCTCGCCTCAATTCAACTTTACCCTCAAGTAAGGTCTCCAACAAGATGTCATGTTTTTAAGTGTGTCCAAGATATGTTATTTGCCTGATCATTATTTCTCTTAATAATTCTTTCTTCATATTAAGTGTTGTCAGAATCTCTTTGTTTGTTTTCTTCTCTTTTCATGATGGTCTCTTCTAAACTTTATTATATCACGCGAATTTATATTGGTAGATCTAAACCTGGTTTAGAAAAAACAAATGGATGCGACACGCGTGCATCCTGCGACATATGGGACGTCCTGCGACATACGGGCATCCTGCGATGCACGGACGTCTTGTAACACACGGACGTACTGTAACACACGGACGTAATGTAACACACGGACGTACTGTAACATATGGACGTACTGTAACATACGGACGTACTGTATCACACGGACGTACTGTAACACACGGACGTATTGTAACACACGGACGTACTGTAACACACGGACGTCTTGTAACACACGGACGTACTGTAACACACGGACGTCTTGTAACACGGACGTCTTGTAACACACGGACGTACTGTAACACACGGACGTACTGTAACACACGGACATACTGTAACACACGGACGTACTGTAACACACGGACGTACTGTAACACACGGACGTACTGTAACACACGGACGTACTGTAACACACGGTGACAATATTATCATCTTCTAATTTCGTATTCAACATATACTTCTTAATAATCATCTGTACAAAACAATAAAATTATAGTCTAGAGTGTCGACTGTGCAGACATCTGTACAAAACAATAAAATTATAGTCTAGAGTGTCGACTGTGCAGACATCTGTACAAAACAATAAAATTATAGTCTAGAGTGTCGACTGTACAGAAATCTGTACAAAACAATAAAATTATAGTCCAGAGTGTCGACTGTGCAGACATCTGTACAAAACAATAAAATTATAGTCCAGAGTGTCGACTGTGCAGACATCTTTACCAATTTGTTGGACACAACCGTATATAAAATGTTCAGCTCTTTCTGATATTAAAATAATGCTTTATCCAGGGTATGAAACCACACAAAATATCATGCAAGACTGCATACATTAAATCACATGAGAGGAAATCAAATAGAAACATGGTCCTGCTACAAGAGAGATTCAGAAGGAGTTTGAAGAAGAAGAAGAAGAAGAAATCACTTGAGAGGAGTATTGGTCCACATATGCAGATATCAACAGTAAGATGTACGGGAGTTATGATTGGCATAAAATTAATGGTAGTATGTCCCATTCAGTACATAAGCTATCTACCAATCTATTTTGTCATCGCATTGATTTTTCGGGTAATATAAAACAATTCAGTAGTTTTCCAACGTACTGTTAACGTTCCGAATGCACAATTGTCTGTCGCAGGATATCAATCGGTACCTTGGGTGTCACAATCAATCTCTGTACATAGTGTCACAGAGCTGGATCTTTGTATAGTACACACATTTTGTATCATCTGAACTGAACAGAAAGTAGTGCACTTATTTATATCGTTAGATCTAGACAGAAAGTAGCGCACGTATTTATATCGTTAGATGTAAGCAAAGTATAAAGTATACACACACGTATATATCGCCTTTTATCTTATTCCAGGGTTACACAGAATTCAGAATTGATTTTGAACAGTACGGAAGTCAATATTTCGCTCATTATTCCAAGTTTGTAGTGGCCAATGAACAACAGAACTACAAGCTAACAATTGAAGGATACATCGATGGAAATGTTCCGGATTATTTGTCGTATAATAACGGATTGATTTTTTCAACATGGGATCGTGACAACGACAACTACGGTGATAATTGTGCTATGTCTTATGGAGCCTGGTGGCATTCTGCTTGCTCTAATGTATTTTTTAACGGGAATTGGAATCAGAATAACCAATTGTGGCCTGGTTATTCATATCTGTCTCTTATTGAGGTAAAAGTCCGACGTAATTAATTTTAAACTTTGCACATCGCGCGGACTTCTCTCTCTCTCTCTCTCTTTCTCTCTCTCTTTCTCTCTCTCTTTCTCTCTCTCTCTCTCGATGAAGTTATTTATAGAAAACAGTTTTCTAAAACCTATGACATAGTTATAAACAGATGAATGTTGCTTATACCAGAACTGTCAACGCCTCTTAACACTTCAAAGAACAATGATGACATAACTATTCCATCACTTGAAACGGACGATATGGATAAGTTTGTAATTTACCGGAGACACAGAAAGTTGTAGTAAGTAATCACAGTTGTAGTAAGTAAACAAAGTTGTAGTAAGTAAACAAAGTTGTAGTAAGTAAACACAGTTGTAGTAAGTAAACAAAGTTGTAGTAAGTAAACAAAGTTGTAGTAAGTAAACACAGTTGTAGTAAGTAAACAAAATTGTAGTAAGTAAACAAAGTTGTAGTAAGTAAACAAAGAGCCGAAATGGTCAACAGAACGTGATGTCAGAATAAAAATACTAATATTCACATGGAATGCCATAAACAAATCAATACGTATTATGTTTTGTCTCTGCACATCTGACATGACATAAGTACATCGATAATCGCATCTTCAGTAAATCTCTCAAGGTATAGTGACATGTGGTTCCATAGTGACATGTGGTTCCATAGTGACATGTGGTTCCATAGTGACATGTGGTTCCATAGTGACATGTGGTTCCATAGTGACATGTGGTTCCATAGTGACATGTGGTTCCATAGTGACATGTTGTTCCATAGTGACATGTGGTTCCATAGTGACATGTGGTTCCATAGTAACATGTGGTTCCATAGTGACATGTGGTTCCATAGTGACATGTTGTTCCATAGTGACATGTGATTACATAGTGACATGTGGTTCCATAGTGACATGTGATTCCATAGTGACATGTGGTTCCATAGTGACATGTGGTTCCATAGTGACATGTGGTTCCATAGTGACATGTGGTTCCATAGTGACATGTGGTTCCATAGTGACATGTGGTTTCAGTTCAATGTTGGTTCAGTTTTCTTTATGGAATCCGTGCTAGGTGCTCTCTACCGGCCACGTCTATCCTCTCTACCGGCCACGTCTATCCTCTCTACCGGCCACGTCTATCCTCTCTACCGGCCACGTCTATCCTCTCTACCGGCCACGTCTATCCTCTCTACCGGCCACGTCTATCCTCTCTACCGGCCACGTCTATCCTCTCTACCGGCCACGTCTATCCTCTCTACCGGCCACGTCTATCCTCTCTACCGGCCACGTCTATCCTCTCTACCGGCCACGTCTATTCTAACTTTCACTTCCTACATTCTCTATACTGACTCATGTTTATCTTTCTTAAAATTGTCCGCTCGTCAGATTACCGAAGAGCATTTGCTATATCTTCCATGTCCATATGATATCTATTATTGTCGCGAGGCTGGCTAATTTGTCAGCTCGTTCGTTTCTCCTCTACACCCCCGTGTATACTGGAATAAAGATGAGCGTAATTTTCCGCATCGATGCCAACGTTTTAGTCATCTAAGATAGCTCGATCCATCGTGGGTGTCATGGGTGTTAAAAAATCAATAATATATAATCAATAAACAGGAAGATCAATCAGCTGAAGTGTGTTTGAAGTTGTTTTATATTAAATATCTTGTTTTTGGTTGTTTTATATTATACATCTTGTTTTTTGGGTGTGTTATATTATACATATTATTTTTGGGTGTTTTATATTATACATCTTGTTTTTGGGTGTTTTATATTATACATCTTATTTTTGGGTGTTTTATATTATACATCTTGTTTTTGGATTTGAGTGATGTTAAAGATTCAGAGAAGATGATGCAGATTGTGTGTTCGGTTGTAACAATTTTAACTTGATGCTTATGCTTATGTTTTTTACGTTCGTCCTAAAACGCCAACTAGTTCACTCTTGCTTCAGGATGATTCAATTATATCACTTTGGTTGTATGATGGTTCAATTAGATTACTATTTTTTGCAGCTCTTGTTGCAGAATGATTCAACTAGATCTCTTGTTGAGAGTGGTTCAACTAAATATCTCATGTTGCGGGATGATTCAACTACGTATCTCATGTTGCGGGATGATTTAACTAGACTACTCTTTTTGCAGGATGAATCGACTAGACTAGATTACTCTTGTTGCAGGATGGTTCAACTAGATTACTCTTGTAGCGGATGGTTCAACTTTATAACACTTGTTGCAGGATGATTCAACTAAACCACTCTTGTTCTACGATGGTTCAACTAGATAACTCTTCTTGCATGATGGTTAAACTAGATCACACGTGTTGTAGGATGATTCAACTAGACAATTCTTGTTGCAGGATAATTTAACTAGATCTCTCTTGTTGAGAATGGTTCAACTAGACAATTCTTGTTGCAGGATGATTTAACTAGATATCTCATGTTGAGAATGGTTCAACTAGATATCTCATGATGCGGGATAGATCAACTAGATCAATCTTGTTGCAGGTTGATTCAACTATATTAATTTTGAGGATTGATGGAGTTACTAACGCTCTGAGAGAGCCCAAAATTTCTGCATGTCAAGTGACCAAATATGACATAGAAAACCGATCATCATTCATCATTTGATGTCTTACAGGAAAAGCAAAGAATAGATATAGACAGATAGATTGAAAATATTACCAGTGATATACCAAAATGTTCGGCAAGTAGACTGCAGCAATCTTCTTCTTCTTTCCTTCCTCTTTTACCCTTTACGGGTGTCGAGGGAGATACAATGTTCTTGTTTTCGCTTTTCTGGCACCTTCAGATAATGTTATTTGGTGTTCGTGTAATGTCTCTCCGACGTTATCGATCTAGTTCACACCAGGTCTACCCATGGCTCTTCCATCTGCTTCTCCTCTCTTAGCATATGCTTTATAAAGTAATGAATCATACGGCATTCGCTCCATACGTCAAACCTTAGCATCCGTGGCTCTGTATGCACTGTAGAACTGATTGCAGAAATCACAGACAAAAAAGTTATCAGCACTAAAACAAACAAAAAAAAAACACCAAGAAATATTACAAACCAAGCAACCCTTTTTAAAGTAAAAACTAAACGAAAGGACAACAATCTGAAATTTATTGACATCTAGAAATATAAACATATCAAGTAAAACAAAACACATGTTTAACTACAATGTTAAAAACATAGTATCCTGAGAGATAGAAGAACAGACAGCATACACATCTGGAATCTTGACAAACTCCACAAGGAGCTTACACCATGGAACAGACCTCAATAAACGCTAATATAATAGTACACAGGAACATAAAATTTAAACTGTGAAACCGTACAAGATCACAGGCAGAACAAAATCCTAAAGTAAAAACTGCTGTACATGCTAAGAAACTATGGAGGGCACAGAATCGACAAATCTTCTAACTTGTAAATATGAATGTGCAAGACAAATTCCCACCTACACACAAAAAATCAATTGACTAAAACATTTCACCTCTCACTTTTAGTTCAAATACATTTTCGTCGAAATATAAACACAACTCCAATTCTTCTTCTCGTTCACAGTTTAACATGTCTGCATAGAAAGTCTGATTTAACATATCTGCAAGAAAGTCTGATTTAACATGTCTGCATAAACAAGTCTGGTTTAATATTTCTGAATAGCACGTCTGGTTTAGCAAGTCTGCATAGCGAATCTTGTTTAACATGTCTGCATAGTAAGTCGGGTTTTCTTGATAAATGCTGCTGTTACTGGGAGCTTCTTAGTGCTCCCATACATCAATCTGTAGATATATGTCTAGATCGTCCAGTGCTCCCATACATCAATCTGTTGATACCTGTCTAAGTTGTCCAGTGCTCCCATACATCTATCTGTGGATATATGTCTCAGTCGTCCAGTGCCCCCATACATCAATCTGTAGATATATGTCTAGGTCGTCCAGTGCTCCCATATATCAATCTGTTGATATATGTCTCATTCGTCCAGTGCTCCCATACATCAATCTGTGGATATATGTCGTCCAGTGCTCCTCCTGTAACTGGTTTATCCTGTTATCTAATCGTGTTTGCAGATATATTCTATGACTACTGCTGATCCTCTCGGCATGGTATCTCCGACCTCGTGTGTTTTCTTGGGCAGAACTATGGTCCTGCGTGATATCGAGGATGGTGAAACCAATCTTAGTTTTCAACCTCTGTTGTCTGGACTAAGCCTCATCTCCCCTTCTTGAAGTGGACCTTAATTAGAGCATTTCCATTAAAATGTATGTCAGAAACATTTACCTGACATGAATTGATAAAATCAAACATTCAACAAAACAATATTCACAAGGAGAAAATGGGTACACATGATTAGTGAGATTAGTACTGCTTGCTAAGTTTGTCCGTTTGTCCTTTTCAACAAACGTGACATTTATCTTGCCTAAATTAAAAAACACTGTCCCTATCTGTCTTGTCGTTGCAGACGGATTCACCTATACATATTCTGTCTAGTCTTGCCTTTGTCCAACAAAATGAAGCATGGGAAATGATTGCTGCCATGTCTTAACTTAGTCATGTCTCTTCTCATTACTTTGTAGTATGTCCGTGACTGCCTTACTTTAGTCATTTCACGTATTACTTTGTAGTATGTCCGTGACTGCCTTACTTTAGTCATTTCACGTATTACTTTGTAGTATGTCCGTGACTGCCTTACTTTAGTCATTTCACGTATTACTTTGTAGTATGTCCGTGACTGCCTTACTTTAGTCATTTCACGTATTACTTTGTAGTTTATCCGTCGATTTTTTGTAGGGACCTTAGTCATGTCTTTTTCCATCACTGACCAATTCTCTATAGGGGTTCCCGCCAATCCTTTAACACTTTCACATGGACTTCTGCATGGCTTGAAAATTCATGTGGTATTTCATATATACTCGTTGTCCAGATTGGTTACCCGCGCCTTTCTTAGCCTGCACCTTTCTATCTTGTGCAACACGCTCTAGCAGTTTGATAAGAATTTCTTCAATGGGATGATGTGGCTAACACCTTGACTAGTCCTCCTCAGTAACTTCTAGAGACATGGATATCAGGTCACGGTGTTACTATTCTACCACATGGATCAAATAGATGTTCAATTGTGAATAAAAACATCTCCTCATCTATTCTAAAAATAAGTTATATGCATGCTGACAATAAAACACATCACGACATCCAACACATCACCAGCTCTAACACAGCACCACATCCAACACATCACCAGCTCTAACACAGCACCACATCCAACGCATCACCACATCCAACACATCCCGACATCCAACGCATCACCACATCCAACACATCACCAGCTCTAACACAGCACCACATCCAACGCATCACCACATCCAACACATCCCCACATCCAATCTGAATGCGTTTTAAGTATGTTAGCAATAATAACATTACTAGAAATTTACCAGGAATTATTGAAACGATTATAAAGAGTAACAAATGAGATCTGAACCTTGTTCATTCAGATTACATAAGTTCGTCCCATAACTTGAACCAAAACGTTCTGTTTTTAATTCGACAAATCAAAATAATAGTGTTGTCTAATTTATGTTGATGTTGGGTGATATTGACTTTCCAATCGTTGACTTTAACATTCCAGTTTAGTTCATCTGAGAGTGTGGACATAACAATAATAGACATCATGATTCAGGTAGTAAATCCACGACGACATCCGAAAATATACTATTATCTGAATCCACAAAATAGATTAAATCTTATCCAAAACATCCTCGAAGTATCCTTATAATGTTATTCATGTACTCACGATGCATCTGAACCAATCATAGTTCTGTTTGTTGTATTTATTTTTCACCAAAAAACTCGACTGCCTAATGTTCCGTGCTTGTGTAAATGTCTATGACCCTCGTGGAAGCAAAACATGTTATTTGTGTTTTGCAGTTTTGTCTCGACCCAACAGTCCATATGTATAGTGAGTTGAGTATATAATATATACACTTTGAATGTGTTAGGTATAATATGTTTTTAATAAAAACATTGTACATCTAGAACCAGTAAGTTTTGTAGTGAATCTTATGTATATTAATCTGAGAATTTAAGTAGGAAGCCAGAGGATAATATTTTAAAAATTCTTGAGACTAACGGGAATTGAACCAGTCCGTTCTACGGCACCAAATCGCCTAGCAACAATTGCACACGCGTTTTTCAGTACTTGACTAACTGAAGTACTGGAAGTCAAGTACTGAAAAACGCGTGTGCAATTGTTGCTAGGCGATTTGGTGCCGTAGAACGGACTGGTTCAATTCCCGTTAGTCTCAAGAATTTTTATTAATTTGAGACTATGTTCGGTAGTTTGGTAGGAACACACAAATGAACATAAGAAATAAGATAGTGATCAATATCGGACTGGAATGTCAGCTGCTACACTGTGATCGATTTATTGAGACTATCATCTGATTACCTATGGAATTGTTCAGTGTGCAATGGTGCTCATATGCAGTCATAACTGATATAACAATGGTGCTAACATGCAGTCATAACTGATATAACAAGATGTCAAACACCATATAATGTTATTATATAACAGAAACAATTCACAAAACCTGTTGCATTATGTTTGTTTATTTATTTATAAATGATAGTTCATATGTTCTTGAAGAATCACCCAAATAAAATCTGAATTAAAAGCACAAAGTTCATGGGTGCCAATGCACACTTTTAGTTTAGTCGTTTGTGGATATGCTGTTGTTGTGTCTTGTAGAAATTTCATGAATATTATTCAATAATTTTTGACAAGATAAATACGAACACTCTGAAAATTTGGAAAGAATAATACAAGATTAATACAAGATTAATACGTGTCCCAGAATGATAAGATTAATACTGTCACAGAATGACACGATTAATACGTGTCACAGAATGATAAGATTAATACTGTCACGGAATGACACGATTAATACTGTCACAGAATGACACGATTAATACTGTCACAGAATGACACGATTAATACTGTCACAGAATGACAAGATTAATACTGTCACAGAATGACAAGATTAATACTGTCATAGAATGACACGATTAATACTGTCACAGAATGACAAGATTAATACTGTCACAGAATGACACGATTAATACTGTCACAGAATGACACGATTAATACTGTCACAGAATGACAAGATTAATACTGTCACAGAATGACACGATTAATACTGTCACAGAATGACACGATTAATACTGTCACAGAATGACACGATTAATACTGTCACAGAATGACACGATTAATACTGTCACAGAATGATAAGATTAATACTGTCACAGAATGACACGATTAATACTGTCACAGAATGACACGATTAATACTGTCACAGAATGACAAGATTAATACTGTCACAGAATGACAAGATTAATACTGTCACAGAATGACACGATTAATACTGTCACAGAATGACAAGATTAATACTGTCACAGAATGACACGATTAATACTGTCACAGAATGACACGATTAATACTGTCACAGAATGACACGATTAATACTGTCACAGAATGACACGATTAATACTGTCACAGAATGACAAGATTAATACTGTCACAGAATGACACGATTAATACTGTCACAGAATGACACGATTAATACGTGTCACAGAATGATAAGATTAATACTGTCACAGAATGACACGATTAATACTGTCACAGAATGACACGATTAATACTGTCACAGAATGACAAGATTAATACTGTCACAGAATGACAAGATTAATACTGTCACAGAATGACAAGATTAATACTGTCACGGAATGAGACGATTAATACTGTCACGGAATGACACGATTAATACTGTCACAGAATGACAAGATTAATACTGTCACAGAATGACAAGATTAATACTGTCACAGAATGACAAGATTAATACTGTCACAGAATGACACGATTAATACTGTCACGGAATGACAAGATTAATACTGTCACAGAATGACACGATTAATACTGTCACAGAATGACACGATTAATACTGTCACGGAATGACAAGATTAATACTGTCACAGAATGACACGATTAATACTGTCACAGAATGACACGATTAATACTGTCACGGAATGACAATTATAAAATAAATTTAAAGGTTTTTTTTATGAAAACCAAAAATATATTATAAAATAATATCACAAATATTATATAAATACCAGAAATATTATAAATACCAGAAATATTATAAATACCAGAAATATTATATTAAATACCAGAAATATTATAAAATAAATTTCACATTATTGTAATTTAAGAGCCACATCCGTGCACAGTTGTAGACGGGGAAGTTCATGAGGTCAGTGTGGCAAAAAATAAAGACACGTGTCTAATACATTCAGACATTATTCTGGTATGATGGTTTGTTAGCGCTCATTATTAAACTACCACCGGATCCCTACTATAGCAGAACAAGTACAAGTACAGTAGGATGTATCGGATCCCTACTATAGCAGGACAAGTACAGTAGGATGTATCGGATCCCTACTATAGCAGGACAAGTACAGTAGGATGTATCGGATCCCTACTATAGCAGAACAAGTACAGTAGGATGTATCGGATCCCTACTATAGCAGAACAAGTACAGTAGGATGTATCGGATCCCTACTATAGCAGAACAAGTACAGTAGGATGTACCGGATCCCTACTATAGCAGAACAAGTACAGTAGGATGTAGTACAAAGAACAGTAATCTTGTGTATCGATGTTCTATTTGCTCGAATGGTCGGATATATGCAATATCGCTGAAGCTAACTAATGCATTCAATGTTTTTACAACTTCCACTAAACTGTTCAAAACTATAAAATGTTCTATTTCAATGCTATAAAATGCTGTATTTCTATGCCATAAAATGCTGTATTTCTATGCCATAAAATGCTGTATTTCTATACTATAAGATGCATTTACATGATACAAAAATGATGTATTTCAACGCTATAAAATGTTGTATTTTAATGCTATAAAATGCTGTATTTCAATGCTATAAATGTTGTATTTTAATGAATGCAGTAGGATTTATACTGACAACAAATAGCACAATCTTTAACCGATTCTTTTAACTGTATATCGTATACATAGGTATGTGGTTGGTTATCGTATACCTAGGTATGTGGTTGGTTATCGTATACCTAGGTATGTGGTTGGTTATCGTATACCTAGGTATGTGGTTGGTTATAGTATACCTAGGTATGGGGTTGGTTATCTTATACCTAGGTATGTGGTTGGTTTTTGTATACCTAGGTATGGGGTTGGTTATCGTATACCTAGGTATGTGGTTGATCATGAAATCTGGGGCTAACACTGCTTCCCACAATGCGCCTCAATAACGTGTACACGAGAAAACTTTACTTAATTGTACTGAACGGTTGACATTTGTAAACATGTCGCCAGTGGGCCAGAAATCCGAGAGAACTGGTTTCCATACATACACGCTGGTCACCAAACTGATTGCAAACCTCAGTCAAGCATGCTTAACATGTCTTTCGTTGTCTTGTTTCCTATGGACATAGTCACAGACACCTACGTTACAACTATGTAATCGGCCCTAGCGGTACTAATATCGTTGGACCTAGTGGTACCAATATCACTGGGCCTAGCGGTAGTAATATAGCTGGACCTAGTGGTACTAATATTACCGGTAATGGCAATCTACAGTCGACTGTATGTGTGGAAAAGGATGATATGTGGCATTTCCATGCTATCACGTGAAGATTGTCAGAGTACATTGAAAAAAAATTACCAAATTAATGATGAAGTCAGGTTTATAGGAATAAGAAAAGGCTTAATGTACACAATCAAACTAAAATAATTCAGGTAATCAACAAAAAATAAAGGATGTTTAAACAGGGATGCCAGTTCTAGTTACCAATCCTCAAGGATGTTTGTATGCTTGTTGCTTGTCGTTCTTACTGAACCTTCATAACGTCTTATCATCATCATCAGGTGACATATTCTTTCCAGAACGTAGTCTTTCCTATGGATCTCTTGAATTCTCTGCAGTCTTGAGCAAGCTGTCCTGCCTCTTCCAGTGACATGCGCAGGCATTCATGAAGATCTTTTGTCCAACGGCGTTTTGGGCGACCTTTGCCCATGTTTCCTTCTAATATACCCTCCAGTAACACTCATAATGTCTTTATAGTAAAAAAATGGCCGTCGTAATTGCTTCGTTAAACAGTCAAAGAGTATGGTTTATTAACATTGAAGTAAGTAAAAAAAGTAAAGTAACCCATAGCATTTATTAATGCCGTAGGGGTGTGAGATGTTAGCGATCTCACATTTCACAGGCTCTGCAAATGAGGGCGGTAGCCATCTCCTCTCCCTCGCAGTTTTTACTTCCCGGATTAATCCGGTACCCATTTAAGGCTGGGTCGACCTGGGAGCCGTTGCGATCTGAAAACATTTCCGCCTCAGCTGGGGAATGAACCCAGGACCACTCATATGCGAAGCCAGTGCGCTAACCACTGCGCTAACGCGGCTCCCTAACATTGAAGAGGTATCAGCGAATAGGCCAGTATTTTGTCTTTATCTAACATCGGATGATGTGGATCAGCATCAAACTCGCCGCCTATACTTTCCCCAGAATATATAAAGCTCATTAATTAGGCTGACTCTAAGGTTGCGTGTTTCGTACTATAGTCCGTTCAGAATCGTTTGCCGAGATGTTATGATTTATAATTCAAAAAGTTCTTGATGATTTCACATGAATTTTGGCATACGTTGTTAAAATGTCCATGTCGCGAAAACATATGTGTTACTTGATGTCTAGCTGTAACGGTTATTTGAAAGCGGCGAATTCTTTTGATGTTTGCCCATGTAAATATGATTTCGACCATAAACAAAATATTTTACAGTAATCTAGTGCAATGATGACCCATAGGCGTGTCCACAAAATTTTACATGGTGGCAGGTGTAATCTTTTGTTCGTAGAGTCAATTTGATATTGTTCCATGCTCTTGGTGTGAGTTTCACAAATGTTGTCGCTGCCTTTGAAATAAGTACATATATTTCTTCATGTAAGGAAATTTTGTCTGTAATAGTTGATCCAAGATATCTGAACTTCTGTATTGAATCAAGCGGGCTAAATTTTATAAGTAATGGTTGATGGTTTGCTTATAACATTTTTTTGAATTGCTTGGGTGGTATTGAGCAATGAAATGTTTTACAAATCAACTTGTAAATTTTGCAAATCAAACTTTTTTTAGTGTAGACTTAATCAGAGTAATGATCATTCATAATCAGACGAGTCAAATAGGTCGATTACTGTTTTCGGCTGAACAAACAACAAACCTTCCTTTTTCCAATATTCCTCTTCTTGGCGTAACACATGATCCTCACATTTCACCCAGTAGTCTTTATGTATATTTGATAGAGCCTGATTTGTAAGTGTCTCAATATCACATAATTTGAAAGTTGTATTTGTAGATGCTACGTGTCCTTTAACTTTTGCCCAAATTAGCTCTATAGGATTTAAGTGTGCATGATATGGAGGTAGTCTCAAACATCTATGACCATGTTCTTCAATTAACTTGTCTATTTTAAATATCTTTGTTCGTTGTGTCTGTTTTACAAGGTTAAGCAATTCGGGTTTCAAGTACCTGTCGGTAACTGGTATGTGTTCTTTTATGAGCCACGTTTTGATTGCATCTTTTGTACTTGATGATGTTGGGATTCTATCTTCTACGTTCACTACTTTATGGTATGAAGCATTGTCCATTATCAGACAAGAAGGTCTATCTAATATTGGAAGAATACTTTTTTCGATCCAGTCTTCGAATATGTGCCCATTCATTTCGGAGTGGTAGTCTCTATTGTCAATGGATTTTGAAATGAAAATTAGATGAGCATTCTGCAACAACCCATTATGTCTGCTACCTGCATGTGCAACTATCAAACGTTGCCCTTTACTACTTGGTACTGATCTTTTAATACTTCCATCTGCTAACTGCCATTCCTTTTCATTTGTATGATGAGCGTTGATCCAAGTTTCATCTAAATACACAATATCATAACCATTCTCGCGCATTCCCTTCACTTCACGTAAATACTTGCTTCTAAGAGCTACCAGATGTGGCTTTACACAAATAATGTTTTTTCCACCAGCATACTTTCTAAAGGTGAAGCCTGCATTTCTTACAGTTTTCCATAATAAAGTTTTTGATATTTCAATGTCGTTATTAGTTTTCAGCCAAATTTAAAACTTTCTAAGTGTCACTTCTTCGTTTTTATCAAACATTCTACATATTTCTCTTTTTACTAGGTCCTTATCGAAACTGTCTATCTTTTCTTTCCTTCCTTGCTTTCGTGAATTTGTTGGCAATAAATATCCGCTTGTTTCCACTATTCGATCAAATGAACGTTTACACAAACCTAAAATATGCATTGTTCTCTTCTCAGGATTTGATAAAGAACAATAAAGATGTCCCTTTTTACGCTCTCTGCAGAAGTATTGATAAATCTTTATAGCAATGTTATGCTCAGTAAAATATTTCGCTTTCAGATTCATTCTCACATAGACTTGCAGAAGGTAATATGCTTAGTGCCGCCTACTTTCTGTAAATATTGAGACGTGCCTCTGACTTGTGACTTGAAATCGAGTCAATAGCCGTTTTTGATTTCACATAATTCTAAGTTCAGGAAAAATAATATTTGGTGCTAAACGGGAATTTCCATATGTAACATTGCTTTATACAAATGTACAGTGGAAACAACTACTTTTAGAACGGTGCACATTCTACCGTGAGGGTCATGCCTTTATATTTAATAATCAGCTGTGAGATGTAAGCATCTACATAATCCAGCGGTTGTTTATAATTTAGATTAACTTTTTTTTAATATAGGTTAAATAAGGTATCTTTGATACTGGATCACATTTCTTTGATAAAAAAATATTTCTATAGCGACATTATTATTCTAAACCTAACTTCAAATGATCAATCCAAATGAACAATACGTTTTTGATAAAAATAATTTAACATCTCGGCAAACGATTCTGAACGGACTATAACAATTCAAGCTTACAGTTTCCACATCGTTGATTCGTATAGAGAGTACAGTACTATGCTACTTGATTCGAAGTGACACACCCATGGATGATGTGGTCAGCATCACGATGACATCTTTCTTTTCACAGAAGCTGGTAGTTAATGAGTTTACCTCACTTTTGGAGAGGCGCGACTCTTCCAGACCAGCGGACAACAACATAGTCCACATAGGTTATGTCAGGATGCATTATCATAAAGTTTCAGAGGCAACCGAAACTCTTAGTTAATGGTGGTTACCTCAAGATTATTACATAAACTCTGGTAGTACATTCTATAACTATTGGTGATACGATGATGCACCGTTTGTCAAATCCAGTGGATAAAGAAGGGGTTTGAGGGGGTTCAAGCCCCCATCTCTACTCCACGAAGTCAGACAATGATTATTAGTTCTGGGAAATAACAGTCAAAATTATTGGTAATAGCCTTCCTGAACCCATGGACGTAGAGTTTTTTCTTTAAATCCTCCTCATGAAATCATAGTAGTGAATCTGTAAACCACACACCCATAACAGTGACGTAACTATCATGATGTGTAAACCACACACCCTTAACAGTGACGTAACTATCATCATGTGTAAACCACACATCCTTAACAATGACGTATCTATGATCAATTTGGTGAAATACATCAATCTTGATAGTCGTGGTGAAAAAGGTATATGGTCAGATGTATAGTTTGATTGATAGATATATGGTCAGATGTATAATTTGGTTGATAAACATATATGTTCAGATCTATAGTTTGGTTTGATAGATATATGGTCAGATGTATAGTTTTACTGATAAATATATGGTCAGATGTATAGTTTGATTGATAGATATATCGTCAGATGTATAATTTGGTTGACAGAAATATGGTCAGATGTATAGTTTTACTGATATATATATATGGTAAGATGTATAATTTGGTTGAAAGATATATGGTCAGATGTATAATTTGGTTGATAGATATATGGTCAGATGTATAGTTTTAATGATAGATATATGGTAAGATGTATAGTTTTAATGATAGATATATGGTAAGATGTATAGTTTTACTGATAGATATATGGTAAGATGTATAATTTAATTGATAGATATATGGTCAGATGTATAATTTGGTTGATATATATATGTTCAGATGTATATTTTTACTGATAGATATATGGTCAGATGTATAATTTGATTGATAGAAACATGGTCAGATGTATAATTTGATTGATAGATATATGGTCAGATGTATAATTTGGTTGATATATATATATATATATATATATATATATATATATATATATATATATATATATATATATATATATATATATATATATATATGTTCAGATGTATATTTTTACTGATAGATATATGGTCTGATGTATAGTTTGATAGATATATAGTCAGATGTATAGTTTGATTGATAAAAATATATGTTCAGATGTATAGTTTGATTGATAAAAACATATGGTCAAATGTATAGTTTGATTGATAGATATATGGTCATATGTATAGTTTGATTGATAGAAATATGGTCAGATGTATAGTTTGATTGATAAAAACATATGGTCAAATGTATAGTTTGATTGATAGATATATGGTCAGATGTATAGTTTGATTGATAGAAATATGGTCAGATGTATAGTTTGATTGATATATATATGGTCAGATGTATAGTTTTACTGGTAGATGTATGGTCAGATGTATAGTTTGACTGATAGATATATGGTCAGAAGTATAGTTTGACTGATAGTTATATGGTCAGATGTATTGTTTGACTGATATATGGTTAGATGTGTAGTGTGATACACTGAAAGTGCATTTAACTATATTTAGAAACATATCTAATTTATCAAACGCCACTGTTACATCTTTCCTACATCAAGAAAAGACAATTATGGGAAAACAATTATCACCAGCCGCAATACGAACTGCACGTGATAGTAATGACAGAATGTTTACTTACTCGTGACACTGCACGTGATAGTAATGACAGAATGTTTACTTACTCGTTAAACTTCACGTGATAGTAATGACAGAATGTTTACTTACTCGTGAAACTGCACGTGATAGTAATGAGAGAATGTTTACTTACTCGTGAAACTCGTATTTTGAAATTGAGTTATCGTCGTTGAAGTCACACATAATGAACGCTTTTTCAATGTCGGTTCTATTCACTATGCCATCCATATCAATATCCAAGAATGTAAAAAGTTGATCCTCGTAACCTGTGATACAAGCAGTCGATAGAGTAGATACAATACATTTCGAAGATAGTAAGATGTGTTGGAAATGTAATGTTTGATATAACTTTCACACAAATATATTAGAAATGATTGAAACGCTGTATAATCATGACAATAATAAATAACCAAAGTATCGGAGGATGTCTGACAAAATAGAAAGCACCGCAGTGACCAAAGGAATAGGTAAGAAATACTAAATGAGTGAGAAAGGTTACTATAAAATACCTACTAATAGTAGGAAAAAAAATAACAATAAAATATGAAACACGAACAATTTTCTACGTTGCGATCCAACCAGGACCTTTTTCAAGAAACAAATAACAATCAAAAACACAAACTTATAAAAATATTCACAACTAGAATGACTTGAACCTGTTTCTCTTACCAAAACATAAAAACAAAACAAGGCCAAGCACTATTTAAAGAGAAACAACTTACCAAGTCAAGTTTTGGTAAGACAAACAGGTCCAAGGAATTCTAGTTGTCAATATTTCTGTATTTTTGATTGTTATTTGTTTCTTGAAAAAAAGGTCCCGGTTGGATCGCAACGTATAAAATTGTTCTTGTTCTATATTTTATTGTTAGTTTTTTATTTTCTACTATTGGTATATATTTTATAGTAATCTTTCTACCTCATTTAGTGTTTCCTATAAAGATACAAGCAGTAATATTTTCATAAATAATGATATTGGCAATTTTGATTGATATACATATGTTCAGATGTATAGTTTGATATATATATATATATATATATATGGTCAGGTGTATAGTTTGATTGATATATATAGTTATAACAAGTATAAATAACCTAAATGTCAGAGGATGTCCGACAACGTATAGAATACCGCGGTAACAAAACAAGATCCTGCTAGTTACAATACATAACAAACAAGATAGCGCTAGTTATAACGGGAAAACAAACAAGATAGCGCTAGTTATAACGGAAAACAAAAAAGATACCGCTTGCTTGTTATTGATAAACTAGTGATAAAAGGCAAATCTTGCGAATACCTAGTAAAACGGTGATAAACTTGAAGTTAGTACTTCCAGAAATATCTCATTATGGAAAATGAAATGACATGAAAACTCGAGACATAGATGGCTGCCCATGGTAAGGTTGGACATGCTTTGAAAAAGTAAGATCAGTATTACAGTAAAGATCAATCTATTCAGATCGCTGGTGTTTATTATACGTTTACACGGATGTTAAAAGGTGGTCACTCATTGCGGACACGACAAGAGGGATGCAGTATTTGGAAAACAAGTTCTACATAACTTTGTTATATAGAAATAGTTATATAGAACACAAAACAAATATATTCCTTCTACCGCAGGTAAACAAACTAGCAGGTTATCAAGAACAGCTTAATAGTTTCTTACTCTTCTACATTGTGTTCTGCGTTCGCTTTTGTCTTTTACTAACAGATTTTTAGTATCTCTTGAACTTTTTATGTGGGAGTTAAAAAAAAATATTTATTAGTCGAGGTGACCATTTGACTGTAGTGGGATATACCTCAAGTTGAACAGTCTTCTTCCATGGAAGGACATTACTGTGTCTCTGCTACAAGTAACACTTTTGTCTCTGCTACAATTAACACTTTTGTGTCTGCTATAATTAACACATTTGTGTCTCTGCTAAAAATAGCACATTGTGTCTTTGCTACAAATAACATTTTTGTGTCCCTGCTACAAATACCACTTTTGTCCTTTTCATCAATCTTTGGTCTCCAGCTGGCTTCATAACACGAGGACACCACCAGCCTAGGCTACTTAATCGCCTAATACGACATAAGTGTCATGCAGTAGTGTTTCTGTTCTTATATTCAAGCTCCGGCAGGACACGACTCAATAATGTGATGTCCATTATTTACGTCAACAATTCATTTCCTAATTGTGACCCTCATATCTCCCTCTGGTACTCTACAAGGATCCGTAGCTAGTTTTCTACGGAAGAAAAAGCTAACACAATTAAACGAAATGAAATTCTGATAGAGACACTATACCAACACAGTGAAATTTCTATGCGATCCCCCGATCACTCGATATGGACAACATTTGAACGTTCTTTTGGAGAACATGTCAATATTCTGGTGTTTCGGCAGTAGTGAAAACTGATATAAAACTGTGTTTACTTTCCTTCATCTTGTCTCTATTTCTCTATCCAGTCTCCCGTCTTCCAATAACATGCTGCCTAGATACTTGAATTATTTTACTTGGTTGAGAGAACATACTGCCTAGATACTTGAATTATTTTACTTGGTTGAGAATTGTATCATCTGCATATTTCTAGTGAGGATTGATTTATACAAATCTTCAGTGTTTCTGATTTTGTCTTGTATATTCTCATGTTGTTGATGTCCCGTATTTATTGCCGTTATGTGGTTTTTTTTTTTGCATTTCAGATGTATCATTGTATATCAACAGGTGATGGTCTGCGAATAGCAATTTGTTTATGTTGTTATTATCTTATTTTTCTCCGTTCTCTTATTCTTGTTGGATTTCTTGTTGCTTTTAATGTTTCTTTGGATATTGTATCTATATAGATGTTTCATAGGAGTCGGGATTCATTTTCCTCTTCTTTCGTTCACTTGAAACATGTCTATATCTGTAATTCTGCCTCCTGAATAAAACTCACTGTCTTTTGTAGTCCATACAGTGTACCATAGAGCTTTGTTTCCTCTGGTCAATATGTCTGCCTCATCGTTTCATACTCAAAACAATCTTGAAGTATATGCTTGGTACTCTGTGCTGCCTGCCCACATGTGCACATGGCCGTGTTGTTAATTTTGAACTTCGTGTACATGTGACTGCGGTGTCAGTTGTGTCCTGTTCTGAGACGTAGAATTACAACTTGTTCTTATCTGTTCATAATATGATAGTCATCTTGTGTTGCTGTTTGTGGCTTTCTTATTGACTTGATCAACTTTGTTTTGTGATGGTAGGTGATTAGTACATCTGGTTGGTCTTCGACAGCACATTCCTTAGCCAGTTGGTCTGTTTTTCTTTTCATTTCAGTAGTCGGGATAATACTATCCCTGCCTGACTTGAGATATTATGAATGCTTCTGTCATTCCTTCTGTTGTTCGTATTGTTGCTTTTTATCTTTGATATAATGATCTGATGTTTTTTATGAGTAGGCGGCGAATCCGTACTCTTAGCTTCACTATATTTCACTAATTTAGTTTACTATGTAGAATCTCAATGTTTAGTTAAATTATTGTCTCAACTATTATCTGATGCTCATTACTACCACGAAAATGTATGATTTTGTTGTTTTTTTTACTGTATAGGGTCTCGCTAAAGTAACAAAACGTTCACTTAGACATCCAGAGAATATTATTATTTAATAAATTAATCATAAAACTGGACTGAATTCCGAAGTCACTGTATGACTGTACAATGATTCGTTCTTTTTCTTCTTTCTTTTCGCTTTATACCCCGTTGTGCCTTTGCAGCGTCATGAGTAGAAAGGTTCTCTGGAGATGGCATTTTGTGTGCTTTATTTCTGTAATCCATCTTTTACTTGATCTTCCCCTGGATTTGTAACTATTGTGCCTGTATTGTCATGTTTTATGAGGGACACTGTTTGATGTTTGTCTGGAAACATGTGGATATCACTTAATCTATTGTCTTCTGATGTAATCCAGAATTAGCATTATGTTTGTTAGTCTTCTGATGTTTTCGTTCTGTGACTTTATCTCTTATTGTTACTCCAAGCATTCAACGTAGTCAAGTCATTTCTGTTGTAACACATTTTCTTTTAGATTTTGTTGTTAATATCCACGGTTGACATTGGTAGCATAGTGATAGTATGATTATCTTTTTATATAGTGCAGTTTTGGTGTCCAAGTACACATATTTGTTTCTGAAAATATGGGACATCTGCCCCAAGATCTGGTATGCTATAGATCTGGCATCTATGTTAGATTTCTGTGGTTTTTTTCCATTTGATGATGTGATGATTCGAAGTTATTTATTTCACCTGTTTAAGCTGTTAATCATCGATAATACATATGGTGTTTCTTTCTGTTTTTGGGATTGATATTTCGCCGTTTTTGTCTGTGTTTGTCGTCAAGTTAAAGTCTCTACTTGTTGTGCAGGAAAAACATATTGATTTGTCCACCAAGCATCACGTGTTTACCATTTCTTGGAAAATATGTTGACATCAACTTCTGTCAACCCCCACTTTATCTTGTCAACTTCTGGCAACCCCTCTCTCCCATGTCAACTTGGCAGCCAACGCTCTCTTGTCAACTTCTGTAAACCCCTCCCTTTCTTGTCAACTTCTATCAACCCTCTCACTTGTCAAATTCTGTCAACTTCCTCTCTCTTGTCAATTTTTGTTAACCTCCACTCTCTTGTCAATTTCTGCCAACCTCCTCTCTCTGTCAACTACTTGTCAACTTCTGCCAACCTCCTCTCTCTTGACAACTTCTGTCAATTTCTTGTCAACTTCTGCCAACCTCCTCTCTCTTGCCAACTTCTGTCAATTTCTTGTCAACTTCTGCCAACCTCCTCTCTCTTGCCAACTTCTGTCAATTTCTTGTCAACTTCTGCCAACCTCCTGTCTCTTGCCAACTTCTGTCAATTTTTTGTCAACTGCTGTCAACCTCCTCTCTCTTGTCAACTTCTGTCAATTTCTTGTCAACTGCTGTCAACCTCCTCTCTCTTATTAACGTTTGTAAGACCTTATCCTTTAATTGTTCATGTAAGTTATGGACATCCCACACACACACAAAATACACCACAAATAAAATGCATACATTATAACACAACTACTACACATACACTACACTACAACTACTACACATACACTACACTACAACTACTACACATACACTACACTACAACTACTACACGTAAATTACATTACAACTAGTAAACGTACATCCAGCAAGTAATCCTATTACAAAATATTTGGTAACTGACGTGCCTTGTTATTGTTTGATAATATATTGTCTATGTTCCCTGGTATGTACAATTAATTCTCAGAATTGAGTAAACACGTGTCAGCTAACTTCTATAGTAGCACAGTCTCCTAGTGCTAAACGGATACGACCATACTCTATTTAGTCTTACCTGCAATAATTGGGTCAACTTTGACAATTGCAGTTGCAAATTCAGCTTCAGTGATGAGTCCGTCCTTGTTGGCATCATAGGTCTATGGATAGATAAACTATACATATCAACAAAAAATTGTTTTGTTACTATGATTTTTATACTTTTTTCTGGGTAAATTAGACATTCTGATTATAAAAATAATACAATTGTTCCTCTATATTTTGTAATTTAGAGATACGGGCATAACGTATCTCTAAATATAACATAACATAACAGGAGTGCCCACGAAGCTACCGGCGTCTAGATTTCTAACTCAATGTGCCAATAATAGTGCTATTGTCTTCTATCCAGGCATGTTGTAGGAGTAGACTAAGAACAGTTGAGTGATAGAATGACACTGTCACGTTCTGTCTTACTTTTTACTAGTGGATATTTGAAATAAATCTCAAGTGCCAATGAAAAGATGCGGGTCTGCAGGATTTCACGTTTGTCCTTTTGTGACAGACTGTCATGTGACGGGGAATGTTAGATGTGACAGACTGCCATGTGACGGGGAATGTTAGATGTGACAGGCTGTCATGTGACGGGGAATGTTAGATGTGACAGACTGCCATGTGACGGGGAATGTTAGATGTGACAGACTGTCATGTGACGGGGAATGTTAGATGTTACAGGCTGTCATGTGACGGGGAATGTTAGATATGACAGGCTGTCATGTGACGGGAATGTTAGATGTGACAGACTGCCATGTGACGGGGAATGTTAGATGTGACAGACTGTCATGTGACGGGAAATGTTAGATGTGACAGACTGTCATGTGACGGGAAATGTTAGATGTGATATTACTGCAGTTTTTTTATCATCATCATCATACCTGACAGAGAAAAAAGTGATGCCTTTTTTGTGGGAAAAAAACCCCTAAAAACCTGCTGCAATTACAGCAGAAAGAATGTTGAACAATGTGACACCAAGTGTATTTAATGTTGCCCTTATCTCTAAAGATATATATCTTTCCCCATCCTGTGTTGCCGGGGAGGAAAGAGTAGCACATGATAGTAGCACAGTTTTTCCATGCGAGAGGCGACTAAGGGTTTTATAGGTTGGAGTTGTCTGTCCCATCCTGTACAAGGTTAAAGGGAACCAGAAGCTTTACTGAAGTAGAATGTGTTAGGTTGAATGGCGCAGACGTCGCAGTAAAATTATAAAGTATTATCGGATTAAATCCTGCTAATCTACAGGATTGTAAGAACTAACGCAGAAGAAGAAGAAGATTATTTATAAGTTCAATAAGTGTGTGTGTGTGTGTGTGTTTGTATCTCAAAATCTCCAAGTGATAAGAACAAAAGTGTTTTTATTTTTGGAACGCAAAAACAACAACAACAACACTGGTAGGTTATATATCCCATTCAAGATATAGCCCTTAAATCATATCCCATTCAGGATGTAGCCATCAAATCATATCTCATTCAGGGTGTACCCTCAAATCATATCTCATTCAGGATGTAGCCCTCAAATCATATCTCATTCAGGGTGTAGCCCTCAAATCATATCTCATTCAGGGTGTAACCCTCAAATCATATCTAATTCAGGGTATAGCCTTCAAATCATAATTGTTCTGGTTGTGGTGATTTTTGGACAACATAAATATGTTAATAGTTTGCTATTGCTTTCTAAAATGATCCGGTTTCACGATTGTCTGCTTCGCGTTTCGAACCCAATATTCAAGCCGTCACAGTCAAGCTCTGTATTTCGCTGTCAGAGAGGCACATTTTGTAAAATTAGTGTTAGATATACTCAGATACTGACCCAATATTTGTGAGACATCCTCAACAAGCTTGTATATTATATACTGCTATGTTTACATAATATGAGAATAATTGATACGTTCAAGATGAGAGTCTATTCGTACAGAAAGATTTGGAGAACTTCATGGACAGAGAACACCAACAGAGATGTTCTAACAACATAACTACATTCGATGTACACATGTTCTAATTAAATAATGACTCCAATTTCACTATTTTGGGAACATGTTTACACATTCCGGAAGAATGGATAGCAAGATTGAGGCAAGAATACAAAAGGCAACTACGTAAGTTATGAACTCAAACCAATCTTGAAACACAAATTTATTTCGATGAAAATCAAAAGGCAGATCATAAATTCAATCTTCATACCAATATTGTGTTATCAATGTCAGACGTGTTAAAGAAAACTACTAATGAAAGACAACAATATAACACTTGTGAAATGAGATGTCGAAGAAAAGCAAAAAACAGAAAAACAGTTAGAATGTGAGGAATGCAAAGATTGCAAGAGCTTTTGGAACAATGACTATGGTCAAGTATATATTGAAAAAACATTGACTGAAATAGTTCGGCTACTTAATGAGAAAGAACCCATATTAACAAGCAGCTAGAGTATACACTTTTAGAATGAAACAGCAAAGGACAGAGGAAGATTGAGAAAAATGTGGATTGAAGGAGTTTACAACTTTCTGAGACGTCATAATAATACTGCATATCAAGCAATAAAACGTATCATTTCCCCAAAACGGATCCTCATTTGATCCTGCGACGCCACACAGTAAAATCATATATATATATATATATATATATATATATATATAAATATATAAGGAAGGTAAACGTATGTATCATAATGGTGTATAATTTTAGTGTAGTCTTCTATACACTAATAGACTCATAGACTAATACATTAATATACTAATAGACTAATACACTAATAGACTCATATACTAACAGACTCATATACTAATACACTATTAGACTCTCTACGTCAGAACAGGACACAACCGACTCCGCAGTCACATGTATACATAGTTCAAGATTGGCAACACGGCCATGTGTACATGTGGACAGGCAGCACAGAGTGCCAAACATATAAATCAAGAGTGTTCTGAATATGAAACACTGAGGCAGATATATTGGCCAGAGGAAACAACACTGAAATCAAAGCTCTATGGGACACTGTATGAACTACAGAGGACAGTGAGTTTTATTAAGGAGACAGAATTACAGATATAGACATGTTTCAAGTGAACGAAAGAAGAAGAAGAAGACTCATAGACTAATAGATTAACAGACTAATAGACTGGTACAATAATGGACTTATGCAGTGATAGACTAATAGACTTCTTCCTCTTCTTCTTCTTCTTTCTGTCCTCATGTACCTTTCGATGTTGAGGGGAGAGTGAGTGTACGGTCTTATGCCCTTCTATTTGCCTCCTCTGCTGTTATATTTCCGAGTGTCTCTAATACACTATATATCTACCTTTTACGACGGCGTCCAATAGGTCTCCTGTTTTCGTATCGTTTGTTAAGTGTTTTTTTGGAGAATACTTTGCTCTTTCTGTCTGGTTATGTGGCCGTACCATTTAACTTGTTGTTTCTGTATGTATTCTATTGTTGGCTTGATCCCTAATTGTTTCCTTAGTGCTTCATTCCTGATTTTGTCTCTCAAGCTAACTCCAATCATACGTCTCACACATTTCATTTCAGTGTTGTTAATCTTATGTATTGTTCTAGAATCTAATGTCCAAGTTTGACACTGATAACACAATGTTGGTAAGAAAATGGTGTTGAAAAGCGCTTTCTTTGTTTCTAATGTAATATCTTTGTTTCTTAGTAAAGGTGTTAATTGACCAATGATGTGACAGGCCTTATTACATCTTGCGTTTATTTCTGCTTCTTGTTTGTTGTCATATCTCAATATCTAGACTAATAGTCTGATAGACTAATAGATTTATAGACTAATAGACTGATAGACTAAGACACTTTTAGGTCAAGATGAAGTAGACTTTCACGAATAAAGTGATAAGACGTTACCAAGAAGTAGTCAAGTGTCTCAGTTTCAGTAATCTTCCCGTCTGTGTTTGCATCGAAAACTGAGAAAAATTTGGTTTCAAGTTGTGCAATTTGTGGATTGTCATCGGCCAAGGTCAAAGCTGGTAGAAGGATCAAGATCGCGTAGATAAACATTGTTCTGAAAGTAACAAGACATTGATTACTTGCATGTTACAATATTAACATGATATGAGACATTGATTACTTGCATGTTACAATATTAACATGATATGTACACATATGCTTGATAACTAAAACCGATCTTTGTTAGAAATACACGATAGTCTCCGAACATACATTTAGTAAAATATCATATTCCAGGTGTGGCTATTAAATTGAATTGTTTACATTGTAATGATTAGTGTGGTAAAATAAATAAGTTGAGTATTTTGCCGTTATGTTCTGAACGACTAGGTTTTACATTGTCTGCGATTGGGATTGATCATGGTACTTTGGTTTCAACCAACGAACAACTACTCTTGATAAGCTCATATACAGCGGCGACATAATCGCTTTGCAAGAGACAAACTTTGGGGCAGGCTCGTATTTAGCCATTGGATTCACAGTCTTCTACAATCTGCCTCACCTTGGTCAGGCAATCTTGGTACGTAGCAGTATAACGGCATCCATGATGGACATGCCTCTGTGGAATTGCACCGAGATGCAAGTTCACCCTTTCAGGATACAAACGCCGGTACCTATGGTCATCGTAAAGGTGTATGTTCGCAATGGCAAGATAGATAAAATGATGTGGGAAAGTTTACTCGACCAAGATGAAAAGCGCATTTTTTTCTTGGCGGAGACTTCAATGCCAGAGGAAGGCAGTGGTGAGACGACATTACCAACACGCAAGGGTTAGACCTCGAGGACTCGTTGGTAACTACCGATGTCGTGTGTCTCAATGAGGGCACAGCTGTAATAGTAAGATCTGGGACATCCTACTATTTTGAACACCACATTGTGTATAAGACTACGCTCCTGTCCTAGAAACGAAACCTAACTCACTCGGTTTTCACTTACACAGTCCTTCAGAGAGGAGAGATGACCAGAAAGTTGTAGCAAATGTTTAATTATAGGTTGCCGTTTTCTCTTTGAAAGGTATTCCTGAATGCGGCGAGTTGAGAACTCGACAATAGAGACAATCAGAAGGTTTCAAACATTGGAAAGAATTCGTATCGATTTAGCCACATCGGCCACATCTAAAAATATTACCGACAGTTTAGGAACGAGATGAGCCGCATATCTGATCCAGAAAACGTAAACTGTAATCAGAAATCGACTGGGAAAATAGGGGTGACTTCAAATGCTAAAGGTGTCATGTGACGTATTCCTTCCAGAACGTTGTCTTCCCAATGAACTCTCTGAACCTCTCTCTGTCTTGGGCGATGTGGCTTGCATTTTCTAGCGATGTATTCATATTATCTTTAATGTCGTCAGTCCATCGTCTTCTTAGTCTGCCACTTCTCCTCTCCCAGGTACTCTTCCCTCCATTATCTGTCTTTCTAAACAGTTATGTCTCTTTACATGACCAAACAGGCGTAGTTTTCTTTTTGTTATTGTGTTTAGTAACCAACACTCTGGAATATTCAGTGTGTTTATAATATCTGAGTTTCTGATTTTATCCTTCCATGATATTCTAAGTATCTTCCTGTAACATTTCAGCTCGAAGGCGTTGATTTTCTTTGCCGCTGTTTTACTTAGAGCCCATGTTTCACAGCCGTATGCTGCAACCGGAAAAATAAAAGTTCGTAACATTAGCACTTTCGTTTCTATTTTGTTGTTTTTCCATATGTTTTTCGGCCGTGTTATTTTGCAATATGCCATTGCCAATCTCTTCCTTATTTCTGCCATGCAGTCTCCTGCGCCGTTGATGTTTGCTCCTAAGTATTCAAATTTATCCACACATTCTATCTCAGTATTGTCTATTCTGATTTTTGGTTGTTGAGTTGTTATATCTGTTGACATGATTTTTGTTTTCTGCGTGTTTAAATACAAATTTTGTGTTTCGCTATATTTCTTTGTGTTCTTGATTAGTTGTTCCAATCCCTTTATATCGTGAAGATGCTAAATGTAGATACGGCAATTAACCTGGATCCGTTCTTTGAAGAGTGCTCAGCAGAGAAACATTAGCTGGAACCTATCGGAGGTAGTCGAGACCAGGAATGTTGGTAGAAATGACTGAAACAAGTTGAGTGTGTGTGAATGAGCTGATTGAAAGAGAAGATTGGTTTGTGATAGTTTATTTGAAGTAGATTATATGAAAAGCTGTCTGTAACTGCAGTGGAATTAATTAAGAATTAGTTACATGTTTTAGATACCTTCCTATTGGTCGAAAGAATAGGTTAGGGGCTGTCACAGATACAATTGACAGAAGATGGGATATGTATGCGTCCTATGTGGAGGGGTATTATGGAAGTGGACAAATATGCTACTTCGACACAAAGAAAGGTGGGGTCAGTCTTCTAGGAAGAAGAAGATATGTTCTAGGTTTTTGAGAGTCAGTTTTGGACCGGTCATAGGGAGCAAACGGAGTTTAGGATTCCGTTTCTACCGTTCGAGGCCAGCGGACGGAGATAGGCAGAGAGCTACCAGGTTTAGTGTTGTGACTTGGAGTGAGTGAGACTTCAAGTTCCAACTGAAAGGAAATTAGCTAGGAAGTTAACTCGTAATAGACTCCACAGACAGAGATTTCGAAATTGGTTTCCGAGAGAGTTGAGCTAAGTACTGAGGAGCTAAGAACTGGAGAGTTTCTAGCAAGAACACTGAAGTGGAAAATATTAGTTCATTTGAAACACTTGCTGATGAATGTTTTGCCTATAATATTCTCTCAAATTGATGTTGTAACACTTGCTGATGAACGTGTTACATTATGACCATTGATGTTGAATATTGGATGTCCTATAATTTAACTGTTGTACCTCTTGGATACATAAAAAAAATGATTATCTGTGGAGATACAATTGTTCATGGAATGAGTGTTAGAGAAGATATTACAACCTACTAGTTTTCAGCATATCACCCTAACTCGCAGCAGACAGCAGAACAACACCCCCCCAACCCTACACCAAGTATTTCAATTATGACATCATCATCAAACGTTACCCTGACATAACTAATCTGAAGTACCATAACTATTTGGCAGCTCATCAAAGTTGTACTGCCATACAGTAACTAGGACTGCTATCCGATCTGGAGACACTGTCAGTAGTATAGAACTGGCATTGGTTTCCACCATGTAGTATGTGGTCAGACTACACCCTCTATGCAGGTGGATTGTGTTAGGGCATCACGAAAGCAATCACTGCTCGTGCACCATCGTTATCCAGAAACAAAATCACGGGAAGCGTATAAACGTTTCGCGGACCTTCCAGTACGACAACTTAGGCCTTGACACGATAAGTAAAATTAGGTGTAGCACATCGCAGGTACAGCGCCCATGGCGCAGTGAGTTGAACCAGCCACCATGGTGGAATGACGACATTGAGAAAGCATGGAGCAACAAACGGCAAGCCGTCAAGGCGTGGCAGAAAGCACGCAAATCCGACCGCGCACCATCGAATAACGTAACGGCACTGAAGCAGACCGTAGACGACACTATGCTACTCTTCAAGACATGCGCTCATCAAGCCAAAGAAGACAGGTGGAATGAATTCTGCAAGCAGATCAGTTCAGAGAAATATAGTAAGAGTTCCAGCGTTTTCAGCGGAGTATTAATGTACATTTTCAAAGATTCGGTACACCTGATTTTCAAACCACCGATCTGACATGGCAGAAATCAGATGAAGATAAGGGAAAGACCTTCCTTGAGCATTACGTTCAACAGACGGACCAAAACAATCTAAATATCAGGCGGAGGATTATCACCAAACTCTCTGGTCTATGTACGGAAGCTAATTGGAAGGAGAGCATACACATCACGGCAGAGACCGCCGAGACCACTTTTAAATGGTTGCGGAATACTTCCCCAGGTCCTGATGGTATGATGACTTCCTTCCTTAAAGAGAGTACCATAAACGACCTGGTTGGTGAGTTTAACGGAAGTATCAAGAACGATATTATAAAGGAAGAATAGCAGAACATGATGATTCAGAAAGTCAAAACAGATGATGTACGTAGAGAATGGGTGGAGTCATTAGAGAGTGCAAAAAATGCGGGCATCACTACGAAAACTCACGCTTATTTCTGTCCCTGGACACGCGGGCGTGGAGGGAAACGAACGAAATGACCAATTAGCTAGCCTAATATACACCTCTTCTCATCCCTCTGCCTGTTGTGATTCCCTTCCATTCTCCCAACTTCTTCGGCGCTTGTGCAGTTGCGAGGACTCGAAACGGCCTACGAGATGATAGCTTTCTTCCGCTGTCGTCTGTACCCTGAGAGTGTCCTCAGGTCTGCCATTTTCGAGTGTGCAGTCTCTCCCGTCAGGACACCCTCTCGACTACTCGAAAGTCATCCTCTTCTGGACAAGGTCAAGCTTGTTCTCATTTCCTTGTTCTCATGCTGCCGTTCGCCATGGCTTGCTTCGTCCCCTTCCCCTTCTCCAGTCTGACCCCTAGATGCGGGAAGTGTTCTATGGCCTCCCCCCTTCTTGTTGCTTACAGACGTAACAAGAATCTCAGGGATTTACTGGTTCGGAGTCACCTCCAGCCTGACGTCCCTAATTATGTTGCCAACATTAGATGCAAACGCAGCAAATGCTACACTTGTGCCTATGTCACCCAGATCTGGTCTGTCACATTCTCTAAAGCTACCTTCACCATTGAGGAGAGCTTCACATGTGTGTCCTGCAACGTCATCTATGCCATCATGTGCAAGAGTTGCGCCATGACATATACTGGTGAAACTAGAAGGAAGCTCGCGAACCGATTCTTCGAACATCTTTACACCATATAAAACCATTCGGGTTTGCCTGTAGACGTCCACTTCAATGGCACGGGTCATCGGGGCGCTGTATCAGAACAATGTTGACAAATGTGATGTCCTGTCTGTGGAAATCGCTGCGGACAGGATGTTGGACTTTATGCCTCGAATCTACCCAAGCGAACTAGTGGTTATCCCCCCCCCCGTATGTGTAACCAGGTGTGGAGGACAGATGTTTCTGATAAGTGCAGCTTCCCCTATCCGGAATGGTGAGTATAATAGAATTCCTTGACAAGATCCATATAGCGTATAACTCAGATAGATGAACGAGAGAAAAATAGACGCTCTCATTGGACGAAACTGGTTCTGTCAGCAGCAAAACTGAGACAGTCATGTTGTAAAGCTGGGACAGACATGTTGTAAATCTGGGACAGTCATGTTGTAAAGCTGGGACAGTCATGTTGTAAATCTGGGACAGTCATGTTGTAAAGCTGGGACAGTCATGATGCAAAGCTGGGACAGTCATGTTACAAAGCTGGGACAGTCATATTGTAAATCTGGGACAGTCATGTTGTAAATCTGGGACAGTCATGTTGTAAAGCGGGGACAGTCATGTTGTAAATCTGGGACAGTAATGTTGTAAAGCATGTGACAGTCATGTTGTAAAGCTGGGACAGTCATGATGCAAAGCTGGGACAGTCATGTTGCAAAGCTGGGACAGTCATATTGTAAATCTGGGACAGTCATGTTGTAAATCTGGGACAGTCATGTTGTAAATTTGGGACAGTCATGTTGTATAATGTTCTGGTATTTATGTTGCTGCTTCGCAAATGTAGACCGGAGAGACGCTAATGACGACTCTGTGTAAGCATGTTTATGATCTGCAGTTAAAAAAAACATGAGCATGGTAATGAATCAGCAATCAAAAGCAAACTATAAATCATGGCATAACGAAATGAGTGAAAATAAAGTCGAACTTACATAGTCTGTAGAAACAGGTACAATCAGAGAATTGGTATTTAGATGATTTACTATAGATAAAAATTACAGAGTTTATATATACTTTCTTGGCATGTTATAACGTTGTAACGTGGCATGCAACGTGGACTAGCATGGTTACACAAATACGGATGTTGCATAATAAGCACGGATTATATGTGAGGATATGCTATTGGATTTGGAACATCGTGGTAGCAGTTTGTTTGAAACACGCATTACTTTGAGTTTCTTTGTAGGTAAACTGCATGGAAACCATAATCCGACAGACATTAATTGAACGCATTTGGAGAACAATGTAATGATGACCTTTCAATCGCTGGAACACAGACAACTAGAGACACATCGACGTTTCCATAAAATGCCTCTATCAGAAACACAGTAAGGCTGACGGAGTTTGGCGTTAAGAGAGAACATAACGGAAATAGAAGAATACGTCGTCGCGAGAAATGTCGTGGAAATAAAATAGCAACATACAAAAATTAAGCTTGGTCAAAGTATTCAAAAACCTACGACGTATCTTCACAGATAACAGATGACTCGATAAACGATTGCAACAAGATGTCAAAATGCAAATGATGTGACATACCAGCTGTTACCTTTGCTTTTGTACCCTAAACATACGCATGGAAGTAAAGAAACAAATGGTTAAGAGCATCTTCATACTAACACTATACTACCAATTCCAAACTTGGCAACGGACATCTATACATGAGATAAAGTTCGAGTCTTGCGAAATGACATGTCTAAGGAAGACTATTGGAGTCACTGGACTCGACAAAATGCGCAGTGAGAACATTAGAAAGATAATAGGTATCACATCATATATCGAGTGTATAGAGAAACAACATGTAAAATGATTTGGACATATGAGGATGAACAATCAACTTCCTATAAACGCTTACAACAAGATGGAATCAGGGTACATAGTCTATGACAGACCGAGGAAAAGATGGAATCAGGGTACATAGTCTATGACAGACCGAGGAAAAAATGGATAGACAACATCAAGACCATCCTGAATAAATATGATTACACCTCAACCACAACTACACCTCTGACTCTGGTACGTAGACTACATCTCCTTCACAAACCCCACGCTCAACGGTGAGTGTGGAATATAAGACAACACCACCTGAGGAGAGATAATAGACAATACAAAAATTGGCGAGTGGCTTTTATTTTGGTAACTCTCCTCCTTTTACTCAAGACATACCAAAGCCCTTCTACAATCACATAGTAACGGAAGTTACAACTGTTGGTGGCGATGAATAATAATTAAAGTTACAACTGCTGGTGGCGATGAATAATAATTAAAGTTACAACTGCTGGTGGCGATGAATAATAATTAAAGTTACAACTACTGGTGGCGATGAATAATAATTAAAGTTACAACTGCTGGTGGCGATGAATAATAATTAAAGTTACAACTACTGGTGGCGATGAATAATAATTAAAGTTACAACTGCTGGTGGCGATGAATAATAATTAAAGTTACAACTGCTGGTGGCGATGAATAATAATTAAAGTTACAACTGCTGGTGGCGATGAATAATAATTAAAGTTACAACTGCTGGTGGCGATGAATAATAATTAAAGATATAACTGCTGGTGGCGATGAATAATAACTAAATTACAACTGGGGGCGGCGATGAATAATAATTAAGTTACAACTGCTGGTGGAGAAATAAATAATATTGGATGTTACAATAGCTGGTGACAAATGAATTATATTTAATATATATATGTGCACGTGTTTTCAAGAATGCAATCATGGTGTCACCTCTTTCATTCCATTCTCCTAATTAACATCATTTAATTATGTGTTTCACCTCTCTGTTGGTAGATAACAAAACAATGTTAAGAGTATCATAGATAGTTGATAATCTGTAGAAGTGCTGAGTCAAATACAACATGTCGGTTAGCTAGTTCTTCTTTCTCTTCAGAATATCTTTCTCAAATTCCCGCTGGATTTCTCATTTAACAGTGCAATGGTCCTACACGATTTCCAGCAGTATGTAGTCCAGAGAATGGAAATGCGTTGTGTCGCCGTTTTATGTGCCCCAATGGACATGGACCAACATATCCGTTTTGGCAGAACCTAGTTTTATCAGTCAGATATTGTCTGAGCGCTTTTCAACACCATTTTCTTACCAACTTAGTGTTATCAGTGTCAAACTTGGACATTAGATTCTAGAACAATACATAAGATGAACACCACTGAAATGAAATGTGTGAGACGTATGATTGGAGTTAGCTTGAGAGACAAAATCAGGAATGAAACACTAAGGAAACAATCAGGAAATAAGTCAGCAATAGAATACATCCAGAAACAACAAGTTAAATGGTACGTACACATATACAGACAGAAAGAGCAAAATATTATCGAAAAAACACTTAACAAACGATACGAAAACAGTCAGCCTATTGGACGCCCTCGTAAAAGGTGGATATATAGTGTATTAGAGACACTCGGAAATATAACAGCAGAAGAGGCAAATAGAAGGGCAATAGACCGTACACTCACTCTCTCCTCAACACCGAAAGGTACATGAGGACAGAAAGAAGAAGAAGATATTGTCTGTAATGTGTTGTCACGTTATAAACCTGGAGGTCTCAGAACAACAGGAAAGATTGCGAGAAGATAGACAATTGTTGACAGTGTGTTACAATATCACATAGATCAATACTGTGGAATTGGAAGTAGTTAGCAACGGCGGTCTTGATACAAGATGATAGTAAGTTGTGGTGATGCATGATAACCTACACCAGACGACATTACACTTGATGATGATGATGATATATGTACATATGTTCACATATCTGTAGTGTTAAACTGTGACATCAGTTGGTACCAGGTATCGTCTTTGGCGTTGACGCTTTAGATGTCACATTGATTATTTTTATGAAAAATTTTCTTTAAAAAAAAAAGGAATTTTATTTGTCTACGAGGAAAACATGATCAAGTTTCAGAAGTAACTTTCAATACTGCGAGTTTTCTGAAGTAACTTTCAATACTGCGAGTTTTCTGAAGCAACTTTCAATACTGCGTGTTTTCTGAAGTAACTTTCAATACTGCGAGTTTTCTGAAGCAACTTTCAATACTGCGTGTTTTCTGAAGTAACTTTCAATACTGCGTATTTTCTGAAGTAACTTTCAATACTGCGTGTTTTCAGAAGTAACTTTCAATACTGCGTGTTTTCTGAAGTAACTTTCAATACTGCGTGTTTTCTGAAGTAACTTTCAATACTGCGTGTTTTCTGAAGTAACTTTCAATACTGCGTGTTTTCTGAATTAACTTTCAATACAGTGTGTTTTCTGAAGTGACTTTCAATACTGCGTGTTTTCTGAAGTAACTTTCAATACTGCGTGTTTTCTGAAGTAACTTTCAATACTGCGTGTTTTCTGAAGTAACTTTCAATACAGTGTGTTTTCTGAAGTAACTTTCAATACTGCGTGTTTTCTGAAGTAACTTTCAATACAGTGTGTTTTCTGAATTAACTTTCAATACAGTGTGTTTTCTGAAGTGACTTTCAATACTGCGTGTTTTCTGAAGTAACTTTCAATACTGCGTGTTTTCTGAAGTAACTTTCAATACTGTGTGTTTTCTGAAGTAACTTTCAATACTGCGTGTTTTCTGAAGTAACTTTCAATACTGCGTGTTTTCTGAAGTAACTTTCAATACTGCGTGTTTTCTGAAGTAACTTTCAATACTGCGTGTTTTCATGTTAAGGAGTGAATGGAGGCTATTTGACTGTGGAAATAAAGGTCACTTTACCATCCTTGTTCCAAGCGTGGTTTGAACCCGAAACCTCAGGCATCTAGTTCATCTAATACAGTACATCTAGTGCATCGGCCACTCGTTCCAATTATGAAGAAACATAATTTGCTAATGGACGGATTATTACCATTGAATTGCTGACACCTCCAGTAGTGTTCCGACTTCTAGTTGAGTGTGCCTACAATCACACGCTGACTGATAGCTGCAGTTATTTATTGGTTGACACATTTTTTTTGTAATCTCACAGTAGCACTCATTTCTGGCAACGTCCAGTTTCAAGCCGATGTCCTTTATTCTGGACATGAACAGAAAATCATAAACTTCATTAAATATATTTCCAGCATTGTTTCTAATACCATCATATTTCTAATACCATTAAATTTCTAATACCATCAAATTTTTAATACCATCAAATTTCTAATACCATCAAATTTTTAATACCATCAGATTTCTAATACCATCAAATTTTCCATCTTGATATATGAGGGAAATTTGATTATTGGCATTAGTGGAAACTTGATTGTTGTTATAAAGTGTGAGCGTGTGTTTATAGAACATGAAATATAAAAAACATGTCCCAATTATTTGACCATTCATAGATGTCGTAAAAGGCAACTAAGGATATATTATGGTGGAGTTATCTCTTCCATTATATATAGTGTCAAAGTGAGCGATTCATAGTGAAGTCGGATGTGTAAGACTGAAAGGCGCATATATTGCAGAAAATATGTACACTATGTCACAACGCATACACATTTTTGTACAAAATCGTGGTCATTTGCAGATGTCGGAAAGCGTACGCAAATGAAAAAATTATAATGAGAAATAGAGTGACTGAACCAAGAATTAAAGTGTGTATAATTTATACGATTACATTAAAGTGAGTGTTATTTCATATGATTACATTAATACTTTCTTACTACCACATTTCACTCGAATACGCATTCATTTCTACTTGTGGTTTTTTATGTTTGTATGTTATGTCCGTATCTTGATAAAGGCCTATTGGTCAGAAACATCGACTTTGTCCTGTGTATTGTCATATGTAGATTATATTCTATGTTTTGTACTATTTTTACATCCTTTAGTGATAGTGTGTAGTGTTTTAGTCGTCATTCAGTAGGACGTCATTACCTGTCTTCCACGTGAGTATTATTTTCCATTATGTTCTACTAGCAGTACCACCTTCTATTGATTACATTAAAGTGAGTGATATTTCATATGATTACATTAAAGTGAGTGATATTTGTAGAAACGAAGTAGGTTTGTTTTCATGAATGAGACAGATTATCAAGTAAAGTCAAATCTCTATGTAATGTGATTCTTTTTTCTTTCTTTCTTTCTAATCCCAGGAGTTGCGAGCCTTTAGCTGTTACTTCCTATGTGCATTGGGGAGGTTTCTCAGAGCTTTCTCTCATAACCACGAGACTTAAGGTTTCGGCTTTGTGCAATGCCTATTGAAAGAGCCTTCTACTCAGAGGTGGTACATGTAATGTGATACCAATAATGTATTATCAATCTGTTCACATAAAGTCAAACCTTCATGTAATGTGATACCCAGAATATATTTTCAATTACCTGCCTACCATGTTTCTGTTGTTAATTTATGGTTTTAATCTTTCACTTGAAGGCTGGCCGTTTTCAACTCTGAATATATATTTCCATGTGCTATATCCGGACGAATCTACATAAATATACTTACTCGCTTTGTTTATTTTTCTAGTTTTCCTGTCCTTGTTGTTTTTGTTAATGCTATTTGTGGGATTTCATCAGTTGTCTTGCAGTGTATACACAACTATATCGAATGATTGGATCCGGTATATCTGGTGAGTCCCTAGTTTATTTGGTCACTCTATATGCTTTTATCATCATCACGAACAGTCTCTAGATCGAATAGTTGGCTATAACGTGCCGTCAGTATCCTATGATTCGTGACTTGGTGGTGCACTCTGATATGCTTTCTTGTGTCATATCAATTTCATGATGCTTTCTTCTACTTTGTATGTCTATCTCTTGATCTGTGCAGCGGAACTTTATCTTCAAGTAACATCTTCAATGATATGTCATGTCTATTCATATTTACAAAATATTGTATTTATTTGATGTGTATTTCCGTATCATCAACAATGCTTCCAGAATCGTTTTGCTTATTTTCTTCTCTTTTCCTTAAGTTCACCATATTCTTCTATATACCCGGATTTCTCTAAGACACTAATTCTGTCTTCTAGCAGTTTGTATGTATAATACATGTTTCTCATATACACCTTCCCTTATCGCTTAGTTACACTACAAACCGATTGATGTCCATATATTTCTCCTATACACCTCCTCTTCTCGCTTTCCCTGAGGCGATTCCCTCCTACTCTCGGAACTTCTTCGTCTGCGGCGTCTGCCGCGTCTGCGTAGTGTAGAAGAGGACTTGTTCGAGGGTGCTCACGTGATGATGAATTTTTGCTGTTATCACCTATACCTCGACAGGGTCCTAAGGTATGCCCTTTTTTAATAGTGTGCAGCCTCTCTCGCCAGGATACTCGCTGGAACATTTGGAGATCTTCCCCTTCAGACAGAGTCAATCGTGTTCTCAGTTTCTACTCTAATATCGCTGGTTATTTACGTCCTACTCCGACACCAACCTCTTCTCTAGTGGGATCCCACGAGTGGGGGGGGGGAAGTTATCTGTGATCCCCTCCCCCACTGATTGTTTACATACGTGACAAGAAGGTAATGGATTATTTTGTAAGTAATCATGTTAAGGCTGACTTCACTAATCGTACTGGTACCATAAGCTGCAAACTCACAATATGCTCAACATGTGCCAATGTCACCCAAACCCAGTCTGTCAAATTCCCAAAAATCACCTTCTCAATTTAAAGGAGTTACACATCTGTGTCCCACAATGTTATCTATGCTATCATATGCAAGCGCTGTGCTATGTTTAATATAGGTGAGACTGATTGAAGACCGATTCTGCGAATACATGTACAACGTTACAAACAGGATGTGTTATCCTTTAGGCGTCCACTTTAATGGCACTGACTATCGAGGTTCCCAGGACATTCAGGTGACGGCCAAGTCATGTTTCTCCGACGGCCAGAACCTTCACGCACATGATAATAGCTATATATATATATATATATATATATATATATATATATATATATATATATATATATATATACACACACACACACACACATATATTTGGCGCTCTTAAACCTTTCGGGATTAATGAACGCCAGTCGTATTGAGAATATCATCTTGTTCCGACGTTGCTTGTTTGCATAATCCGCATGCATTCCGCATGTGTTGTGCATTATTTTTCTTTGTTGTTTTACCTCAGATCTAGTTTCAACCTGTCCGCGTCATTTCCAAATTACATTAAGCTGGGCCGTGTGAACGTAAGTAGTGTCGCTTTTACTCGTAGCTATTTGTTGTGTAATTAAAGTAAAGTAACCCATAGCATTTATTAATGCCATAGGGGTGCGAAATGTTAGCAATCTCACATTTCAGAGGCTCTGCAAATGAGGGCGGTAGTCATCTCCTCTCCCTCGCAGTCTTTACTTCCAGGATTAATCCGCTACCAATTTTTGGTACCTAGTTTGTTGTGTACGTATTATTGATAAAGACCTTAAGGTCGAAACGTCGATTTGTGTGTGTTACCATGTGTGTTACTAGTAATTAACAAAACTACATTTCCCTGTTTCAAACTTTATCTGTTAGATTTCAGTTGTGCGCAGGGAATACATATTATTATTGTTGTTCTAAGTCTGACATGTCCCAGAGTATGTTACCCATGTTAGGTAATGATGTCGGTTGACATGGAGCAGAGTGTCAATATTTCATTAATTCACGATTATTTCCGCCTATGATATCACATTGCATCTCATTTTGAAAAGGAGGTATGTATGAAATACAAATCACCATCTTCAGTCTCAAATTGTCAACATTCAGCACTGATTGTGTTTAACACAAATGACAGCAATAACAATCAATCTTCCGTAATCTAAATCTAATTTCTCGTCACAGATTGTTGATTTAGTAAAACTTTGACATGTTGCAAGTACAGCGGTGTTAACAATCATTTATGTCAAGCCAAGTGCAGCAAGAATCATGTTTGTCCACAAGCCCATGTTTATTGTATTTTTATACGTTCGTTTTGAAAACTGTTTACTATACTGATTTGACAACTCATCCAGCAGTTCCTCTGTCCCCTCTTCTTCCATGGATCTTTCCGGTGTCTGCTAAATGTTCAAGTGGTGTTCTTCCCATCATATTTCCTATAAATCTAAACGACATAATTCAATCACATGTCTTATATATCTATGGAGAGTATATAGTACGTCATTCTCATAAACCCAACTCGATGATGGAGTAGATAGTACGTCATTCTCATAAACCCAACTCGATGATAGAGTAGATAGTACGTCATTCTCATAAACCCAACTCGATGATGGAGTAGATAGTACGTCATTCTCATAAACCCAACTCGATGATGGAGTAGATAGTACGTCATTCTCATAAACCCAACTCGGCTGAATTAGCTCGTAGTTTGAAAACTGATCGTCCACTTCGTGCTGGCAATTGGGTGGAATAATGATTCCTACACTTTAACAACAGTTATATAACAATATCATATATAGGATGTGATTGAATTGTTATATTTATATTATATAACACTGATCAACATTGAAATCGATACTGACTTAAAAAAGGCCATAATCTGTAGTTTCTTTGTGTACTAAAACATAATCTGTAGTTTCTTTGTGTACTAAAACGAATATAACCATAACCAAGTTTGATTGGTTCTCGTTTTGAAGTAGTACAATTTCTATGTATCACAGTGTACATTTATCCAGTTTGACTGCAACGAAATAGTTAATAAGCCTAGAATGATGTAATGTATTGCATCATATTGCGTAATACGATCACGAACATATCATCCAGAGTTGATTACATCATTTTCTGATGCAATGAAATACGATTACCAGGCGGCTGCTGAAGCAAGCCGACATCAGCAGTGTACTATAGAAACCCTAATAGAAGAAGTTGGACTTTAAACATATTTCAGACTTTGTGCGAGACAGTTTAACCTACTGTTACATAAAACTTATTATTTTATCCATTTACGTACAATACATAACAGTGTTGTAACGACAGTGCGTTAATTTCTTGGACAATTTCTGATATATCTGTGAGGAAGCAACATTTACTAAACAGAAGAACAGTCTCAGTTCTCAAGTGAAGAAGGCATACCATCTTTACTTCGGATGCCAGGTTGGTGACCAAGACAAGTCTTGGGCTCCGCACATGGGCTGTGTTACATGTACAACACAGTTTTCTCCCTGGTTGAATGGTAAAAGATCATTAATGCTGCTTCCAGTCATCGTGATGCCAACGGCATATAGCAGACAACATTTACACGTAAAAAAACTGCCAACGGCATATAGCAGTCAACATTTACACGTAAAACATCTCCCAACGGCATATAGCAGTCAACATTTACACGTAAAACATCTCCCAACGGCATATAGCAGTCAACATTTACACGTAAAACATTTCCCAACGGCATATAGCAGTCAACATTTACACGTAAAAAATCTCCCAACGGCATATAGCAGTCAACATTTACACGTAAAACATCTCCCAACGGCATATAGCAGTCAACATTTACACGTAAAACATCTCCCAACGGCATATAGCAGTCAACATTTACACGTAAAACATCTCCCAACGGCATATAGCAGTCAACATTTACACGTAAAACATCTCCCAACGGCATATAGCAGTCAACATTTACACGTAAAACATCTCCCAACGGCATATAGCAGTCAACATTTACACGTAAAAAATCTCCCAACGGCATATAGCAGTCAACATTTACACGTAAAAAATCTCCCAACGGCATATAGCAGTCAACAATTACACGTAAAAAATCTCCCAACGGCATATATCAGTCAACAATTACACGTAAAAAATCTCCAAATGACATATAGCAGTCAACAATTACACGTAAAAAATCTCCAAATGACATATAGCAGTCAACAATTACACGTAAAAAAAACTCCCAACGGCATATAGCAGTCAACATTTACACGTAAAAAGATCTTCCAACGGCATATAGCAGTCAACATTTACACGTAAAAAGATCTTCCAACGGCATATAGCAGTCAACATTTACACGTAAAAATGCTCCCAACAGCTCCGTAAGGTTTTCGTACATGGAGACATGTCAAGGTAATTTGTAGTATTCACAAGTTTGCAGTTTTGCAACTGAAGTGTGGATGTCAATCACCTGCTACCAAGTGCACACATGTCTGTGTTCTTCTTTCGTTGTGTTTCGTTTCATTTCCTCTCTCTCCCTCCATGTTTTTGTATTAACATTTTATTCATTGTCACCTGCAGTTGTAACTTCACCTATTATTATGATGTGATCATGGCAGGGTCACAGAAACATCTTCAGTATAAAGATAGGGTGGTGGAGTTTACCAAAATAAAAGTCATTCTTCCATTTCTGTAATTTGTTTATTTATTTCCATAACATTTCTCGTGATGTTTTGTGAAAATAATATTAATAGTGGTAATGGCGGGGGTTTAAACAGTTTATTTGTTAGTTCTCTAGTATTAAATGTGGGGGTTTAAACAGTCTATTTATTAGTTCTCTAGTATTAAATGTGGGGGTTTAAACAGTCTATTTGTTAGTTCTCTAGTATTAAATGTGGGGGTTTAAACAGTCTATTTGTTAGTTCTCTAGTATTAAATGTGGGGGTTTAAACAGTCTATTTGTTAGTTCTCTAGTATTAAATGTGGGGGTTTAAACAGTCTATTTGTTAGTTCTCTAGTATTAAATGTGGGGGTTTAAACAGTCTATTTGTTAGTTCTCTAGTATTAAATGTGGGGGTTTAAACAGTCTATTTGTTAGTTCTCTAGTATTAAATGTGGGGGTTCAGCATCACGTGCTGTGTCAATAAAGACATTTGCCGTTTAAAAACATGTCATATTTTTTATGTGTCTGAAATATATTCTTCTTTTGGATTTTATTTCCATTTAAAAATTCATTCTTCTTTCATATGTGTATTGTTGCTAGAACTATTTTGTTCGTTTTCTTCTCTTTCTGTATATTTCTCTGTCAACTCCACAACCCTCTCACCCTTATCTACATGCCTGGACTATATGTTTTCATTCTCTACTTTCATGCATGGTCGTGATCTTGATAAAGGCATGTTAGGGAAACGTAAACTTGTCTGTAGTTGTCTGTGTTCCATCGATTCGCAAATCCTCATTACTCTGTGCTCCCAGTGTTTCCAATTTTTGTCTGTCGGATTATAGTTTCTATGCAGCTTACCTATAAAAAAAAACTACCAGCAATATTTGTATGCAACCAACTGCTACGACGACGTTCCAAATCCAGTTGTACATCCTCGCATCTAGATATCCGTGCTTGTTCTGTAACATCCGTATTTATGTAACCTTGCTAGTCCACGTTAGATGAACGACCACGGGCCAAAACGTATATAGAAGCACCGCTACTTTTATCTATTTGTAAATCTTCTAAACAGTCCTTGTCTGATTGTACCTGCTTCTACAGATTACGTAAGTACTATTTTAATTTAACTCATTTCGTTATCCATTATTTATTGTGTCTTCCGACTTCATCTTTAGAAACAAAATCATGGGTAAGGATTCCAGAAAGCAAGCATGGTGACATATCAGCTATCACCATTATTGCTCATCCCAAATATCAAGATGGAATTAAAGAGACATATGTAAACAGTATTTTACGCCAACACTCTGCTATCAATGCCAGACATGGGCACTGACAGAAGTCCAGCAGAGAAAACTTACAACATGTGATGAGATGAAATGCTTGAGAAATGCCGCAAGAATGACCAAACTAGACAAAATGAGAAAAGAAATCAGGATAAGAATCGGTATAAGACCATGCACAGAATATATCGAGAAACAATACATAAAATTAGTTTGGAACCTAATGAGAATGAACTACCCATAAGTACATATAACATAAAATTCAGATAAAAGGCCGAGGAAGACCTAGAACGTCAACCTGGCAGAAAGAAGCGTCAGTCTGGCTCACATGAACGTCAGCATGGCCCAATCATATATTGTGTGTATCACCGCTGCAGTTCCACTAAAAGGACAACTACCTTCAAATCACCATATAGGTGCCAGCTGTACCTGTGTGTACCTATCAATGTAATTCACTAAAGGTTTTAAGTTATGTGTCTCCTCCATGTGAACAGCATGCGCTACTGAAGTAGTTGGAAGACGATTTTCATTGTGTAAAACACAGCCTCGAGACTATTTTGACGAGTCTACAAATAGTCTTTATTCTTGTGGTTCATTAATTATTTTTAAAGCATTCAAGAGAGAGGCTCTCAATATCGGAACATCAGATTATCAGATTCTTGTCTGCCGAAAGGCTTCAACTGTTGTTGACGTATTCGATATAAGTAACATCTTCTTTTTGGAGATTCTATTGCTGGAATCATGTTCCGATCACCTCTGCCGTGTTCTTGAATAGGTCCGAATCACCAACCAGCTCTTTTACTCCTTCCTGTGTTATTCTCTGTCGGGTTTATCATGCATAAAAAATATATATATCACTGCATGCTGACTGAACAGGAGGAGAACAGGCCGGCTCACCAATGTCCTCATCAGATGAATCGAAATATTTTGTTGGATGTTCTGGAATAGGAAGTCCCTCACTATGTGGAACTGGTCTCAATGCAGACGGAATGTTTGGATAGGCTATATCGACTTCTTTTGCTTCGTTATTCCCCCAGAAAATAAAGTAACTAAGCAGAAGTAAGTCAATTATGTGCTTGCTTGGCTCTCACCATACAATTGGGACGGCAAACAGCATCGGTGGTCTTTTTCCCTCATTCAACCACTGTGAAAGCTGTGTTGTACATGTTGCACAGCATATTTACAGAGTACAAGGCTTCCACGAAATTAACGCACGGTGGAGGCATCACGTTTCTGTATTATAGGTAAATGAATAAAATAATAACAGTTTTATGTAACAGTAACTTAAATTGCCTCGCACAAAGTCTGAAATATTTTACAGGCCCAACCTTTCCGACAGTACTGTATATAGTACACTGATGATGTCAGGTTATTTCAGCAGCCGCCTGGTATTAGCAATACATTGCATCAGAAAATGATGCAATCATCCTATTATGTAATATAATGAAATATATATTACTTCGTTCTAGGTTTCTTAATACTTTTATTGCATTCTACTGGATACATTTACACGTTCAAGTATAGCTATTGAACTACATGAATATCTTCAAAAATAGAACCAATATAAATGGTATGGTCATATTCGTTTTAGAACACCAAGATTTTACAGATAGGTCATTTTTTTAAAGCTAGTAACGATTTCAATGTTGACCAGTGTTATCCTGTATTTCTGCAACCTATTGTTTCTTATGTTCTGAATCGTTTCCGACACCGATATTTTCCCATGCAACATTTCCAGTTTGCAAAGAATCTTCTCCCTCGATCCTCCTCTACCTCACTTGCTGATAATATGTCCGATCCATGTTTATAGTTCTCATAATATGCCCAAGAACTAATGTGAACTGTCTCTTTTTGATCAGAGTGAGCAGCTCTCTGTTTGATTGAGCTCCTTTCTAGTTATCTTCATTTCCTTGTTTATCAGTCGATCATGTTCTCAGCAATCACGTTATGCTTATCAAAATGTAATAGCAATAATATTTTAAAAGTAATATATATATATATTTCAACAATTCTTGAACAACAACAAGAACAACAACAACAACAACAAAACACAAGCATCAGTAGCAACATCACGAAGAATAACAGCAATACCAGTAATAATAACAGCAATACCAGTAATAATAACAGCAATACCAGTAATAATAACAGCAATACCAGTAATAATAACAGCAATACCAGTAATAATAACAGCAATACCAGTAATAATAACAGCAATACCAGTAATAATAACAGCAATACCAGTAATAATAACAGCAATACCAGTAATAATAACAGCAATACCAGTAATAATAACAGCAATACCAGTAATAATAACACCACCAACACGATCAACAGCAGTAAAACATCAACAACATCAACACCACTATAACCAACAAGAATACCAACATGAACATAAAAAACACCATAACCACTAACAACAGCAACATCAGCACCACAACAGTAACAAGAACCGTAACATCACCAACGATCCCATCAACAAAAATATCAATAAACACGACAATACCAATAACACCAACAGCGACAATAAAAAACAGCTGCACAAAAAACATTAATGTTTAAAACAAATAGCACCAAAAACAGCAACAGTAATAACAACAACCACATAAACAATTGCAGCAACACCACCAACAAGAATAACACAAGCAAAATAACAACACTTGCATCAGCTTCACCCACAACAACACCACCAATAACAATAATAACAACAATAAAATCAATACGAAAAGAACCAACAACTACACAACGTCAACACCAACAAGAACAACAACAGCACAATAATAACACCAATAATACTAACAACATCACCAGCAACAATAATGATAACAAAAACATAATAATAATTAACATAACACAACCAACAGCATAACGCTAACAAAAACAACAAAAACAATAACAGGCACACCACCACCAAAATCACCAATAACAACAACAATCCTAACAATAATAATATAAAACAACAACATTAACAACACCAAGATCATCAAAACAAAGCAAGCTCAACACAAATAATAATAACAACAACAACACCAACAATATGAAAAACAACACCACTATCATCAAAACCACCAAAACGTCAACAACTTAAGCATCAACAACACAAACAAAGACAATACAGTCATCCCTCAGTTATCACGATTAATAGGGACCAGAACCAACCGCGATAAGTGAAAAACCGCGAAGTAGTGTCATCCTCTCATTTTTAACACACGTACATTTCTTTTTGTATGTATAATATCAATAAGTGTATATGAAACCATACAAGTGCATATGTTATCATTAGAACATTAAAGAATAGTTTCAAACATGTCAATAAAATATTAATAGTATAAATAACATACATGAAATAATGTATAAATAATATAAATATGATACGTGTGTGTGTGTGTGTGTGTGTGTAACATATGTAGATGTAACTCAAGTGTACATACTGTAAATATGTTTTTAGAAATCCGCGATGTACTGAGGCCGCGATAAATGAACCGCGAAATAGCGAGGGATGACTGTATCTGCATTTTGTAAATAAGAGGGACAATAAGGACAATACAAATATCAGCAATTATAGCAATAGTAATACTAACAATATCAGCAATTATAGCAATAGTAATACTAACAATATCAGCAATTATAGCAATAGTAATAATAACAATAACGGTTATTTTGCTAGCAATACTGACTACAACAAATGCATGTAACTTCCTCTGATGATTTCCAGCTCTGTCAAGTGGAATCAGATCATGAATGGGTCTCGAAAAGTCAAGAATCCATGTCCAATCCCTACCTCAGACAATTGTAAAACCTAACCGTTCAGAAAGTAACGACAAAATTGTCAATCTATTTATCATACTAAGTAAATTATTACAGCTAGAAATGATGTTTTTTTCATTGCCATACACTTAATATGAATGCTACCAAATAGTTACCATATATATGTGTGCATATCATGTCAATATTCTAACATAATCAATGTCTTGTTACTTTCAGAATAATGTTTATCTATGCCATTTTGATCCTTCTGCCATCTTTGGCCTTGGCCGATTTCCGTAGCCGACTTCCAGAAGCTGTAGAAAATTTTTTCAAAGTTCTCGATGAAAACAGTGACAAGATCATCACTCAAACAGAAACACTGGATTACTTCTTGGTAATTGCTAATCCTTGTTTTCATGTTTGTCTAATTCCTAACATAAAATCTTATTAGTTTATGCGTGTATTGGTCCATTAATTTATACGTCTACACGATTACAAGAACATCTGAATACATGAGGGAACATCTATCTATCTATCTATCTATCTATCTATCTGTCTGTCTGTCTGTCTGTCTGTCTGTCTGTCTGTCTGTCTGTCTGTCTGTCTGTCTGTCTGTCTGTCTGTCTGTCTGTCTGTCTGTCTGTCTGTCTGTCTGTCTGTCTGTCTGTCTGTCTGTCTGTCTGTCTGTCTGTCTGTCTGTCTGTCTGTCTGTCTGTCTGTCTGTCTGTCTGTCTGTCTGTCTGTCTGTCTGTCTGTCTGTCTGTCTGTCTGTCTGTCTGTCTGTCTGTCTGTCTGTCTGTCTGTCTGTCTGTCTGTCTGTCTGTCTGTCTGTCTGTCTGTCTGTCTGTCTGTCTGTCTGTCTGTCTGTCTGTCTGTCTGTCTGTCTGTCTGTCTGTCTGTCTGTCTGTCTGTCTGTCTGTCTGTCTGTCTGTCTGTCTGTCTGTCTGTCTGTCTGTCTGTCTGCCTGCCTGCCTGCCTGCCTGCCTGCCTGCCTGCCTGCCTGCCTGCCTGCCTGCCTGCCTGCCTGCCTGCCTGCCTGCCTGCCTGCCTGCCTGCCTGCCTGCCTGCCTGCCTGCCTGCCTGCCTGCCTGCCTGCCTGCCTGCCTGCCTGCCTGCCTGCCTGCCTGCCTGCCTGCCTGCCTATCTATCTATCTATCTATCTATCTATCTATCTATCTATCTATCTATCTATCTATCTATCTATCTATCAATCTATCTATCTATCTATCTATCTATCTATCTATCTATCTATCTATCTATATCTATCTATCTATCTATCTATCTATCTATCTATCTATCTATCTATCTATCTATCTATCTATCTATCTATCTATCTATCTAATCTCTCTCTCTCTATCTGTCTTTCTGTCTGTCTGTCTGTATATCTTTATATTTATCTATATGTCTGTCTGTCTATCTTTCTATTGCCACTTTCACTTATGCTGTTCAGAGCTGTGAAAAATAGATGTACATCCATTGAGTCGTCACTAAACAGTAGCTCAACTCTTGCGTCACTACTAAATAGCAGTACATCGATTGCGTCACCACTAAAAAACAGTGCATATCTTGAGTCACCCCAATACATTAGTAGAAGAGTAAAACAAGGATGTGTATTGTCTCCACTACTTTTTATTACATACATGGACCATATAAACAAACAAAAAACAAATTCTAATGAAACAAAATAACTGCTTTTTGCAGATGACCAGGTTTTATTCCACAACAGCTTACGAAATCTGCAAGACCACCTAAACACAATAAACACACAGACAAGCAATTTGGAATGAAAATCAACATTGACAAAACAGAAGTAAGGAATATTGCAAGAGAAAAAGAGAACATCAACATACAGATAAACAACAAACAACTAAAACAAGTAGATGAATTCCTATATCTGGGCGGCACATTGAGATATGACAACAAACAAAAAGCAGAAATAAAAGCAAGATGTAATAAGGCCTGTCACATCATTGGTGAATTAACACCTTTACTAAGAAACAAAGATATTACACTATAACCAAAGACATCTCTATTCAACAACATTTTTCTACCAACATTGTGTTATCAGTGTCAAACTTGGACATTGGATTCTAGAAAAATGCATAAGATTAACACCACTGAAATGAAATGTGTAAGACGTATGATTGGAGTTAACTTGAGAGACACAACTAGGAATGAAGAACAAGAAAACAATTAGGGATCAGGCCAACATTAGAATATATTCAGAAACAGAAGTTAAATGGGCCACATTACCAGACAGAAAGAGCAAAGTATTAACTAAGAAACTCTTCAGAAACGATACGAAAACAGGCGACCTATTGGTTGCCCTCGTAAAAGGCGGATAGATAGTGTATTAGAAACACTCGAAAATATTACAGCAGAAGAGGCAAATAGAAGGGAAAAAGACCGTACATTCACTCTCCTTTCAACACTGAAAGGTACACGAGTACAGAAAGAAGAAGAATAAATAACAGTACATACATTGTGTTGTCATTAAATGACATTATATATATATTGTATCACCACTAAATTACAATACATACATTGTGTCACCACTATATGTCAATACATATATTGTGTCACCACTAACGGGTACACTGTGAATGCAGACGGTTATATTGTGTCACCACTAACTGGTACACAGTGAATGCTGACGGTTATATTGTGTCACCACTAACTGGTACACAGTGAATGCTGACGGTTATATTGTGTCACCACTAACGGGTACACTGTGAGTGCAGACGGTTATATTGAAACTTTGAAGTAGCTTTGTCGTTCTCTTCAACGACTTTACACATTAACAGATCAGAGAACTGTACTACTGTTGCACGATAGTGTGATGCCCCACACCACTAAACGCATCATTGATGCGATTGGATGATTTGGCTGGTTAGTATTACCGTATTTGCATTACAGTCACAATCTGCACCTTTAGACTTCCATCTGTTTGGACCACTAAAAGAAGATATATACACGGACATCAATTTAAGGACACGTACTTAAGTACGCCGTACGGTAGTTTTCAAACAGACACATTTTTTTACCGTGCTGGGATGCATGCCTTTGTGCCAAGATGGACACAAATTGTAACAAATAACGGATACTACATTAAGAAATACATTTTTGAAGTACAGACTTCAGACAACATTTTAATTTACGTTTTATCTATTGTCGTGTCTATGTAATTAAAGTATAAAATATGAGACATTACTTTGTGAACATCCCGCTTATATCTTCAGACATAGCGGTTAGATTAGATATACTTGGTTTCACATTGTTAAATATTAGTCTGCATAAATTAGACATGTTTCCCAAAATGGCGCCTGTATTTTCCTGTCAGGTATGACGACAATGGTAACAAATCCGCAGTGATGTGACATCTAACATTCCCCGTAACATGGCAGTCCTGACGCACAATGGCACAGGTGCAAATGATATTGTCCGCTGACCTGCATCTTATCATCACCCCATGGGGGAAGGGGTGAGGGGAGGGGGTTATTTGATATAGACTCTAGTAACAATCTAAGAATGTGAAAATGATTTATTTTTCACATGTTACAGGATGTCAGTCTATCCCCCAACTTTCCTTAGTCGCCTACTACGATATGCCTGGATAGAGGAAAGTGTCTTATTCTGTGTACCCTATACTAGAAATTCAAACACCGGAGTCAGTTATAGGCAGACGATCTAATTGTTTCTCAACATTACAACGTATGGAGAAACACTGGTGCGATGCGTTGAATCAGCGGATCTAATTTACTCAAGAAACACGTCTAAAACACGGCACTACAATAATAGTATGTTTGTTGATACGTGAAGTTGATCTATCCACAGAGCTATGATACCAACAAGGACGGAAACATCAATATAGCTGAATTTTCTGACGCAGTTGTTAACGTTGACCCAAGTCTTGCAGGTATGTTTAGAGTATGACCATATCTCCATATCACTAGGAGACTGTGCTATTATAGTTGGTAACTGACAATTGTCTTCTGAGAATGAATTGTCTGTGAACGTAGACAAAATATTGTCAAACAGTGAGAAGGCACATCTGTTAGTAACTGACACCTGTCTTCTGAGAATGAATTGTTTGTGAACGTAGACAAAATATTGTCAAACAGTGAGAAGGCACATCTGTTTGTAACTGACACTTTTCTTCTGAGAATGAATTGTCTGTGAACGTAGACAAAATATCAAACAGTGAGAAGGCACATCTGTTAGTAACTGACACCTGTCTTCTGAGAATGAATTGTCTGTGAACGTAGACAAAATATTGTCAAACAGTGCGAAGGCACATCTGTTACTAAATATTATGTAATATGATTACTCGCTGGATTTACGTTCACTAGTTGTAATGTAACTTACGTGTAGTAGTTCTAGTGTATGATATTTGTAGTAGTTGTGGTGTAATGTATGTGTATTAGTTATGGTGTAATGTATGTGTATTAGTTGTGGTTTAATGTACGTGTAGTAGTTGTGCAATATATGTGTAGTAGTTGTGGTGTAATGTGTGTTTAGTAGTTGTGGTGTAATGTGTGTGTAGCAGTTGTGGTTTAATGTACGTGTAGTAGTTGTGCAATATATGTGTAGTAGTTTGGGTGTAATGTATGTGTAGTTGCTGTGGTGTACTGTACGTGTAGTAGTTGTAGTATTAAGAAATAAATGAATGGTTGATAAATGCAGAGATGAAATATATGCGTATATAAAGCTATATTTCTGTTATGTGTATAGAAAACTAGAATTCTCATTTTAACAATATTCTTGTCTTCTATTGTATAATTCTTGTGATCAGTTCTCAATTGAACCGTTACAAAGGTTCTCTAGTTTGAGGATCCTTCAATGAATAGTTATGTTCTCAAAGCCATGTATTATCTTCTATCCATCCTGGCAACTAATCAATTCCTGTTTGACATTGACATTCAAATGACCTATGACTGTGTCATGTCATCTTCAATTGTTATCTTCAATAATTTCGCGTTGTGTACTTTATGTGATCGTATAGTGTAATCTTTCTTTTTACTCCTTCGATCAATCATTGTCCTCGGCTCGTGATACGTAATAGTGATCCCTTCTTGATCCTTCATTCATGGATCCATTTTAGTGGTAGTACCATCTATGTAAGCTATTCAGGTTATGACCTCAAGTATAAGGTTATGACCTAAAGAATAAGGCTGCAAAAAAAAAGTTCACGAATTGAACTAAAAATCTAATTCCAGAAAATAAACAAATAAAATCATGTCAATTACAGGTCACTTTGGATGTGTATTGATCTACTAGAGATCATAACAATAGTTGAATCTTAATTTAAAATCAAATAAATCTCACAGCAGAATATTACACATACAAGCTTCCCTAGAGAGACAAAACCCCTTAGGTCAATTAGTCAAATCCCTCCGACTTACTATTCTAATCTATCAAAAATCTAGAAGCAAAAAGCTAGGATTTAAATCTAGATTCTAATAATACTTTACTAAATCTAGACTCTAATAATACTTTACTAAATCTAGACTCTAATAATACTTTACAAATCTAACTATAATAATACTTTATTAGATCTAGACTCTAATAATACTTTACTAAATCTAACTATAATAATACTTTATTAGATCTAGACTCTAATAATACTTTACTAAATCTAACTCTAACAATACTTTACTAAATCTAGACTCTAATAATACTCTACTATATCTAGACTCTAATAATACTTTACTAAATCTAGACTCTAATAATACTTTACTAAATCTAGACTCTAATAATACTCGACTAAATCTAGACTCTAATAATACTTTACTAAATCTAGACTCTAATAATACTCGACTAAATCTAGACTCTAATAATACTTTACTAAATCTAGACTCTAATAATACTTTACTAAATCTAGACTCTAATAATACTCGACTAAATCTAGACTCTAATAATACTTTACTAAATCTTGGTTGCAACTGCTGCTCCATGTTTACAGTGTATTGTACAAAGGCATGGCCATAAAACATCTCAAGTTAGGATAAAGTGGACAAAGAGAAGATATTTCAGAACAATGTGATACGACATACGACGTTGTTGTTGATCTGACATAACAAATAAAAGAAGAAGTAGAAACCTTGTGAGCTTAGTGTACTATTGGATGGCCCGGATAGGAAAATCTAGATGTATTTTATCTGAACAAATGCAGGAATATTCAGATCGATATACCGCTAAGACATCGCACATAAACAATAGATGGTTACGAAAAAAAAGAGATGAATCTTTATATGATAATAATATTATGCATAAGCAGTCAGGGTCATATAAGTGGAGCTGTGGCAACATTAGCACGAAAAGCTCTAGAAATATATCTGTCCTCAGTCTAGAAGTGTAATGAAAAGCTCTAGAAATATATCTGTCCTCAGTCTAGAAGTGTAATGAAAAACTCTAGAAATATATATGTCCTCAGTCTAGAAGTGTAACGAAAAACTCTAGAAATAGATATGTCCTCAGTCTAGAAGTGTAATGAAAAACTATAGAAATATATCTGTCCTCAGTCTAGAAGTGTAATGAAAAACTCTAGAAATATATCTGTCCTCAGTCTAGAAGTGTAATGAAAAACTCTAGAAATATATCTGTCCTCAGTCTAGAAGTGTAACGAAAAGCTCTAGAAATATATCTGTCCTCAGTCTAGGAGTGTAACGAAAAGCTCTAGAAATATATCTGTCCTCAGTCTAGAAGTGTAACGAAAAGCTCTAGAAATATATATGTCCTCAGTCTAGAAGTGTAATGAAAAGCTCTAGAAATATATCTGTCCTCAGTCTAGAAGTGTAACGAAAAGCTCTAGAAATATATCTGTCCTCAGTCTAGAAGTGTAACGAAAAGCTCTAGAAATATATATGTCCTCAGTCTAGAAGTGTAATGTTTGTTTGTTTGTTTTTCGTTCGCTCCATTGTAACCATCACGGATATCCGTGCGATTTCCGCCGGGAGCGTGATTACGTTGTGCCACCGTTATGCGCCTTGTAGGCCTAGCACATCCGATTTCGGCATGCCTTAGAAGTGTAATGAAAAGCTCTAGAAATATATCTGTCCTCAGTCTAGAAGTGTAATGAAAAACTCTAGAAATATATCTGTCCTCAGTCTAGAAGTGTAGCGATAAGCTCTAGAAATATATCTGTCCTCAGTCTAGAAGTGTAACGATAAGCTCTAGAAATATATCTGTCCTCAGTCTAGAAGTGTAACGATAAGCTCTAGAAATATATCTGTCATAAGGAAAAGAATTCCCAGATCATGTTTTGATGTTATCAAGCAAGGATTATCTAATTCTGCCTCTTCGCCTTACACTCTTAACATTTATTTGCAAAAGAGGGTTCATTAGGGGAATATGTGACCTCGTTAATGGAACCAAAAAACCTACTGCATTTTACGGAATGAAGTTACATTTATTTTACATTTGGGGGGAGTTTAAGGTTGGCGTTAAGAATGGTGTTAGATTTTTTTTTTTTGGTAGTGTATGTGTAGTGTATGTGAGGTGGCGATTTGGGTTAGCAATAACAACAGTGTAACATTGAATCTGCACATCGTAGTAAGCTAGGTGTTCTGGCCACGTGACATTTCGCTGGCGACACGAAACATGCACGAACTACAGCAGAGATTAAATGGTTCTGTGCGTAATATTTAAACGTTCAACTGTTATCATATTATATAGACACATTTATCGGTAATGTACCCAAACGAGATTTAGAATGCGAGACATGTTTCCTTACATGTCCAAACAATTTTACGCTATCTCCCAATTAACAACCATTAGACTTACGTAAAACACAGGTTTATATTTCGTTAAAATGGGACACGACAGACTATAACTAAAACTAGTAGGTAATGATGGGCAATGACTAGTTGTAGCTATAGTCTGTCGTGTCCCATTGAAACGAAATATATTCCTGTGTTTTACGTAAGTCTAATTGTTGTTACGTTTCACGCAGTTACTTTGTATTGATTATCAATTAACAATCGTGGTTCTTGATAACCTGCAAGCATGTTTATTTGCTGCTGTAAGAATATATTTGTCTTGTGTTCTATATAACTAACGTTCAACAAATATTCATAGCAGATGCGTTTAATAGTTTGAATAATTCTTCCTGTGCCTGCATTTAATATCCATTTTCACATTCATATAAAAGTATACTTAGAAGTAGTGATCTAAATAGGTGGATCTTTACTGTAATACTCATCTTACTTGTTCAAATCATGTTCGAACTTACAATGCCAACCGTCGCAATCTCGAGTCTTTACCTAGTCTCATTTCCATAATTACCATAATCATATATGAGACCATATATTTTTGAAATTACTACATTTTTCAAATTTGTGATCGCTTAACCAAATATTCGTGGGATGTTCCTTGGTATCAGTAGCCACCTATATCTTGCTTTTATCAATGCCAATGTTCTGGTTATATTTCTGCGTCTTAGAGATCAGTTCATGCAGTTAAAATTTGTAGCCAGTCAAGAGATGGATATCATCGGCATAATGTAAGTTACAAAATGAACTACCGCCAAGTTATTGATGCCGGGGAAAGTTGTAATGTAAGTTAGTTACACAGTGGTCTACCGCCAAAAGTTATTGATGCGGGGATAAGTTGTAATTTAAATTACAAACTTTACTACCGCCAATAGTTATTGATGCCGGGAGAAGTTGTAATGTAAGTTACAAACTGGACTACCGTCAATAGTTATCGATACCGGGAGAAGTTGTTATGTAAGTTACAAACTGAACTACCGCCAAGTTATTGATGACGGGGGAAGTTGTAATGTAAGTTACAAAGTGGTCTACCGCCAAAAGTTATTGATGTCGGGAGATGTTGTAACATGGATTACAAAATAGACTCCGCCAAAAGTTATTGATGCCGGGAGATGTTATAATGCCCACTGCTTGATATATTCCCGATACATGTTAAAAGCCACTGAGGAAAGACTGCATCCTTGATGCACTTCTAGATTCGTCTTGAACAATTAGTCAATGTGACAATTTATGAATATAGTATTGATTGCATCTTTATCTAAAAGGTAAAGGTATGTCCCATGGCAGCAACCTGCCGTCGGGGATGACGATAGCGCTTCATGTACTAAGCTATTAGGAGGTGGTGTGGCCAGTTCCCTTCCTTGCTGTCTTTACCTCAGTTAATTCATGCGTCAGGTACTCATTTACAGGTGAGTCGACTGGAGGAGTGGTCGTGTTAAACGAGAAATCACAACCCGAATATCTTGGTGTCCGGACGTGGTTTCGAACCTGACACGCTGTAACCCAGTGATAGAAAGCCAGCTCACCATCAACTAAGCTAGCGCTCTCCTCTTTTATCTAGCTTTTCAATAACTTCTATGGTATTTATTACATGTTATCGATAAAGCACTACATTGTCAACAAATCTCAATTTCATCGAAATGTATTGTGTCTATTATATGTAATGTTACTACCACAGGCTATGGGGATAGACTTCACGATTACTTGGATACAGATTACAGTGGCATAGTGGACAGAGCGGACATTGAAGAAACGTTCTATCATTGTGACAACAACGGAGATGATGTAGTCTCAGAAGCTGAGTATCACACGTAAGTAGAAGCTGAGTATCACACGTAAGTAGAAGCTGAGTATCACACGTAAGTAGAAGCTGAGTATCACACGTAAGTAGAAGCTGAGTATCACACGTAAGTAGAAATAGTTTCAGAAGCTGAGTATCACACGTAAGTAGAAGTAGTTTCATTACTATTATCCAGTGCCGTCCGTATTGAGGCCGGTGCTAATTGTACTCTATAGTAGGCTTGTCTCATTGAGAGATATTAGGGATAAGTTGAATCAATTAGATATGTTTTTCAATATAGCTATGTGCCCTTTCGGTCTATCAATAAAATTACCCATATCGCCATATACATATCAAACTATAAGATAATATATCTATCTATCAATCAAACTATAAGATAATATATGTATCTATCAATCGAACTATACGATCATATATATATATATATATATATATCAATAAAACTACCAATATCACTATATATTTATCTATCAATCAAAATACCCACATCATCATATGCCTATCAATAAAACTATCTGACCACATTCCTATTTCTCATAGACCGTGAAGATTTATTTATGTGACTAATGGGGTCATAGTATCAAACGTTAAGGGTTGGTTTTACTCACACGTTAAGGGTTGGTTTTACTCAAACGTTAAGTGTTGGTTTTACTCAAACGTTAAGGGTTGGTTTTACTCAAACGTTAAGGGTTGGTTTTACTCAAACGTTAAGTGTTGGTTTTACTCAAACGTTAAGGGTTTATTTTACTCACAAATGTTAAGGGTTGATGTTACTCACAAATGTTAAGGGTTGATTTTACTCAAACGTTAAGGATTGGTTTTACTCACAAATGTTAAGGGTTGGTTTTACTCAAACGTTTAGGGTTGGTTTTACTCAAACGTTAAGGGTTGGTTTTACTCAAACGTTAAGGGTTGGTTTTACTCAAACGTTAAGGGTTGGTTTTACTCAAACGTTAAGGGTTGGTTTTACTCAAACGTTAAGGGTTGATTTTACTCACAAATGTTAAGGGTTTGATTTACTCAAACGTTAAGGGTTGATTTTACTCAAACGTTATTGGTTGGTTTTACTCAAACGTTAAGGGTTGGATTTACTCAAACGTTAAGGGTTGGTTTTACACAAACGTTAAGGGTTGGTTTTACTCACAAATGTTAAGGGTTGGTTTTACTCACAAATGTTAAGGGTTGATTTTACTAACAAATGTTAAGGGTTTGTTTTTACTCACACACGTAAAGGGTTGATGAGGGTTGGTTTTACTCACACACGTAAAGGGTTGATGAGGGTTGGTTTTACTCACACACGTAAAGGGTTGATGAGGGTTGGTTTTACTCACAAATGTTAAGGGTTGGTTTTACTCACAAATGTTAAGGGTTGGTTTTACTCACATTATGGACTTATTTTCCAGATTATAAGGTTAGTATATGACTACGTTTAAAGGTGTAGGGATTTGAACCAATCAAACTTTCTTCTAATCTGATGGCTTCGAAAAACGGTAAAGTATTGTGTCACCAATAGTTAAAACATACGTACTACCACATTTTCTGTGAAAGTAAAGGTGGCTGGGTGCTTCGTATTGCACCATACCTCTGTAAACGAACAAATGCAGGTAAAACAACATATTCTCTATACGAAACAATGATATGGAACTAGGAAGTGGACTATTTACTATTTGTCTATTGTCTTTCTCCAGGTGGTTTGTGGTCCACTCTTACCGTTAAACGTAGGGGTGATTGGAGCTCGAGCTTGCGTTCATAAGCCAGATGTGAGGCCTCGGCTGTGCTATGAGCGTGTCTGTTCAGGATGTCCCTGGTGTTTTCTATCCATCTTTTCGCGGTCTTCCTCTGGCTTTGGACCCTGATCTCATTTGGTTATATCCTTGTACGAGCAACTTTTCGTGATGCATTCTCATAATGTGGCTAAACACTTGATCTGTTCTCTCTCTATGTAATCTTTACAAGATATTATACCTATTCTTCCCCTGATATATTCATTCCGTAATCTATCAAGCCTGGTGACCTCGGCGGCATTCCTCAAGCATTTTATCTCACATGTCACTATCTTTCTGTAATGTGAAGATGAGAGAGACCAGGTATGGCACAGGTAACACAGTGTTTGTAGTGACTATTTACTACAAACACGAAACACAAAACTTAGACCCACGCTTAGGAAATGGGTGCCATATATATGAAAAGTAAAGGATGCAGTGTAATGCTTACCACATCATCCAATGGCATGTCATAGATCAAGACAAAATAATGGATTAACATTGTGTTATCTGAGACGTCTTTAAGATTGAATAAGTCAACCTTTTTTCTTTTGTTTTACGAGACAAGTACGACTGCTGTTTTAAGAAACATGTACTACTGCTGTTTTACGACTATTAAGACATTATAAAGGAAGCGAATAACCGTAGCACAAAAACATAAATATTGGAACTTAGTATAGCAGTAATGATTTTAAGTAACGAGCCTACTGCAATCCTTCAGGATTGGTTATTTGTAATGATGTCACTGTTTAAACCTACTTTATACAGTCCTGCCGAAGCAATCACCGATGGTGAAACCAGGCCGAGAAGCGCACCAGAAACCATGGTATCTCGTAACACGATTAGAATACAATTGTTCATACATAACCGTTTTCATTTCTGTTGATTACCACCATTTTTGTGTGTTCGAAGTTGGACATTGTCCCTGTCCTTGTACCCATCAATCTGATTTTCCGTCAAAGACGCATGTGTGGCATCATTGCAGCACGTAAACCGACGACACAATTCATTTCCATTTTCTGGACTACATCCTTCTGGAAATCTAGTAGAAAAATAGTCCTGAAACAAGAGAGATCTCTGGACTACATCCTGCTGGGTGTATAATAAACGATGAATAGAAACCAGATGTTGTCATGAATTGTGCCTTATGTCAATCTTCTTTGACAATATTAATGTGCTAGCATACCAATGCCACCAGTCCTCCGTTTTCAAACAAATGAATGTGGATTGCCACTACCGGAAAATAATGTCAGAATACAGCCTTAGTAGACTAGACTAACAGGATTCCTGGATAATTCTCGGCCTGCATCCGAGGCCTGCGATATAAGTACAGTCGGGCCGATTACATACTACAACTTGTCTGTCTATGGGTATTTCGATAGGACGCAAACCAGCGGGAAAAATATGTCAAGCATGTTTAACTGAGATTTGTAATTAGTTTTTGTGACCGTCGTGCAAGTGCTGGAATTATTTCCGTCGTACTACTAGCCTACTATCGATACGTTTACACACGTCCAAGGTTCAGTAAAAGTAAGTCAAATTTTTCCCCAAGATTATCTCAACAATCTTCTAATCATACATCTATTTATAGATCTGTGTACATTGCAGTAGAAGGGCAATATGGTGATATATTCGGTAAGAGAATACTTTAACAAGGTCACTACTTCAGTAAGAGTGTACTTTAACAAAGTCATTACTTCAGTAAGAGAGTACTTTAACAAAGTCACTACTTCAGTAAGAGTGTGATTTAACAAAGTCAATACTTCAGTAAGAGTGTGATTTAACAAAGTCACTACTTCAGTAAGAGTGTGATTTAACAAAGTCACTACTTCAGTAAGAGTGTGATTTAACAAAGTCACTACTTCAGTAAGAGTGTGATTAAACAAAGTCAATACTTCAGTAAGAGTGTGATTTAACAAAGTCACTACTTCAGTAAGAGTGTGATTTAACAAAGTCACTACTTCAGTAAGAGTGTGATTTAACAAAGTCACTACTTCAGTAAGAGTGTGATTTAACAAAGTCACTACTTCAGTAAGAGTGTGATTTAACAAAGTCACTACTTCAGTAAGAGTGTGATTTAACAAAGTCACTACTTCAGTAAGAGTGTGATTTAACAAAGTCACTACTTCAGTAAGAGTGTGATTTAACAAAGTCACTACTTCAGTAAGAGTGTGATTTAACAAAGTCAATACTTCAGTAAGAGTGTGATTAAACAAAGTCACTTCTTCGTTTTCGTGATGATGATGTTTTATTTTGGTCCGTCTCTGTAGTGGCGTGACACATTGCGCGTCTATGAATTTCAAGGTACCGGGTTTGAATATAGCCGCAGGCAATTGTGCATTCCGACAGTACAGAAAGCAATGACAAACTACTGAACAGATTTATATTGCCGGGAGAATCACTGCAGCCACAAAAATGCGCGGTAGATGCCTATGCCCTGAATAGGATACGCTACCAAAAAGACTTTTGCAAAAAGCTGATCTTTTCAACTTTCCCTCGTTTTTTGCACTTTTAGTAGTGTGAAACGGCATGTTCCAACTTCCTAAGAGTGAAGTGTTGTCGAAGACAACCAACAAACCCTCCCTCCACCCCAATCCCCTCAGTGTATACCGGTGTGGACATACTATGGAGGTTGTCAATATTTATGGTTACAGCAGACTTGCTTCGTATACTGAAATAAACGATTTCATTGCAGTGAACTGTTTAGTTGAACCTGTATGAAATTGAATGAATTAGTTACCACAGTTGAAATCGGATGTGCCTAGAAATATGCGCAAAATGGACGAATCGTGCACCATACGGACTCATCGGACATCTACGAACTCACAAACCAAATTAGACAATTACCAAGCTATTGTTATTAATTATTTTTTCCATCGTATTTATTGTTTTTTCATGCCATGCTCATCTTCACTTGCGAAGGAGGAACATCATCATCATCATCATCATCATCATCATCATCATCATCATCATCATCATCATCATCATCATCATCGTCAAAAAATTGAATGAGTTAGTTACCACAGTTGAAATCGGATGTGTCTGGCTATATGCGCAAATAAAACGGCAACACAACACATTTCTATTATCTGGACTACATCAAACTGGGAATATAGTAGAAACAAGTCCTGCCATCAAAGAGACTTGATGGGAATGAGATTGAACGCCAAAAAAAAAACAACAAACATACTACAATACTGCCTGCATGTGTTACACACTTGATTTTTTTTTGCCGCTTGGGCTTCAGAGACAGCACATCTGACCAGATTATACTAATGAAGCAAAAGCTATGGGTCAGTCACTCTTACCTGGAGAAGACAGTGAACTTCGCCCTGACGACAGGCCTGCCAATATAACGTGATCGCAGATGCGTAACGCAGAAGTCGGACACCTACGTCCTACAATAGAACACGCTTATTACTTGCAATTACAGTAATGTGATATGGTGAACATGTTTTACTTGCAATAACATAGGCAGACAAGATTGAAGAATCCGAATCAATGACAATTATGAGAAACAATTTTGCATTTTCTTTTACACATCTCTTCCCGGATCACGAATTCATCTTTGTATTTGTTCCCACTCATTTTCAGATTCGTCCATATTATCGCTGCGTGGATGGCACAACCTCAACGCCTGGCATCTCCATAAATCACGGCAACCATGTATACAGAAATGCAATAATCAAAAGTTTACATTGCCATCCCTGCACATTCCTATGAATGTTTTAATTTCCAATATATTTTGGTGTTTCTTCAAGAACATACAAATTATCAATTCTAAATAAATAAACAAACATACTTACACAACTTCTGGGTATATGTCTTAACTATGATACTGTTGTAATGTGTTAGTATCTTGTTGTAATGTGTTAGTATCTTGTTGTAATGTGTTAGTATCTTGTTGTAATGTGTTAGTATCGTGTTGTAATGTGTTAGTATCTTGTTGTAATGTGTTAGTATCTTGTTGTAATGTGTTAGTATCTTGTTGTAAGTTAAAACTGCATGTTATCTTCAGATCTTACAGTACAATTCCATAGTTAATCAGATATCAGTGTCACTAAATCCATCTCAGTATAGCAGCTTACAGTTCCAGTTTGATAATGATCACAATCTTATTTCGTATTTCCCTTGTTGTTACCGAGCTACCGTATATTCTTACTAGACACTGTGCATGCGTCATTGATTAATACGTAACACCTTATGGCAGCAGGAAGCAGAAATAACAAGATGACACACATGACACTGCCTGTTAAATCACGCCAAAACAGAATCGGTTACACAAATAAATCAAAATTCTTACACTGCGAACAAACTAGAGCCACCACACGATATCCCTTACTGCACTGCATTACAAGATATCCTGCCCTGTACTACAAGATATCCTGCCCTGTACTACAAGATATACTGCCCTGTACTACAAGATATCCTGCCCTGTACTACAAGATATCCTGCCCTGTACTACAAGATATCCTGCCCGGCACTACAAGATATCCTGCCCTGTACTACAAGATATCCTGCCCTGTACTACATGATATCCTGCCCGGCACTACAAGATATCCTGCCCTGTACTACAAGATATCCTGCCCTGTACTACAAGATATCCTGCCTTGCATTACAAGATATCCTGCCATGTACTACAAGATATAAGGCATACCCTTCTAATAAAAATGAACGAATTTAAACGTTGATTACATTTTTTCGCCAAAGACGGAGGTGTCGGGCCACTGGCACAAATAAAATGGTGACACAACAATATTTCCATTCTCTGGACTACATCCTGCTGGAAATCTAGCAGGAAAATGGTCCTGCTGCAAGAGAAATTCAGCGGGAATTTGAGAGTGTATGCTGACGAAGAAAAAGAAGATTACATTTTAAACATTTTACATATTGATTACATTAAAAACAGCAACATCGAACTTTTGAAAATAACACAACGTTTCTATAATGTGGCATTGGTTTCAAAAAGTGTGTATTCAATGATTGGTGGGTAAAGACAGGACAAGACAACCGCCTGAAATTGTGACATGCTTAATCACGAAGTTAGCACTCTCATGTATCTAGATGTCCATGTTATGTGATAGCCCAGCTTTGATACTACACTACATTACAATGTCATAGAGTCATAGAATCGCTTATAGTCCTTTCTGTCTGCAAACATTTGAATTTCTTCAGCTTTTCGACTTAGCCATTTATCCTTTATCTAAGCTTCTTTTGACAAGTGTTACGAATCTTGTTATAGGCTACTTTCTTGGACGGTGAAGATGCTGCCCCATGTAGTTTCTTGAAAGCTTTGTGTTTTTCTTCAAACAAGGATGTTATCTCAAAGTTATTATCATCAAACCAGTCTTGGTGTCTATGTACCTTCACACCCAAATGTTCCTTCGCTTTGGCGTAAATAATTCCTTTAAACGAAGCCCAGCTATCTTCAGATGTGGTATTAAGAAGATCTAAGTCTCCCAAGGCTACGTCGAGATCCTTGGAGAGATTATTTTTTATATCGTGGTTACTCAACCGATCAGTGTTTAGGCGTTTTTCTATCTTTTGTCCCTGTGGACGTCTTTTTCTTGCAATGGTGAAATTTAGTTTGGATACTATAAGCCGGTGTTCATTCCAGCATTCAGCTCCACACATTGCTTTTGTGACACGAACATCTTTGATGTCCCTTTTTCTAGTTATGATATAGTCTATAAGATGCCACTGCTTGGAGCGTGGATGCATCCAAGAGGTCTTTTTGCGCGTTGGCAAGCGAAAAATAGTGTTGGTGATAGTGAGTTCGTGCACAGAACATAGCTTTAAAAGAAGGGAACCACTGCTGTTACATTTACCGATCCCATGACGTCCAAGAACACCTTGCCATGTCTGGAAGTCTTTGCCAACTCGGGCATTGAAATCACCCAGGATAATGAGTTTATCAGTTCTCGGTGTACCAGATATAGCGGCATCTAACTCTTCATAGAATTTATCCTTTTCCTCATCAGGATTTGTCATTGTCGGCGCATATGCAGAAAGTAATGTGGCAAAGTTATTTTTGCTCACTTTCAATCGCAACGACATCAAGCGATCGCTAATTCCTCGAGGCAGACCTGGAAGTTTCTGCACCAGAGATGATTTTATAGCAAAACCAACACCTGATTCACGCCTCTCTGTGTTTTTACGTCCTATCGAGAAGAATGTATACCCTCCACCTCTCTCTGTCAACTGACCCTCATCTGCAAACCGCGTTTCACTAAGTGCAACAATATCCAGATTATAACGGGCCAATTCTTTAGCAATTAGTGTTGTTCTTCTTTCTGGTCTGTTTACATCTGAGATTTCCGTAAGTGTCCGAACATTCCATGAACCAACTAGGATTGATTCACACTTTGTTCTCTTCATATTTAATTAGTAAAGATAAGTAAATAAATGGGTTGAGAAATGACTAGCGCTGAAGTTGGTTTATAGTGTGGAAGAGTTGCGTATAATAGTATAATAGTACTAATAGTAGTAGTAATAGTAGTAATAGTAGTAGTTCTTCTTCTTCTTCTTTCGTTCACTTGAAACATGTCTATATCTGTAATTCTGTCTCCTTAATAAAACTCACTGTCTTTTGTAGTTCATACAGTAGCACATAGAGCTTTGATTCCAGTGTAATAGTATTAGTAGTAGTAGTAAACGTAATAGCAGCAGTAGTAGTAGCAGAAGCAATAGCAGCAATACTAGTTGCAGCAGAAAAATCAATAGTTGTAGCAATAATAATTGTAGTATTAGCAGTAATATTAATAGTAGTAGTAATAGCAGTATCAGTAGTACTAAAATTAGTAATAATAATAGTAGTAGTATGATTAATAGTATCAGTAGTAGCAGCAGCAGCAATAGTAGTAGTAGTAGTAGGAATAATAGTAGTAGTAAAAGTAATAGTAGTAGTCGTAGTAGTAGTAACGGAAGCTGCAGCAATTGTAGTAGTAGTAGAAAAAGGAGCATCGTCAGTAGTAATAGTAGCATCAGCAATAGTAGTGGTATTAGTAATAACAGTAGCAGCTGCTGCATATACAATATTTGAAGTACAGTTGTAGCCATAGCATTAGTAGTAGAAGTAGTATTAGTAGTAATAGTAGTAGTAGCAGCAGCTAAAATATAGCAGAAGTAGTAGTAACAGTAGTAATAGTAGTAGTAGTAATAGTAGTAATAGTAGTAATAGTAGTAGTAGTAATAGTAGTAGTAGTAATAGTAATAATAGTAGTAATAGTAGTAGTAGTAATAGTAATAATAGTAGTAGTAATAATAGTAGTAGTAGTAGTAATAGTAGTAGTAATAGTAGTATTAGTAGTAGTAGTAATAGTAGTAGTAGTAGTAGTAATATTAGTAGTAGTAATAGTAGTAGTAGTAAAAGTAGTAATAGTAGTAGTAGTAATAGTAATAATAGTAGTAGTTTTTCCCGTTGCAACATACGGCTGTGAAACATGGACTCTAAGTAAATAAGCGGCAAAGAAGATCAACGCCTTCGAGCTGAAATGCTACAGAAAGATATTTAGAATATCATGGAAGGATAAAATCAGAAACTCAGATATTATAAACACACTGAATATTCCAGAGTGTTGGTTACTAAACACAATAACAAAAAGAAAACTACGCCTGTTTGGTCATATAAAGAGACATAACTGTTTAGAAAGACAAATAATGGAGGGAAGAGTACCTGGGTAGAGGAGAAGGGGCAGACCAATAAGACGATGGACTGACGACATTAAAGATAATATGAATACATCGCTAGAAAATGCAAGCCACATCGCCCAAGACAGAGAGAGATTCAGAGAGTTCATTGGGAAGACAACGTTCTGGAAGGAATACGTCACATGACACAAGTAGTAGTAATAATAGTAGTAGTAATAATAGTAGTAGTAGTAGTAATAGTAGTAATAGTAATAGTAATAGTAATAGTAGTAATAGTAGTAGTAGTAATAGTAATAGTAGTAATAGTAATAGTAGTAATAGTAGTAATAGTAGTAATAGTGCTAGTAGTAGTAATAGTAGTAGTAATAGTAATAGTAGTAATAGTAGTAGAAGTAATAGTAGTAATAGTAGTAGTAGTAATAGTAGTAGTAGTAATAGTAGTAGTAGTAGTAATATTAGCATTAGCATCAGCTAAAATATAGTAGTAGTAGTAGTTGTAATAACAGTAGCATCAATAATGATATTAGTAGTAGAAATAGTTTTTGTGGTAGTAGCTGTATTAGCCGCGATAGTAGTAGTAGTATAGTAGTATCAGCAGCATCAGAAGTAGTAGTATTAGTTGTTGTTGTTCGTTTTCTATAGTTGAAACAAACATGCATGCACAGTCTGAAATGTGTTGTTCGTCCATCACAAGTGATGATGACCATTTGTTACATCCACTTTTGAAAACTCAATTTTAGTTATGTCCTTGATTATGAGTTCGTAGATGGCTAATGAACCCTATTCGAGCTGTAAATGTCCTTGGAAATTTCGGACATGGAATGACGACTGTAGAAGGATCTTGGTCTATCCGTGACTTTCTAGCTACTCTCCGCTGTTGAGCTGCAGCAATGCTCTTCTTTTCACAAGATGATGCGCTCTTTTTTATTCTAGAACCCCATGTAGATCTATTTTGTGCAAGTTCTTCCCATGTATCGTGGTCTATTTCAAAGGCTTTTAGCGAGTTCTTTAACGAGTCCTTGTAGCGCTTCCTTTGGCCACATTGAGATTGTATACCCTTCTCTAGCTCACCATAGAGAAGTATCTTTGGCAGACGATGGTCTGGCATACGCACCAAATGACCTGCCCAACAAATCTGTGTCTGCATCAGGATCGTGTCAATGCTGGGGATACCAGCTCTATCAAGGACAGTGGTATCTGGAATTTTGTCTTGCCATCTGATGTTCCTAACTTTTCTGAGACAAATTGTATGAAAATGATAGAGTTTTTTCACATGACGTCTATAAGCAGTCCATGTTTCACTAGCGTATAACAACACTGGAAGTACCACTGCTCTGTAAACTTTCAGCTTAGTCTGTAGGTTAATGTCATTTCTACGCCAAACATTTGCGTACAATCTGCAGAAAGTACTGCTTGCTTTGGCGATCCTTGTATACACTTCATCATCAATGTTGGCATTTTGTGATAACCTACTGCCTAGATATGTGAATCTATTCACATTTTTTCAGTGCTACACCATTGACCTTTATGCAGGGCTCGAGATAGCTTTTGCCATGTGCTGGTTGTAACATTACTTCTGTTTTCTCTGTGTTAATGGTAAGCCCAAAGTTGGTACAGGCTTTGGAGAATTTGTCTATAATAAATTGTAGATCAGTTTCAGTGCTGGCATTTAGGGCACAGTCATCAGCAAATAGAAGATCCCTGATTGTGATTTAACTTTGGTTTTTGCTCGGAGCCGCCGAATGTTGAACAATTTTCCGTCTATGCGATAGGTGATGTTTACTCCCAGGTCTAGATCTCTGAAAGCATCATCCAACATAGCAGAGAACATGATGCTAAATAGGGTAAGTGCTAATACACATCCTTGTTTAACTCCATTTGAGACAGGACATCCATACTTTGCCAGAATCTTCCACAGACCCTCTCTACTTACTGTGTCAAATGCTTTTATCAAGTCTATGAATGCTGTGTATAGGTCACAATGTTGTTCTTGACATTTTTCTTGAAGCTGTCTTTCAGCAAAGATCATATCAGTTGTTCCACGTTCTTTTCTGAAACCACATCATAGTAGTAAATAGGCAACAGAGAACGTATGAAATTCAAATATTTCAATTTGTCCGTAGGTTTGCAAGTGCAAATATCTAAAACACCTGGCAAATATATATATGGACATCTGCTGTGTTGGAATGACGCAAATACAGATGGAAACACATTATCTTCTATTGCTATGACAATTTATGACATAACCCAACCGAACACGAAGATCAAGATTGATTCCGTTTCTGCTAAGTGTTTCCATAAATCCAGAAAAATTCCTATATGTAAATGGAACTGGTAGCATTTCCACATATCATGCTGACCTGACATTAGATCTTCACAATGAAACAGACTGGAGAATTCCAATATGAGTTAGAGTTTGTAAACAAATCATGCCTGATCGAATAGATTCGTGAAAAGCAATGTCAGGAAAATCTAGCAAAGCCTGTCGATGCTGCGTGAATATTTTGTGATCACTAAATACAAATATATTATTTATACATTTGAATCTGGCTTGCAGTTAAGTTCTACCTACGTAGAATATGTATGTATCTGTTGAGATTGACACAATGACTACTAGATCTGGGAAAGTTGAATACTAAGTTCCTGTTTTCATCTTTCTTCTACACAAGCCAATGTTCTCTGCAAGTGTGCATGTCCAGTTTCATCTACGTATTAAAAAAAAATAATGCACATTACAACAAATATAATACAGATTCTCACAAAGTGCTACATGCGAAAAAAAAATCACACTGGTAATTATTTCACCTGTTGTAAACCTTGTATATAAAAATGTAGTAGCTTATTTCCTAATACATCTGTTTTTTAAGTTAGTTAATTTAGTTGTCAGATCATCATCATGTCTCTCAAGGCATCGCCCATAAGCGCTTTAACCACGTTATTCACTTCAATATTTCATATAGGGTAACTGACTGTTATAGTTATGTGTTAGTTGGCGGATAGATAACCTTTAGTTTTATTCATTCAGCCGCTCGTTTCTCGCACCACCACACATTACTCTCATGTCATTCATTCGTGAAAGTCACAGAGAAGAAAAAAAAAACACCTTACATCATAGAGACTGTCTAATTCTTTGAATCTATTAGAAATTCCATGGAACTACAATTGATAACTATTGAGATTATTAAACTGATGTGCTATTAGGTGATATCACTGGCGTTATGGTACAAATCACATTTTCAGAAATTAACTTTTTCCTGGAGTTAACTTGATTGCTTGAAGCTACCACATTTCGTGATATGAGGCACGCTCTCAGCAGGCTTCCTAAGGCTTCGTTGAGGGACACTCTCAGCAGGCTGCCTACGGCTTTGTTGAGGGACATTTTCAGTAGGCTGCCTACGGCTTCGTTGAGAAGGACAGAGTACGTATGCGGTATATCGACTGCAATGAAACCAGCCCTCTACACATTTTGAGACTTTAAATGTTTAACATTAGATGGTGTTCATCCGTTCAACTAGAATGTTGATGAAGATGATGACATTTGCGGTGTGTACCACTGTGACTAGTGAGTCATATGCGTGCTTGAAATTGTCAGTAGTGTATCAGGGATGGAACGCGGTGTGGATGTGCCGAGTGTGCCGAGTGTGCTAATATAGCTAATCTAACAAAATACTCTGCCTGGCGAATCGTGCAAAGGTCGTGCCGAATGTGCGCGAATGTGCTAATATAGCTCATATAACAATATACTCGGTCTGGCGAGGTCGTGCAAAGGTCGTGCCGAATGTGCCCCAGTGTGCCGAGTGTGGAACCGAATGTGATGAGTGTGCAATCGAATGTGCTGAGTGTGCTTGCACATCCAATATGGTGGCAATCGAAACCGTTCGAAACCGTTCAAAACCGGCCGAACATGCGCGGTGTGTGTGCCCGGCCGACGCGGGCGGGGAGGGGATCATGATATCCGCGAACCCACTGCCCTATTTAACATTTGTCCAACCCGGTTGAAGAAAATACTGCTCTTTTTCACTTAAAAATTTCCACTGTCTTATTTTGTTCTGGTTTAGAAGTAAACGGAAACTACCAGGGTGGCTGACCGGTTGAAGGTCGGGCATTCTCAACTAGGTCGGCGATATAACAAAAGGTCAGCTGAACCTTAATTTTCCACTGAGTTACTTAGCGGTGGGCCACTTGATTGATGAAATACTACAGACGCGTACTTTTCCGTGTGAAAATCCTTACAAGATTACCCCGATAACGACATGTAGCGACATCTGGCACTAATAGCTTTTCTTCGCCCGCGTGCGTGTGAACCACGCCAACGGTGCTCATCATAAACCTGTTATCTGATTGTGGGAATTAATGGTGTACTAGGATTTTAGAATAAGGAATTTAAAACCGAATATATTTCAACCGTATATATATATATATATATATATATATATATATATATATTTATATATATATATATATATATTTATATACATACATAGACACACACACACACATACATGTACGTATGTTTGCATTTGTTTTAAGCCAGAATAAGTTTAAAAAATTTGCACTAAGAAATTCCCTTACAAGATTTCCCCGATAACGCCAGGTAACGACAGCTGACAATAATGGCTTTTCTTCGCCCACGTGTGTCTGAGCCAACGGAACTTCTTACAAGATTTCCCTGATAACGACAGGTGACGACATCTGGCACTAATAGCTTTTCTTCGCCCGCGTGCGTGTGAACCACGCCAACGGTGCTCACCATAAACCTGTTATCTAATTGTGGGAATTAATGGTGTGCTAGGATTTTAAAATAAGGAATTTAAACGAATATATTTCAACCGTATTATATATATATATATATATACATACACACACACACACACACACACACACACACACACATACATACATTTACGTATGTTTGCATTTGTTTTAAGCCAGAGTAAAGTTTAAATAATTTGCACTAAGAAATTCCCTTACAAGATTTCCCCGATAACGCCAGGTAACGACAGCTGACACTAATGGCTTTTCTTCGCCCACGTGTGTCTGAGCCAACGGAACTTCTTACAAGATTTCCCTGATAACGACAGGTAGCGACATCTGGCACTAATAGCTTTTCTTCGCCCGCGTGCGTGTGAACCACGCCAACGGATCACATGTAGCCTGAGATGTGACTGTAACCACCAACAACTATCTGGCAACCTAGTCTATAGTTTGTACTACATTGTCTTCCACAAGGTGGAAGACGTCCAAGTCCATACATACAGAGTTATATATTAATTAACCAGGAATGAATAATTAAAGAGTATGATAAGTGTGAATTCAAGACCAGTACAAGAAACAATCCATGGAATCAAGGTATCGATCAATAAATCCTCATTAACATATTTCATTAGCTCAAACTGTGTGTTTATTAGATGTAGAAATTAACAAGTCACACGAAAACATATTTCAGCCCTTTCTCACTAACAACATAGTACATTTGAGAAGTTTTATTTGTGTAAACTCAACATTTATTGGTGTTTTTTCACAACTAGATAAGCCACTTATACGGGTTTTCGATGTTTTATTAGTTGTCTAAATTGACATACGAACACACATTTCAGTATTTTTGCAGTAACAACATGACAAATTTTATCGTGTTTGTATTTGTGTGACTGTACCATGAAACCATTTTTCCACAACTAACCAACCTGTTTTAGTGATTTTCGTTATGTTTTATCATTTGTCTAAATTATCACACCACACGAAACATATTTCAGTACTTTTACACAAACATTATAACAAGTTTTTTTTATTTGTGTAAGTACATCATTTACAATTTTTTTAACAAGTAACCAACCCACTTTTACTATGTTATCATACTAAAAGAACCCATTTTCAGTACTTTGCCACTAACAACATAACACATTTTGCCATGTTTTTATTTGTGGGCCTGCGGCATTTATCAATGTTAGTGATGTTCGTTATGTTTTATTTCTTAGTTATCTAAATTAGATACCATACAAACCCATATTTCAGTACTTTTGCACAAACATCATAACACATTTACTAAGTTTTATTTGTGCGCTTTCAACAGCCATTACTATTTTTGCAATTACACAAACCGAATTGGGTGATTTTCGTTATGTTTTATCAGATATATAAGTTATGATACCATACGCAGCTATTTTTCAGTACGTTGCCATTAACAACATAACAACTTTTGACATGTTTTTATCTGTTGGACAGTATTATATATATCACTTATCAATTTTTCACTACTAGGCAAGTTGGTGGTAGCTCCTTTCAGTGTGATCAGACAGTATTTTTCTCTTTTCTATACTTACAGTTGCGCATTTCACGACATTTAGACACAAAACACGGTTCCAATGAACTTATTTTCACATGGTAAACGGCATGTTTTAGCTGTTTTCAAAATTATTATCCCATACGAAATAACATGCCAACACTTCTCACTAACCTCATACACCATTTTGACAAACTTCTGTTTAGGAAACAGCATCGTTGATCACTACTCATAGACAATACTATAGTCCGTTCAGAATCGTTTGCCGAGATGTTATGATTTATAATTCAAAAAGTTCTTGATGATTTCACATGAATTTTGGCATACGTTGTTAAAATGTCCATGTCGCGAAAACATATGTGTTACTTGATGTCTAGCTGTAACGGTTATTTGAAAGCGGCGAATTCTTTTGATGTTTGCCCATGTAAATATTATTTCGACCATAAACAAAATATTTTACAGTAATCTAGTGCAATGATGACCCATAGGCGTGTCCACAAAATTTTACATGGTGGCAGGTGTAAAAAAAATTTAAAATATATCTTTTGTTCGTAGAGTCAATTTGATATTGTTCCATGCTCTTGGTGTGAGTTTCACAAATGTTGTCGCTGCCTTTGAAATAAGTACATATATTTCTTCATGTAAGGAAATTTTGTCTGTAATAGTTGATCCAAGATATCTGAACTTCTGTATTGAATCAAGCGGGCGAATTTTTATAAGTAATGGTTGATGGTTTGCTTATAACATTTTTTTGAATTGCTTGGGTGGTATTGAGCAATGAAATATTTTACAAATCAACTTGTAAATTTTGCAAATCAAACTTTTTTTAGTGTAGACTTAATCAGAGTAATGATCATTCATAATCAGACGAGTCAAATAGGTCGATTACTGTTTTCGGCTGAACAAACAACAAACCTTCCTTTTTCCAATATTCCTCTTCTTGGCGTAACACATGATCCTCACATTTCACCCAGTAGTCTTTATGTATATTTGATAGAGCCTGATTTGTAAGTGTCTCAATATCACATAATTTGAAAGTTGTATTTGTAGATGCTACGTGTCCTTTAACTTTTGCCCAAATTAGCTCTATAGGATTTAAGTGTGCATGATATGGAGGTAGTCTCAAACATCTATGACCATGTTCTTCAATTAACTTGTCTATTTTAAATATCTTTGTTCGTTGTGTCTGTTTTACAAGGTTAAGCAATTCGGGTTTCAAGTACCTGTCGGTAAATGGTATGTGTTCTTTTATGAGCCACGCTTTGATTGCATCTTTTGTACTTGATGATGTTGGGATTCTATCTTCTACGTTCACTACGTTATGGTATGAAGCATTGTCCATTATCAGACAAGAAGGTCTATCTAATATTGGAAGAATACTTTTTTCGATCCAGTCTTCGAATATGTGCCCATTCATTTCGGAGTGGTAGTCTCTATTGTCAATGGATTTTGAAATGAAAATTAGATGAGCATTCTGCAACAACCCATTATGTCTGCTACCTGCATGTGCAACTATCAAACGTTGCCCTTTACTACTTGGTACTGATCTTTTAATACTTCCATCTGCTAACTGCCATTCCTTTTCATTTGTATGATGAGCGTTGATCCAAGTTTCATCTAAATACACAATATCATAACCATTCTCGCGCATTCCCTTCACGTAAATACTTGCTTCTAAGAGCTACCAGATGTGGCTTTTCACAAATAATGTTTTTTCCACCAGCATACTTTCTAAAGGTGAAGCCTGCATTTCTTACAGTTTTCCATAATAAAGTTTTTGATATTTCAATGTCGTTATTAGTTTTTAGCCAAATCTTCAACTTTCTAAGTGTCACTTCTTCGTTTTTATCAAACATTCTACATATTTCTCTTTTTACTAGGTCCTTATCGAAACTGTCTATCTTTTCTTTCCTTCCTTGCTTTCGTGAATTTGTTGGCAATAAATATCCGCTTGCTTCCACTATTCGATCAAATGAACGTTTACACAAACCTAAAATATGCATTGTTCTCTTCTCAGGATTTGATAAAGAACAATAAAGATGTCCCTTTTTACGCTCTCTGCAGAAGTATTGATAAATCTTTATAGCAATGTTATGCTCAGTAAAATATTTCGCTTTCAGATTCATTCTCACATAGACTTGCAGAAGGTAATATGCTTAGTGCCGCCTACATTCTGTAAATATTGAGACGTGCCTCTGACTTGTGACTTGAAATAGAGTCAATATCCGTTTTTGATTTCACATAATTCTAAGTTCAGGAAAAATAATATTTGGTGCTAAACGGGAATTTCCATATGTAACATTGCTTTATACAAATGTACAGTGGAAACAACTACTTTTAGAACGGTGCACATTCTACCGTGAGGGTCATGCCTTTATATTTAATAATCAGATGTGAGATGTAAGCATCTACATAATCCAGCGGTTGTTTATAATTTAGATTAACTTTTTTTTAATATAGGTTAAATAAGGTATCTTTGATACTGGATCACATTTCTTTGATAAAAAAATATTTCTATAGCGACATTATTATTCTAAACCTAACTTCAAATGATCAATCCAAATGAACAATACGTTTTTGATAAAAATAATTTAACATCTCGGCAAACGATTCTGAACGGACTATAACACATTTCACACATAGACCCTGTCAATATCCCGTACTGATAGCCCGTGCTGATCCCCCGTGCTTATACTGCGTTCTGATATCCGTGCTAATAGCCCGTGCTGATATCACCTGTCGAAATCCACTGCTGATATCCCCTGTCCAAATCCACTGGTGATATCCGTTGTCAAAATCTGCTGCTGATATCCGCTCTCAAGATCCGCTGCTGATATCCCCTGTCAAGATTCGCTGCTATCACCTGTCAAGAGCCGCGGCTGATATCACCTGGTAAGATCCGCTGCTGATATCAGCTGGAAAAATACGCTACTGATAGCTCTAGCAAAGAACTGATGCTGACATCCCTTGTTGACATTCGACGTGTTGCATCCCTTATCACAACTAGGCAAACCGCTTATAACACTTTTTGCTATGATCGAAAGCATTGGGCGCTGATTTTCTAGACATACAGGGTAAATGTTTCTATTTGTATATACCAACGCGTCATATTACATATTTCCATATGACAAATTGCCTGTTTAGCCCTTTTAACAGCTAGTCAAGTCGCTTTTAATACATTTACATATGATAAACTGCATGTTTTTCACGTGTCACAGTTAGGCAACCCGCTTTTACCGCATTACCATATGACAAACGGTATGTATTATCAGTTATCACACCATATGAAAACCTATTACAAGGCGTTTACACTAAAAACAACGCACTTATCACTTTTCTCAGCTAGATATGCTGCATTTCGTAGTTTTCACAATGAGTAAAGTCACTATTTCACCCGTTTCTAGACTTACAATGACAAATTACAGTGGTTTTATGTACCAACATGTTTAATATCACATATATCCAAATGACAGAAGTCATGTTTTATCACTTTTCACAACTAGGTAAAGTACTTTTAACACATTTTGCTATAATAAAAGACATTGGGTGGGGACTTTCTAGACTTACAATGCAAATTTCCTTATTTGTATGTACCAACAAGGTTCATATTACGTATTTCCATAGGACAACCTTCATGTTTTACTACTGTTCACAACTAGGCAAACCGCTTTTAACAATTGTTGGTATTACCAAAAGCATTGTGTGTTGGTTCACTAGACTTACACTGTAAATTTTCCTATTTTTATGCTCCAACCAGCTTCATATTGCATATTTCCAAACGACAAAGTTCATGTTTTATCACTTTTCACAGATAACTTTTCACGATTTTAACACTTTTCATATGACCTACTACATGTTTTATTAGTTTTCTAAATTATCAGGTTATATGTTTTTATCTGTTGGACAATCACTTATCACTTTTTCACAACTAGGCAAGTTGGTGGTAGCTTCTTTCAGGGTGATCAGACAGTATTTATCTCTTTTCTATACTGACAGTTGCGCATTTCACGACATTTAGACACAAAACACGGTTCCAATGAACTTATTTTCATATGGTAAACGGCATGTTTTAGCTGTTTTCAAAATTATTATCCCATACGAAATAACATGCCAACACTTCTCACTAACCTCATACACCATTTTGACAAACTTCTGTTTATGAAACAGCATCGTTGATCACTACTCATAGACAATACCAACACATTTCACACATAGACTTCATAGTGTATGTGCCTTCATCAACAGTTTGTGTATGCTTACAGGCTTAGATTTCATCAGTACTTCACTGTCTGGTATTGTATCCCACTAACAGACACTGAGTACCTTACATTGCGTATGCTTACAGGCTTACACAAACTATGAGTTTGCTGGTATTTATTATTCCTCTTCTTTCCATTCATGTTTTCGCAGTTGTCCAAATGTGGCATTATATTTCTCTATGCTGCTGTTTACCTCAGTGTCGATGTTTACAACTTGTGATAGAATGCTGCCAAGGAAGGTCAAACTATTGACAAAAGTTATTTTTCTTTGATTCTTATATGCGGATTTAATTGCAGTTTGTTTGGTGAGTGCTGTAACATGACCTTTAATATTGATTGGGAAGGGGTGGGGAGTGTTATATTTTTTATTGATGGGGAAGTGTTATTTTTTTGTATTGATGTGGAAGCCAAAGTTGTCGCAGGCTTCAGCAAATTGATTTAGTGTCTGCATACTATCTGTAGGATCAACGCTCAATGCTCAGGCATCTGCATAAAGCCGTCCCCTGACCATTGTGTCTCACATCTTAATTGTGGCTTGCAAACGCGAAAGATTGAAAAGTTTACAGTCTGATATGTATCTTATATGTCCTGATCTGTCACTATATCTATATGCCTGTCAGCATGGCAAAGAACATCAGATTGAACAGTGTTGGAGTAAGATTGCATCCTATTTTGAACCGTCATGGAACTGTTGCACTCCATCATTGATAACACCAGCCACCATTCCGTCATGAAACTGTTGCAACATATTGATAATTTGTCCGGGGGGGGGGGGGTAGTCAAACTTGACGAGCACAATCCACAGCCCATCTTTTTTTCATTATGTCAAATACCTCCACGAGTTAAGGAACTATTTCAATTGGATGTCTTCTATTATTTCAATCAAAATGGAGTAACAAACCTGTATACCACTACTACTACTATTTCTAAATTTACAACTACTATTACTCATATTACTCCTATCACTATTAATATTGATGCTGCTACTGCCACTCTACAGTTAGTATCACTTCTACCACTGTTACCACCATCATTATCACTACTATTGTTATTAATGAACCGATAATGGTGTTCTCTTATTCTCAGTACAGTGTCATCCGGTTATAACAACTTGGTCCGAACAGACAAAATATATATGTAATAACAGAAAATCACTATATACAGTACAAACAATATTCATTTCATTTTCCTTTTGCTTGAAGTTAGGGCAGAGGTCAGATCTCACCTATTATGTCTGTTAAAAGCTATTCTGTGCAGTTCTTGAATAGTATGAATATTAATTGTTTTACTTTCACTAAGTATTATTCTTCTGAGTATTTCTTTTGGTCTACCCCTGCCTCGTTTGCCTGTATGTATCCATTCAAGAGATTGGTGGTGTATTCTGTTGATATCTGCGCGTAGGACATGCCCGATGTTGGACCAACAGCGTTTTCTGATAAAATCTGTGATGAAATTTTGATGTGTCTCGACTCTGATTTTATTATTAGATTTGAATTCACTCCAATGGATGTTAGTTGTCCTACGAAGACATTTGTTCTCGAAACTCAGTAATTTCTTTTCTGAAGATAAAGAGTTTTTCCATCTCTCACATTCATACGATAGCACCGGAGTAACGCAGGGATTAAATTAGCGCATTTTCGTGCGTGTGCTGATTGACTTTGACTTCCAGATATTAAACAGTCTGTTAAATGCACTTGATGCTAGGGCAAGGCGAGTTGTAATTTCTGGCATGACACCACCGTCGAGTGTTAATTTGCTTCCTAGATAGGAGAATTTGTGCACTTTTTCAAGTTGTTGTCCATTTAAAGTAATTTCGTTAGGTGAATTGGTGTAGTCCATAATTTTTGTTTTTGATAAATTGATTTGGAGACCTATTTTTCCTGCGATGAGTTTTAATCTATCAGTTTTTGTTTCTGAATCTTGATGGTTTTCACTCAACAGTGCAAGATCATCGGCAAAATCCAGGTCTTCTAATGTTGTTTTATGTATCCATTTGATTCCTTAATTTGCGTTGGATGTCCCTTTTCTCATAGCACAGTCAATTGCGATATTGAATAGTAATGGTGACACAGGGCAGTCTTGTTTAACACCAGTAATCTCAGGGAACCATTCTGAATTGCCTTTTTCAGTTTTAACTCAGCATTTTGAGTTGATATAGAATGATTTATCACATTTATATATTTGTTTTGGAATCCATATATTTTTTAATTTTCCCAAAAATGGTTGATGGATCTGTCGAAGTGTTACTGAAAATCAACGAAGTTTATTATGAGATTTGCTCTAAATTCTATTCTTCAATTATTACTCTAAGAGTGAATAAATGGTCGAGGCAGGAACGACCTGCTTTATAGCCTGTTGTTTTTTTAATTAATATGATTTGGAAAAAGTAATGCGCACCCCAAGAATGGAAAATTGGTATCCTTATCAAACTATCCAAAAAAAGGAGACCTAACAAACTGTGATAACTGGAGGGGAATCACACAGCTAACCGTACCACGTAAATATCTTTGTAATATGATGCTTGCAAGAGTAAAGTCATCCTTAGACAAAAGACTTAGAGAAGAGCAGACATGCTTTAGATCAGGTCGTTCCTGCCTCGACCATATATTCACAAACAATATAGAATAAATAAAATTGGGGTTTTGAAAAAGAAATGTAGTTATATAGAGTAATGTGTTATAACAAAATGCGCTACAGATAGATTCCACTGTATATGTACACGAGATCGATGTCTGAATTAAATATGTATGTATTAATGTATCAGGAGAAGATCACACATGAACAAAATGGAGGAAAACACGTTTTTATTAAACCATATATTGAACAATTGCATTCTATTCTAAAGTCAGAGAAATGTGTTTTGTGCCTAGTGTGTTATAATTCCTACTCCCTCCTGTTATGGACTTGTTGTTTTTGTCAGTTCATATAATATATCTTCATACAGTCCAATTCGCTTGTGTGTGTGTTTTGTTACTATATCCATATACATTTTTTTGTACCGTCGAATATGTGTATTTGTTCCATTCGACCTGATAAACTACCGGTTCTAATGTATTTCTTATACTCGAATCTACGAAAATATCCGTATCACATAATGCAATGCAACGATAATATGTTTCATTGTAAGGTTATTTTACAATGTATTCAATCTTACAGCCTCAAA